>OX104028.1:66309620-67018251 GCA_944470205.2 Schistosoma margrebowiei | reverse complement strand
CGTATAGACATACCTTTTGAGAGGAAATGGAAGCATTTTGTGGATATATTTCAGATGGTTTACACAGTTGAAAACAGAAGAGAAGTTTCTGCCTAACGAGCTTACATATCTAGTAGTAATGGATAACCGATGGCTCCAGGCAGAGATCTAGGTTTATGAATGTATCAAAGTTCTTTTTGAATGACTCCCGGGGAATTCGCCTAAAGGACTTCATCTAGTGACAAGATCAAAAACTTGACTATTCGTAAGTAGATGCTACGCCTGCAGTTCGGTTTATTGTACTGTACCTTTAATTTACAGTTATTCCCCCTAGGGTTGAGTTAGGTTGGAAATGAACTTGAGTATTTCAGAGGATTCCAGGGATGTTTAGAAGCCAGTAAGTCATTAAAAGGGTCGTCTCCAAATCGTTTATATGCTATATAATCTTTCACGTCATTACAGTCAGGATAGTAATAGAATAAAAAAAAGTAAATAATGAAAACAAACTCTATGCAGCTGTTTGTAGATAATTTGCAGTGTTTGGTAAAATAAGAACAGGAACTGTTCTAAGTAATTAGCTCAAATAACATTTCTGAGAGGCTATACAACAAAGAAAGCGAGGTTTCATCGTGCAGTTGAAGGAAATGGCCCTTAATACTATCCCTACCGTACCTACTGCCTTGATATGATACTCATGTTTATCTATGAACCAATCGGCTTATACTTGTTTGAACACATATTTCTCTAGGTCCTATAACGTCAGACGGGTCGGCTGAAGAAAATCAAGACTAAAGGCAACAACTCGAGGCCCTAGGGTGAAACCGTACTGTCGACTGTACTGTGTTTTGGAAGTCAAGTACTTTCTTTAAACAACGAGCATCTGCAGTGGAGCTAGCCTCTCATAACAGAAGAAAAGGTTCAGAAAAGGTAGACTCGAGACATATTACACCTTACCTAAAATCCCGGAGGTAAAGGTTATTAATTACGGAGCGAAACCTAATAACTCATCACGAATAAGTTTTGTAACCAGCCTCGAGCAGTTGTCTCTGCAGATCTGCTATCACGCCCTTTAGTAGTCACGATAAAAACTAACCCAGTTTCATTTTCAAATGCCCAATGAATAGGAAACCTTCCTCGGCGTAAGCCACAGGGAAGTGGCATCCTCTTTCTAATACGTTAGTCACATTAGTCTAATCAATATATATTACTTTGGTGATGGTAATTTAAAAATAAGTTATTTAACGACAGCACTGAGAATCAATCAAGAATACTGACTAATTTGATAAATCTCCTGAAACCTGGGTTTTAAGCTTTGTTGATGGAAGTCTATCGGAACTTCTGAAATATAATAAAGTAGTAAATACAATAAGTGGTTTGTCTCATCTATGTAAATATGTTTAGTTAGATTTATTTTAGAATTACTAGTAACTGCATATTTTTATCCTGCATCTAGTTTCACAAATACTCATTGACGTCTATACAAATTGTTCCACATAAAATCCACTAACTCCTGTACATCCCAGAAGTTTCGCTAGACTTTTAGCAACTTCTTTGGCTACCTAGTCTATAAACCTTTAGCAAAGTGACTCCAGAGATTTTTTAGGCAATAACTGGTTTAGTACATATTTATCAACCCAATATCACGCTCAAAACGAGCTCTGGGTTCTGAGCTTCACTATTTGAATCAATGAAAGACAACTGACCGGTCACTAAGGTCAGTCTTTAATTTTTCAGCTGTTTTTTCAGGGGGGGAATTGATTTTTCTTTAGTAACATTAGGTCGTTTTTTATTCTTGAACTGTACCCATTCATTCACTTTCATTGGAGTAGCAATCACACTAGCGATACGCACACTGTGGGGTCCTAGATGAGTGTCGACGACATGGGTATTCAGGTTGTTGTTTTTCCTGCAAGAAACAGACCTAGCCTTGCGACTAGGCTTCTAGGCATTTGAGGTGGTGGTATTTTCTGCTTCTTGCCATTCGGTGGGTTGTGGATAGAAGAAACTTTTCTTGAATTTTTGTTTCCAAAATAAACATATGACAAATTACTTTTAAAAAACGAAACACTTGGTGATAACTTTAACTTAAATACATTCAATTAAAGCGAAGCCATCAAAGCTCCCAACTTAGGGGAAATCCCCAAAGTGAAATAGACTTCCCCAAAGTTTACTATAGCGGCTTCCCCAAAATTGTGAGCTTGTGTAGTAGTCTTGAAGCGTGATTACCAATCGAAACAATAAAATTAACTCAGCAATGAAAAATATAATTGCCCTTTTAAAATAAAGCCCTGTTTGTGAACAATATCAAGAAGACAGATCGGCGAGACCTACTATAGTAGGTCTGTGGACATGTAATAAGGATACATTCTAGTTACCGACGACTGAATATGGGCTGCATCAGTGATACGATTCGTGGGTTTAACATCGTCTCTCCTATACCCAATCTCCCAATTCTGGGGAAATTTTGGAGAAGCCGTCATAATAAATTTTGGGGAAATGTCGGCACGGTTTAAACGTTAGGTCCTTTTGAAATGTGCCCGCCCTTTCGTTTCAGCGACCTTGAACGGCTTGATTAGAGGCGGTCATTCCGTATTTCAATTGCCGTGGGTTGGTTGGTTTGCATGAGTATCAAGTTTTTTCATATATAAGTCATCCTATGCTACATAAAAAGCACGAAATAAATAGCAAAACCATTAATTTAGCGTTCTCTGTTTTGTAGTGTGCACTTTGGCTCTGTTGTTGCTTTGTAATTTGATCTTTGATCCCAACAATTGTAGTAAAGCTAAACGAAATGTCAAGTCACAGGTAAATCTCAAGTATTTGTAGTATTTCCTTGGGTTATTATTGTTGCAAGGAATAACTGTTTAATAATTAGTAATGTCTGTTTTTAGTGCTTCATCCTCAAGTGACATTTCAGTCGACTTAACCGATGCCTTTCGAAGTATGATACTGAACAAGCGTTTCGTGTTGTGGGATGATTTTGAAAGCGCCTTAAAAGAGTTCCAAAAAGTATGGAACTATAATTTTATCGCTTCTCAGACTACTTATACTCGTTACATCCACACAGAAAGCAGATTGCTGAAGGATGTCAGGTTCAAATACCTGTTTGTATCGTTTAATTGTACGTTTGGTCACAAACGGAAATCGGAAGGTTTGAAAGTGAGGCAAAAATCGTAAGATCTTTAACTAATATCTTATGTTTAAGGTCTAAATTCCGTAATTGTCAATCTAAATTCCGTGTAAGACTAGAAGAGCAAGGATATGTAATCAAATCCTACAAGATGATACACAATCATCCATGTAGTAGTTCATGGATGGTATGTGATCCATGGACAAGGAGATTATCGTCAGAAGAAAAAGAGAACTCGAAGCTTGTAATACTTCACTGTGAGTCAGCAGACGAAGTTATCGAAAGTAAAAGAAGAAATCTTACAGGTAAGCTATATCAATTATGAAATACTAACTGCATAGCTCATCAACTTCTTAGGTATTGTAGCAGATGGAAGTTACACAATACCCAGAACTTCCAAAATTATACATTACCTGCATTACCACGACGGAGTGAAGTGTATGTAAGTATTCAACGAAGCCAAAGAATCCATAAACATCGCATCATTGAGAAGTATGGTGAACGTTTTGCAACGGAAGTTGAGAAGAAAGTGGACAATTATTACTTAAGAATTCTTAATACCAACTTGTAAACTTGATTTTCTGCTTTTGCAGCAATGATTCTTCAATAAACTTTCATAATTTCAATTTTCATCTTATTCCTACTTTTATGGGAATGAATAGCAATGATGTTCATGTGTAACTGTTTGTAATAATTAAGATTGATTAAGAAACCCTACATCCGCGTACAGTTTTGCAGATTAGGCACCCACATATCATATTCACCTTCGTGGGATTACGTTTATCATTAAAATCGTAATAGGACCTATGTACATTTTAAGTTCATGTGATTAATTCCGCTTATGAATCAAAATAAAACCAGGGGAAATGTTGATTAACAGTGGTATGCATTCATTACAACTAAATATGCAATAGGATTTAACAGTGATGTGGGAAACAGTTGACATACCTGAATATGAATAAATGAAATGACGTAGGTTATCAATAGTGACTATATATATATATATATATATATATATATATATATATATATATATATATATATATATATATATATATGCAGTGTAAGGTCAAAGGTCATTTGCTTTTACAGTCAATAACACATTAAGAATGGGTGATATAATAGTTGACTGCAGTTCACAGACAGATAAGTGGTGTGAAATTCTTATAGCTTGTAAATGATCCGTGGATTTAAGAACTGAAAACTTGAGTTACGTCATAATTGATTACAATTTGCAGAGGTCACGTAATTACAGAGGATTAAGTGACAGGGTGATGGAAAAAATGCGTAACTAAATTTTAAAAGTGAAATAAATTATTACATAATCCTTCTTATTACTTGTTCATTCCATGGATTATAAGGAGTTCATATTATTCTCTATCTATATTTGTTCTAGCGTCATATCGACTATTAATAAATACTGACACGGTTTATAACGTAAGACACTAAGTGTAGTTGCTATATTTATATTTCACTAATTCATTTGTTGAATAAAAATGATTTTAATATGGTCTTCTATAATCACAAATTCTATAAGTTGTAGACCGGCGTAAACATCATCACAAAGCTTTTACGACTTCATTTGATTCATACAATTCTGAAAAACAAACAAATCAGTTGTGAAATAAAGAATTAGACCTAGTTATCAATATCACATTTAATAAGTCAATCAAATAGCAGGTTACAGAATGTACTTATAAGTCTCTTATTTGCAGACAGCGCTAATCATTAGAGATTTCTATTTCCTTTAATAAAAATTAATAGGTAATCTTTACAACACACAAATCAGTGTTATTTAAAAATTACTGAAATCAGGTTCGTCACAACATAGAAGCGTGGTCAGATTTATGAATAAAATGTAATTCAATAATGTGGCATAAAGGCGATATGAATACAAGGAACTTGTGATTCTGCTTCCATTGCTCATTCACTTTTCGTCACGTTGTCTGCATGAATTACTTTGGACGAGTCAGTCTGTAATGCAGTAGGAATTCATGAATTAACTCATTAATAGTTGTTTTTTGATTTAAGTTTGTGTCTTAACAAGCAATGGAAATTTCTTCAGTGTCTAACCCTTGTAGTATTTCGTCTATATATCTGGTATTAGCAAGAGAAATTGGCAAGCACCATTTAGATATTACTCGACAATATGCATAATAACTTTGTTCACATTTTCTTCTGCGATTGTGCATTTCCTTTACAGAGAATTATTCGTCAATCCTCTAACAGACACATCATAAGTCAGTATTAAGTAAGACATGGTTTCGTCACCATGCTCAGAAGAGACACCCATCGATTTACTTATGAAGATTTCGTGCATATTTAATGTGGTGTTACACACTATTTCTGTATAAGTTCAGAAAACCGGTAAAAAAGACTATCAACGTCTATTGTTACTCACATAATTTCTCTCTGATACCTTACACAGTAATATGTCACTTCAGTACAAAACAATGCTACCTATAGTCCAAATAACCTTTTATGGCTAAATACAAACAATTTATATAATATTCATAGTTACTTTAACGCTTACTTCTTTCTAATTACATTTTATAAACGACTACCAACATCTGTGTTTGCCGTCACCATAATCAAGGAGGTGAACCATATATAATTCTTTTTACGGCTTATTTTCATGAAAACTCAATCTGTAATCTATTTTTGACTAGAAAAATGGTGATTTGACTTCTTTGACTTAGTATTGTTAAAAAAAACCATATTACGCCAGCTACATATTTACTTAGGTGGTGAGCACGAAATACGTCAAACTGCTTATAAATTGAAACAAAAACTATCTTCCAATCACAAAGATTACGAAAAGTCATGTATGACGGAAAAAAGGCTGTTAATAGCTGATAAATAACGACACATAAAATCCACGACAATACGTTACACGTGCGCGAAAACCCGTAAACTAACAAGCATACTGTGCCGGAAATGTCACAATATTTCCCCGAAATTCCCTCTTAACCTTGGTCAAGGTCATCTGACTTTCAGTTTCAGTTTCAGTTTGGAAGGACAGGAGGCTCGATGGCCTATGTTAGTCCTGGCAATGATGGTTTCGCAGTTGATCCAACTTTCTTTTAAAAGAGTCGACGGATAGAGCCTCAACCACGTGCTGAGGTAGTGAATTCCACTCGTTGATGATTCGATGGGAAAGTCGATAGTCAGCTGACAAGTAATTTGTTCTCGGCTTGTGAACTTTTTGGAGTGTCCTCGTAAATTCTCTGTTTTGGAAGACAAGAAAAATGAGGGCATGTTAGGTGCAAATTTATCACTAAGCAATTTGTAGACTGTAATCAAGTCGCCTCTAGTTCTGCGATATGACAACGGCAAATCAAATCGATACAGATATCCAATTTGAAAACCTAAATCGTCAGACATCAGATCTGGTCCCGACCTCTGACCAGGAACTTGAACGTTTCAAATCAAACCTAGTTGACTGTTGCTATCAGTTTAAGCATAGTAGATTTAACTACAGGAGTATTTTAACTAAAAAACACAGGGATGCTATCATGGATCTCATTAGTGACGAGAATCTGATTATCACAAAACCCGATAAAGGAACAGGAACCGTCCTGCTTAACAAAAAAGACTACATTGACAAGATGAATAACATCTTGAATGATCTTCAAAAATTTCAGAAACTGAATAATCAAAAAGATGTCAATAATAAGATAGAGAGTGAACTGATCCGAACCTTAAAAAAGCTCAGAGATCAACAAATGATTTCAAAAGACGTATATGAAACCATTAAGCCGATAGGTACACATTTACCTAGGTTATACGGATTGCCAAAGATACATAAACCTGATATCCCATTAAGACCAATTCTGGACATGTATGATTCTCCATATCATACGGTAGCAAAGTGGCTAGTAACTGTTTTAAAACCACTCCATAATCGCCTGGTAAAACATAGTATTAAGGACGTATTCCAATTCGTTGACAGGATTAAAAACATAAATACGAAAGATCAGACAATGATTTCTTTTGACGTTACATCTCTGTTCACAAATGTTCCACTCAGAGAAACTGTAGAATATATTTGTGAACAACTTAGAGAACAGGAACTAGAAACGACAATCCCTGTAGAGATCATCATGGAATTATTACTGAAATGCACTATGAATGTACATTTCAAATTCAATGGGGAAATTTACAGACAAATAGATGGTGTCGCGATGGGTTCACCCCTGGGTCCCATATTGGCAGACATTTTCCTTTCTAAACTAGAAAACGGCCCACTGGCACAAGAGATCGATAAATTTTCATTGTACTGTCGATATATGGATGATACATTTATCATTTGTAACGAGCATACGGACTTGATAAGAACACTCGAGCAATTCAATAGAGCTCACTCGTCCATAAAATTCACATGTGAAAAAGAAAATGGGGGTAAATTAGCCTTCCTAGATGTTCTGCTTACAAGGAGAAATGATGGATCGCTAAAAAGAAACATAAACAGGAAAATGACCTGGACGGGTCAATATACTAACTTTTTCAGTTTCGTTCCTCTACAACAAAAAAGGAACCTTATCAAGACACTACATCATAGAATCAAGACTATATGCACTATGGATACGATTGAAGATGAAACTAAGACATTGTTTACAACCTTGAAAGAAAACGGATATCCAGAGAAATTTATAAATAAAAACTTAGCCAATAAAAGACAGCGTATAGAATACCCAACGGTAAATAGAAAGCCTCTATATATACGCTTACAATTCAGAGGTGACGCGCCGAGTGAAATGTTAAGACTCAAGTTAAGTAGATCAATTCAAAGGACTTTTAACGCAGCTAAACTACGACTAGTATTTTCCACACGACCAATAATCACTCCGAGGTTGAAAGATAAATTGCCTAGACTAGCCACCTCCTTCTGTATCTATCAATTCAACTGCTCCTGTGGAGCAAGTTATATTGGCAGATGTTCTAGGAATTTGTACATTCGGGCTCGTGAGCACCTACCCGTGTGGTTAAGCAAAGGTGTTGTCAAAACTGTTAACAGCTCAATCTTAGACCATTTAGTCCAAACAGGACATACAGCCAACATCGAGCAATCGTTTGCAATAGTTTATCGTGTCAACAGCAGTCTACCTAATTCCGTCAGACTGCGAATCCTACAGACGGCTGAAGCAATTGCTATTCGGATCAAAAAGCCAGAGCTTTGTATCCAAAAGAAGTATGTTCAGCCACTCCTTTTACCCTGGCCAACTAGCTAATAATCAATCTTAAAATATGGTGACGTAATCTGATTAATGTTCATTTTATGTCCCAAACTTATTATTATTATTATTACTGTTATTATTATTATTACTGCTATTATTATTATTATTATTGTCTTTACACTTGATAACCCCCTTTTTGATGAATTTATTCAATATCCACCCCTAAATCGACTATATTTGACCTAATTATTTTACATATTACGTAATTTCTGATTTGTAATCACAATATTCTCTCTCTCTTACCCCATGTTGGCCATATTTATTCTGATAATTTATCTCACAATTTCATTTCGCTTATAAACTGATTCAAGTTAACACTTCATATTAGTCAGCCCCAACATTAACAATTTTATTTTATATAACAAACAATTCCTGATTCACATATTACAATTTCCAAATGATGTATTTTGCCTTAAATTTGGCCAATTTTATGGATTATTAATCTGGATTTATAATTGTAGAACCTGATGAGAAATTATTGAAAAGAATATTCTTCGTTCATACAATTGTGTTCTTAATATAATGGGAATTTTTCAGCAACGGCAAAAGGTTCGGCTTGGCCAGTCGAGATTCATACGGAAGCTTTGCTATTCCGGGAACCAGCTTAGTCGCTGTTCTCTGAACCTTTTCCAGAAGCTCATTGTCTTTTTTTAAGCAGGGGCTAGCCGCTTGTATGCAGTACTCAAGTTTAGGACGAACGAACACTCTATACAAAGTCAAAAACGTCTTAGCGTCGACATGACTAAAAGCCCTACGTATTTACCATAACGATCTAAAACTTTTGGCGGCTATTGCACGGCAATGTGCAGTAGTCTTTAAGTCTTGACTAACGATAACGCCTAAGTCATTATATGTCTGGACGACAGGTAGCTCAGTGTTATCCATCGTGTATGTATCTGTGCCTTGATGACCGATATGCATCACAACACACTTGGAAGTATTTATCAGCAACTGCCATGTTTGAGACCATTCAGATAACTTCTTCAGGTCATTTTGAAGTTCTAAGCTATCACTCTTACATCGTATCGCTTTCCATATCTTGACATCGTCAGCATATAGCAAGACCGATGATGATAGGAGACGAGGAAGGTCATTTACATACAATAGGAATAGCACTGGCCCCAAAACTGTACCCTGGGGCACTCCACTAAGCACAGTTTCCCAGCTAAATAACTTTGAGTTCACCCGAACTCTTTGTTGACGCCCAGCTAAGAAGTCTTTTATCCACATCAATAAATTGCCTCCAATCCCGACTTTTCTTAACTTATATAACAGCCGGTTGTGCGGAACATTATCAAAAGCTTTACTGAAATCAATGAAGGCGACGTCTACAGGTAGCTTTTGGTCCTTAAGAGCGCACCAGCTTCCACGAGCCACTAATAAGTTAGTGAGACAAGAATAACCTATTCTGAAGCCGTGCTGCTTCTCCGAGAGGATCCGGTTTTTATCGAGATACTTAAACAGCTCCTCCCTAATAATCTTTTCTAATATTTTAACAACCACACTAGTTAGGCTAACGGGGCGGTAGTTCTCAGGTTTGTGTTTCGTACCTGTTTTGAAGACAGGACTTACTATGGCGTTTTTCCAATCTTTCGGTAAGCGACCCTGCGTAACGGATAGGTTAAAGCATGTAATTAAAGGGCTTGCAACGAAGTTAGATAATTCCTTTAGTAGCCTAGGATGTAATTCATCGGGCTCCGTGGATTTACCTATATCAAACTTATTTAGCAGACCAAAGACATCGAGTTCTTTAATGGTCACGCTATCCAGTGTATGTGTAGAACTTATGGTCTACTATGATATTAGTACTGCTCTAATAATAGACCTAATCCTAAATTTGTAGATTTGTCATGATATGACTGCCTAATCTATAAGATCTTACGTGGAAGTCACACCATCGACTACACCAACTCACTGTATCGTATCAATTACCAATACATGATGTAGAACAAGGTTAGGCTAGAGAAAGAACAATATATTTAATATGAAAAGAAGATATAAGGTAACATTCAGCAGAGACCACGCCTGCATGGCCGAGCCATGCCGTTCGATCAACTCTAGTCTATTCAATTCATTAGTCGCGCCTTCTCCATCGTTAGGTATTTCTTCGCGTTAAATATTGAATATCTATTTTCTGAGTAATCTCGTATTCAGCTTTGAGGATTGTGTGGTTATGGTCCAATGCCACTACATATGTATGGGGGGATCTGTATACGCTGACGAGAAGGGCGCTTCTATGGTATACACGTTGCTAAAGTAGTTCGAGAACGCTTGAGCCTTACCAAAGTCGTCCTCCACTAATGATGAAGCAGTACTGTCTCCCCATAGAGCAGGAATATTCCCTTTTCTCCTTGTCCTTTGGTTTATATAGGAATACAAGCGTTTAGGACATTCTATGGATTCCTTAACAAGTTTTTCTTCGTACAATTTTCTAGACTTACGGAGGGTCGAGGCACAAGTGTTCCGAGCCTTTCGATACTGAGATTTTGCCTCATCAGTCCCCAGTAACCTAAATCTATCCCACATTTTCCTTTTCTTACGGAGAAGGATACGGACCTCCCTACTGAACCATGGTGGAGAGTTTTTCGGCCCCTTTGGTATAGTCCAAGGGATGTGAGGTGTGGTAACTTTTAAGTATGAATTTCGAAATGCGTCTCAGGCCGTTTCAATGGAGGACTCTGGGTCTATTGTCCAATCTATTAACGATGCTGAGTGCATGATGTCTGGTATCTTTGCTTTCCAGACGTTGGGTCTGGACTGGACTGACGCGTCCTCATGGCTGACAGTTATATGGAAGTCGAAAGTTAAAACTGCGTGGTTACTTTTACCTAAGGGTGGCATATGTTGGAGGTTCGCAACATCATCCTCATAGTGAGTCAGTATAAGATCTAATAAGGATGATTCAGTGTCCGGGTCGTACCTTGTCGCTTCTTTCACATGTTGTACTAGAGCACATGTGATAATCCCATCAACTAGTTCCTGCTCGAAAGAATTCTCCGACGATTTAGTTCGCAGATTTTCCCAGTCTACCATAGGTGCGTTAAAGTCCCCTAGGATTAGACATCGACCACTTTGGGACGAAGTATTGAGACTGCTTAACAGGATCTCATTTGCCTTACAGCTTGGACTGCGATAGACCAAACCAATCAGCAGCTCTTGTCCCTTGCATTTTAGGCGAAGACTAACTAATTCACACGTCCCACTCTCATGGGATACACTATCGATAATAGAGCTACTCCCCCTCCTTTGCGCTTTTGTGTTCTGTCGGCCCTTACTAACGTAAAGCCCTCAAAATCAAGTTTTATACTATCTATAGCCTGTGTCAGCCAGGTTTCTGTTACTGCGATTATGTCTGGCTTTGTAGAGTCAATCTGTACACCTAGTTCCGATCGCTTATTAAGTAAGCTTCCTGCATTGGTGTAACAGATCCGAAGCCTGTTTAAGTGCCTTCGTGCTTCACCCAGAGTGGCTTCGGCATCATTCTCTGTCGAAGTCTTACAACCCGAAAATTTACAATTTTCAGGTCCTTTTCGCCAGCTTCTAACCTATGTTGTAGTTCTTTCTCGGCTTCCCGTCTTTTAACACGGTTTACCAACAGTAGGTCCTTTCGGATAAATACTCCTGAACTCTTTAATTTGTGCCCATTTCGTAAAATTTCGTCACGTTCGTTCGAAGAGCCGAATACTACTTTAAGCAGTCTGGAATGATTTGGTTTCCAGTCCGTTAGACTCCCTAGTCTGTACACCTTTAGCAAGGTGACCTCGGTCATATTTTGAGGCCTGAGTTGATGAAGCAGCTGCCTAATCAGTACAATGTCATGCTCAAAACGAGCTTTAGGTTCAGAGCTTTCGCTCTCCTTGATTCTATGAAAAATAGTTGATCTGTCGCTATGATCAGCTTTCGATTTTTCAACCACCTTTACGGGGGCAGGTTTCCCTTTTATATCACTACTTTTCTTTCTCACAACCTTTACCCATTCGTCAACGGTGCTGGTAGAAGCAATAACAGTTGCGCCAAACCTAGTGTTGGGTTTTGGGGAGTTGTCGACGACCTGAGGGGTCGTGTTATGTTTACCGTTTGAAACCGATCAAGCCTTGCGATTGTGTCTTCTAGGGGTTTCCTGTTGGATCCCATCTGGGAGACGGGGAACAGAAGACCCTACTTTTCTTGAGATTTTGTTTAAGGCAGGCCTCTTTGGAGACTGCTTTTCCTTCTTTGACAGGCGTAAGTCATTTATCACCGGACTAACCTTAGTTTCCTTCACGTTGATTTGCGCGTCGACAGATCGAGTGCTGCTTGACGCGTTCCGACTATGCTTGCTAAAGCACTTCTTTGCAGCATCAACCAGTGAGATGTCCTCGGTTAGCGAGCTGTTTGCATTCGAGCAGCACTGTTGAGAAAGCCACACACAACCCTTCTTACTGTACTGTTTGAAAGCAGCAGGCGTTAAGTTCATGCAAACTTCGTGGTACCAGCCTTTGCACTCGTCGCACTGCATGCCGCTTTCAACAGGATAGCGACAACTCGGACGTTGAAAACTACTTCTTTTACACTGTCCAGTCATTTAAAAGGGGTTCTTTGAAGATTTCCCCGAAATTTTGCAAAGTTTCCCAGAAATTGGGAGCTCGGGTATAGTTCAGGTTAGCCCAACAACTGTGTTGAAACTCTATATCCTTTGTAATCACATAAGTTTCGTGTAAAGCAAAGCTCTCACGAAGTTCCATTGAGATTGAACTTAAAAGGGATAGTGGTATTTTTCCTCTGAATATATTTTATGGTATTGATTGCTTAATCACGCATCAAGACTGCTGTTTTGCTTTAATTGAATTTAGTTCAGTCAAAATAATCGCCAAAAGTATCGCTTTTTCATAGAGCAGTTTATCGTATGTACTTTTCGAGTACATATACAAAAAAAAACAAAAGGCACTGGTATTTATTTTTCCTCGTTGAGTATATCATTTAGTATTGTTTGTATCCAGAGGTGATAAGATCCCTTTGCAACTGCTGAGGTTGAATTTTTTATTGTTGTTAGGTTCAGTGTGGGGCCAGGGAAATCTCACTGAGCCTGAAGATGGTACAGGTATTCAGTGTTTGACAACGCTTTGACCAGTAACACCTTCTAATATAATTCGTACCCATCAAGAGAAATCAAAAGACAGAATCGAGGAGATCAGAAGTTTTATTTGACGATTGTCAATATATCGGAATTGTTTGATCTAATCTGGATAGCGATTGTAGTAGATGTTGAGCACAACGTTCCCACATGTGGTCTGGTGCGGATGCATGACCGAGCGCATTCAGCTAGGTGGGTCCACTAAAACTAATGTGGTCTGCATCCAGGAGTTGTTAACCCATTGTTGTAAGACTACTCCGATTGCTTAGTCGGATGCGTCTACTGCAATGCTAATGGGTGCTTCAGTGTCCTGATGTGCAAGCATTGTTGCTTTCGCCATAAGTTCCTTAATTGTGGAGAACGCCTTTCGTGCGGTGTCGTCCAAAATAATGGATCTCGCATTTCCACAGCGTTGATCGGTAAGAGGTTCCATGAGTAACGCGCATTTCGGTATGAATCATCTATAGAAACGTACACGACCGTTAAACGTTAGTAATTGCTTGATCGCGGTCGGTTCTGGGTAATTCAGAATGGCCACCACTTTGGTTCTAAAGGGTCGAATGCCTTGAGCATCTATAGTGTGTCCTAAGAAGTATGATGAGTCAGTTCTGATTTGAAATTTCTGAATGTTTACAGTAGTGACATGTTTCTGTAGTCGGTCGAAAACAAGAACCAGATGCTTGAGATGTGATTCTCTGTCCTGACTTGCGATTAGGCAGTCGTCAACATTCGCGTGTACGAAGTTGAGACCTCGGAAAACGTTGTCTATGAACCTTTGGAATGTTTGTGCAGCGTTTCTTAGACCAAAGGGCATTCGCAAAAATTAATAGAGTCCAAAGGTAGTCATGATAGCTGTTTTCATATATCGTCTGTAGCCATGGGGATTCGGTTATACGCTTCAACCAAGTCGATTTTCGAAAAGACAGTTGTACCTTTCAAGGTAGCTGTCAAATCGTGAATGTGAGGCAACGGGTAACGATCGGGAATGGTTTTTGCATCCAATCGCCGATAGTCACCAGTTGAAGGCCAATCGTTGCTGTCCTTTTTAGGGACCATGTGCAACGAAGATGCATATGGGCTGTTTGACGGTTGTATGATTCATAAGTCTATCATGTGATTGAACACGTTTTTAGCTAAACTTAGCTTTTCAGGTGCTAGTCGTCGTGCTTTAGAGAATACAGGTTGTCCTGTAGTCTTGATGTGATGTGTAACGTTGCTGGTTACACACGGTGATTTTGATCGCGTTAGATGAATCCCAGGATAATTATCGAGTAATGGTTGATAAAGTGGGTCTATCGTATGCTTAATTGTGACTGGGGATATTCTGCAAACAGAAAAAGAAATTACGCAAGCGGATGAATTAGTGTTTCCGACTACTAGCCTCCGTTTGCGCGTGTCGATGATCAGATTATGGTTTTGTAGAAGGTTTATACCAATGATTGGCATAGAAACATCTGCAACAACGAAGATACAGTGAATGGGTTTGCGTAAACCTACGTTCAGGTAAACGTACTGTTTGCCATACGTAGCGATAGGCTTTCCGTTTGCCGCCTGTAAGTTTAGGGCCGATTCGTTAAGCCGGTCGTCAGGATTTCCTGGGAGAATGCTAACTTCTGCGCCAGTGTCGAGGAGGCAGCGAACTCTCGTTGTCACATCTGTGACGTATAACAGACGGCTATGTTCGCCGGCTACAGTTGTCGTTAACGCGTGCCGGCTTGGAATTTTCCCGAGTTGTTTTTCCAGTCAGTCGTTTTCGTGTTTGGAAAATTGCAGGGTTTTCTGCAATTTCTGGAAGACTTTCCATACTGGTTATGATATCAACACCAGTCGAAGTTTTCCGTCTCTTGTGGTCTAGAGACAGATCGTTTACGTGAAGTGCTTCTACGTAAAGAGTGTGATCGCTTACGAGCTCACTACAATGGTGAATATAGAAAACCCGGATGTCATTTCTGTCCCAGAAACATGGTTGACGTCAGAAGCGTTTGATAATGAAATTCAGTTGATTGCTTTTTTATCCAGCAGGGCTGAACCACAGGGGAGGGGAGGTTATCCTGTACACGAATAGTACCCTAAAAATACTAGCTGTTGAAACAGTGGCACATGATTCAGGGACATGTGAATTAGTGAGTTGGAAGCTGAAATGTAAACGTCAAGATATTGAATTAGTCGCAGTATTTAGTGGCTTAGAATCTGACTCCAGTGAAATCGTATGAATGGTTGCTGTCGAGATATACACCCTGACTATACTCGTACATAATTATCGACTTAAGTCGTGTTAGTGAATAACGGAATTAAATAATTTAAACAGGAGAATGAATTCCGAATACGTACATTTCATACAATCGTTGATCCAGACGCAAGATCGGGGAAGCGGGGAGAAGAGAGTTAAACGAAATGACGTGCAGCGAAGAAGGCATGTGAGTCAACCCTGTTTAATGAAACTTTAATCAATGTTTATAGTCACACGAAAATAAGCTGCAGATATGTGATGAGTAGAACAAGATGTACGCATATATACACTGATACAGAAACAGTCAAGGTTGATAAGTGAATAATTAACAAGGTCAAAACGTGACTCAAGAATAATGGATAGATTGAACAGAAGCTGGAATATGGTATATGAGCTTGACATGGTATCCGATAACACAAGTATACTTCAGTCCAGAATGTGTAGTACATGACTTCATAGTAAACAAAGTTGAGTCCTGGTGTAATAGGGATAGAAGCCCTAAAGTAGGCTACAATAATGCACTGTATAGAAACTGGGTAAACTTAGAAGCAGGGTCATCAGCAACGTCATTTGATTGCAATCTGTTAGAAACCACGATTGCACTAGCCCTATTCCAGAACATTAGAGACCTCATTAGATATGACTTGCGAAGCTCCTAGTCTCTCTTTAACTTGGTCTTCACACAAGGCGATGACCTCAGTCAAATGACTTTCCTCCCAGCTCTAGTGATAAGTGATCATGCAGTCATCTTATGCAAGTTCATGGCTTAGATGACCTGTCAAACAGTTGCGCCGGCGCGTTCCATCATATGAAAAGCAGACATGAAGTAAATCAACTCTACAGCATCGAATGAGAACTGAATATTTCACTCAGGGGCATCAGTAGGTGATGCCTAAACTCAGTTCAGGCAGGCATACAATTACGTGAAACCATATACACCCTAGACAGCCCCAAAGAAGACGAAGCACGGCCATCCCTGGATAGTCCGGGATACCTAATTCGGTCTGAGCACCCCTGTAGTATCCCGGCCCACACACAAGTCGAATTGTTTATGTGGTGAATATATTTGGTGCATTCTTGTACCTATGTTTATGTGTTTAAGTAATAGTGTAGTGAACAGAACACGTGTGGGGACAACCGAATGTATTTAGCACAAATTTACAGAGTTACTTGGTAAAATAGAAAAACCAAATAGTAAATCGTTAATTTGTAAAATATCATTCCATCATATCAAACTGGAATGTTGCCGTTGCAAACATCATTCCATTGTCTCACATTTCATTGTTCATGCGGTTTTTTTTTTACAAATTCCATTGTCTTCTCGCTCTTCCTTTCTTGATCATCCCCCATCTTCTGCTGCCAGACATTACGTTCTTTAACTCGCGTTATATATTACTTGTATCAATATATGTAGCATGCACCACAATAGTAACAACAATAAGTCGGGGATATTCGTCATTTACTAAGACAAAAGAAGAAATGTTGGAACGTTGCCATCAACCTTGGAACAACAAGTATGACGGAACTCTACAGGTCGATAAGAAACTAGTGTATAATTAATATTCACAACCTCAGTGAGAACTAGGCTTGAGAACTACATCCAGGCTGGAAGCCCCTGATTAAAAGGTTACTCAGATATCCTGGGAAAAGTACAGAGGGCGGTTACACGCTCAATTTCAGAACCCCAGGATTCACCATACAAAGAGCGGCTTGAAAAGCTAGACCACTTTGCTCCGTCCTATCTCAGACCAGGAGGTGATCTAGTTTTAATGTATCGAATTCTAAGAAGTGCTTTTCTACCTAATATATCCTCTCTTTTTCTTTCCACTGGATCAGGTCATCTCCGAGTACATAGCAGGTAAGTAGAAAAGCCAAGAACGCAAAATAATATCCATGACACACAGGTTTTAACACCGAGTCATCAATTCTCGGAACCTGTTACCCGAAGGAGTGGTGTCCGAACCTTCAATTTACTCATTCAAGAAAAGACTAGACACTTATACAAGGATATCACAAAGGAAATAACATAGGCTGTAGGACGTTTGTCCTTACTATACAAATCTAAATCTGCAATCTGTAATTCAATTAACTGATGTATGATCTTATGTAGGCGAAAAGCCCATCGATAACTAATAGATTGCAGTTTTCAACAATCAAAAGACGCTTGCTGGCAGTGACATTCCCTGCTTTAAACGATGACTTGAATGGCAAAATATCTCCTCTTAATTCTCTCTCCAGAACTGATCATTTCTGAGGCAACAACGAGTGGTCTAAATACTATGATCAAGTAAACGAACTGTGTGGTTTGCCGTTTTTCTCATCATATACTCAATGATGTGAGCGCTGTGAACAAACAAGTGCTATCAGCTTCGTCAGTGAACTCTAGAAAAAAGGAAACAGATCCCCACTGAAAAAAAGCTGTAAGGCTTAGCACAAGTCCACTGGCGTAACCTTTCTGAAGATTGAATGTGTTGTATCACTGAGAGAATTCATAAGTTTAACATCTTCTCCATTATATAGTTCAGGTTAGCCCACTAACTGCGCTAAAACCATAGATCTTCTGTAATCTTATCAGTTTCTTGTAAAGCGAAACTCACGAATTTTCATTATGATAGTCTTGGTTGTGATCAGTTTATGTCAAGGTCACACTGGAATTTTTCAAGGCTGTCAGTTGTGGCACAGCAATTGTCTGATTTGGTTCCAAGCTTGTCTTAATTTGAGGTTTGTGTTATTGCTGATTGTTGTCTACTGTTATCCAAAGTAGCTGCAACTAGAGTGTGTTCACCCTTAAGGGATTATTTCCTTGTGACGTTAAATTCCCAGACAACCCAAAAAGGGGAAATAATGGGGAAAAAAGGGGAAATAAAGGGGTAAATGCTTTGGTGGCGAAAGGGGAAATAAAGGAGAAAACGCGCCAGAATGTCGCCTTTTTCGCCTGTCCGGGGGAAATAATGCGGAATTTCCCCTTTTTCGCCTTTTTGTCGACAAATTACCCACTTATCGCCTAAATATCCCCCGAATTGTCGCTTTTTCGCCTAAATATCCGCCGAATTGTCGCTTTTTCGCCTAAATATCCGCCGAATTGTCGCTTTTTCGCCTAAATATCCGCCGAATTGTTGCTTTTTCGCCTAAATATCCGCCGAATTGTCGCTTTTTCGCCTAAATATCCGCCGAATTGTCGCTTTTTCGCCTAAATATCCGCCGAATTGTCGCTTTTTCGCCTAAATGTCCGCCGAATTTTCGCCTAAAAATCCGCTGAATAGTCACGTTTTCGCCTAAATATCCGCCGAATTTTCGCCTAAATATCCGCTGATTAGTCGCATATACGCCTAAATACACACATTACACCCCATTTTCTATCCATCGACAGAAGACCAAAGGTCTCCTGCATTCGCCTTCATTTCCAACAACACACAAAAATATTTCTGCAATGCAGTTTAAAAGCGGTTAATTTTTTAAATATTGTATTTAAAAAGAAAAACCTATAATTGTACAACAGTATAGCACAAGCTTAGGCATCTATTGTTATGCATATCCAATGCAATTGCTAATTCATTTTTATAGACAATTATCTGAAAAAGAAGTAACAGTTTTTGTTTTATTTATAAGCAATGTCCATTTAATCGAAAATTCACTCAAACTCAAACACATTCTCAACCGTTTCCCAAGTAAGTAAAAAAGTAAGCTGTTTGAAAGAAAAATGTTTATTGACATCTAGGTAGAACACCAAAACCATTGCACGGACTATTCGGAATTGAGGTAGTCGTCCTGTGAATTCTGAATAAATAAAAAAGTCACAACCATATCTCAATGATGTGCTTTAGCACACCCAAATACTTGAAGCTGAACTTACGGTGATGTTCGTTAATATTGTCGACTGTAACTATAGAGCCGTAGGGAGGTTATCACTTTAAATCTGTACATACCTGGTTATCTTTTCTCCTAGAACGTTTTATCATCTTGTCTTATAACGATAATAATTATTATCGTTATAATTATTAAATAATAATAATAACACTTGCCAAGTATAACGTCTATAAAGAATGTAAAAATTACTGATTATTAATAAATGATTGAGGTGTCTGATAATTAGAAACTCACTGTTATTTTCGGTAGGTTTCATAGCCCATGGCCTGTCGCTCTAGTTTTGTTTGTTAAAGAACTAGCAAATAGACCTAAAATAACCCGAGCTCCCAAATTTGGGGAAGATTTGGCACATTTTGGGGAAATTTAGGAGAAACGACACAAAAACCCCAATATTTCCCAAAATTCCCCTTTAGGTCATTTAACCTTGATGGAGCATCCATCAACACTAATGATGACGTGTCGAGGCTCAGCACCATCATTACGTCGAAGGTATTAGACTCCCTAAGCAAACTCGGGTCTCCCAGCTCAGGATCCCTGAACACAACAGTGGTTCCCAAAAACCCTGTAGGTGATTCGACCCACGTTAAGAGAGCCCAAAAGAACCAGGCATCACCGCCTAAGCCGAGCAACCCAAGTGTTGCTGTACGGAAATTAACTGGTGATTTGGTTGCACAGTCTACTCCCAAGACTGTTCGTCCGGTCAAAGAAGAGCCCAAGCCTCAACAACGCACACTGACCTCCAAACAGCAAGTCATTAAACATGAATCCGCCGTGAAACCTGGTAAATTAACAACAGTTCGTGACGACTCTCTCATTATCATGAACCTCGTTGATAATCCTGACCTTCCTCTCAGTCTGCAGGACAAAAACGACAGGATGCTCTGGGGTGAATTGAACAAGAAGCTCGAACTTCCTAGAATAGAGCCTTCGATGGTCACCCGGCTCTCTAGAGGAAAGGACTCTAAGCATCTAAATCACCCAAGGCTTCTCCGAGTAACACTTAAGAATGCTACCGATGTAGAGGACGTCTTACTAGCCAGTCACTTGCTGAAATCAGATGGTAACGTAAAAATATTGCCCGACATACCGTTCTCTGAGCGCAATATCATACGAAACATCCCTAAAGAATCTCGCGAGTTTTTCCGCGGAAGAAACACAATTGTGCAAGGTATACCGAAAAATGCAGACCCTACTCAATCAAATTCCCACATGGCGGCTGCAGTTCTGGAAGCATTTCGTGCCAACAGACGTCGATTGCCACCTGGAATCCACATGCACCCGGATAGGCCATATGAAGCCAGGACCAAGCACAAAGGCAAGTTGGAGCTGACCATTCCACTTGTGGATTGTCTAAACGATAAAAAAACGTGTAAAGGACAGGGCCTACCACCTCGGTAAACCTCACATAGCTGGGCTACCTGTCCATTCACATAAGGCTCATACAGAAATACAGGACGAAGCTCACGCGTTCCAAATTGAAAGCATAAACTGCTTATATATGAACGCCTCGAGTCTACCAAACAAACTGGATGAATTACGTGAACTTTGCAACGCTAATAAAGCCCACCTGATATGAATATCTGAAACCTGGATATCTTCTCAGTTCTCGGACCAAGAGTTAGCATTAACAGGAATGACTTTGTTCCGCAACGACAGAATTGGGGTCAGAGTAGCCATATACATAAGCTCTTGCTTGGAGGTGCACCAAGTTCACAACCTCGAGTTTAACAATCTTGAGGAATCCATATGGTGCTCTGTAAGATTGTCTAGCACTTCGAGGTGTCTAGTCGGTGTCATTTACAGGAAGCCAACTGCTGACATCGAGTACGATAGTCGTATGCTGGAAAGACTATCCCGCTCTACCCGTCTCGGTTTCACACACATCCTGATTCTAGGGGACTTTAATCTCCCTAGAGTCAACTTCGCGGAACACACGTATACTGGAGGCGACAACTCAATTGAAGCTCGGTTCTTCAACCTCATCGATGACTTGGGCTTATATGAAAATGTGAGGTTGGCAACTCGTTGGAGAAACAGTCAGACACCATCGCGGTTAGACTGTGTATTCACAAACGAAGAATTCCTAGTTGACAACCTCTCATTCCTGGCTCCTCTGGGAAAGAGCGATCATGCCGTCATAGCCTTCAGTTTTGTCACCAAAACTAAGCTAAGGTATCCCAACAATAATTTGCGTTGGAATTTTAAACGGCTGAATGTGCCAACTCTACATGACTATCTACAACAGGTGGTTTGGGATGTTCACCCCCAACTCGATATGGACGGTCATTGGGACTTCTTACTGCACACGCTCTTATGTGCTACAAACCATTCAGTTCCTCAAACGGTTCCCAAAAGCTGTAAGCCACCTACAATAATCAAGAACCGTACCCTTCGCCTGCTAAGCCGTAAAAGGCACTGTTGGGCGGAATACAAACGAACTGACAACGACGGAGCGTATAGGCAATACAAACATATCAGGAACATATGCACGAAGGCTATAAGAGAAGACAGGCTTCATTATCAGACAAAGCTTATGGACAAATTTGCCTCGAACCCTAGAAGCCTATTCCGTTATGCAGCCTCTCTTCGTCAAGCCAAAACAGGAGTTTCTCAACTGCTAGGTCTTAACGGCCCAACCAACAACGATGGTGACGCCGCTAACCTTCTGGCGGCACACTACTCTCAAACATTTCAACCGGCTGACATCAACTCTATTGACGACAGTTTCATCTGCAATTCCACAGGGCTTTCCGAAGTGGACTTAAGCGCTAACGTGGTATTCCGTAAACTGCAGCACTTAAGACTAGATACTTCTCCTGGTCCGGATATGGTTCATTCTGCCATACTGAGGGAGGCAGCCTCAATCCTGGCAATGCCGCTTAGCGTGATGTTTTCACACTCGCTAAGCCGAGGCAAACTACCGGAAAATTGGAAGTTGGCTCACATCACACCAATTTTCAAAGGGGGTCGACGCAATGAACCTTCAAGTTATCGGCCGATGGCTCTTCTGTCATTACCTTCAAAACCCATGGAGTCCCTGATATGCGATGGTTTAAACGACTATCTACTGTCCTTAAATTTCTTCTCACCCCAACAGCATGGTTTCAGGAAGGGTTACTCTTGTATAACCAACCTGCTGACTGCGGTGGACAGATGGACAAGCATCCTCGATCGCAAGGGAAAGGTTGATATCATATACCTTGATTTCTCAAAAGCTTTTGATAAAGTTAACCACTTGTGTCTTATCAATAAGCTCAAACGACTAGGTATCAAACCACCTCTAATCGATTGGCTTACTTCATACCTAGAAAATCGACACTTTAAGGTTAGGGTTAATTTCACTTTATCTCAGGCTATGGAATGTCCTAGTGGGGTCCCCCAGGGCTCAGTATTAGGGCCTCTTTTCTTCTTGATCTACATAAACGATCTTCCTCAACAAGTAATGTCAGACTTATTACTTTTTGCCGACGACGTGAAACTTTGGAGAGATATACGCAACCAAGACGATACACAGGCACTTCAGGAGGATCTGACTCGACTACAAAGTTGGGCAGATGATAACGGACTTACCTTTAACACTTCAAAGTGTAAAGTAGTCCATCTGCGAAATGTCGCAAACTACAGTTACAACTTAGGAAACTCCTCTCTAGTAGTATCCCAAGTCGAAAAAGATTTAGGAGTCCTGGTGCCCCATGATTTAAAGTCTTACGCTAATTGTGACAAAAATGCCTTCCGAGCAAACCTAGCACTGGTAACATTGAAGCGCATTTTTGGCCAGTTTGACGAAAGAACTTTCCATACAATCTTCAATAGTTTTATCCGTCCCCATTTAGAGTACGGAAATATAGTACTCCCCCCTCACTCCAGAAGGACAAGGTCACTTTGGAGCGTATCCAACGGCGAGCCACGAAATCAGTTCGCGGACTCAAATCTAAGCCTTACGAAGAACGCCTCCATTCACTAGACCTTTACCCATTAGAGTATAGGCGTCTTAGAGGTGATTTATTAATGGCTTATAGTATTCCTAACACTTCTGGACATCCTCTTAAACACCTACTCAAGCTTAGTTCGAATACTAACCTAAGGGGTAACACCCAGAAACTGGAAACTCAACATAGCAAGACGGGATGTAGACACAACTTCTACTCCTTAAGAGTTGTCAAAAGCTGGAATTCGGTGCCGGCCGAGCTAGTCCAAGCGACTTCTCAGGAGTCCTGCAAGAGGCAACTTGACCTATTCTTAAGGACCAAGGACAGTATCATACTATGATTTACCAATTTCTTTTCCTCTTTTATTGTTAACATACCTAGGTTCCTGCCTGGAGGATTTGGTGATCTCCTGCTACTAGACACGGAAGCCTGTTAAGCGAAAGCTTCTTCTATTCCGTCCACAACCATTTGAACCTTAAGGATTTCCCCAAAGTTCCCTAAACATTAGTGAAGGTCATTTGACTTCGGGATTCTTCCCAAAGTTCCCCCAAATCGGAAGCTCGGGAACCCTCAATACAATTGTTTGAGTCCTTATAGACTTGTTCAATGCCAAGTCCTTCCCATCTTCGTAGACGGAACAGGCCTGAAATGAGCATTACCAAGGATCCATTACTCACGGATAACATAGGAATCAAAAAGCTAGCTAGCTGCATTCTAGAATGCGACATAAAGCACGTTTGCAACCAGATGACTAGTCTTCACACCAGTAACTTTTTGGGTAATGGTAATGATCAGCCCTAATGGGTTGGTATCGGACGAAATCTCAGCACGGATTCGAAAAGCTCGTTTAGCTTTTGCCAACTTACGTCACCTTTGGCGAAGGCGAGATATCCGTCTATCAATAAAAGGACGAGTATACTGCGCGGCAGTCCGTTCTGTTTTAATTTACGGCAACGAAACATGGCCATTAAGAGTAGAAGACACTCGTAAGCTATTAGTATTTGACCACAGATGCCTTAGAAATATTGCTGGCGTCTGTTGGGATAACCGGGTAAGTAATAGTGAGGTTAGACACAGGGTATTAGGAAATGATGGTAAATCAGTTGATGAGGTTATGAATCTTCATCGACTGAGATGGTTGGGCCACGTGTTACGTATGCCTGAACACCGATTACCACGACGTGCAATGCTATCCGGTATTGGAAATGGTTGGAAGAAAGTTAGGGGCGGCCAAACCAAAACGTGGCATCAGTGCTTGAAGTCACTAACTTCTAGTCTGAGCCATGTTGGTAGATGCAGACTACTTGATTGTGGTCAGCGTGACTATCGTAACCAATGGTTTGAGACTCTTGGTGACATGGCTCAGAATCGGTCACAATGGCGTCAGTGTATACACTCCCTGTCTTCCCTTAAACTAAGAGATTAAAATCACTTCATATCTTTCTTTCTACTAACTAATTCTTTCTTCCTATACTATATCCTTTATTGCAATCTTTCTCCTATATACTACCAGCTTTTACCTAACCACTGTTATGAATCTGGTGTTCATCTTGCTGTGCTAATGGGGTATGGCAACCTGGACCGATGCACATATGTGCCTGGTCCTACGTTGTAGCTGACTGACTGACTGAATCTTTAAGAGTGAATGTTGGTGAACTATGTACGGTAAGGAAAGTTTAGATAGACTCCGGTTCTGGTACACGAGTTCTCATAGTATGCTGAAACTTCAGAATATGATGTACCAACCGACTCATACGCTGATATAGTTTCATTAACGTTGGTGACCTGGTTTCCAAGATCTTAAGATATCAGGTGCAAGTAAAACCCTAAAGAATAGTGGCAGTAAGGTATCACTCTTCACCAGATATAGCATGTTCACTCTTACTAGGATGTTATCTCGTGAGCAAAATACGTGACATAAGGTTTTGTCGCTCAAAAGGCAAAGAACATTGGATATTTGTTGGTTTAGCTTATCACAAGAAGCCAAATGAAGAGTTTTATAACAAACTCTCCAAACAGTCTACCAATTGTAGATTTTTATTTTAGGTGGTTGTAAGGTGCTGGTTGTAGACTGGGAAAATTCGAAGACTCATTGAGGCAACGTTTGGGTGACGATTTATTATTATTATTTTATTTTCAATACATAAATATTGGTACAAGAGGACACTAAATATATATGTGCCACACCATATTTGTGTGTGTGGGCTGTGATGCTGCCCGGGTGCCCAGACCGAAACAGGTGGTTTTCTTAGGGGAACACACCCTGAACCTTTGGCCTAAAGGTCTGACCCACAAGGCAGTGGAGCATCGTAAGGAGATGCAGTCCCATGGAAGACGGTGACCAACAATTGGTTCATACGCCATTTGTTCCCGCAGGATACTGGAACCCATGTGCACCATTAGTTTGGAATCCGGTTAAAGCGCAGGACATTCGCTTTTCGTCCTCTCATTTTTGTAAACAACACCCCCACCACGAGAAGGCAGTGAGTAGGACTTCTTTGGCAGAGGCTGTATACGCGTGGCCGTGTGAGAGCATTTCGAGAGGGGGGAGGGCCCACCTCACTCTCGACCATACGAGGGCATTTAGAGGCGACGATACATGTACCCTTGTTTAATACGTAAAGGAGGTAACAAACTGTAACTCCGAATAGCCATTATCCTCGTTTTACCTTATATTTTTTTGTGGAAAACATATTGTGGTGTGAGCTACTTATATGGATATAAGTAGTGTATAACGTGCGTTAAAAGAACGTAATGTCTGGCAGCGGAAGATGGCGAAGATCAAGAAAGGTAGAGTGAGAACACAATGGAATTTGTAAGAAAATGCATGAACAACGGAATGGGAGACAATGGATTGGTGTTTGCAACAGAAACAGTTCAGTTTGGTTTGATGTGTGTATATTTTTCAAATTGACGATTTACTATATGGTATTCGGATTTTGTTGAGATAGTCTGTAATTGTTGTGTTAAATACATCCGTTTGTCCCCACCCATGTTCTTGTTCACTACAATATCTCTGGTCTTGAGCATATATTATCACAGTAGAAGTGATCATAGGATGTTTTCCAACTTACTGATTGCCCCCAAATGCCCTGGTACGGCCGAGAGTGGGGAGAGTCCGCTCTCCCTCTCGAAATACTCTCACACGGCCACGCGTATATAGCCTCTGCCAGGGAAGTCCTACTCACTGCCTTCTCGTGGCGGGGGTGTTGTTTACGAAAATGAGAGGACGAAAAGCGAATGTCCGGCGCTTTAACCGGATTCCAAATCAATGGTGCACATGGGCTCCAGTATCCTGCGGGAACAAATGGCGTATGAACCAATTATTGGTCACCGGCTTCCATGGGACTGCATCTCCTTACGATGCTCCACTGCCTTGTGGATCAGACCTTTGGTTCGAAGGCTCGGGGTGTGGCCCCCTAAGAAAACCACCTGTTTCGGTTTGGGCACCCGGGCAGTATCACAGCCCTCACACATATCGGATGAGATTTGTGTGGCGCATATGTACCATTATCTATGTGTTGAAATAAATAAATAAATAAATAAATGATTTCATCTGCCGCAACCAGATTGTGTTGGAGTAATGATATCATTCATTTTAACAGCTTGTTTTATGTAGGAAAGGGTTGCTTCAGATACCGCTCGGCTAGATTTTGAAAGTAATGTTACCAACTCAACCGTTCGTTGCCGTCATTAAAATATACAGTAAACAAAATTCCGGAAGTTCTCGTCGAAATATCAGGTAAAATTATTTATAGGGAATTATTCAAGTGTTTCACCAGAAACTTCGTGCCTTATCCGATGTGGCAAGAATTCAAAGTAATAGTAGCTTTATTGAACGTTATACATTTAGAATGATGCGGGATTCTCAGAGGGTCTTCATGCTCTACCAACATGTTAGTGGCCTGGAGAAACTAGTCTGTTTTGCGATATCGTAAGTTTCATATGAAAGTTTTCATCACTGGTTCCCGAAATTCTTCTAATAAGGCCTTATCAAACTTCTGTCCAATTTAATCGTCATCCTGATCTAGGGTAATTCCTAAAGAGAAATTACACCTTAGTTGAATGTCGATAGTTTCAGCTAACTTTAGTTTATCTGCCCCCGAATGCCCTGGTACGGCCGAGAGTGGGGAGAGTCCGCTCTCCCTCTTTAAATACTCCCACACAGCCACGCGTATACAGCCTCTGCCAGGGAAGTCCTACTCGTTGCCTTCTTGTGGCGGGAGTGTTGTTTACGAAAATGAGAGGACGAAAAGCGAATGTCCGGCGCTTTAACCTGATTTCAAACCAATGTTGCACATGGGTTCCAGTATCCTGCGGGAACAAATGGCGTATGAACCAATTGTTGGTCACCGTCTTCCATGGAATCGCATCTCCTTACGATGCTCCACTGCCTTGTGGGTCAGACCTTTAGGTCAAAGGCTCGGGGTGTGGCTCCCTAAGAAAACCACCTGTTTCTGTCTGGGCACTCGGGCAGTATCGCAGCCCACACGCAAGCCCGACCGAAGCTGCTACCTTGACGCGGTGGTCGGGCTTGCCTATTGTGATGACCCAACCGAGCTATATTGGCTGAAACATATGTTCCTGCAGGTTCTACTATGTCAGGCAGGTCGATTGGAGAACGGTAAGACTAAAAGCATCAACTTAAGGTCTGGGGGCGAAGTCGTACTACTGACCGAAGAGGGGTGTGACAGCAGTAAGGTGTTTCCATCGGACAACCAGCATCTGCAACGATGCTGCCTTCCCACAAGGGGTGGGGTTAGAAAAGGTCGACCCTAAAAATGTCACACCTCACCTTACCTCACGGATTTCCGTCTCCGGCGGTAAGGCCCTTTGAAGAACGGAGCTAACACATTAAAAACCTTCCACGAAAGGGCCGTACGCGACCGACTTCAAGCAGTTGTCCCTTGGGCTCTGCGGTCACGCTCCCATGTCGTTAGGACCAACACTAATCCGACTTTTTTTCTGGTTCCTCAAGAAATATCCTTCCACGGTGTGGGCAGCCGGGAAGTGATATCAGCCCTCATACCCGTGACAGTGCACGAAACCAAGTTGGTCACATGTAAATCCTTCCTACACCTAATACCTCTCTTATCTCGATCACTAACCCTCCTCATGTCTCTTTATCACCTCGCATCTCTAGTGCAAACGATTCGAGTACGCGGAATGTTATTCCTGGTCTTCTGAAACCACGCTCTGAACTACACGAAGGGGCTTTCAATGTTCGAACACTGTGCCAAACAGAACAGCAGGCTTCCTTAGCTTGGACTTTAGAATCTTGCGCCATCGATGTGTGCTGCGTCTCCGAAACGTGCATACAGGATACGAGTAGCGTCATTCATCTGACCTCACCATGCCAAAATAAAGAACCGACTCCATTCACACTTCGTGTATCTGGAAGCTCTGATTCTGTTTCCCGTGGCCTCGCCGGCGTAGGCATAGCATTGAGTCCTAGGGCAGGACTAGCTCCCTTAGAGTGGATCCCAGTAGACAGTCGTTTGTGCGCTGTCCGATTGAACGGAACAGTAAGGATCCGAAAAGATAGGGACACTCGTCGTTGCCTCTTCGTCGTCTCTGCCTATTCTCCCACTGACTGCAGCGCAGATGATGTAAAAGATGAGTTTTACAGAAAGCTCTCCGACCTTCTCCGAAAAGCTAGGCACTCGAATGTAGTAATAGTGGCCGGTGACTTTAATGCTCAAGTAGGTAAACTAAGCGATAGGGAAAGACACCTAGGTGGATCTTATGGTGTCGTGGCTCAGAGAACAGATAATGGCGACCGTCTGTTGCAGCTATGCTCAGATAATCGCCTGTTCCTTGCAAATACTAACTTTAAGCATAAGGAAAAACATCTTTTAACATGGAGACCCCCTAATTCGTCCCAACGTTGGACCCAAATAGATCACATCGCCATCAGCCACCGATGGAGGGGCTCAATAGAAGATTGTCGCTCATTATGGAGCACTTGCTTAGATTCAGATCATGCTCTAGTACGAGCGCGTATTTGCTTGCGTCTTACTGGACGTAGGAAAGACGCTGCAAGGAAACCTCTTAGGGGCCTACTTAATGATAGTCAAGCTAAGAGCATATTTCGGGAACAAATAGAAAAACAGTTAGGCAATCATGTATGTGATACCCACCCCAAGGCAGCATGGAATGATATCCGAAAAGATGTGGAAACAGCAGTGATATCTGCTAGTACGGTAACCCGTAAGGTTAGGGAGCGACACTGGATCTCAGCAGCATCTATCGCACTGATAGATGCTCGGAAACTCATTCCACCTGGCTCTGAACATAATGAAGAGCGGAGTCAGCTTAAGCGCAAGCTGACAAGAAGCCCACACAATGATCGTGAACAATGGTGGTTAGCGAAAGAAAGAGATTGAAAAGGCGACCGCAATAAGTAATAATAGACAATTCTTCAGACTTGCTAGGGAAACCGGTATTAGGAATCCGGCTGTTAAAGAAACAATCTCAGTGAAAGATGGGCAGATTGTTCACTCTCGATCCAGGAGATTGGATCGATCGGCAGAACACTTTAGGGATTAGTTCAACTGGCCTTCAGCCACACCTCGGTTTCCCACGATCTCCAGTCAACCTGAATGGCAAGTTAATGTAAGTCCTCCGTCCCTTTACGAAGTTGAAAAAGCCATAGGAAATCTGAAACGAGGGAGAGTGGCAGGCCCTGACCGGTTTACTCATGAGATTTTTAAGGATGGTGGTTCAGTATTATCAGTGAGATTAACTGAGGTCTTAGGTAGGATTTGGGAACTGGACGCAATCCCATCTAACTGGTCTCAATCATTGGTTGTGCCAGTCTATAAGGAAGGACAAAAGTCCTCTTGTGACAATCGAAGAGGAGTCATTTTGACTAATATAGTGTCTAAAATATTAGCTTCAATAATACTTCGACGCCTAACTAAAGCTCGTGAAGAGCAGACTGTAGAAAACCAAGCTGGTTTTCGACCTGAACGTGGTTGTATAGATCAGATATTCACACTACGTCAGGTTCTAGAACACAGACGCCCCACAATGGTAGTATTTCTCGACCTTAAGGCAGCATTCGACTCTGTTGATCGTGAGGTTCTACGGCAGTGTTTGTCACTGAAAGGAGTACCAAAGAAGTACATTAACCTTATAAAGGCTCTCTACTCGAACACAACTGGTAGAGTGAGAGCTTATGGCGGACTGTCATCAGAATTGATTACCTCAAGTGGTGTTCGTCAGGGCTGTCCACTCTCTCCATTCTTCTTCAACTTTGTCGTCGACGTACTTTTAGAGATTACACTTTCCTCGTTTAAATTTAAAGGGGTTGAACTTCTACTGGGATGTTCACTTGTTGACTTAGAATATGCTGATGACATAGTTTTATTTGGCGAAGACGCTGACAAAATGCAGAGTCTTCTGACCACTCTAAGCAACAATGCAAGCATGTTCGGGATGCGATTCTCCCCCTCGAAATGCAAAATGTTACTTCAGGATTGGGTTGCATTGACATCCGAACTGATGATAGGGAGTGAAGTAATTGAGCGTGTCGATCGCTTCACTTATCTTGGAAGTCTCATCAGCTCTCGTGCTTCGGTGTGTGACGAAATCTCAGCACGGATACAGAAGGCTCGACTAGCTTTTACCAACTTGCATCATTTATGGATTAGGCGAGATATCCGTCTATCAACCAAACGATGGGTTTACTGCGCAGCAGTTCGTTCCGTCCTACTCTATGGCAGTGAAACATGGTCGATAAGAGTAGAGGATATTCGTAGGTTACTAGTATTCGATCATAGGTGTCTTAAAAATATTGCTCGTATATCCTGGGACCATCGAGTAAGTGATGCAGTTGTTAGGAAACGGGTAATAGGTAAGGATGACAAATCAATTGATGATGTAGTGAGACTTCTTTAGTTGAGATGGCTGTGACACGTGTTACGTATGCCCAACCACCGACGTGCCATATTTTATGATGTAGGAGTAGGTTGGCAGAAAGCTAGGGGCGGTCAAATCTAAACGTGGGACAAATTCATGAAGTCACTAACAAGTGGAGTGAGTCATGTCGGTAGGTGTAAACTACGTGGTTGGGGACCGCGAGATGATAGCAACCGATGGTTAGAGACTTTGAATGACATGGCTCAAAATCGTTTGCAATGGCGCAGGTGCATCCACTCTTTGTGTTCTCCCAAATTTTGATCTCCTGATTCCTCCTTGTCCTTTTTCTCTCTTCCTAAATTTATTTCACTGTATTTAACTCTTTAAGTAACATCTCCAAACACTAATCTTTCCGATTACTGCTTATACTCTTATTACCTCTACCACTAAGGGGTTTGAATCGACCACTGACTCTCTGTGCTAATGTGGTGTGGCAACTCGAACTGATGTTCGTACGTACAAATTTCTACGTTGTTACTGACTGACCACACGCAAATGATGAACTCTCTATATCTATATGTAAACGTTCTCGAGTCACTGTCCGGTTGAAAATTGTATGTTACTCTGGTGAAGAACTACAAATTCGCTCTCCATCTGTCGCTTCAAAAAGCTTATTTTACGTGCGTTTATCCGTGGACTTTGAGGCATCTTCGTTTGGTCTTGCTGGCGTTGGTGTCGCACCAAGCGCTAGAGCTGAGGCAGCACTAATCTATTGGATCCCCATTAATAGTCGGTTATGTGCTGTTCGATTAGAAAGTTCCATCAAAGTGAGAAGAAATCGGCGTGAAAAACGATGTCTTTTCGTCATCTCCGTCTATGCCCCAACAAATTGCAGCCCGGATGCAATCAAGGATGAGTTTTACAACCAGTTATCTGTTCTTCTGCAGAAAGTGTGTTCGACAGATATTGTATTACTAGCCAGAGACTAAGGAACTGACGACGTAGTTTACAAAGGTCAGGGAACTAGAGAGTGTACCGACATCATGGAATGAGCCGATAGTTGTCCCTATCTTTAGAAAGGGTTCACGTTGTTCCTGTAACAACTATCGGGGGATAAGTCTACTTCCGATTGCGTCCAAGCTATTGGCTCCCGTCATACTTCGTAGGTTGTTCAAAACCCGAAAAAGATTGACTCGCGAGGAGCAGGCTGGGTTTCGTTCTGGTCGAGGATGTATTGATCATATCTTCACCCTCCGCCAAATGTTAGAACACCGCCATACTTATCAAAGGCCAACAATCATAGTGTTTCATGACATCAGGGCTGCCTTCGATTCGTTGGACAGGACTGTTCTCTGGGATTGTCTATTGAAGATGGGTGTGTCTAAGAAGTCTATTAACATCCTAAAAGCCCTATATACAAACACCTCAGGCAGAGTGAGGGCATACAACCACCTTTCTCCATTGTTCTATTCAAGCAGTGGGGTTAGGCAGGGTTGCCCAATCTCACCATTCCTCTTCAACTTTGCCATCGATGACATTCTGGAAACAGCTCTGATGGATGTAAGTAATGGCGATGTGGGTCTGTTGCCTGGAGAAAGACTTGTCGATCTTGAGTATGCAGATGATATTGTCTTGCTGTGCGATAACGCCCAAGCCATGCAATCCGCACTTAATCAGTTGGCAATCAGTGTCCATAGGTATGGTATGTGCTTTGCACCTTCGAAGTGCAAAGTACTTCTACAAGACTGGCAGGATTCTAATCCTGTACTCACTCTGAATGGTGATCAGATAGAAGTAGTCGAGAAGTTCGTGTATCTGGGTAGCTACATAAGTGCTGGTGGTGGCGTGAGTGATGAGATCAATGCACGTATAGTGAAAGCCAGAGCGGCTTATGCCAATCTGGGCCATCTTTGGCGCCTTCGTGATGTTAGTCTGACTGTAAAAGGTCGGATCTACAACGCGTCGGTGAGAGCAGTTTTGCTCTATGCTTGTGAAACCTGGCCTCTTCGAGTTGAGGATGTTAGACGACCCTCTGTGTTCGATCATGGTTGTCTCCGAAGGATTGCCGACATCCAGTGGCAACACCATGTCAGTAATGTAGAGGTTCGGCATCGTGTGTTCGGGCACAGAGATGATAATGCAATCGATGTCACCATCTGGAAACACCGACTTCGGTGGCTTAGACATGTTCTACGAATGTCGTCCCAGAGAATTCCACGTCGTGCATTATTTGCCGACTCTGAGGCTGTTTGAAAGAAGCGGAGAGGTGGTTAGTGTATGACATGGTGTGGTGGTATGAAAGAAAGCTGCAAAGGACTGGCTTATGTCGGTCCTTCACGACTCCCTGGTTGGAGTCCGAGAGATGGTGCTACACAGTGGCTAGAGACGTTATCAGATATGGCTCAGAATGAAAGCCAGTGGCGATCCTGCTGTAACGTTCTTTTACTTTCTTCGTAAAAAGTGGTCGTATCTTCCTTAACTGAAAGATTTCTTCTGATTGTACCTTTCTGTTCCCCCCACCATTATTATTATTACACTACCTTACACTAATCTGGTCGTTATTGTTTCTTTTCTTTTACACTCTTTACTTTCCTTTTTCCTCTTACCATTCTCATTGTTTTGTGTGGCGCATATATATTTGGTGCCCCCTTGTACCAATATTTGTGTTCAAATAAATAAATTAGTCTATCAACACACATATAACTCTGCTCTTGGAACATATTAGACTTTGATCCGCGAGTCTTCCAGAATTCTTGTCAGTCTTAATTTTTTTCCGTATCCGGTCAGCCTGAAGACAATGTCCTCTTAGTAGAGGTAGCATTTATTAAACTAGACGGAGTGCCGTTTTCAGCTTTGAATGTAAGGGGTTATTGACTGTCTGACTCGTAGTCTACCTTCTGAATGTCATTTGTAGCGGCTGGGTTGCCTAACTTACTTGGTAACAGAGTGTAGCTATAACAACTACACAATCATATATAGTATTCCAGTGATCTGCGACAGCATCTACTGTGGTGTGTGCTACTTAGACTGACATAAGTAGTAAATGGTGTTAGTCGTGAACAGAAGGTCTGGCAGCAGAGAGACAAGAGGATCGAACAGTAAAGAGTGGAAACAGGCAGCAATTTATATGAAAATGCAAGAACAATGAAGTCTGAGTCATTTTGAGACAATCGATGGACATTTTGCAAATTAAACATTTACTTTATGACTGTTAGACTTTATTAACAAGTCCTGTAATTTTGTGTTAAATACATTCGGTTGTCCCCACCCGTGTTCTGTCCATTACAGTAGTACTTAATGAATGGATTTACTTTGTATTAACTAATAGCGTGAGTTATGAATTTCTTGATTTGTTTTTGTATCTGACAGATGGTAGCCATTATATTTATGCTCTTTATTGGGTAAAGTTAGGTAGCAGTAGACTGGTTAATAGTAAAAATTTATTGGACGTAGTAACAAAGAAATGAAAATAAAAGCATAAAAAGTATATCCTTATTAAAAGTCTAAAAATATAGTTGTTGTGTATAGCAAAGGTAGTGGTATGTTATTGGTGTAGTTATTTGTTTGACTGTTGTAAAACTGCTACTTATCACAAAGAAACAAGGACTGGTACCACTCAATGCAGGGAAGAAAACAAGAATACAAATGAAGATTTACTTATGCACCAACAACAAGTGCACAACTGATTCCAAAACTGCAGTATTATGCACGACTGACTGTAGTTGATATTGGTTAATCGATACTCTTATGCATGTATATAATTTACAATGTTAGTAGATTAACTGTTTTTGCTAATAAACAACTAAATTTATGAGTTACGTAGTTACTTTTCCGACAAGAGTTGCTTTTAAGATTTGGAAGTTAATTAAGTATGCTATAAGAAACTTGTGTGGATCAGTAATTATGAAAGTTGGTTGTATAAAATAAGTTAAATTTTAAAGACGAATTGGATTCAGGAAAAACATGCAAGCGAATATTATTCCGTTTGGGGTAAGAAATCCACAGAGTGGATGGAAGGTGATGGTTTGAAAACACAAGAGGTTGCGACTATGCTGAAAAGAAACTTCTCCTTAGGAAAGGCAAGAACTTCTGGAATGCAAAGAAGACCGACGTAAATTCTCAATGGTTAATTTCTGCCCAATTTTTATACGTCTGAATAGAACGTCTTTCGATTTGATGACCCATATTCGGAAAGTGTATCATTAAGTTGCTATATGTTTACAATCATGCAGATAAATGTTCTTAAATCCTCTTGAAGGAAACGATATTTGCAACTCTTCAAGAACAAGCAAATTACCACTCACATAGTGGCTATATCAGATAGCTCGTTCCTCAGGTTATTGGTAAGCTCTTTCATATGCGTAAAACTTTTACCAGTCTGAACTTATTACTATTGATTGTTTCTGATCACGAATAAACTTATCTAATGTATCTCTTTGTAGACTATTTTCTTCAAATAATTAACTGTGTTATCTGACAAATGATTTCTAATAAGATGGGATACCCGCTGGCAGTTATGTCTGGATTTTGTGCAGCGTGCACCAGTCTATATAGCAAGTTATTAAGCGAGGGTTACATGTTAAACAAATTGCTGGAGTGTTTCCCAGATGCGAATAAGAATTTTCTCGTCGTTTTAAGCTACGGTGGTGCTGTTGTTCTGAATGTCATAATGTGGCTGGCTCTTGTCACAGCACTTGGCATGGGTCAAAAAGGTGTTGCGGTGTTGGCAACAAACACGCTGTCGAATTTTGCGTTTTCAGTAAGTCATTATAAACGTGTATCTCGTAACTGTACAGGCAGCTTTTGGCAGGTGTATTTTCCAAGAAGAACTGACTGCGAATTGGTTTGCTGGGATGCTTTGCTTGAGCATTGGAATTATTTTTTTGGTTCGTGAATAGTAACCTACTGTCCAGTTCGATGGCTATGTATTGACGACACTCTATGTCTCAGAATAGAAGTACAAGAAAACTTCGTGGTGAAAATTGTGTTTTCAGTACTTCTCATTACAATAAGTCTTTTCATCGCTGCACATTTTGATTACTAATGTTAACATTAGTGGTGTTCCGTGTATAAACATATCGCTGCTGTTTCATAGCAAGAATTCTCACGTGTACTACCTTTATAGTATCACTTTCTGTATCCCGAGTTTGAACTTTTATTCATTCCATCACGACAAATGATGTTGGATATTTCTTACTACCTTTCAGAAAACGTCCACAATGAGTTTAAAATGATTTTTAGATGTATTAAGTCACTGTTTTGCGGGTTTATTTTTGAATTTCTGATAAGTAACAAATACCCGTTGAAGTTGGTTCTCACAGCTTTCTAAATTTTTTTTGATATCAACTTATTTCAAGAAACATCTCTTCAGTGATATGTATAGTTTTTTTTCAAATTCCTATTTATGTCTCAGAGGGTTTGTTTTGATTATGTGCTGCTCAAGAAATGGTATTTTTGATCCTTTTCGTTTACCGAATTCTGTTAATGTACAGCTACAACTTCACAAATATTTTACTTTTGCTACATTAATTTGGCACCAATCACCTGAGTGCCTAAGAAGTTTGCCTCGAGCGTTTCCAATTGTAAACATGTACGAAGTGAACTAAAAGTGGTTTAAGCAGTTAGTAACTACCCACAACTTTGGCTTCAACCACTCTAGTTGGCGAACATTCAGGAAAACAACCTCTTCTACTTGCTACTTCGTGGTCAAACCAATCACATTTTACTTCGCAGTAAATGGTATTGATCCGGAGAAACTTCCTCGGGTGCTCGTTAGTGTTGCGTAACAAACTTTTGCCACAATGCTTGGTATTACACAGATGTGGTTTTCACTACATCCTATTTTGAGGGATAACTATGGAGCTGAGCTATATTGCAGTATAGCTGGTATCCGCGGCGTTGTTGTAACTAGTAGCTATGTATGTTGAGTAAAAAAGTGTAGGTACACCCACTCTTTGTCTTTCCTTACACAGTTTTGGAATTCTTTTATTTCGCGGACTAATTTCTTATTTTGCAGTTATATTCTCTATACATTATTTCTTCTTACCATCACTGATACTTTTGCTACTTTGGTTAACATCTTTATAATTTCCTCTTACCTTACTAATGAGATATGGCAACTTCCGACAGTGTATATCTGCGCCAGGTTCTACGTTTAAGATGAATGACCATCTGTTCCTTAAAGGGACCCGTGAGCCGACATTTCTAAGCAAAAAATAATTACTTCTAGGATAGTGGCATTGTTTCTCTAAATTGTAGCTGCAGTTCTACATCATTGGTTATTCTAAGTACGCTAGCTGTTATCACGCTTACCATTGTTGCAATTACTTACTAGTCCTTATGGCAGTTTCATCAAGTTAATGTAGCCATTTATTTACCTTGCCCATTACTCTAGTGTTTTTGATTAGTTTACTTATTTGTTCCACTTCCTAAATGTATAAATGAACCTAGTTTATTCAACACAGGATGGAGGAACTTAAAAACTAAATATCGGTGTAAGTATGTAATTCCTGTCAATATTAATATCTAGAACTTCATATCCAAATTTTATTTGAAGCACTTGGTCCTTTACACATCTAGAACTAAATGTGTTCGTAATATTATGGCTCTTCCAACTATTTACAATTATATTTATCACGGTTGAGATTATTTCATCGCTGTTCTTATTTGTCTGTACGTCTTCCTTTGGAAACTGAAGGCTGTAAAGTATGTAGCTTTACTGATCGACACTTCGTTTCTTATCCTAAATTCATTGTTAGGGCGGAGATAACAATTTTCTACAAAAATACTGACCAGAATCTTTCAAGAAAGAACCATCGCATGAAAGTGAATCATTTTCTAAGTTATTTGTTAGTTGGGTCATATTTGAAGAGCAATACCACTGTCGAATTATTAAGTAGCACATAAGTTGGAGTATTGCTCAAGTCAACTATGAAAACTAACATGAGAGGGGCTGTTTTTTGGTACTCATTTCAATCATTTGGACTCACACAAAAAGGGTCTCGCTCGAGGTATTGAACCAACTGCAAGTTCAACTTCATAATGGCTCATCAAATGCTTAACAAAGTGTTGTTTGAATGTCCCTACTGCCAGTAACTATACAGAAGACAACTGTACAAGAGCAGTCGAAGACTGTTTTACATTCCGCATATCTCCATCGCACGAGTCCACAAAATTGGTATTTTGTGTTCAGTGCCATTCATTTTCTTATTATAGCGATGGCCAAGACGTGCGACTTTTAACCATTAGACAACAAGTTTGACTTCTTCGGTCTGGACGGCTAGGTAGCATTACTAACCGTCACATGCATCAAGGTTCAAAGCCGAATATACAAATTTGTATTTGACGGGTTTCATCAGTTTCTTTTCGAACATATAGATGCAAACAATTTTTTTCATGATATGAAACCTTTGAAATATCACAGGATCTTGAAGCAAGGGGTATCGTTAGATCTTTCAAGCTGTAGTCTCCGGATGAACCTAGTAAACGCACATAAGCAACCTACTCAGTATCGATTTAATTCTGTTATCAACTAACCTTTTCATCTAATGGTAAGGACCGTAAATGCTAACCGACCAATGTATTATACCATCTAGTCGGGTAATAATCAGATTTTATCGATCTAATTCCCTGTGATTATCAAGTAGTACGAAATCACAATTAGAAGCTTGGTAATCTGCAGTCTCCAGTTCTTGGGCTTTGCGCCTATTGAGAATCATTAAAATGTGTGAACATGGTATAGAGAAATGATATTCCGTTTGAAAATTAGAGCCCACATCCGCATGAACGGTGGTAGACGACCTTAATGTAAAACTACAAGTTCCATCAACAAACTATTAGTACACGTTGATGAAGCACACTACCTTTTGCACTCTAATCTGGGGTCGCAGTCTTTACTGTACTTGAAGCTAAGCTTTTGGTACTAACTTCTAATACTCTTGACGAGTAGACGGCCAAAAAAGAAACACCTAACCTAAGTTAGCGCGACTAAACAAGATTAAAGTAGTGATACCACCTGAAAGTCAGGCTTGATTTTTGATTTAGCTCTTTGGATATTGACTGGGATAAGAGTGGTGTATCGAGCCCCATGGAGATTAGAGGATATTGGTTTTAGGGGGACTGCGTCTATGTATGAAACAGACTCTGGTGTGGTCCAAAACACCAACGAAGACTCCGCAATTGAGCCATGTAGCTCAACAGACAAGCACTGTCAAGAGCATCTAATTGACGAGGTCTTTGTCCTACTATTAGTTCTAACGGTTGTGTGTTTGGGAAGGCAAATGACTGGGTATGTATTGAGAACATTATCGCTCAAGACTCATGTTCACCGTTTCAGTTCGATTTATCACTGCATAAAAATAGTCATCTCGAATCCAGAGGATTTCTAGTAGTTTGTTTAATGGAGATTGAGGTGTAGTTATGTGCCCGATCATAACAAAATACTAAATACTTAAACTAGTCAAGATGTAAAATTTTAGCCTCGACTGTCAGGTCGGCTTGGATTACTATAAATGTAACGCGGAGTACTGTTGGTCTCACTATTCAATACAAACCCGTTTTATATTATCGCTAAGTAAATGACTTGTTTTTACTTGTTCTTTATCTCAGATGTTTATACGCAAGCTTTCAATCATACTACCCCAGCAGCGAATTAGCAATAGGCTAACACATCCAATAATGAATGAATATTGCGAGCCTGGCTACCCAAGATGCAGAAACACTGCTTTTTTGCTTAAATCTAAGGGGATAATTAGTCCTCAAGGTAAACAACACACAACAGCTAATAAATAACTCAAATTTAAGTATAGTTGAAAAATACGGCAAGAGAAATCTTTGAATATAAATATTAGGTTTTTGATTGTTTTTCCAACGGATGAGAGATTTGATGGTTTATGTACACGTGAAAAGACAATTATGAATTCAAAATGCCAACTTCTTTATCATTAAATACAAATGTTTTCCAACACGGAAACCTTGCAAATTGCTAGCATCTCCTGTTAGTTGCATGAGTAATCCACCAAAAGATACATAACATGACAATCTACTGGAGTCAACTCCACTATCTTGGGTTTCTATCCGATAAATCTTCCCGTAACATACATAATCGAACTCTGCCATCTTACTGTTTGCTAGCTTCTCATCAGTTTCATCTGCTGCATCGTCTTCATCATCGTCATCAGCATCCGTCCCCAGTTCATTCAACAACGTTTTGGTAAGCACCATTCGAAACTTGTCACCCTTTGAAAGACCATATATTAGAGCATGAATATCCAAAATCAATCCCATCTTAAATGATTCACTTTCACAAAACAATCTTGATACTTTGTCAAACTTTTTTCCATCTTTATCAACATCTTTTACGTCGAAAATATCCTCTAAAAGAGCGGACATACCAATCAGTCAATAATACTCCCGAAAAGTTATGATGGGCAATTTTGAAGGTCAAACAGCAGAAACGTGCTTTTTCAGCAGCGCGACCACACAGGTCATTCAACCACCAATCACATGCGAGGGAGGAAATTCATTTGTGCGCAACGAAACATGGTATTAAACTGAATAAGCAAAAGATGTTTGTTATATTTTGTTCTAAAAGTCAGTGAAATCATATCTCGAGAACTGTTTGAACTTAGCGTGTTTGGCGTCTCATGAAAAATATCATGGGACGATTCAAATAGTTGTGGACGGATTTAAGAAGTTTTTACTTAAAGAGCTTCCATGTCTAGCAGCAATTTATGTCGGGAATCTATGCACAATTGACAAAATGAGAGATATCGGTAAATTGTTGCGAAATTCTGTACGGAGTCCTGATAAAATATCTAATTTCCTCTCAAAAGACTCCTGAAAAATCCCTTCGCCCGCCTCAAGAGTCATGTTTTAGGAGTCCGTACCTCGTAAGGCGTAGGTCTGGTCACGGCTCATTCTGCTGTTTTGTCTCTAATTTCTGGGTGTTACTTCAAAGCTTCACAACTGAGCTTACGTAATCATTGGGTGCCAGTGGGTTTTTGGGATACTAGAAGTCATTAGAAGGTCATCTGTGAAACGCCTTTACCCCAGTGGGCAAAGATTTTTCGATCTCAGACGCCTTTTGTATGGTTTAAGTTTGAGTCCACAAATTGATTTCCAACTGGCCTTCAGGTACGTACCAGTTGTAGCGGTAAATAAATCCCCAAAATAAATAATTAATTCTTGGACATTCGTTTTTGACCACATTATTTTTATTGGACTCACTTAGCTGTGGGCGCTTGGTCGTGCAACTGCACCAGATCATGAGTGGGTATGCCATACTCAACATCCCCTGCAATCGCTAGTCAGATTAGATCAGTCGATCCACGATATGTTGATAGCCTAGAAAATATATCTCCGAACCTCCTCGCTTCTGTATTTTGATTTCACTTGTTGGGTAAGATTCGTATTAGATGTTACTGGTTAAAGCATTGTGAAACTCCAAATACCTGTGGAATCTTCACAGTTTATTCTTCTCCTCTTGGAATGAGAAAGGAAAAGCTATATTTCCATACTCTACACAGGACTGAGTAAAATTGTCAAAGGTTAGGTGGATCTTTCTGCTGTCAAACTGTCTAAAAAATGGGTGCCGACGTTATTGGCGCTAAGTTTGTCCGAAATGCATTGTTTAGAAGGTATGATACCAATACACTTATATGTTTTTCAACTTCGGATTCCATTGGAGGAGAATTACGTAAATTGTATGCTTGATCTGTAATATGTCTTAAATGGACTACTTGACAATCTAAAGTGATGACAGTGAGTCCGTTGTTAGATGCACAGCTTCAAAATCGAATCAAATTCTCATGAAGTGCCAGCTTGTCATCCTGGTTGCCAACTTTTCTTCAAAACTTGACATTAACGACAAAAAGCAACAAGTCAGATGGTTCCATCTGAGGAAGGTTTTTGTATAAGTTTAAAAAGAAGAGGTTTCAGTTAGATTGTTATTTGGAAACAAACTACTAATATAAAGATTACTGAATTCCAGGGAACTCTACACAGACATTCTGTCGTCGGGGTAAGGGAACGTTTGATCTAAAATGATGGAAAAGATTTGTAGCCCGAGTTGGTAATTTTGACAGAGCTTTGTTCTCTGAGCTGGACGGTTTGATCGAGAAGCTTTCATATATATATATGATCTATTTGGTTATCCGTGGGGTGGGCCGGTGTAACTCATGTATCTTTGAATATGCGTTTGTGTGTGAACATAGTGCTATTTATAACCATTTTTGCACGCGAATTCGCAAATCTCTCCGCAATCTCGTTTTTCTATCAGTCCATGTCGGCCAATGATATCTTCATATCCGATGTTGTCCATTCCATCTCTGGTGTTCAGATCTCGCACCAGGATGATCAATTCTTTTCGTGTGAACTTCGATGTGATCGACTGAAATCTCCTGTAGATTGCTAGCATTGGTGTGTAAGTAACATTGCATAAAATTCATTGTACCCTCTCCTTCTTTGTTCTGAGGTATGCTTTAATGATCCTGGTTCCATGAGATTCGTGCTTCTTTAGGCAGCATCAGGACAACTTTATGCGTGTGAAGTTCATTTTTCTCTTCGTAGTCGGAGTACAGAAGCAAGTCTCCCGGATTTAGACTCTGGTGTTCAGTTTAGGTTTAGTAGATCCAGCTGATTCCGGCAACCAGCAAGTCACATCGCCTCATTTTAGTTGCTACTTGATCAATCTTCCCGGTCTCTCACTTTATTCGGACGTTCCATGTATCTATAAAAATTGCTATTCTGGTTGTTAGAAAAGGGATCGGCATCGTGACTTCCGAAGACTCCTGACTTTCATCATGAGGCGTCATCATTCTTCCATCAACTCGGAGGACAGAGTTTTATTTGCTTAATTTGTTGAATCTGGTTAGAGTTAATAGTGAGATTGTTTTCTACAGGATGGAGTTTCTGATCCCATGTCCAACCCTCATATCTTGTGTGGGCTTGTGACCGGCAGTAACTCCTAAATTGCTACAAGCAGATTAACTCGATAACTCAGGAACCTTATATACAGACCAATGAATAAAATACGTCTCTTTTCGTGGCTACCCTATTTTGTAAACAAATGGAGCCTTGAACATCATATTTATGAGCTAGCGTAACGAATCAGCATATATATTAGCGATGACGATGTATGTTATATCACAGTGAATCTATGTAAAATACTTGGAATGCAACCTCACTGGTTGCTACAATTGTCGGTTTTAAATGTAAGTTGAATGAATTCCTTGTTTCTATTCAAGCTTGCAACCACAGAATATCACTGATAGCCAAAAACGTAGTGATATTGTAAAGTGTCAGGTGTACAAGATCACATCAGGATCACCACTAAAGATGTCACATGTATTCTGAGCTTGATAACGTCGTAAAACACAAAAACTTTGTAATATAACGATGCCGTTTGTTGAAATCAGAAACCGGAAATGAAGGATTTAAAATACGTATTTGAAAAGCTGTCGGTATGCCGATAAACGTTTTGGCCGAACTGGATAGTTGTTGTAAGGGATGTTTAGCTTGGCACACGCACTCATAATCTGGTAAGAATGCGTGACCGAGTGCGTTCAGCTAGTGTATCTGGTAAAACTAATGGGGTCAGTACCAATCGTGAAGACTTACAGAAAACGACACTATCTAACACTACTACGGACAACATTTCCAAAAGTTGCAACGAGACGAGCTACTCCGTCCATCCGGAAGCATACAAGCTTGTGCCAGTTCTTGCCATTTCAAACATGTTAAAGATTCTATTGTTAAACAATGATGATAACCACAACGGCGACCATATGGATGATGTAAGAAAATTGCAAGTTGACTTGTAAATTCTCAATCCGCTTAAGTATCTCATCAACCCCAACGTCACAGAGACTCCAGGTCAGATGGATGACACAAAAGGTTTTTTAGATCATGTTGTTTCGGAGGTATTTGAAAGAATAAGACGACCCGTCTACACAATTGTGCTTCATACACGGGACACATATGCCCTTAAGAATATCAAGTCTGATCTGCTTAGAGCCAGCAATATGACACAAGTACTACATGGATAGACAAAATTAAAAAGAAGCCACCCTGGTATGCACTCACTGATCTTGTTCAAGTTCAACTTGTCTGTAGAAGCCAGTAAGCCTCTAAATTTCCCCGATATGTTTAAACGAAAACATGTTTTCAAGGATATTAAGATTTTTACAAATAGAACACCATGCCAGCCAAGAGTAGGAAGAGCTAGTTACAGATCATTAGCATCAAACTTTCGAAAACATGATAATCCTAAAGGTCATTAAATTAAGTCCAATTCTAAAAGGACCTATGGCTTTACAAATATGCTACCACCGATAAAATCTTCTGACTTTCTTAAAGTTGGAGATGGTGGAGAAGATTTGTAGCTCAGGTGAATGATTTTGGTGGAGTTTTGTTCTCTGAGCTCAGAGAACCAAACTCCAGCAAAATTTCTTAAAGTTCGAAACTCAGAAGAAAGTAACCTCAATGTAAGTAGTGTTGTAGTGGCATTGGATCCTAACCACAACCCTCAAAGCGGAACATGAGATGACTGAGAAAACAGAATTTCAACATATAACACTAAGGGAAGGTGGACGCGGTAGCACTTAATTCGAAATTGAATTCATCGAATGGCATGGCTTGGCCTTGCAGATATAGTCATTTTTGAGCGTTGTCCTATATCTCTTACCCATATTAAATATATTTCCCTATATTCAGTCTAAACGTGTTCTTCATCATATATTGATGATTGTTACAATACGATGGATCAGGGTAGACAATGGCGTGACTTCCACGTTAGATCTTATGGACTAGGTAGTAATATCATGATAAATCTATAATTTTAGGATAAGATCTATTATTAGAGTAGTACTTATAACGAAGACCACATAGATTTACACCTGTTTATAAACAATATTTATTATTCTTCGCTATCCAACCCTTCAAATTGAAAGATATCATCCCACAACCTACGCAATAAGGAAAATAATCTAGCGATTCAGAGAACCTACATAAACTTACGCCAGAAATTTTTCGTCACACGCAAAATAATTAGGAACGATCCACTCATTGACTAAAGTTCCCGATCCCATATCTTAGGACTAGAACCCCTTTGGAAAAAAAGGCTTAGGTACAATTTGATTCCCTATTTCAAACTCCTCAAAAACCTTAGTTATTCCACATGTAATATAGTTCTTGACCAACACTCACATGAATACGACCTTCGAGACAAAGTATCCACGGTCAAAGTTGAGAAATACAAAACAAGAACTCGGGAAAACCTCTTCCTCATTAAGTATGAATTAATAGGGAACAGTCTGCCTTCTGAAATACGCATGGCAGATGGACTACATACGTTTGTAAGACTTGTTGTTTGAGCCCTCACTTGCCCCATAAACATGGGTGGATTGATCTGATCTCCCTGACGATTAATGCTTGCTGCTCAGTAACTCCAGCCCCCCTCCATTTGTGATGTTCGGCTCATTTAAGCCTATTTTTGGATATATATCATATCTCAAAATGCTTTGTGTTTCACATCCTATTGGAAAACACCATTTCTATAAGTAACATTTTACAAGCTTATCGGGCAGTGACAAATTATGGACTGTGGTAAAGGTATCGATGCAATGCTTTAACTGACTTTAGTATAAAGTATAGGTTGCCAATCAGACTACAGACATTAGGAAGATTACATTGTAAGATAATTGATTACCAAATTCGGCGGAAAAGTACAGAAATATATGAGTTATAGACAAGGTAACCAGTGGTGAGATAATATTAATAACAAGTCAGCATAGTGTAATGGAGAGTAAAACGTTTACAAAGAATAAACAAGAAGGAACTCACATTAACTTGATGCCGATGTTATTTTGTTCTATCCTAACCAGTTGATGGATAACAGGTTCCATAGATGCAAGACCACTCACCTAGGACTTTATGAACTGTTACACATGCCTCTTGGTCTAAGAAACGCCGCAAAACTTTTCACAGTTTCGTCAATTATGTATTCATGAGTCGCAAATTTGTACATACAAATTTAGACCACTATTTGATTGCAGGTCAAGACAGTAAATCTCATCTCCGGTATCAAGACCTTGTTTTCGACCGACTCCAAAAACATCGAATTGCTATGAACATACGGAAATGTCTAATCGGGACAGATTCTTTAAACATTCTCAGACATACTATTGACCCTCAAGTCACTCGTCTTCTGAAAGCAAAGTGATGGCCATTCTAGACTTCCTGGAATCCACTACAGCCAAGCAACGGCCTGGTAAGTTTCTATCGACGGTTCAAGCGAATGCAGTTATTACTGACATATTACGTTCAGAATGAATCACACCGATGAAAGGAGAGGTGGACACCATTAGGTAATACCCTGTACCAAGTTCTTTGACATGACTTAGAAGATTTCTAGGTTTAGCTAACTTTCACGGAAGATTCATATCCAGTTGTGTACAGTTGATGCAACATTTTACGTAGTCTTTTAAACTAAAACCAAAGGAATTTAAGCTGAGCTCTGACGCTACTAAACAGCCAAAGGATAAGCTAGCTCAAGTGTCTGAAGTTGACGTATCCGAATTTCTCTTCCCCACTTTTTTGATGCTGGATGCTTCTGACAAAACAACAGAGCCTAAGCAACGTTCAGTCCGAGAGAGTACTTACAGTGTATAGGCTCATTCGTCTTTCCAGTCCTTATCTCCATCTCGTGTTCGTCTGGTGCGTAGCACCTATTAGCAGTTTAACATTCACTTATTCTACTGTTAAAAAATTTATGTCTTTCAACTGAAACAAAGCCGTCATCTTATATGCCGTTGGTACAGTTCTGTACACTGACGGAAGTCCTCCAACAGCTAACACATTTTGGATATTAGCGGACGATGGAAAGTCTAACAAATACAGTTCTTCATCGACTTCCTATCATGCTAACGACGAGTTATTGCAAAGTCTTCAAATATATCATTTTCGGTCCTCAATCAAGACCTCGCTCATTGCCTAGGTCATCTACAGTAATAGAAGCATCTGATCCATTACCTAAAACAGCGCAAATATGGATGACCTTCGCACCATGTCTTAGTAGTACAGAAATTATAGCTAGCGCAACTCCTTTTGGGGGGAATTTTTGTGCCCATAACAGTCTTCTGTTTCTCCACAATGACAAGCATTGACGTGAGCGTCCTCAATAACGTTTCTCCGTTCCCACTCCGCTTTATTTGAGGAAAGTGTGCTGTCGCTAACCCAACCCATCCACCGAGCATTTTCTTGGCGGTCGACAGTCCTATGCTACATGGTGGGTGATGTGATGGAAAATTGTCATCGCCAGTATTCGCATATGATATCCTTACTGAATTTTAATCCGTGCTAATTTTACCCTTTACAACATCAACATCTCTATCGTAACTATTACTACCACGGTTAACAAGTAGGCTCTATCTAGTGTCAACTATATCAGATTGTTCCTTTACAAATTAGGTAAGGTCGGAAAACAGATGCTCTGCAACTCCTTTAATAATCTTGTAAGGTATCTTTAGCCACTCTTGTTGAACGTGCGTTGGTAAATTTAGAGCCATAGTCTCAATAGTTCTGTAATAGTTAAAAACAGAGACGTGATTCATTCGTTTGAAAGAGAGACTGCATGCTTGCAACGCCTTGTGAATTTTTAATAAGTGAAACTGGACTGTCGCTAACACATCGATAAAACTTTTGATTAAGCCCAAAATGGAGTTGTCTTTACTAGTTTCTGAAGACGATCGTGATACATTACTCAGTAGTTTGATATCCGAGTATGCTAAATGACGTGAAGGTATTGGAAATTCAGCTCACCAAACGACTTGTATAGAATGATCCAGTCTTTCTAAAACGACAAGTAATTACTTATCGCCTTCGAAAAGCATCAGATAAGAGATTGGATGACTTGTGTGAGAAACATATGACTGAAATGATTCAGTCTTCAGCATAAAGTGCTCCTCTTTTTGCGCCCCTTAAAGTCTGACGGCAAGATCTCCAGAATATTGGTGATTATAAAAACTAGGCAGACAGGCGTCAAAAGAACAGATACTAAGGTATAGTCCATGGTTTAAAATCTATCTTCAGTCTATTTAGTCAATGTGCCCCACAAACATCAACTTAATTTAGTAACCTATTAAAATAAAGCCTGTAGCATTTGTAACAACTTGATCTTGCCCGTAAACTGGCATACTCCATGTTATCTAAGAATATATGTTATTATTACTCGTTCCCACACTGAAAGAAGCTCCTTGCACTATCATAGTCATCAGTCGGGAAATGTACTTGGAAATAGATTATGCTTTGCTGATGGCGACACGAGCAGAACTCACTGTTTGTCATATTGTAGAAATTTATTTGGTTGAAAACGTAGTACATCGTGTCACCCATAGTCGCAGAAATCTCCCTGTAGCTAAATAAACTATTTTGAACTTAACAAACCAACTGAAACACTAGTTGGAATACTTCTTCTGTGAGGTTATACGTCTGTTTATTCATTCAGCCTGACGATTTAGATGCGACAAAAAATCAATATGTAGGGACAACATACCGACATAAATGTTACCTGACTCACCAAGCCAAACCAGAGATAGTGCCAATATCAAAATTGCTAGAACATTGATCGTTTCTTTTATCTGGTTGCTATTATTCTGGGTGACAAATAATTGGACTGTTCGTACGTCTTGCTGTTAACCATCGGTTATCGTTATACCTTTTGATGTAATTGACTAGAATACATCCATACTAAATCATTCTCCACTATCATATCCGCACTTCGTTTAAATCCTATGTAATCTTCACGTGGATTTTTCGTGCCTATAGTTAACCCTCGTGCTATTGATAGAAGAAGCCAGACAAGTAGTGAATAGGTCTTTATTTCGATCTTAGCGCAGTCACAGTGAAGCGTGGGATTATCTGTTCAGATAAACAAAGGCTTTCAACATTCAATATAAGATAATAAGGAATATAACGCTTATACAAAATAAGGAAGTGAATGAATACTTGAACAATACTGTTTTGGCATATGCTTGGTTGTTTGGGGTCAACTCTTAACCAACCAGCTATGATGTTACAGATTTTCATTTTGAGCGTGCTAAAAATTGAAAGAAATATTTTTAAATTAGTAAACGTGTTTTAACTCCGCCTGTAGTTCTTCTAGAGTTACTGCCGGTCCCAAGCCCGGATAAAGGAGGAGGGTTAGGCATGGGGTTAGCGTCCTCATCCCATAGAAAACTAGCTCGCTAAAAAGCGCTTACCAGGAAAAATAATTCCAACCATTTTAACTCTGCTCTGGGAGTTAGAAGGTCTTCATTTAGAAGAATTATGACGCTTCATGGTGAAAGCCAAGTTCCTTCGGAAGCCACGAGGCCGATGCCCCTTCTAACAACCAGAGCAAAAATTTTTATAGGTACATGGAACGTCCGGACAATGTGGGAGACCGGGAAGTCCAGTCAAATAGCAACGAAAATGAGGAGATAAAACTTGGTAGTACTGGGAATCAGTGAAGCCCATTGGACGAGGAGGAAAACGCTCCACACACTCAGAGAGTTGCTCTAATGTTGTCCAAAGTAGCACAAAATGCACTTGTAGGATGGGAATCTCACGGATCCAGAATCATCAAAGCATCATTCAAAACAAAGAAGGAGGGGATCACAATGAATATTATCCAATGTTATGCACCCACAAATGATAGCAACGACGACATTAAAGATCAGTTCTACGAGCGGCTGCAGTCAATCATTGAGAAATGCCCAAGGAAGGACCTCACAATTCTAATGGGAGATCTAAATACCAAAGTCGGAATAGACAACAACGGATATGAAGATATTATGGGACGACATGGATTGACTGGGAGAGAGAAACGAAAATGGAGAAAGACTTGTAAATCTATGTGCATTCAACAAATTGATCATAGGGGGAACAATATTTCCACACAAGCGTATACACAAGGCTACATGGATCTCACCAGACCACACTACAGCGAACCAGATAGATCATATTTGCATCAATAAAAAATTCCGAGGGACAATGGAAGATGTGAGAACCAGGACAGGAGCTGACATAGCTTCAGATCACCACCTAGTTGTGGCCAATTTAAAACTGAAGCTAAAAAGGAACTGGACAATTGGACAAACAGCAATACAAAGGTTCAATACAGCCTTCCTTCGAGATACTGACAGACTCAATGAATTTAAAATATCTCTTTACAATAGGTTCCAAGCCTTACAAGATCTACTGCAGGAAGAAGAAACTACTATGGAGGACAATTGGAAAGACTTCAAAGAAGCATTAATTTCAACGTGTCAAGAGGTTCTGGGCCTAAAGAAACACCATCATAAGGAGTGGATCTCTATAGAAACTCTAGACAAGATCAAAGAAAGGAAGAACAAAAAGGCAGCAACTAACAACAACTGAACACGAGCAGAGAAAGTCCAAACACAAGCTGAATACATAGAAGCAAACAAACAAGTGAAGAGGAGCATTAGAGCCGACAAGAAGAAACACGTGGAAGAACTAGCAACGACGGTGGAAAAAGCTGCAAGGGAAGGAAATATGAAACAGCTTCACGATGCAACGAAGAAACTGGCAGGGAAATGTTGTAAACCAGAGAGACCGGTCAAAGACAAAGAAGGCAAGCCAATCACTGAAATTCAACAACAGCGTTACAGATGGGTAGAGTACTTCGAGGAACTCCTGAATAGGCCGGCTCCAAAGAATCCACCGGACATCAAAGCAGCATACACAGATCTTCCTATAGATGTTAATCCATCAACGACGAAGGAAGAAATCAGAATGGCCGTCAGACAAATCAAGAACGGGAAAGCAGCGGGTCCGGACAACATACCAGCTGAAGCACTGAAGTCAGACATCGAAGCAACTACAAACATGCTTTACCTTCTATTCAAAAAGATTTTGGAGGAGGAGCAGGTGCCGATGGACTGGAAAGAAGGGCACCTCATCAAGATTCCAAAGAAAGGAGATCTGAGCAAATGTGAAAACTATAGAGGCATTACACTGCTGTCAATACCAGGGAAGGTCTTTAACAGAGTGTTGCTGAACCGGATGAAAGATGCAGTAGACGCCCAACTTCGAGATCAACAAGCTGGATTCCGTAAGGATCGATCGTGCACAGACCAAATTGCAACACTACGGATCATCTTCGAACAATCAGTTGAGTGGAACTCATCACTATACATCAACTTCATTGATTATGAAAAAGCATTCGACAGTGTAGATAGGAGGACATTATGGAAAATTCTTCGACACTACGGAGTTCCTGAGAAGATTGTCAACATTATCTGGAACTCATACGACGGACTACAGTGCAAAGTCGTGCATGGAGGACAGCTGACAGATGCATTCCAAGTAAGGACTGGAGTCAGACAAGGCTGTTTACTCTCTCCCTTCCTCTTTCTTCTGGTGGTCGACTGGATTATGAAGACCTCGACATCTGAAGGAAAACACGGAACTCAATGGACAGCTCGAAATCAATTAGACGATTTGGACTTCGCAGATGACCTAGCCCTCCTATCACGTACACACGAACAGATGCAGATGAAGACAGCCAATGTAGCAGCAGTCTCTGCATCCGTAGGCCTCAGCATACACAAAGAGAAAACCAAGGTCCTCAAATTCAAAGCGGAAAACAACAATCCAATCACTCTTGATGGCGAATCTCTGGAAAATGTAGAGTCCTTCACATACTTGGGAAGCATCATCGATGAACAAGGAGGTTCAGATGCAGACGTAAAGGCAAGGATTGACAAAGCAAGGACAGCATTCCTACAGTTAAAGAACATATGGAACTCAAAACAACTTTCAGCCAATACCAAAGTGAGAATCTTCAATACCAACGTCAAGGCAGTTCTACTGTATGGAGCTGAAACTTGGAGAACTACAACAACCACCATCAAGAAGGTAAAAGTATTTATAAATAGCTGTCTTCGCAAAATACTCAACATCCATTGGCCGGATACCATCAGCAACAGACTTTTGTGGGAGAGGACAAACCAGCTTCCAGCTGAAGAAGAAATTAGGAAAAGACGATGGAAATGGATAGGACATACATTACGCAAATCGTCAAACTGCATCACGAGGCAAGCGCTAACGTGGAATCCTGAAGAGAAGCGAAAAAGAGGAAGGCCAAAGAACACATTGCGTCGGATAATAGAAGCAGATATGAAAAAGATGAATAGGAACTGGAAGGAGCTGGAAAGGATTGCCCAGGACAGGGTCGGATGGAGAATGCTGGTGAGCGGCCTGTGCTCCTTCACGAGGAGTAACAGGCGTAAGTAGTAGTAAGTAGTAAGTACACGTGTTTTCCTAACGGCTGATGCTACGATTTTTATATTTTTAAGTTTTTAAATACCCGGGGCATTCTTGTTGTTCAGTTGGTAATCGTTGGTGAACGACAACCCCACTTGGTTTTGTACCGGATCAACGACACCACAAAATCCTTGAGGTGGAGCATGCTCCGCATCAACTGCATACTTTTAAAATCATCGGAAGTGATTTTAATCTGCCAAAAATTACATGGGGCTTGACTCCGGTACCAGGTCGATATAACTAGCTAGTTGAAACATTAGAAATTTGTGGATGGGTTCAACAGGTCCGAGAACCGACCAGGGGGAATAATACACTTGATTTCATGTTCACAATCAACATAGACTTTATCTCAGCGCATATCAGCCATGAGTTTTTTATGAGTGACCATAGAGTTGTATTGAGTATTATTCACTATTTAAACGCCATACAATTGAATTCTAAAGCTTCAATGACGTACCAGAGCAGATATTTTGATCAACAAACATGGAAACGGACTGAAACTCTCATTCAATGTTTACCATGGGAAACTTATTTTACCACAAATAATGTTGACATCGCGCTTTCCAATCTATATCACAACCTGATATATTGTCTTGACTGCACTGCTCCAGTTATTGACCGTGTGGCTTATAATGCTAATAGGGGCCAAAATACTTTTAAAAGAAAGCTGAGGAAATTAAAATACCGCTACTATGAGCAGAATGATGTGTATGCACTTCAGAGTATACTTAAATTAATCAACAGAAATGCTTCATCTAAACGTAAGTATTTCATGAATATAGAAAATAAAGCTCTACGTAGTAAAAGCCCAGAATTATCAATACTTCGACATTTTAAATCCCGTGTAAAGTCAAATTCTCTTGTCACGACCAAATTCTTCATAGTTAACGGAAGCATTGTTAACGACCCGAATACTATATGCGAACAATTCAGCAAGCACTTCTCGCAGTGCTACGAAACTGGAACTGAAAGCTCCAGCATTACATTTTCAATGCTAACATCCAGACATCTGTCGAAAATTGATTTCAGACCCTCCAACATCAAGCAGGCCATAACTGCCCTGAAAAAGTCTTATGATGGTGGACCTGACGGGATACCTACATCATTTGTGAAATATGGAAGTAGAGAATTTCCACTATTTTGTTTGAAACTCTTCAATCTATCTATGGAATATGGGACCTATCCATCTGTATGGAAAACATCCCTTATCACCCCTAGATTCAAAACAGGACCACGTAGTGATATTATTAACTATAGGCCAATTAATTTAACATCCGTGCTCTCAAGAATCATGGAAAAAATCATCCACAAACAGCTACTATCATTTTTACTTTCAGCTAGTCTGATCAGCCCTTCCCAACATGGGTTCATGACTAAACGCTCATGTTTCACATCGCACCTGGAGTTTTTTGATCAAATTACCCAGAGAAGAGATGTTGGTCAGTCAGTGATAATTCTTTACTTCGATTTTAGTAAGGCCTTCGACAGTGTCTCACATAAACTACTTCTTTTAAAACTCTCTTCATTTGGCATACAGAATCCCCTTTTATCTTGGCTCAAATCTTTTTAGAAGAACGTAGCCAAATCGTTCGCTTTGGATCTTGCTACTCTAAACCTGTGAATGTAACCAGTGGGGTTATACAAGGAAGTGTGGTTGATCCATTACTCTTTCTCCTTTTTATCAATGATGTGTGTTTCCTCTTTCAGTATGGTAAGCCTTTCCTTTTTGCTGATGACCTGAAAGTAGTTTATTCATTCTCTTCTCCCACGAAAGAAAGCTATATTTCAGCGATAATCCAAGAGGAAATAAACAAGTTGTACGAATGGATTGTTTCGTGGAATATGCCACTTAATGTTGACAAAAGTGGATTTATTCACATTGGTCGCTGCCTTAACTTAAATCTGATTGTACAGACACATACACTCAAACCTCTCAACACTGTTCGTGACCTGCGTTTAAGATATAGCAACAGTCTGAACTTTTCTGAACACATTGTATCTCAAGTATCCAAAGCTAGAAAGCTCATCGGATTGATAATGATAAACTTCAATAATATTGAATCGAGATTGTTATTATACATAAAATGTATCTTACCCATTCTTGAATATGGTATTTTAGTTTACAGTAATTGTAGACATAATGATCTGATTAGAATTGAAGGTGTTCAAAGAAAGTTCACCAAAGCTGTTCTGGGGTATTCCGATAACAAAGACTATTACCAAAGATGTCAACAACTCAACTTAGAACCTCTTTGGATCAGACGTATCAAATTAAATCTTGTCTTTATCTACCGGCTCATTAACGGTATTTCCTACTCATCGGTATCCACCCCTTCATACCTTATAATATCATCCCACAATCTACGCAATAAGGAGAACATTCTAGCGATTCCAAGAACCCACACAAACTTACGTCAGAATTTTTTCTTTATTCGCTATTCAACCATGTGGAACAGACTGCCAGTGAACCTCTGTTGCAGTGAAACTACAACCCGGTTCAAAAGTCTCCTTGACGATTTTCTTTCCGAAAGTGGATTATGTCACCTATTGAATATCAATGTATTCAATAATGATTTATACAAACAAGGTCCGTCATCTATTTAATTACTTGAAAAGCAAAATAAAACCTTTAAATCTTTTCACGTCTATTTTGTATTATTTCTATTTATCTTAATATATGAAGTCTGCTTATGTTCGTGTTTATCATTATTACCGTTATTAATATCATCATTAGTTCCCCGACACATTAGATATAAGTTTTATCTCTTCTTATCCTTCTAAACATATTTAAGTCCAGATTGTCCTTTGAAATCAATTTTGACTTTCATAGCATCAGTCTTCATCATTATTGCACAAATATTTATACTAATATCCGGTTTCATTCTGTATACTATTACATAAATCTAAATGTATTCATCCGAATGCTTTAAAGAATTTTTATTTTTTATTTTTTTCAATTGCTGGTTTCCTTCTCAGGTTAATATTCATTACACAATTATTATTCTTATCATGGATGAACCTTTTCACTAGGTGTTCACTTCTTTTCTTTCTCTTCTTTCCCTCTGAATAAATATTGTTCTTAAGATTACGAAGTTTGTAATTAAGACAATAACTTGTGTTACATTTTAATTAACTTCTCAGATTCGTTTTATCTTCAATATGCATTATGAGTCATACATAGTGATATTTTATTGTCCTTTTCACTTAATTGTGACTTTCATAGCATCACTCTAAACTATAACTGCACAAACATTTATTCTAGTGTCATATCTTACTGCAATGATAAATTATTTTTTCTTACTAATTTAACGATACACACATAGTCGTTTATTCTTGTCCTGTGTTCATAAACACGCCTATTAGACTGTTTGCGTATTTCACGTCTCCTTTATTTCTATTCCCTTATTTTCTCCATTTCATTCTTTAAACTCAATTCAATATTCTTCTCAATTACACAGACCCGATTTATTATTATTAATATTCTACTATTATTATTCTAAATTTTTTTTTATATTTCATTTTATATTTTTTTAAATATGGCAAGTATAATACTAACATTGTTGAAAATTGTGTATTATTGCATTTCCTGAAGAAACCCGAAATGGTTTCTTCACAACACTTATGTACCCATAAGATGTTTGTGAATAATAATAATAATAACATACATTCCACATTTAACACCGCAGAGGATGTCAGAAATGGAAGACACGTGAACGTTTAATCGTCCATTCAGGTTTCTTTTTTTGCCGGTGAGTAAACCTCATTCAACCAGAAGAATAATTCAGTCTTTCAGTGAAAATGTCTTTGTTCCGACAGTGAAACAGAATAGTTGGAGAGTGAGGTTGTCTTTTTCAAACACACAAAATTTGTTGACATTCAGTACAAAATTTTAGGAACTGTAATGCCCTTACGAGTTAACGAATACTTTAGACATCAAATTTTGACATGACAAAGATATTTGTGAACAAATCTGAAACAAGCGGCCTAAGACGCCTCATTAGCTTCCTCCTAGAGTCAAATTGCACAGTAATGTCGGTTCAACCAACTTACCGAACAAGGACATGTCAGTTCGATTTATGCGACCTAGGGGAGTATTATTAATTAGTTTAATGTTTGACTCTCAATGAATGACGACAGATGCCCAGTCAATATTCGGACACACTACATAGATATCATTTACTTTGCTGGCTTGCTCGTACCATTTACTATCCACCACAAATTATCGCACTTGACTTCTTGAACTTGTCCTCTACGTGATGATCACAGTTTGCAGGCAAGAAAATGAAAAAATAACGCCTGAGGAAGTTTCGCGAGAAGGCTACTGAACACTGCGTTGGTGACATACGATCTTCGCATGCTCTATCCGGCTATCAGGTGTTTACTCACCTTCCTCCTGAGTCGCAATCAGGTCAAGAATAACGAAAGACAATAATTAAAGTTAGTCGAGCCCAAAGACTTGCTCCTTTGTTTGTGTAAGATATTCAGGTACAAAAGAAAACTTACAATTGTGATAAATGTTCGGCTTCACTAAATTGTTTGGCTTCCAGAATGGATCGGTAATTTGGAAGGGTAAAGACACGGCGTGGATGTCATGGGCACGAAAATACAATAAAATGGAAAGTCCGTTTTCAGGAAAAATATATATGTAAACCTGCCAGATATTGGTTGCAACACCGAAGTCAATCAAATATATAACCTTGAGCCTTTTTAACCAGGTTCATAGGCGCTAATTCACAGGAAGTGTCCGCCGGTCAAGAAAAATAGAACATAAGTTTAAGAAAAAACCATGAAGATACTAAGAGTCCTAGAATCTGAGAGAAGCAGAGGCTCTGCGTAGCGTATATAATAAGTTCACTAGAGAAGAGCCACAAGTATCACACCATACGGTATCTCAGTAACTTATCCTGGAAGGCCGAATTTCTTTTATAGGAGGGTCCTAACGAGAACAACATCCATCTGTAAATGCTCCTTAGCTACCCAGATATGACTTCCAATGAACAAACAAATTATTAATTCTGCCTATCAAAGACTGGACCCTCCAAGAGAAAGCTTCATATGTGCTTAGGGTCTCAGAATATTATCTCATACTAATCTTCTGGTAGTTGTTTTGTCTTTATTAATTTTGCACACTTAAACTACAACTGGTAGGCATCGCTAATCCATTGCCACTAGACTCAGAAGTTTATTGATGGCAGGCCAGGTCTATAGATCATTCACCCCAGATCTAGTAAGACATCAGATGCTGATGGGTATTATCCATTAATACCACTATCTCTCGCTGACATTATTTCAGGAACATTCGCAATGTTGTTCAACATAACCCTCTAGCATACTCATTGCCCTAGAGATTAGAAAGATGCCATATTTGCCCCGATATAAAAATAGAGAAAGAGACCGGTCAAAAGTGGTGTAACCCAAGGCACCACCTTAGGTCCCCTATCTCTTCTTCTATGCGCAGCTGACTAAGCGCGACTGCTTTCAGATGATGTCAACTTATGGAGAACAATAAGTATTGTGGTCTATCATCTTGATTTCGAATTTGGCCCAAACGAAGAAGTTAGAAGGTCGCTTTGTGTATCCCTACAGATTAATTCTGTGCGAACTGGGTATGGCGATAGTTGCCAGTATTATACCAACGTAACATCGCTTTTTTTAGTGTAGGAACACAAAGACTTAGCGATAACAGTAAGTCACGACTCAAACACAGCTGCTTACTGTGACGCAGCAGCCTACAAAGGTTTTCGAGCGTTGCTTCACTGTGGATTCAAATACGTTGACACGGAGATGTTTTGGATTTCATATTCCTCCCGTATTAGACCACATCTAGAGTCCTGTGTCCAAGCAGCCTGTTCATATCTTACTAGGAATGTTAAAACACTCGAGAGTGTTCGGCGTGTGGGACACAAAATTAGTGAAGCGCCTTTCCAAAGTCCCTTAGAGTAAGCAATTAAAGTACCTCAATCTTCTCCCCTCATATTGTCGTCGAACTTGAGGTTGTATTATAGTGTGTTTCAGTATCTCTTATAACAAATTGAGTGTTAATGACTTATCTTTCCGCTCCCTCTAGATGGTCATTTCCGAGACATTGAGAGACGATTCAAAAGCCGTGACCCCACAAACTCAGGGTAGGGTTTCGTTTTTCTACAGTGATTAATCCAGGTCTGCCAACATACTATCCTTATCACTGAAGACTGAAGAGTCCATTAACAACCATCCGAAATTCATTTGTAGGTGGTCTAAAAGAGCAACTAGATTTTCAAAAAAATCCTTATTGTATGAGTTAAAACTTGTCAAAGGACTCACTGTCTGTGCTAATAAAGGCTGAGATTAACGCAGAAGATGCTCTGTACTTGCACGTCCAATCGATATTGAACATGGGATTTAAACTTTGAGCTTCGAGAAGCGAACCAAATAAAGCTGGCGAAACACTTAACGGAAACTCATGGCTTACCCATCTGACAGTCAGCTTCTGACTAAAATAGAGAGTAAGATCCTGGGAGTTATTTCTAGATAATCGGACTCAGAAATTCTACAGGATGCCGATCTTTCCCAGGTTACGTCGAAAAAAGTTAGGTCGGCATTAGAGGCTCATTTCAACATTGATTTGTCCGCCGAGAAATCCAAGCTGGAGACTATGATAATGTCCACATTGGAGAAATTACAGTCTTCGAAGTCCCAGAATAGGAATAGCAGTAAACGCAGCAGTAGTCCTGTGCGTCTTGATGCTTAAATAATGTTTGATATTTATATGTAGGAGGTAGATGAATTTACAGAAACTGACGCGAGCTCAGATAGTGAGCCTGAAAAGCCAGTAAAAAAGAAGAAAAAGAAAACTTCAGATGACGAAGATTATGCTCGGAGTTTGCATGCTGAAGCTAATGGTATGAGGCGAAGAAGCAGTTCCAGTAAGTCAAATTTATTTCCTTCGGATTAATATTTAGGCACCAAACCAAGATCTCAAAAGCAACCCGGCAGCGGGAAAACGGGTTTTACACGTCCCTTAACATTATCTGACGAGATGGCTGAGTACATTGGTGAGAAAGAACTGTCCCGTTCTGATTTAGTCAAAAAATTCTGGGAAATCGCTAGAGAACAAGATTTATTCGTAAGTAGTTAGTTTCCCAATTATATAATTTGCTAGGACCCAAACAATAGGCAGTTTGTCGTGTGTAATGAAGATTGGCAAAGATTGTTCAACCTTAAACGTTTTCGTATGTTCGGAGTTGCAAAGCATTTAAAACGACATATAATTGGGTAACTTTTTATAAAAGTAATTTCATCATAAGTATATTTGCCATGTACCTCAGACAATGTAAATTTATGCACAACCTGATGTTTTTTTCGTCAGGCCTATTTCAAATAAATTCCTGCTGCAAGATATATATTTCGAAATTTATTTCAATACCATATTTAATATATTGTGAGGATCTGTGCATTTTCCAAAACTTATTTTATCCTATACATATTATTTCACAGTAAACCGGCGTGCACCATTAACATCACTATTGATTTTATCTCCATTCATTTGTTCTTAAACGTGAATTAGGGGTGAGAAAATCACTAACTTCCTAACATCACTGTCCTATAGCATGATTGTCACGTAGATGACTACCCAAATATGATCTGGAAATTTGTCACTTGCATAGTGATGTAACTAAATTCACGATTATATGTAAAAAGAATCAGTTTTTGCTTTAAAAAGCGAGGTAACATCTTTACATGTTTCTTAAATATGAGAAACCGATCTTGACTCAATTACAACCTTATAAAAATACCTACCTAAAATCATAATTCATTAAGTTGTTTTTATCGAGTCGTTAATGAAATTGAGATCTGTCTTACTCTACCTGAAATGCTTCACGTTTGCTATTCAAACACATATATCCTTGATAATTCGTCAAATGTAACTATTCAAATGAGTTACCTACATTTGGGAACTGACTATCAAAAGCTCACCACAGTAATAAAATTTGATAACTGCACACATATTCATGAAGCTAGGTGGTTTGTGTTTGTCTCGTGATAATTGTACTATCGGTCACCTTCCTATAACTTAGTGGATATGGTTTATCACTTCATTGATTTTACAACCAAATAATCGAGTCATGGTGCGTAACTACATCCAGTAACACTTGGAACTTCAGATGAAATTGTTATGTTCCTGTAGTCTGTTCAATCATCGTTCAAAGTTTGAAGTCGACAAAGCGAATAAAAATTAACTTAGGGTTTCCTGGACACCGATGCGTTTGATGGGCCTATAAATCCTGAGCAACGAACTGCGATCATATGGAACGTTCTAGTTAAGCTTTCCAACTACTCAACTAGAGCATATATCCAGATTAGGCATCAGTGTACTGTGAATAGAGAAATAATGGATTTGAATATCAGACAAGCCTTACGTTATGTTTTGTGATAGACAACTTTTGAGTTATTTGTGTTACAATTTGTCTCATATATTTGGGTTACCAGCGATCCATCAGTCTCATATTTTATAATGCCCTGGTATGGCCGAGAGCGGGGTGGGTTCGCCCTCCCTCTCGAAATACTCTCACACGGCTGCGCGTATACAGCCTCTGTCAGCGAAGTCCTACTCACTGCCTTCTCGTGACGGGGGTGTTGTTTACGAAAATGAGAGGACGAAAAACGAATATCCGGCGCTTTAACCGGATTCCAAACCAATGGTGCACATGGGCTCCAGTGTCCTGCGGGAACAAATGGCGTATGAACCAATTGTTAGTCACCGGCTACCATGGAACTGCATCTCCTTACGATGCTCCACTGCCTTGTGGGTCAGACCTTTAGGCCAAAGGCTCGGGGTGTGGCCCCGTAAGAAAACCACCTGCTTCGGATTGGGCACCCGGGTAGTATAAACAGCCCACACACAATTAATGAACTGAACTGTTTATGATCATGGAAACTAATTCTCTTGCTTCGACAAACATTCGAATGATTCAAATATTATTATTATTTACTATATCATTATTCACCCTCTTTTATTCCTACTCTGTCTATACTTTTTTTTCCGACTTATACAGCAGCTCGTCTGTGGTGGTAATTCGACTCTATCTAAACGCTCTCGAGTCACTGTCCGGTTGAAAATTGTATGTTATCATCGAATACGAGGACTGAAGCAGTTTTTCTGAAACCACGTGCACCATTCAAACTGGCTGCTTTCAACGTTCACACACTTATGCAGGTCGGACAACAGATAGGGCTGGCAATGTCTATGGAAATACTTAATATCGATGTCTGCCGTCTATCTGAGATCCGTATTCAAGACTCTGGTGAAGTACTACAAATTCGCTCTCCATCTGTCGCTTCAAAAAGCTTGTTTTACGTGCGTTTATCCGTGGACTCTGAGGCATCTTCGTTTGGTCTTGCTGGCGTTGGTGTCGCACCAAGCACTAGAGCTGAGGCAGCACTAATCTATTGGATCCCCATTAATAGTTAGTTATGTGCTATTCGATTAGAAATTTCTATCAAAGTGGAAAGAAATCGGCGTGAGAAACGATGTCTTTTCGTCATCTCCGTCTATGCCCCAACAAATTGCAGCCCGGATGCAATCAAGGATGAGTTTTACCACCAGTTATCTGTTCTTCTGCAGAAAGTGCGTTCGACAGATATTGTATTACTAGCCAGAGACTTGAATGCTCAGGTCGGGTGTCTAGGCACAGAAGAGAGTCATTTAGGTGGCCGATGGGGACTTGTTGATCGCAGGACAGATAATGGGGACCGTCTACTGCAACTATGCACATACCACAACCTGTTTCTGGCTAGCAGTAACTTTCGGCACAGTCATCGCCGATGTGCCACCTGGCGTCCTTCCTCTGCATCTCAAGCCTGGACTCAGATTGATCACATCGCGATCAGCTACCGCTGGCGTGGTTGTTTTAAAGACTGTCGCTCCTTTTAGAGTGCCTATCTGGACTCTGATCATGCCCTGGTCTGCGCCAATCTTACCTTACTTTTCAGTGGCCAACGAAGTGACCGCTACCAAAGAATTGATTTCAACAAGTTGGTTGCAACTTCTATTGCAAGTAAGTATCAAACCGAGCCAGCTTCTGGGCTAGCTACCATTCAACCGAAAAGTATAGATGAGCATTGGTTGCAACTTTATGACGCCATGAAAATGGCGGGTACAGTCAGTTGCGGGTTTGCGAAACGTCCCGCTTATAAGCACTGGGTTTTTTCTGGTTCCTTACAACTCATCGAAGCCCGTCGGTTTACTCCGGGTGACCGTGAGTTTGACCGCAAACGAAAGTTGTTATGTAGCGAAATTGGGCAGAGCTTGCGTAAGGACCGAGAAGCCTGGTGGTCGGAGCGTGCTAATGAACTGGAAGCAGCAGCTGCATCTGGTAATTACCGGAAGCTCTTCCAACTCATCCGAGCCACTGGCAGCAAGAAGTCTGGTGTGAGCGAAACAATCTGTGAGGATGACGGGATGCCAATCATTAACATCCATCGACGTCTTGGACGGCGGGCAGAATTTTTCGAAGGGCACTTCAACTGGCCCGCTGCTCCGACAACATCGGTCAGACTGTCCTTCCCTCCATGGCCGGTGACGACTGATCCACCAAATAAGGCGGAAGTCCGCAAGGAACTCCAACTCTTAAAGCGCTACAAATCACCTGGCCCAGATGACTTACCTCCGGTTCTTTTTGAAGATGGTGGTGACATTCTGACTAAGGAACTGACGACGTAGTTTACAAAGGTCTGAGAACTAGAGAGTGTATCGACATCATGGAATGAGCCGATAGTTGTCCCTATCTTTAGAAAGGGTTCACGTCGTTCCTGTAACAACTATCGGGGGATAAGTCTACTTCCGATTGCGTCCAAGCTATTGGCTCCCGTCATACTTCGTAGGTTGTTCAAAACCCGAAAAAGATTGACTCGCGAGGAGCAGGCTGGGTTTCGTTCTGGTCGGGGATGTATTGATCATATCTTCACCCTCCGCCAAATGTTAGAACATCGCCATACTTATCAAAGGCCAACAATCGTAGTGTTTCATGACATCAGGGCTGCCTTCGATTCGTTGGACAGGACTGTTCTCTGGGATTGTCTATTGAAGATGGGTGTGTCTAAGAAGTTTATTAACATCCTAAAAGCCCTATATACAAACACCTCAGGCAGAGTGAGGGCATACAACCACCTTTCTCCATTGTTCTATTCAAGCAGTGGGGTTAGGCAGGGTTGCCCAATCTCACCATTCCTCTTCAACTTTGCCATCGATGACATTCTGGAAACAGCTCTGATGGATGTAAGTAATGGCGATGTGGGTCTGTTGCCTGGAGAAAGACTTGTCGATCTTGAGTATGCAGATGATATTGTCTTGCTGTGCGATAACGCCCAAGCCATGCAATCCGCACTTAATCAGTTGGCAATCAGTGTCCGTAGGTATGGTATGTGCTTTGCACCTTCGAAGTGCAAAGTACTTCTACAAGACTGGCAGGATTCTAATCCTGTACTCACTCTGGATGGTGATCAGATAGAATTAGTCGAGAAGTTCGTGTATCTGGGTAGCTACATAAGTGCTGGTGGTGGCGTGAGTGATGAGATCAATGCACGTATAATGAAAGCCAGAGCGACCTATGCCAATCTGGGCCATCTTTGGCGCCTTCGTGATGTTAGTCTGACTGTAAAAGGTCGGATCTACAACGCGTCGGTGAGAGCAGTTTTGCTCTATGCTTGTGAAACCTGGCCTCTTCGAGTTGAGGATGTTAGACGACCCTCTGTGTTCGATCATGGTTGTCTCCGAAGGATTGCCGACATCCAGTGGCAACACCATGTCAGTAATGTAGAGGTTCGGCATCGTGTGTTCGGGCACAGAGATGATAATGCAATCGATGTCACCATCTGGAAACACCGACTTCGGTGGCTTAGACATGTTCTACGAATGTCGTCCCAGAGAATTCCACGTCGTGCATTATTTGCCGACTCTGAGGCTGTTTGAAAGAAGCGGAGAGGTGGTTAGTGTATGACATGGTGTGGTGGTATGAAAGAAAGCTGCAAAGGACTGGCTTATGTCGGTCCTTCACGACTCCCTGGTTGGAGTCCGAGAGATGGTGCTACACAGTGGCTAGAGACGTTATCAGATATGGCTCAGAATGAAAGCCAGTGGCGATCCTGCTGTAACCTTTTACTTTCTTCGTAAAAAGTGGTCGTATCTTCCTTAACTGAAAAATTTCTTGGGGCATAGGCGGAGATGACGAAAAGACATCGTTTCTCACGCCGATTTCTTTCCACTTTGATGGAACTTTCTAATCGAATAGCACATAACCGACTATTAATGGGGATCCAATAGATTAGTGCTGCCTCAGCTCTAGTGCTTGGTGCGACACCAACGCCAGCAAGACCAAACGAAGATGCCTCAGAGTCCACGGATAAACGCACGTAAAACAAGCTTTTTGAAGCGACAGATGGAGAGCGAATTTGTAGTACTTCACCAGAGTCTTGAATACGGATCTCAGATAGACGGCAGACATCGATATTAAGAATTTCCATAGACATTGCCAGCCCTATCTGTTGTCCGACCTGCATAAGTGTGTGAACGCTGAAGGTAGCCAGTTTGAATGGTGCATGTGGTTTCAGAAAAACTGCTTCAGTCCTCGTATTCGGTGATAACATACAATTTTCAACCGGACAGTGACTCGTGAACGTCTAGATAGAACCGAGTTTTCATCATAAGCGAGCTGCTGTATAGGTCGAAAAATAAGGATACACAATGTGGGATTAAAAGAGAGTGGATAAGTGACGAAGTAAATAATAATGTGAACTGTTTTACTGTTAATGGAAGCGTGAATAGGATTTTCAGTAAATATCGTCTTTCTCAAAACGAAGATGGTTAGTATAGTGAATAGCGTCAGAGCCTCCGTGTATTTGGCAACCCGACTGGCAGGTGTAACATAGCACTGAGCATGAGGGCGGAACAAGTACTATTAGAGTGAATCCCCGTTAACCGTCGTTTATGTGCTGATCAGCTAAACGGTTCCGTAAGAACTCCGAAGGATAGGGACACACGTCATTGCCTTTTCATCGTTTCTGCCTACGCTCCCACTGACTGCAATTCGGATGAAGTGGAAGATGAATTTTACAGAAAGCTAAACGTCCAGACACAGTACTCGTAAGGGGTGACTTTAATGCCGAGGGTTCTACCCATCGCGACAACGAAATTTGTACTATTCACTTATTTAATACGAGTAATTGCATTGAATTTCCAAGCGCTATAATTTTTCTAGGGGACCACTCCGGTTACCAAAATATAGTTCATACGCCATCTGTTTCTCCACGATACAGTTCATTAATTCGGCTATTCCAACACCTTTATCTAAACCCTCCGTACCTATCAGTCCGCCTGAAACTGAGGACGCTCGCTTTTTGTCCTTTCACCTACTTTAAGAACACTCCTACGAGAAGATGGAGGGCGGCTATGAACACGTGGTTAAATGAGAGCAGCCTCAGTGGAAGTAGTATGGTACCTTTGTAGTTTCCACACTTTCTCAGATAAGTCAAGTGTAAGTGAGATTATATCGGAAAAAGACGATACACTCATCTGCTCCCAGTCCAGGCGTTTAGAACGATGGGCGGAACATTTCAGAGAACAGTTCAGCTGGCCTTCAGCTACTCTACAACTACCCTCCATTCCCAGACAGCGTGAATGGAACATTGAAGTAGGTCCCCCAACTCTTGCTCAAGTTCAAAAGGCTATAGATAATCTGAAACGAGGAAGGGCTGCTGGTCCAGATGGACTGGCTCCAGAAGTCCTTAAGGATGGTGGTCCAATTTTAGCGGTTAGGTTGACTAATATTTTAGCTAAGATTTGGGAGTTAGACGTTATTCCATCTGACTGATCACAATCACTTATCGTCCCAATATATAAGAAAGGGTCAAAATCATCCTGTGACAACCACAGAGGGATTAGTTTAACTAAAATACTAGCCTCAATAATAATCAGACGCCTAACTAAGACTCGTGAACTGCAAACACGAGAAAACCAATCTGGCTTCAGACCTGGTCGTGGCTGCATCGACCACATATTCACCATTCGTCAGGTTCTAGAACACAGGCATACTTATCGTCGTCCGACGATGGTGGTCTTTTTTGACTTAAAAGCAGCATTTGACTCGGTAGACCGCGAGATTCTGTGGCAGTGTCTGTCATTGAAAGGCGTACCCCAGAAGTGCATAAACCTTGTAAAGGCTCTTTACTCGAACACTACTAGTCGAGTGAGAGCTTATGGCGAACTGTCATCTAGTTTTGTAACCTCAAGTGGTGTCCGTCAAGGATGTCCACTTTCCCCATTTTTGTTTAACTTCAGCATAGACCTACTGATGGAAATAACATTCTCGTCGACTGAATTCTCGGGTATTGATCTCCATCCAGGAGGTCCACTTATCGACTTAGAATACGCAGATGACATAGTCCTGTTTGGTGAAGACGCTGACAAAATGCAGAGTCTTCTGGTAGCACTGAGCAACAATGCCAGGATGTTTGGAATGCGCTTCTCTCCCTCTAAATGCAAGTTGTTGCTCCAGGACTGGCCTGCGTTAACACCTGAACTAAGGATAGGGAGTGAAGTAGTCGAACGCGTTGACAACTTCAATTATCTTGGAAGTCAGATCAGCCCTAATGGGTTGGTATCGGACGAAATCTCAGCACGGATTCGAAAAGCTCGTTTGGCTTTTGCCAACTTACGTCACCTTTGGCGAAGGCGAGATATCCGTCTATCAATAAAAGGACGAGTATACTGCGCGGCAGTCCGTTCTGTTTTAATTTACGGCAGCGAAACATGGCCATTAAGAGTAGAAGACACTCGTAAGCTATTAGTATTTGACCACAGATGCCTAAGAAATATTGCTGGCGTCTGTTGGTATAACCGGGTAAGTAATAGTGAGGTTAGACGCAGGGTATTAGGAAATGATGGTAAATCAGTTGATGAGGTTATGAATCTTCATCGACTGAGATGGTTGGGCCACCTGTTACGTATGCCTGAACACCGATTACCACGACGTGCAATGCTATCCGGTATTGGAAATGGTTGGAAGAAAGTTAGGGGCGGCCAAACCAAAACGTGGCATCAGTGCTTGAAGTCACTAACTTCTAGTCTGAGTCATGTTGGTAGATGCAGACTACTTGATTGAGGTCCGCGTGACTATCGTAACCAATGGTTTGAGACTCTTGGTGACATGGCTCAGAATCGATCACAACGGCGTCGGTGTATACACTCCCTGTCTTCCCTTAAACTAAGAGATTAAAATCGCTTCATATCTTTCTTTCTACGAACCAATTCTTTCTGCTTGTACTATACCTCTATATGCAATCTTTCTCTTATATATTACCAGCTTTTACCTAACCACTGTTATGAATCTGGTGTTCATCTTGTTGTGTTGATGCGGTATGGCAACCTGGACCGATGCACATATGTGCCTGGTCCTCCGTTGTAGCTGACTGACTGACTGAGATCTTTTTGCGGTATTGTGATGATGAATCTTACTTCTCAGTCTGTCGGCACTTGTTCTTTCTCCCAAATGTTTCTGAATAGAACGTGAAGCATGTTTGCAGTTACTTCTGTGCGTAATCAGTGTTTCGGCTAGAATGCTGTTAGCTTCTGCTGCTTTCCCACTCTTGATTTTTCTGATGACCAGGCATCCTGATTTCTTCGGTCGTTAGTGCAGTGACATCTATAGGAAGGTCCGTAGGTGCTGCTTGATTATCCGGTGGATTCAATGGAACTGGCCTATTCAAGAGTTTTTCAAAGTGTCTTACCCTCTGTCCTTGAATCTCACTTATTGTCTTGTCTTCCTCGTCCTTGACCGCTCTCTCTGGTTTACTACATTTCCCTGCCAGTTTCTCTGTTGTCATATGGTTTTCTGATGTTCCCTTCTCTTGCAGCTCTTTCTCCTCCCGTTTCTAGGTCTTCCACGTATTTCTGCTTGTCGGCTCTACTAGTCCTCTCCACTTGCTCGTTTGCTTCAGAGTATTCAACTTGTGTCTTGACTTTCTCTGTTCTTGTTCGGCTGTTGTTAATTGCTGTCTTCTTGTTCTTCATTTCTTGAATCACGGCCAGGGTTTCGATTGAGACACATTCTTTACCATGCTTGTTGCGGCTCAGAACCATCTGGCATGTTGAAATTCGTGCGTCATTGATCCTTTTCTAGTTGTTCTCCATGGTAGTTCCCTCTTATTTGAGTAGATCTTGTAAAACATGGAATAAATATATGTGGTAAGTTTTCGAAAAAGTCATCTTTTTCTCCAGACACTAGATAATAATAAGCTTGTTTAAATATATAAAAGCTAAATATGTGATCGGACAGACAATTCAAGGCTACACATACCTAGAGATTCGACGGCTGTAACCAAATTAGATGGGCCAAAGCGACCATCACTTTTAAGAATTAATGTTATTTCGTTTTGTAATTCCACAATACCCTAGTTGTTTCCACACAAAGCAACTAATGTACATTCGAATGGGCTACATACAGAAATCTGTTGCTAAACCAACTCTTACAGGATACATTTGGATAGCACGTATTTACTAGATCATCTATCAGATGTGGCGAAGCTAAACAACAACTACTGTCGTTTAAATCAAGGTTCTAAAAATAGGTAGTTGTTTCCTAACAACTGATGTCAAAGCTATTTAGTGCCTTTTGGTTTGAAAAAGGCATTTGTATCAATAAGATCTTTAGCTAAAATTGAGATTTTAATTAGAAATTTAATTAGGCAGTATGTCAAAGTTCATTAACTGCCCCCAAATGCCTTGTTACGACCGAGAGTGGGAAGAGTCCACTCTCCCTCTCCACATGGCCACGCATATACAGCCACTGCCACGGAAGTCCTACTCACTTCCTTCTCTCGGCGGGGGTGTTTACAAAATTGAGAAGACAAAAAGAGTGTTCAGCGCTTTAACCGGGTTGGTGGACACGGAAGATCCACACCTAGAGGGGTTGGAAAACCCTGATTCCAAACCCATGGTGCACATGGGCTCCAGGGTCCTGAAGGGATAAAAGGCGTATGAACCTATTTTTGGTCACCAGGCACCATGAAACTGCACCTAACGTTGTTTTACTGCCTTGTGGATTAGACCTCTAATTCAGATTCTCGGGGATTTCCCCTCTAAAATAACAACCTGCTTCGGTTTGAGCACCCGGGCAGTATAACAGTGCTCACACAAATCAATGATAACTGCTACTGGCGTGTAGCGCATATTTGGTACTCCCTCGTACCAATGTTGTGTTTAAATAAATAAATAAAACTTATCTCAGAGGAAACGACTTACTAGTTATTACACAATCAGTCTAAACTGGCAATCAAATAAACTATCTACTCATCAGTTCGTTCTGCAATAAATTGTACTTTAAGCTGTTATTAAAGTTCTTATAGGTACACTTAAGGTTTACATCTTAAAATACTAAACAATGTAGTTTCTTATTCTATTGTTAAAATAGACAATTCATCACGCCTTATTCCTCACAATAAACAATGTGAAATGTATAAATATGGCGAATTTATTTACAAAACCCGTGTTAAGCAGTCATATTGCTTCCCAATTACTTGACTTAATCCGACTACTCCTATGGATCATTCTAGTCTATAAACACTCGTTAGTGGACAGCTGTAAACCTATTGGAATACTACTTAGCTATAGAAAAACTACACATTCATCGACTGGATCCTATTATACAGCGTCTACAGAAATATGTATGGAATGGGCACTCACGCATTAACCAATAGGTAAAAAGAAATTGCAGGTCACGGAATGATATTTGGTTCACTCGAAAACAATAATTCTACAAAGATAACATCGACAGAGCTAACTTAGTAGCCAATTATAGTATACGGTAAATAATTTGAAATTGCTCGATTGAACGGAATGTTTTTGCGGTTGAGCTCCCCATTCAGGTATGCTTTCTAAGAAACATCCTACTATTGTATAAAAACTTATGAGAATTTATCATTTCGGGTAACTACAAATAGTACATTTTATCACCAACAGTTGCTTATTATTTCCATCCAATTTTTTTTCATAAAACCACTATGGACAGCTCTAACCAACAGTTTTTCGGTGGTTAGTCATCTGAAAACTCAAATGACTAGAAATATACAGGTGACATAATGTAGCTGAAAATCACTGCTTGAGAGAATCTCCCAAATATTTCAGTTGAAAATGCCTGAGTTTCACTTCGCACCACCCAAAATGACTATTCATCATAAATTGAAGCTATAGGATCATTCTTTGCTGAAGTACCCAGATGGACCAATTAAATGTAGCGCAGAACAACTCTGTTGAACTATCCACTCATGAGTTTTTCAGTGTTCAGTTGCCCAAGTGAAGATGAGCAATAATGAATTACGTTTTCGACAACACCGATAGAAGGAGAAGGTTGTTATTTGGAATTACTTTTTATAAGTTCTCATCATCCGAATATAAAGTAGTAAAAGTAGAGAACAAAACACAAATGGCATATAAAATATCTATTAATATAAAGGAGACAAATATCTTGGAGTAGATCAGACTGGAAATAAAATATGGACAAAAATAAACGGTAAAAAGGTATAAATGCAGATATATAGAATTATTAGATTTTACCTTTCCTTTAATGTCAGTTTAGTTATTTAATCCAATTTTTCGGAGTACCGTGATACAAATGTAGGAACAGAAAATTTCCGTAAACATCCTTTATAGTTCATATATCGTATTTTACCAAAAATAGGTCGTTCAGGCCAGCCTTGATCATGAACACCACATATTGCCCACATAATACCTACGTGGGAAGAGGAAAGTCTACATTATTTTTCCTTATTTTAATGTTCAGGAGTAGTTTCTTACAGTAGACAACTGATTAAACCATGTAAGTAAACGTAAAAATGGACTAGGAATTCATAATTATATGTATAAAACTAACCAACGTATCCATTTGGGTCTGTCCCATCTAAACTGTAACGATCGTTTAAGTATATTGCTATTTGAATAGCCGATTCTGGACCCTCTGCGCACCACTCAAGTATCTTTTTGGCCCAGTACTGGCGCAGAAACCAATGCATCTTGCCCTTAAGCACTAATTGACGTTGTGCTGCATTCCATAGATCGTCATTAGTTTGGGCAGTTTCCATCTGAGTTTTACTGTACGCTGGATCTCGTTTATCTGTTGAGTGTGTCATAAGTGATTCACGTGCCCAGTCAAGTGCACCTACGTAATAATCAGGAAAAACAACTTGTTAACATTATTAAAATATCTGATAACGGAGTACAATGACGTTTAAAATGCCAACCGTTTTTAACACTTCATATTTTATGTTCAATGGCTATTAGTAATAAACGTCTAAAAATAAGTAACCAATATTTACATCCTTAGAAAATTATTTTCCTAAAACATTTGACTGTTTTTTCCCTAATTAAAAACCCTTTCAAATGTGATTCACTTTATGCCGATTCACATATTATCTGCTAACATAATTATGATGTTTGTTTATAACATCAACATTATAGGCGGCCTGCTTGAGCATTTGGGCTACCTGTTCCTGCCATTTAGATATTTCAACAAGTTATCTATTTTTGTTTGTTTCAATATATCATTATGTCTATTAATCGTATAACCTATCCTGGTGCATTTCTGAAAAGTGTACAACCTTTCGTTGTCAAAGTTACAAAAAGCTCAATAAGAGACTATGTGGTTGCTGGCAATATACAACGAAAAGAATGTACATTATTCAGATGTTCATTTACTGGACTGCTAACATCTAACTGGCGATCACTCAATATTTATCGTCAGGATCGACCAAGAAGAAAGAAACGGAAACTTGTTGAAATACTTTGCACTGAGAATTCTATATTGTACCAAAAATATAATATTGAATAAAGCTAATAATAATAATTCATGAACAGAAAATTCATCAAAGACTTTCCACAAGCTGATCACTATTCAATGGACCGGTGGTTGACAGTTTCTAACTCTTAAGTAATATTTTTACATTTCAACAGTTGAATTCATGAGCCGATCTGAGCTGGATCATCATTGAAAACCTGGAGGCACTTTATAATTTACACACGATTGTTGATAATGTTTAAATAAAGTAGTCTTTGTGTAAGTATTACACGGTCGTTGTTCATAGACAATGTACAAATTTGCATAAATTTATTTCCACTCAAATTACACGATATCTTATTATTTATGGTAAAGTTGAATTTAGTGAAAATTGTGTAAACTGAACGATTCATTACGTCACTAATTACTACTTCTGCTAACTTTCTTTCTTGATAACGTTTTGCTACATTGTCGTTAATTATATCAAGTGTCGATATATATATAATTACACAAAAAATAACATACCTTTAATCGAATCATAGAAAGGTGTATGGAAACAAAAATTTTCAGCCAACTCTCTTCTGTTAAAGCATTCTTCAATGAAGATATCGGCCGATCGTCCAAAGAGCTTTTGAACAGCAACTACTTCAAGAACAGCACGCTGAGGAGCGATTTGACCTTAAAATAAAACCAACAGTATACTACTCTGACGCAACAGGCTGTTATGTTAAATTACCATAATTCAAAGTATCTACAGTAGACGAAAGCCGAAATACACTAGGTAGTGAGAAATGTCCACAGCTTAGACAAAGTGAAAAAATAAAAAAGCATTCGGATAAAAATTGTACAGGAAAAGCTTTTGGTTGAATTTCATGCACATTTTCCAATATAAATGGACAGTATGATTAATTAAGCTCACTAACCAAAATGTAACCAAGGTGACAATCCGCTAAGAGCTGGATGAGCAGGGTCATTTCTATGAGGATCGAATTTTTTTAAACGTTTACCGATAAATTCATATAGAACTTCCAAACCAGCTCGAGTTCCAGGTACAGCCCAGTCCACAGGTTTCACACTTTTGTCACCAACATAATTAGATAAAATTAACTCCCAATTAACAGGCTAAAAAAGTTCAAATGGAAAAACAGTTACTAGACATTAACCCAGTAAAATTGTAGAAATCAACAGTGGTACTTATTGTTAATTTGGAAATTAGTTAGAATTTGATCACCTACAGATAAGCTTTTTAAAAAAGGCCCTAGACCATCGAGCACAGAGTCTTGGCGTGACCAAAGTCAAAGACAAGCTATTAGGCTTGTAAGACTTCGTCTTTTTCTAGAAACAAACTAATGCAATTGGTGAAAAAAACCGAAATCGAAACAATCTATTAAAAGGAAAAAAGGATGCAACAAAAATGACACATACTGAGCAGTGACTAGAGGACACAACAAATAGGTCAATGAAGCTTGGTCGCGTTTAGAAAAAATGTACAAGCTTGATTGGTGAATGTACAAAAACATGGTCGCACCAAGGGGCAGATGAGGTTAAAGTAGTTGGTGTTCAATAATGTCATTGATGGGTTTATTTATTGATTATACCTAATATGTTACCAAGTCTTCAGATATCCAAAGCGTGAGCCATGTCGGTTTGTCACACAGGTTAGATGGATAACTATATTCAATTCTTGTACGTGAATTTCAAAGGTATTATATCAGTCAATACAACGTAAGATCAGGCACACATATGCATCAGTCCAAGTTACCATACCTCATTAGCACAAGAAGATGAACATCGAATTCATAGAGGCAGTCACTTCAATGGTAGTAATATACAAAAAACGAATGCATATAACGATATGATACAGGGAGAAGAAATTTGTTCGTAGAAATAAAGGTAGTTTTAGTCTCACAGTTTAAGGGAAGATAAAGAGTATATACACCTACGTCACTATGTCACCCAGAGTCTCCAATAATTGGCTACGACAGTTGAGCGGACCCTAACCAAGTAGTCTGCATCTACCAACATGGTTCAGATCAGACGTTAGTGACATTGTGGACTGACGGTACGTTTTGGTTTGGTCACCCCTAATTTCCTTCCATCCGTCCCCAACACTAATCAACATTGCGCGCCGTGGTAATCGGTGGTTGGACATGAATAATACATGGCCCAACCATCTCAGTCGATGTAGATTCACTATCTCAACAACTGATTTACCATTATTCCGTAATACCTTACGTCTAACCTCACTATTACTTACCCAGTAATGCCAGCAGTCAGTCAGTAACAACGTAGAACTTCGTACGTACATACATCAGTTCGAGTTGCCACACCACATTAGCACAGAGATGCAGTGGTCGATTCAAATCCCGTAGTGGTAGAGGTAATAAGAGTATAAGTAGTGATCGGAAAGATTAGTGTTTGGAGATTTTACTTAAAGAGTATAATACATTGAAATAAACTTGGGAAGAGTAAAAAAAGAGACAAGGGGGAATAAGGAGATCAAAATTTCGGAGAACACAAAGAGTGTATGCACCTGCGCCATTGCAAACGATTTTGAGCCATGTCATTCAGGGTCTCTAACCATCGGTTGCTGTCATCTCGCGGTCCCCAACCAGGTAGTCTACACCTACCAACATGACTCACTCCACTTGTCAGTGACTTCATGGATTTGTGCCATGTTTTGGTCTGGCCGCCCCTAGCTTTCTTCCAACCTACTCCTATACCACTGAACATCGCACGTCGCGGCAGTCGGTGGTTGGGCATACGTAACACGTGTCCCAGCCATTTCAACTGATGAAGTTTCACTACTTCATCAATCGATTCGCCATCCTTACCCAGTACTCGTATCCTAACAACTGTGTTACTTACTCGATGGTTCCAGGATATACGAGCAATATTTCGAAGACACCTATGATCGAATACTAGTAACATACGAATATCCTCTACTCTTACCGGTTTCGTAACAGCGCACGAAACCAAGTGATGCCAGCAATATTTCTAAGACATCTGTGATTAAATATTAGTAACTTACGAGTATCTTCTACCTTTAGTAACCACGTTTTGCAGCTATAAGGTAAAACAGAACGAAAAAGGTGTGATATATTCATTGCACATATTTTAGACTGACTTCTTCGTCTCTTTTTCCGCTTTCCGGATATCAGCTGCTTACTTGTCAAGCATCACTGTGAGGGACGAAAATTACTAGAGGAGAGAGAAATGCCATTATAGGATAGACCTCCCTAACTTAATTTCGTTTAAGAGAAGGTAGTTTTTGGAGATGCTGACCATCCTAGAGGAATACCTCAATGTCAATACAATCCAGTACAGTCGGCAGTCTAGCGTCATCCTCATGACTGGAATTTATTGTCTTTAGCTTTACTATTTTGTAACTGATCTGCTTGGCGTTAGGGAACCTTTAAGAACAATTTCCATAGGACAGACAAGACCGATCATCGCATTGAAAAAAAATTGGCCACAGATGAAAATTCAAAAACAAAACTGGTGAGAAAACCTTAGAAGTGATTGTCTTCAGTAGCATCTAAAAATAAAGAAAGAGTCTACTGAAAGTACAGAAAAACAAAGTCTTATTACGAGAACTGAAAGTGTAATGGGCAGATCATTTAATAAATTGAAATAAAAGTTAAAGCAAGCATACCGGAGGAAGGACAGTAGTTTCACTTGAACAAGTATGTTTAATAATAGGTGGGAAATCTGTTAGAAACTTCAGAGATTGTTCAAATAGTTTTGATCTGATAGTTCGAGCAGAATACTCTCGTTTTTCTGATCCACACCAAACTGGAACAATATTATGGGCGTCAACCTGGTTAAAAATAATTAACAATTAATCTATAAGCCAGGACTCTGAAGATAGTGAAATAAAAATGTTCAGCAGAAAGTCGGATGCTACCATTTTTTATAAACGATACTTTAGAAAAAGCTCAGCTAATACTACGTATACAGTCACATTAAACAAAAGGCGATAGAGTAACGATCATGAAAACCTATTACGTTGCATAGGAAAGGAAATTCGTAGCTAGATTTTCACTTATCGAATCAACGCCAAACGCCTGTAATGAAACTTTTATTATATACACCCTGTGAATAATGGAACTAACATCACCTCAAAAACAAAAGGATAAAACAGTAAAACCAATAAACAAAACATTTGTAACTCGTTACACCACGTTTCCTATTAAATAAATAATACTGTTTTACTACACAAGACATACTATATGAGTCAGTACGTTTAAAGCATCAGACTTTTCTGTATCTTAATAAGTGCCATCTGTAACTTGATAAACGTGATTACCACGGTACGCAAAGATGGAAAGAGTTCACTCCTTTAACTCAAAATGTTCTCACAAAACCACATGTTTATAACCTCTATAAGAAGAGTCCTATTCACCTTCTTCACGTAAGGGTACGATTACAAAAAGTGAAAAGGTGGATGTCTAGCGTTTAGACCTAAATTGGTAGTTATAAACACACCATTGCGGAACCGAACAACATTGCAAAAATATTAGTGAACATGGGCTCCAGGATCTTAAAGTAACAAGTGACATATGAACTGATTTTAATCATACGCTACCATAGGACTGCATTTCTTGGCATTGCTCTAGTACCCTTAGATCGAAGGTTAGGGAAGTGATACTCCATGGAAAAACCCACCTATATCGGTTCGGGCGTCTAGGAGGTACCCCATTCAGAAATATATGATCAGTTGATTTCTTTGAGGATGTAATAAACACTTGATTACCATTTGTTAGGAAGCAACAATGAAATAACTACATAAATTTAAAACCAAAATTCCTATATAAATTTTAAAAAAAACAACTTTTATACAACAGAAGTCTTACTTCACAAAAAGGGATATTATTAGGTAGTTCATCAACAACTTTTTTTACCCATGAACGAGGTGCTCTTAAAGGACAGAAATCTGTGACCAAACATCCAACATTCAATAGCTTTACCAAATCAACAACCGATTTTGCAACATACGTTTCATAAAGAAAATTTTTTTCTATTTCATCCGTTTGATTAAATCGAGCATTTTCATCGGACCATCTGTGCTTGCATCCAGAAGATACATCTTCAGGTCTATCAATTTGATTGGAGGTAATCAACAAATGGAATGGGATATTCAATGAACGACATTCCTATGAAGGAGAAACCAACAGTCTTCATAGATATAACGTAATAAATTTATTTCACTCTTAACGAAAATCTGGATGAATGCACAAACATGGAAGTCAAAACTATGTATCGCACTGCGAGTTAACACTTTCTAAAACAAGAATAGTTTAATAACATTAAGATATTGGGTATAATAATAATGAGCCAATATTTTTAGACTGTTTAGTTATAAAAAATTTAATACAACTCTGGATCTAACAATTTGCCGTAGACCAAGACATCTACATTGAGATATACATTTTAAATCCATACATCCTGTCAATATTAAACGTTGTATTTCTCTAAGTATGTTCATTGAAAATACTAAACTTGACATACCAGAAGATAAAAAGAACTTGAAATAATACGCATTTTTCAGTTTAATGATTTTCTTGTAAATATCACTTAAAATATCATAAATTGCTCAGCCTCAAGCCTTTCTAAAGCTTCTGACAATCCCGAACCCGGATAAAGGAGGAGGGTTGAACATGTGGGTTAGCAACCTCATTCAATAAAAAATACCTTGATATACACTTAAAGAAAGAATTCACTCAAAACACTTATGCTGTCCTGAGATCTGAAGGGTTTTCACATATAAAGGTTACGACACTTTAAAGTGAAAGTCGAGATTCTTTAGAAACCACGAGGCTGATACATTTACTGGCAACCAGAGCAAATATTAGTATAGGCACATGAAATGTCCGCGTTATGTGGGAGACCGGGAAGAACCTTTCAAATAGCAGCAGAAATGAAAAGATACAACCTTGCTTTGTTTGGAATAAATGAAACCCATTAGATCCAAGGTGGACATAAAAGACTAGCTTCAGGAATAAGTGTTGTTGTACTCTGATCATGAAGAAAATTCGTCACACACACAAGGAGTTGCGCTGATACTGCGAAAAGCGCTTATAAGATGAGAATTTTATGACTCCAGGATCATCAAAGCATCCTTCAAAACAAGGGAGGAAGGGACTACAATAAACACCACCCAGTGCTATGTGCTCACCGATGATAGCAGCAAAGATAATGAAAATTATATTTAAGAGACCGCAGTTCATCGTGGAGAACTGTCCGGAAAAAGACCTGACCATCTCGATGGGAGGACCTAAACGCCGAGGTTGGTATGGACAGGATCTGGTAGGCGGTTGTAGTCTTGAGTGCTGTTAGAGGTATGAGGGCGGTTATTACTTCCCGGTTGCCCATACTGTGGAAGGGTTGATCTGGAGGTACCTGAAAAGGAAATCGGATTAGAGGTGGTCTTAGTGACCTGGGAGTGACCGCAGTACCCAAGGGATAACTGCTTGAGGTCGGTCACACACGACCTTTTTATGGGTAATTTTTGTGTTAGCTCCGTATTTGTTGAGACCTTACCGCCGGAGACAGATATCCGTGGGATAAGGCGAGGTGTGCATTTTTAGGGTCTATCTCTTCTAACCCCACCCCTCCTTGTGGGAAGGCAGCATCGCTGTCATGCTGGTTGTCTGAAGGAAACACTTTACTGCTGTCACACCTCTGTACAGTCAGCAGTACGACAACGCCTTCGAACCTTGGGTTTGTTGCTTTTAGTCTTACCGCTCTTCAACCGACCTGTCTGACATGGTAGGACCTTGAGGAACGGTTGTTCCAGCCAGTATAGCTCGGTTGCTTCATCACGATAGGCAAGCCCCACCACCACGTCAGGGTAGCAACAACGGTCCGGTAGGATAAAGGAACGAGAATGGTGAGACTTAAAAATCTATGTGCTTTTAACATGGTTATAACGGGTACTATTTTCTCCCACAAACGCATGTTCCATCGGAACACATCTCGTAGAATCAGATCGATTACATTTACATCAAAATAAACTCAGAAGGTTGGTGGAAAACGCAAGAACAAGAAGGGCCAATATAGTTTTAGGCAACCGGATAAGCAACACAATTAAACTTTAATATAGCCTTTCTTTGAGATGCTAACAAACTCAGCAACTCAAAGATAGACCTCAGCAACAAGACCCAAGCCTTACAAGATCTATTGGAAGGAGGAACCACGATAGAGAACTGGAAAGAGACTAGAGAAGTAATAACTTCAATAAGCTAGAAAATGCTGGGGAGCAAGAAACACTAGGATGGGTCACTATTGATATCCTGTCCAAGACTAAAGATAGGAAAAATGAGAAGACAGTAGCCAAGAGTCGAAATAGAGCAGCGAAATCCAGAGTATATAGGAGCAAAAAACGAGTGGCGAAGAGCATTAAAGCTGACAGGCAGAAATATGTAGAATATCTAGCAATGACAGCAGATAAAGCTTCAAGAGAAGGAAATATGGAGAAACTATATGAAACAACCAAGAAATCAGAAGGGAAATATCGTAAACCAGAGCGACCAGCCAAGAACAAAGAAGGCAGATCAATTACTGAGGCCCAAGGACAGCAGAACAAGTGGGTAGAACACTTTGAAGAGCTCTTGAATAAACCAATGCTACCGAATCTACCCGACATCGAAGTCGTATACACAAACCTCTCCATAGATGACACTCGGAAGACAGGAGAAATTAACAAAGCCATCAAACAAATCAAGAGTGCCACAGAAGAGGGACCAAATAGCATACGACCAGAAACATTATATCAAGATATAGAGGTAGTTCTTACGATGTTTCATGAGAGAACGAAACCCAGATTCAGGGTTTCCTGTTGACTAACTCCAACCACGATCTTATCTCAGTATAGTGCACGCAGTGTTGAGTCATCTAGACTGGTGGCCACATTGTAACTTGGTCGATAGCATTCGATCTGCACTAAGAAGGACTTGATACATATGACATTGATCATTACCCAGTGATCAATCAATTGTGAACTTTATGGAATCTTCTTCAGCACTATAAAGTACCTGAGAAAATTGTCATCATTATACGAAACTCCTACTAGAAACTGAACTGCAAAGTTGTGGATGGGGAGTAGCCCATAGATGCGTTCCAAGTGGAGACTAATATCAGATAGGGTTTCCTACCCTTACCTTTCCTCTTCCTTCTGGTTGTTGACTGGACTATAGAGACTTCCATGTCTCAATGAACTAGGTGATTGGGACTTCATAGATGACCTAGCCTTTCTATCCCATACACAGTAACAAATACAAATGAAGAACGCCAGTATACCAGCGGCTTTCACAACAGCAGGCCTGAATATTCACATAGAAAAAGATAAGATCCTGAAATGCAATACAGTGAGCACCAGCCGAATTACACATGATGGTGAAGCTCTGGAAGAGATGGAAGCCTTTACATTCTTGAGAAGCATCACTGATAAACAAGGAGGACCTGATGCATATATGAAGGTATGGGTCGGTAAACCAAGTAGAAGCATCCTTATAGCTGAAGAATATCTGGAACCCAAAACAACTGTCATAACGCCAACGTTAAAACAGTTCTGCTGTACGGCAATGAAACATGGAAAACTATCACTACCATCATTAAAAAACTGCAGGTGGTTATAAACAGCTGTCTACGCAAAATACTGCAGATCCATTGAGCAGAACCATCATCGTCACAGGGAAGAAACCAGTTTTCGTATGAAGAAATCAGCAAGAGACGCTGGAGCTGGATTGGACATATTACAGAAACCATCAAACTGGATCCCAAAGCAAGCCCTAACTCGCCATACTCAGGGAGAAAGGAGTCAGACCAAGGAACGTATTGTGCCGAGAATCGGGGGCGGATATGAAAAGAACGGATAGAACTTAGCAACAATTAAAAAGGAAAGTGCAGGACAGAACTAGTTGGAGATTTCTCGTTGACGACCTGTGCTTCATGAAGGGGTAACAGGTTTAAATAAGTATGCTACCGTTGTTTTACGTTCAAGTTAAAGTACACCAGAAGAAGCATAAAAGTTGTCAAAGAATAAAAAAGAATCAAAGCATTCTAAGAAACAACAAACACATTTTGAAAAGGTTTTAGTCGGAATATAAGAAGAATCCCGTTCATATAAGCATAGGATTGAATCTACATACATTAATGTTCCGATTTGATGGGGATTTTTAAATAGATTAGATTGTGTCGATTGTGATGCTACTGTCCTGGGGAAATACTAACACGTCTCAAGAAACATCTGCGCTGCACAAAAAGGCCTCTGAAAACTTACGTAGAACTCGAAAACTACGGATCAAATCAGTAATATTAATACGTGCTATATACAACAACCATTTAGCTGATAACAAATATTTCCAAAAAATTCAAAAAAGTTTACCCAACTATGAGGAAACGCGAGTAACTGAAGTACTTGAAATATTGCTGAACTTTGCTGCGCTCAAATGAAAGAAAGGATAAGTTATTCGACCGACCCTTTTCCAAACATTCAAAATAACTTGCTCAAAGTTCACAATACAAACAAACTACTTGCTTATATCACAGTTACCACATCATACCTACCCACACACATATACGAATACAAAAAGATAAGTTTCACTTAAAACCATCTTTGATCTAAAAGACATGATATTAACAGAAACAGACTTAATTGTATGTACTAAATTTGAATCGGCCCTGGTACGGCCGAGAGTGGGGAGAGTCCGCTCTCCCTCTCCAAATGCTTTCACATGGCTACGCGTATATAGCCTCTGTCAGGCAAGTCCTACTCACTGCCTTCTCGTGGAGGGGGTGTTGTTTACGAAAATGAGAGGATGAAAAGCGAATGTCCGGCGCTTTAACCTGATTTCAAACCAATGTTGCACATGGGCTCCAGAATCCTGTGGGAACAAACGGCGTATGAACCAATTGTTGGTCACCGGCTTCCATGGGACTGCATCTCCTTACGATGCTCCACTGCCTTGTGGATCGGACCTCCAGGTCAAAGGCTCAGGGAGTGGCCCCCTAAGAAAACCACCTGCTTCTGTTTGGGCACCCGAGCAGTATCACATTCCTCACAAATATCAAATTAGATTTGTGAGGCGCATATGTATTTGGTGCCTCCTTGTACCAATATTTATGTGTTAAAATAAATAATAACTAGTTAAACTCGCGTTAATCTGAAAAAAGCTATTTATTGTCTGGAGAAGCAACTTACATTATGTTTTGAAATGTCGGAAATTTATTTTTCTGCTTACTTGAATATCACAAATATATTGCGATTAGTTTATTACTATACTGTAAACAATCTTCGTCGTGAACCAACATCGGATAGAAAACCAAAAAAAGCAAAATTAAGAAGTACTGGGTAGTCACTTTGTACCAAAATTATACAATTTTAATTCAGCCGATTGCGCGAAATATCATGTACTAGTTTGAATTTCTTCAGTAATGGTCATACATACCTATAAGACAACCTCTCAATACTTGAGTGCAGTGTGAAAATTTACTGGCAGCAAAATCCGATTCAAAGACTCCATGTGGATCTGTTGAGTAGTGAGGACAAGATTGCTAGCTATTTTAGGCAGTAGACAAATATCGGACTAATCCACCACTCTTATTCTGTACGTGAATCCCTCAGGGTTCACCCTTCGAGGCCGTAAAAGTTGTGAAAGGCTGTCCTATGTGGATGCTTGAGTCTGAATTGCATGAGTTTCGTTTTGTGTAGTCGTGTATGTAGGTATGTGCAAAGGATACGCGCCAGGTTCACAAACAGAACGTAAGCCGAAAAAAATGTCTGCCATATGTCTAATAAAATCAGAGGTCTAATTCATCATGTCAAGGACATAATAAGAAGACATGGTAGCAATTACTAAAGAGAGATGACCATTAACCCTTCCTCAGATAGTGCTTATGTTCATGTATATGTCATGAAGTGCATGGACGATAGTCTTTGTACAAGTGGTATACAAGCAATGAGTAAGACAGTCAGTCAAAGCAAACACGTTCAAAGGTAACGGTAAGTATCTACCCTCCGATGTGGGTCGATATACCTATATGTATTTTATGGGACACACGAGTGAAAACGTGTGTGTAACCAGTGTGCATGTAACGTATATTAGCTCACAGGGTAAGTATACTTGTGTATGCCAAGGGATGCATGGGTAAAAACTCATGTGTTAACGGCATGCATGTAGACCATACCTGCCCCTTGGTGCGGCGCCCGCGCTTCAAGACCCAGGGGTTTCAACAATCTCCCCACAAATTCACACCCACACGGTGGGTTCGTAAGCCTCGGTAATTGGATTTTATAATCCAGACAAGTCTATGAACGTTGCAGAGTGAGACTATACTACCTTCAAACGGCTGTAATACCACACTAAATAGACATTTAATGGTCTACACTTTTCAACTCCAAGTCAATTCGTGACAATGCAATTATCACCTGTTGTTACCAATATCGATGCACTTTACTGCGGCTTAATTAAGTTGACCTGTTACAACCTCCCCTTCAAATTTTAATATATTTATCTTCAAGTAAGCCAACGGTGAGCACACAAGTAGCAAGTAATCAAAAGGCTCTTATGGTATGGTCGATACCAAGACACATTATACCATTAGACTGAAGTATGAATATGTTAAAGTCTTGCTTTTTCGGGTTAGTTACTTTTATTGCTTAATATCCTTTGGATACTACTCCACCCGATTGATCCCCAAGTCAGAAAACGACTTGAACAGGAACATAACTTTGCCCCCCCCCAAAAAAAAAACAGAAATTTAGCCAATTTCTTACAGTAAGGAAAATGTAAGTATAGCTACAAGTTTTATGCAGAAAGATTCCAAAGTTTTCTACATTTATATACGAGCACTTACTAGCTAAAATAATGAGCTCATCAGTGTGCTATAATGTGATTTCGTATGGAAAGTGTTTTCATCTACTTTGTCCTACTAGCAGAATGATTGGTTTCAGAGCTAAAAATCCACACCATAATAAAGAACACTGGGTCGCACTAACAAAGAGATTTTCAGAGATACAAAACATTTACGACTCAATAATTACAAAGCAATAGTTGGAAAGCAAATATGTTTTGCATTAATACTTCAAGAAAGTATATATCTAAAATTACTATGAAGAAAACACTCGTCCTTAGCTTTCAAATTAATGTAGCTCATTTAGGTTCATGAACTCCGATTTGATCCAAACTACGTGTAAGACGACTAGTGGTATAGCCCAACTACGCAAACCGAGACAGGTGGAGTAGGGTTCCAACCTGAAAAGAACTAGTTGGAAACCAGATGAATTAGCCACTATGCCATTTCAAATAATCAATATATAACAACTGCGTACATTGTTAATTTAAATTTACTAATAAAATCAGAATGCTTTTGTTAACTTGTTAATAAATCTCATATATCCAGAATTATACGGAAAAGGTTTCAGATCCCCTAACGTTCTACTGCCTTGTGGATTAGACCTCTAATTCAGATGCTCAGGGAGTGCCCTCCTAAAATAACAACCTGCTTCGGTTTGGGCAACCAGGCAGTATTCCAGCCCTCATACAAATCGAATGACGAAGTGCGGCGCATATATAATTAGTGTCACCTAGTACCAACGTTTATGTTTAGATGGTGGTTGGAGGTAGTCAACAGGAAACCCTGGACCCGGGTTTCGTGCTACTTGGCACTCGTCAGCAAGGTGTACCTGTAATCTTGAGGGAACTGGTGCTCCCTGGCGGATTCGATCTCGTGTCACCCAGCTTCAACCAACGTTTATGTGTTAAAATAGATAAATAAATAATATGTTCTACAGGGAAGCTAACATGATAGCTTTATTGAATGCAATCTTGAAGGTATTTTTAAATTTGCAACAATTGTGAATTTTTTAAAATTTGTTCGTATATCTAAGAATTAGTTAGAAATTTCCTGTAAAACTCTTTCGAGTTTCGTTTACTACGTGCTTGCCTTAAATTAATTGTTACTTAGTTGTGCCTGAAATTAGTTCTTTCAACAAACCATCGTGTTTGATCTTCTGGTACCAAGTCTCCTAATATATTCGGGGCTAAGCAACGTAATTCACTAAGGAAAATATTCGAAATTAGTTACGAATCAGTCAGTCAGCTACAACGTAGGACCAGGCACATATGTGCATCGGTCCAGGTTGCCATACCGCATCAACACAACAAGATGAACACCAGATTCATAACAGTGGTTAGGTAAAAGCTGGTAATGTATAAGAGAAAGATTGCATATAGAGATATAGTACAAGAAGAAAGAATTGGTTCGTAGAAAGAAAGATATGAAGCGATTTTAATCTCTTAGTTTAAGGGAAGACAGGGAGTGTATACACCGACGCCGTTGTGATCGATTCTGAGCTATGTCACCAAGAGTCTCAAACCATTGGTTACGATAGTCACGCGGACCTCAATCAAGTAGTCTGCATCTACCAACATGGCTCAAACTAGAAGTTAGTGACTTCAAGCACTGATGCCACGTTTTGGTTTGGCCGCCCCTAACTTTCTTCCAACTATTTCCAATACCGGATAGCATTGCACGTCGTGGTAATCGGTGTTCAGGCATACGTAACACGTGGCCCAACCATCTCAGTCGATGAAGATTCATAACCTCATCAACTGATTTACCATCATTTCCTAATACCCTGCGTCTAACCTCACTATTACTTACCCGGTTATACCAACAGACGCCAGCAATATTTCTTAGGCATCTGTGGTCAAATACTAATAGCTTACGAGTGTCTTCTACTCTTAATGGCCATGTTTCGCTGCCGTAAATTAAAACAGAACGGACTGCCGCGCAGTATACTCGTCCTTTTATTGATAGACGGATATCTCGCCTTCGCCAAAGGTGACGTAAGTTGGCAAAAGCCAAACGAGCTTTTCGAATCCGTGCTGAGATTTCGTCCGATACCAACCCATTAGGGCTGATCTGACTTCCAAGATAATTGAAGTTGTCAACGCGTTCGACTACTTCACTCCCTATCCTTAGTTCAGGTGTTAACGCAGACCAGTCCTGAAGCAACAACTTGCATTTAGAGGGAGAGAAGCGCATTCCAAACATCCTGGCATTGTTGCTCAGTGCTACCAGAAGACTCTGCATTTTGTCAGCGTCTTCACCAAACAGGACTATGTCATCTGCGTATTCTAAGTCGATAAGTGGACCTCCTGGATGGAGATCAATACCCGAGAATTCAGTCGACGAGAATGTTATTTCCATCAGTAGGTCTATGATGAAGTTAAACAAAAATGGGGAAAGTGGACATCCTTGACGGACACCACTTGAGGTTACAAAACTAGATGACAGTTCGCCATAAGCTCTCACTCGACTAGTAGTGTTCGAGTAAAGAGCCTTTACAAGGTTTATGTACTTCTGGGGTACGCCTTTCAATGACAGACACTGCCACAGAATCTCGCGGTCTACCGAGTCAAATGCTGCTTTTAAGTCAAAAAAGACCACCATCGTCGGACGCCGATAAGTATGCCTGTGTTCTAGAACCTGACGAATGGTGAATATGTGGTCGATGCAGCCACGACCAGGTCTGAAGCCAGCTTGGTTTTCTCGTGTTTGCAGTTCACGAGTCTTAGTTAGGCGTCTGATTATTATTGAGGCTAGTATTTTAGATATTATATTAGTTAAACTAATCCCTCTGTGGTTGTCACAAGATGATTTTGACCCTTTCTTATATATTGGGACGATAAGTGATTGTGATCAGTCAGATGGAATAACGTCTAACTCCCAGATCTTAGCTAAAATATTAGTCAACCTAATCGCTAAAATTGGACCACCATCCTTAAAGACTTCTGGAGCCAGTCCATCTGGACCAGCTGCCCTTCCTCGTTTCAGATTATCTATAGCCTTTTGAACTTGAGCAAGAGTTGGGGGACCTACTTCAATGTTCCATTCACGCTGTCTGGGAATGGAGGGTAGTTGTAGAGTAGCTGAAGGCCAGCTGAACTGTTCTCTGAAATGTTCCGCCCATCGTTCTAAACGCCTGGACTGGGAGCAGATGAGTGTATCGTCTTTTTCCGATATAATCTCACTTACACTTGACTTATTAATTCCAGTTTCTTTTATTAGTCTGTAAAGCTGTCTTGTGTTCCCTATAGTCGCCGCCTTTTCCATCTCTTTTGCTTTCGTTTCCCACCACTGCTCACGGTCGTTTCTTAGACTTTTTCTTAACCTAGATCTGATTTGTTGTCGCTCTTCATCATGTTCGGAACCTGATGGGACGAGTTTGCGAGAATCCATCAGTGTGATAGACTTTGAAGAAATCCACTGGTTCTTCGAAACTCTGTGGTTTAAGTCGCTAATAGATGTCACTGCTGCTTCCACAGCTGCTTGTATGTCTTTCCAAGCAACATCTGGGTCAGCCTCGTCTTTAGAACTACCTAAGTGTGAACTCAGTTGTTCTTGGAACCTATTTTTGGTTTTCTCGTTACTCAACTCAGTTCTAATGGGTCTTTTCAATGTGGCTTTTTTGCGTCCGGTGAGGCGCAAGCAGATGCGTGCCCGTATTAGGGCGTGGTCGGAGTCCAAGCAGGTACTCCAGAATGAGCGACAATCTTCTACCGACCCTCTCCAACGATGACTGGTGGCAATATGGTCTATTTGAGTCCATCGTTGGTTTGGTGTAGGGGGTCGCCATGTTGAACGATGTCTCTCCTTATGCTTAAAATTTGTGTTTGCTAAAAGTAAGCGATTGCGAATCACTTCAGTAAGGAACCATATTGAGTTTATAGAAGCTTTCTAGTCAAATACTACTATTCTCGTGACATCTGTCAACCAGTTTCACACCAGTCATTTAGTAGCAACATAATACTGATGACAGGATCATATTAAAAATAATCAATATTTTGTACATGAGAAAACCCAGTCACTTAGATGATATCAGATGACAGATGTTTAGGTAAGAAAGAACGACCATTGGTAAATCAAAGCATCTCTTATTACAAGTTTACTGCTGAGTCCATAATAATCAAGTAGAATGCCAAATGTACACTATACGCACGTATCCAAAACAAATATTTTTATATGAATACAAATGAACTTACTTGTTCTACTTCAGTCAGTCCACCAATCATAAATGCAAACTGTCTCAAAGTATCAGCTTGGTAAGCAGGAACCAAACAAAAACATACTTGCAGTGGGACTTTGAATTTGATTGCCAGACGCTGTGCATAAATAAAAGCCCAGTTATCTAAATTATCCGATAAAATAAAAATATTTGGTTGCAGGTAACAGGAACAAGTAAGTCATAAACTGCATAACACATTTTAAAACCCATTTCAACAACTGATTAAATCACTCATCTGGATGACGTACTATAGGCAACACGATGACAAGCATACTAAAGATGGATGAATCACAGTGCAGCTAAACTAAAATTTAATAACATGTATCACGAAAACGATGGAAACAACTTAGACTGACTAATCAAATTTATATTTACCAATCTACCGATAATCTAGTGGTGAACATGATAATAACACATGATTTGGTTATGTAGAATTAACGGGTACTTTACGGCACTTGAGATTTTCTAACATGATAAACATACTGAATACCGGTTAAATTTAGAATACTCATCACATGATGAGACTAGTCAAGAGATGACCTGACAATTAAAGGTCTGGGATAAATCATATATAACACTAAAGGGTAGTGGCTGTTTTGCATAAACGTGGTAAGATTCGTATCATCTACTTATACTACCTCTGGTAGTCAACATTTTAAGGTACCTGTACGCTGTTGTAATGAATAATTATAGGAGAAAATTACCAATAGTTGAGTGCAATGACTAGGTTTGAACAAATGTCACAACACTATAGGGCTTAAATATACGCATGGATAGCGAAGTTTGAGAAAAATTAGTGAGAACTGAGTGCCTAAACAAATCCATCTCAACTAAATAGCAAAAAAGAAAAGTAAATACCCAGCTTGTAGTTGCTTCGGTTTGGGCACCCGAGCAGTATCACAATCCTCACAGATATCAAATTAGATTTGTGTGGCGCACATGTATTTGGTGCCTTCTTGTACCAATATCTATGTGTTAAAATAAATAAAAAATTTAGTTGTAATTGATCTTGGATTAGATTGTCAGTAAATCGGGATATAAACCTATATGGCTTTGACAATCACATATAAACTTAAGTGAGTCTGGACTGAGCAACAAAAATGATTTCCTTACTAATTAACACTGAAAAGCCGAAAAAATATAACCTTAGATTGCATTACCCTGAACCCGTTGATCACGCGACATCCAGTAAAGTACTCCGCCCTGTCCCAACGCATCATCTTTTTCTGGGAAAGTGCCTGGCCCAGACAAATGCCTTATTCTTGACTTGTGAAACTTGAAATTTTCAGCAGAGCTGGCAGTAGAAAGACGTTTATTATGCACATCCTCAAGCCACTCGTGTACTGTTTTAGCCAGTATAGCCATTTTGTTTGACTTCCTATAAAATGAATGAATAATTACTCATTTCTTAAGAAATCCAACAGGAGAATAACTTATGTTTAAACTATAGTTAGTAAACGATAGCTATAGCTATAGTTTACCATAGTATACTATATAGTACTACATACACTATAGTATACTAGCTACTTTCCTTCGTAGACTAAATATGTTCGACCTATGCAGACTGATTTATGTCTTACAATTACGTTAGGCTACAAAAAGTTTTTCTCGTTTTTATAAGAAAACTTGAGGACTCCAACTGGGGTTGTTATTGGTTGAAGTCAGTCACGAGACTTCCAAGGCCAAACTAAGCATCTCAAGGACAGTATGCCATACTATTTGAAAGACGCTGTTTCAAAATTCAGTAATAAAGATAGGAGTTCATAATAATCCTTTCAGTTTGTAACAATGTGTAGGTTCAATATCGTTCTGAATACATCAATATAAGGTGCTGATATACCCGTAAATCACTACTCGGTGCGAGAAACGAAAGTCCAGATGTAAACGATTTGATCTCGGTTTTTGAACTTTCTTCGAGTGTCCTCTCAGATGATCAGTCCTAGACAGAAGTAAAAGGTAAGACATGTTAATTCCAAGTTTATCATTCAGTATACAATAAGCCAACATTAGATCGCCCCGTACTCTATGGTAAGATAACAAAAATAAGTTAAGTTGTTTCAGTTTGTCTTCATAAGATAGACCAGATAAACCTTTTACCATCTTATTACCTCGTCTTTGGGCTTTTACCAGCATATCTTCTTCATACTTGAAACAAAGGCTCACTACTTGAATCCCATACTCCAAATGTGGTCGCACATAAATCGGGTATAATAATTTAAATATTTCGTCATCTAAATAATGGAAAGACATACCAATAAACCATAGCACCCTATAGCCTTTAGCAGCAGCAGCCTCACAGTGACTAGTGGTTTTCAGATCAGACGTGAAACATTTCTGGGTGAAAAAAAGAAAATTGATTGTTTTTCGACATTTGAATCACGATTCCTAAGTGCTTTTAATGTTTACTGCTACTAGCTTTTTTATGTTTATCTTTAACAATGTCATACTAATTTGAAGATGCCGCAAGTATCCCGAGATTGACAACGTCTTAACCAGTAACATCTACTATGAATCGTACCCACCAAGTGAAATCAAAAGACAGAAGAGAGGAGGTTCGAAGATATATTTGATAGCCTATCAGTATATCGAGGGTCGACTGATCTAATCTGGCTAGAGATTGCAGGGGATGTTGAGCACGGCGTTCTCACTAGTGATCTGGCGTGGACGAGTCCATTAAAACTAATGGGGTCAAAAATGAATGTCGAAGGTTTACAGGGCTATTTGTTCTGGGGATTTATTTACCTCTATATATGAGTTCAGATAAATCCGGATGGAATTGAAGAAGTTTTCTCATAACGGACTACCATATTTAGTTGCAGTGTATCATCGATGATGGGAGAAAAGCCAAATATGAGCATATATCTTGATAGATGCAGGGAATTTCTTAAAAGAGATGTCTATTTTCCGATTATATCCTAGGCGTGCATGGTTGACGCATCACTACCTATCGCTACTAGGTTTTCGCATACGTAAGAATCCAGAGCGTTAGAAGTGTTAGGTCTTAGTAGCATTGGCAAATATCTTATTGGAAATGTCAACGGAAATTCACTTTTGCATCAAAGTGTGAACTCCTCTCTCTTTCTCGTTACAACGCTATACAACAGTTTCTAGGGTTAGTGGAGTTGCATTGATTCATGGTCAAATAATCCATCAAGCCGAATGTTCCCCTAAGTTTGAAAACCGGGAACTGGAAATTGGTGAAGGTCGATAAAGTTGAGCGCGATATTGATAATCGAACAGCATGGTTCGCACCAACTTAAATATATCAATTTTCTAGTGGGGTTTCGTCCGTAGGATATAAAATCTTGCTTTCTATGTCCATACAACCACATGCATCTTATGTAACAAAAGTTCTTCGTCACTCCTTCCATATGACGCTGTTTGATTCTTTATATCCAGTAACATCAGGTTCATTATTTATTTCGGTCAAAATCTTTAGTGTAGCACTCAGGCTAGTGTAATTTGACTCCTACAATAGCGATAATACAGTGTTTCATCCTAATCCTTTTACAAACATAAACTCGAAATTTCATGCACACAGTTCCCTTTATCATTTTGAAAGGAGAAAGGACAAAATGTTTAGCAGAATAGCATGAATTCATTTTATTTCGTTGGTTCTCTTCAGCTGTTTGCAACTTGCGATATTTTAAATCATAATTACAAAATGGGTCTAAATTATTTATCCAAAACACAAATATAGAAGAGGGTGTAGTGGTCTTAATAGTGTGTTTAAGAGAGAGCCGATAATTTTCTCCCAAGATAAAAACATCATCGACTTTTTTACATGGGGTGGGTATTACGTTTACTTTTTTTATAGTGAGTGGTGGAAGGTTTACTTGTGCAAATTAAGATCTCGCACTACATTTACTTCAGGCATTGGGTAATAAATCTATTAGAACCACCGTAAAGTCTTTTACATAACTGCTTAAGGAGAAGTTATGGAAGAACATCCAAACAGATAGAATCGCTAGAATATAAAGCTCTCGGGGTTATTTAACAAGATTCCCAAAGTGAAGTCTAAGACACATTAAGTCGGTAAACTTTTGAATAGTATAAACTATTCAACATATAACATTTCAAAGTTTATCAAAGTATTTTCCTAGCACTCTTTTTGTCTTGACTTTCGGTCTCAATGATTTTATGAGCTATATAGGTTTAGTATTCAAAGTGTATATTTCACTTAATACAATGTCATATTCTGGTGGCTTTTATATTAATTTACCGTCATTTGATTGCCTGTTCGAATTGAACGACTTGGTTTACCTTTCTCGGACAATAGTAGGTCTCCTATCGAAAATGGTATATTATTGTTCCAAGTATTTAGTGTTTACGATTCTTGGAATTTTTCACTCAGTATGATGTGGTTCTAGTTATGCTGCTTTCAGTAAATTAAACTGGTTCATCAATTGAAAATGGAAACACATTCTTTGCTTGTCATAAACACATTGATTCTTTGCCACGTACCATCAACGTTTAACATAACGGATGTCTTTTAAGTTGATTGTAATCAATCTTATAGATGTAAGCTTGTTAAACTGACTTCAGGACTCTAAGTTAGGGATTGCCTCGTGATGCAGTGTGGAGATTTCCATAATGTATGTCCTAGCCATTTCCATCGTCTTTCCATAATTTCCTCCTCAGCTGGAAGCTGACCTGTTATCTTCCATATTAGGGTGTTGCTGATGGTATCCGCCAATAGATGTTGAGTATCTTGCGTAGACAACTATACATAAGTTCTTGTACATTCTTGATGGTAGTTGTTGTAGTTCTCCAAGTTTCGGCTCCGTACAGTAGAACTGTTTTGACGTTCGCATTGAGGATTTTGATTTTGATATTGGTTGAAACTTGTTTTGAGTTCCAGATGTTCTTTGACTGCAGGAATGCTATCCTTGCTTTGCCAATTCCCGCCTCTACATCTGCATCAGACCCTCAATATTCATCGATGATGCTGTCCAGGCAGGTGTAAGGTTCGATCTTTTCCAGAGCTTCTCCATCAAATGTGATTGGTTTGATGTTCCACGTTCTGTATTTGAGGATATTGCTGTTTCCTTTGTATATGTTGAGGCCTACTGATGCAGAGGCTGCTACTACACCATTTGTCCTCATCTGGATTTGTTCATGTGTAGAAGAGCCAGGTCATTTGCAAAGTCTAAATCATTTAGTTGCTTCCAAGTTGTCAACTGTATTCCATGCTTCCCTATAGATGTTGAGGTCTTCATAATCCAGTCAACTACCAGAAAGTAGAGGAAGGGGCAGAGTAAACAGTCTTATTTGACCCCAGGCCTCACTTGCAATGCATCCGTCAGTAGTCCTCCATGCACGACTTTGTACTGTAACCATCGTATGAGTTCCATGTAATGTTGACAATCGTCTCAGCAACTCCATAGTATCAAAGAGGTTTCTATAATGTTTTCCTATCCACACTGTCAGACGCCTTCTCACAGTCGGGGACGTTGATACATAGTGATGAGTTCCATTGAATTGATGGTTCATCGATGAGCTGTAGTGTCGTGATTTGGTCTGTGCACCGTCGATACCTACGGAATCCAGCATGTTGACCTCAAATTTGAGCGTCTACTGCGTCTTTCATCTGGTTCATCAGCATTCTGTTGAAAAGCCTTCCTGGTACTGATAGTAACGTGACTCCTATGCAGTTCTCACACTTGCTCAGATCGTTTTTGGTATTTTGATGAGTTGTCCTTTTTTCCAATCTGTCGGCACTTATTCTTCACCTCAAATGATACTATTAATTTTAGTGGATCCATTCAATATTATTTTTCTGGTACAGAGTGTTTCAACAAGTTTCTTTTTCTAATTTTATGATAGACATTGCGATAAATATTGAGTGGTCTACAGTTAGATTTTATCAGTCCAGGAATCGACATCTGAATGATGTATATCCTTTTCGATGCATACTGCCAGCAAACACGATGTTTATGATTGTGCTTTTTGTACCTTGTACAGCGAAATGTCATAAACCTTTCACAAACGTACCTGAATAGGTTATGAGAGTAATAGGCATCATGATGTGCTAGAACAAATAAAAAACCGATAACATGTTGAAATATCTAGATGGCGGGAACAGGTAACCCTGATATTCAAGCATGTTTGTCGTCACTTCTATACCTGATCAGTACTTCGTTTGGTATCTGGTCAGGTCCTGCTGCTTTCCCACTCTTGATTTTTCTGATGACCAGGCATCCTGATTTCTTCGGTCTTTAGTGCAGTGACATCTATAGGAAGGTCCGTAGGTGCTGCTTGATTATCCGGTGGATTCAATGGAACTGGCCTATTCAAGAGTTTTTCAAAGTGTCTTACCCTCTGTCCTTGAATCTCAGTGATTGTCTTGTCTTCCTCGTCCTTGACCGCTCTCTCTGGTTTACTACATTTCCCTGCCAGTTTCTCTGTTGTCATATGGTTTTCTGATGTTCCCTTCTCTTGCAGCTCTTTCCCCCCGTTTCTAGGTCTTCCACGTATTTCTGCTTGTCGGCTCTACTAGTCCTCTCCACTTGCTCGTTTGCTTCAGAGTATTCAACTTGTGTCTTGACTTTCTCTGTTCTTGTTCGGCTGTTGTTAATTGCTGTCTTCTTGTTCTTCGTTTCTTGAAACATATTCATGATTCACTGTGATAATTAGGAGTATTTGAATTATAGTATCAACTAAGAATTCCGGAAGTAACACAATTTAACCAAGAATTATGAGATGAGCGCGAACAAACGAATTGTATTTGGAATTCTAAATCAAGCATTCATCAAGTACAAAGGAATCGTTAGTTCATACAAACACCACATCCGCTACAGCTTAAATGAGAATCCGAATTTCTGCAACTGATTGCGTCTCTTGTTCGTAGGTTCATCATGAACATCCGACCGTTTATTGGATTTAGACTTTGTATGATCTAGACTATGCTTATTAGTTCTAGAATTAACGACCGAAGTCGGAACAGGCTTACATGAGTCCTGGGATTGTATACAATCATCATGTCGGTTGTGTACCGAAACCACTAATATTCAGAATTTGAACCATAGATCATTAGAAAAACCAGCATCTGCATCAGGTTTTCGATCATGATTTGATTCACACAACAAATTTTCCTCTGGTTTTTAAGGAATTTCATCAGAAATATGTGAATAATTAGGACAAACCATATCTGGTACAATAACGTGAGAAACCTGGTAAGTTGATGTATTAGAAATTTTGTCTCACACGGATTCTGAGTTTCATTTAATTCAGGACTGCTGTGTGACTCTATACCGCTTTTCAAAGTCGTGGATAAAGATAAATGGTCATTAGAAACACCCAAATTAATGAAATTACAACAATAAATTTTAGCATTAGTTGCAGTGAAATGAACCGTAGTATGACAAACTGACGGAATTTGTCCAACCTCACCACATTTAAAGCATCTAGAATTACGAAATATACATGAATTAAATGAGTGAAAACTACCACAGGACAAACATTGACCAAACTTGCGCCCATCTTCGTGAACTGCATCGCAATTTCTCAATGAATCATCTGTGGTGGACCAGACAAATGATTTGCTCGATATTCAATGACCCAACTGCCGGATGATTTGGCTAGGGCTTAGTGACATTTCGCTGGCCCTATACATCTACATAACCTTGAGTACACATTGAATAGGGATGACGTAGTAATGTAGTGAAATTTTTGTTATCCCAATGCATCATTGTACGAAATCTTCATTCTTTAACTCATTCGACTTTCGTAACCAGTGGTTGGAGACTCTTGGTGACATGGCTCAGAATCCGTCACAATGGCTTCGGTGTATACACTCCCTGTCTTCCCTTAAACTAAGAGATTAAAATCGCTCAATATCTTTCTTTCTACGAATTAATTCTATATTGCGGTACTGTTTCCTTATATACAATCTTTCTCCTATATATTACCACCTTTAACCTAACCACTCCTATGAATCCGGTGTTCATCTTGCTGTGCTAATGAGGTCATTCGAAATTTGTATACTTAATATAGTCTAGCAGTAGATCTGTATTGACCTACTTTTATCAAGAGAACGCGATTGGTGTAATGGAAACAATTATTACTATAACCAATTGTACTACGGCTTGTTTTTACCGTACTCGTTTGTTTAACTGTACCAAAGACATACTTTCTTCCGTAGATCGTGACCTTGCACGAATTCGGTTACGCCCAGTCACCACACTTGTAACCTGGCATGATCTCGATATTCTTTCGATACCACGAGATCGCCAACAAATACATCTCGACTACAGCCATCAACTGCCTTCTGATATTTGGCCTACGTGTAATCTTATCAGTTCACTGGCACGTAGTCTTCCTGTAGTGGTGGTCATAGTCAACCGCAACTCAACGCCACACTATAGTTCCTTGAGAGTTGCATAAGGAAGCGAAATAGGCTTTTCGGTGAAGCCAGAGTGTTTAGTAAGCTGTAAGCTTCCTTTTCGACGAACGTAAGGACATGTGCCACAGTATTAACATTTTCAACATCCTCCTTGGCTGTAGCCCAGATTCTGAACTTTTTCAAGTGGTCCTCAAAAGCATCAGAATCTGAATGTATGTCCAACCATTCCATCACAGGCTCCATCGCGACACCAATGTGATAATTAAGAGTATTTGAATTATAGTACAAACTAGGAATTCCAGAAATAACGCAATCAGATCAAGAAGTACTATATAAGCACTAATGAATGTACTGTATTTGGAATTCCAATTCAAGCATTCAACAAGTACAAAGGAATCATTAGTTCATACAAACACCACATTTACATAGGGATGTATTCCTCACGATGATGTTTGTTACTTCCTAGAACCTGCTGGTATGTTGAAGTTAATGCTTCTTTGATGTATTCCCAATTATCCTTAATAACAATTTCCTATTTTTTGAGTAGATCTTGTAAGGCTTGTAACCTGTCTTTGATAACTATCTTGAATTCATTGAGTTTGTCAGTATCTCGAAGGAAGGCTGTATTTAAGATTCATAACGCTGTTGTTCCAGTTGTCCAGTGTTTTTTTATTTTCAGTTTCATCTTGACCACCACCAGGTGGTGATATGAAGCTATTTCAGCTCCTCTCCTGGCTCTCACGTCTTCCATTGTCCTTCGGAATTTTTTATTGATGTGTAGCGTGGCATGGAGTCGACATTGACTATGAACACCGCTACAGAGAAACACATGCCAAATAACTCCATAAAATCCCCCGAGAGCCAAATATCAAAAGGCAGTTAATGGACCGAATCGAGATGTATTTGCTGGTGTTCTCGTGGTATTGAAAAAATACCGAGATCGTGCCAGGATACAAGTTTGGTTACGGAGCGTAACCGAATTCGCGCGAGGTCACAATCGAAGTATGATGTATGTTTTTAGCACAGTTAAACAAAGAGCACATTAAACAGTCACTGGTACAGTTGGTTATTATAATAATTGTTTTCAATAAACCAATCGTGTTCTCGTGATAAAAGTGAGTCACTACAGATGCAAACATGATCTATCTGGTTCTCCGTGGTGTGGTGTGATGAGATCCATGTAGCTTTGTATATAATTTTGTGTGGGAATATTGTGCCACCTATGAACAATTTGTTGAATGCACATAGATTTGAGGATCTCTCGCCATTTTCGTTTCCCTCTACCAGTTCATGTCAACGGATGCTTTCCTCATAACCTTTGTTATCTATTCCCACTTTGACGTTTAGATCTCCCATCAGAATGGTGAGGTCCTTTCGTGTGCACTTCGTTATGATCGATTGAAACCCCTTGTAGAACTGATCTTTATCGTCATCATTGTTATCATTGGTGGGTGCATAACATTGGATAACGTTCATCATGATTCCATTCTTCTTTGTTTTGAAGGATGTTTTGGTGATCCTGGGTCCATGAGATTCCTTAATTTCTGCAAATTAGTGATGAGATATTTTGATTATCAAACTGTATTTGGGAGTAGAATTAAGAGTGCTTAATAATGGGATTCAATTAAAGAATTTCGTTGTATTTGAGGCTCGTGAGCTAAATTTTCACACATTTCAAAGATCGTTGGTATATTCACTGGAATTCGAAATTTGTACACAACTTCCCAAACCTTAAAGTTGCTATAATTGGTGATACCCAGATGCTGTTTTCTCCATGGTTGAACTGGTACGTGCGTCTCATGAAAGAGCATTTAGATATATATTTAAGATAACTATACAGGCAGCAACGAGATATTCATTTAAGGTGATTGTACGTTATCAGAGACTGATCAGTTCAGTCTTGTAACTCATTAATAAGAAAATGTCAGCTGTAAAAACTGAGCGGATACTGGATATTAGTCTGACGTATTTAGATAACATTCAAATGGTTTACTAACTGATCATCTATTTTTAACTAATAATTACTATTTTATAATATACACTGAAATTCAAATCTATTCCCAAAATCTTATTCACGGAACATTTTCAGAACTCTAGGATTTTTAAAATGATAGCATCATCCTTACATGTGATTAAATACTCATTATTTTAATTGTAACCCAATTTTCTTATTGATGACGATGAAAAATTTACATCTGTAAAACCTCTTTGACCAATCTTCAATTTATATAGGCACTGTCCTTCAAACTGGAAGATTACTAAATTCTTAATCAGACAAACTGTACAAGATCCGATCAAATTTCATTTTATAGTTTAAAATATTTTTGTATATTGTTTTCTGTTCGTTTTTGTTAGGTAAATACATTAGTCCATATCCATAATATTAGTTTACATAAAGTTTGAATACTAGGTTTTTAATTAGCTTCTTATACACTAAATGAACGTATGTTTGAAAATTGTAGAAAATGTTCTTATTCTCATTATTTTCAAACAATTATAAATCTGAAGGGGTTTTGTGGAGATTTTAATAGTTTCAATAGTTATTTACTTTATTCGTTGAGTTAATTGTTTTCAAATTGGATTGCTTGATATTTTGTATTTTATTCTTCATTTTATTAATTTTCTATGTAATTTGTTCCTTAATAAACTTTTGTAAATCAAGGACAATAAACATTGCGGGATCAAGTGGATTGATTTCATTTCGTCTACTTTAAGTTTTCAACATACGTACCGATTTTTAAGTAAATAATATGTTATCAGATAGTAACTGACTGAAAACAATGGTGGATGTGTCACTCAGTTCCGCGGATTAGTTGAAGTTAAACATTCACACCAATGGATGCTGGCTCAGTCGTCTAAGGGTTAAGCGCTCACTCGAGAGACTGATTGATTCTGGGTTCGAATCTCGCGGGAGGAAGGGATCTTGGATGCGCACTACTGAGGAGTCACGTACTAAGACGGAACGGCCGTCCAGTGCTTCCAGGCTTTCCATAGCGGTCTAGCTTCAATTGACTCATGATTTCAGCCATTGAAATTATAAATCTGTTGATAGATAACATTTTACACTCTTATTCTTATTACTAACTATTGAGCCTACAGACAGTGAATAATATTAGGAAATTTTATGAATCTTAACACTATTATAGACAAAAAATGCGACAAGGATATCGTAATAGTAAATCTATTAGGCTTTGATATAAATTATTGAAGGTACTTTTCTTTTATCTAGGTTATATTGGGGAATTTCGAACTGTTCTCCAACAATCCTAAAACATTTATGTACATAACATTGATCAATGACATTGATTCTTACAAAACAATATGGATCGTATTTGGTGTAGATGAGTTCGTTGCGTGTTTAAGTGTTTAATTTGACATTACTATGTTCAACTTTTGTTTTACCTTTCACTATTTTGTTCATTTATCTGCATGACCTCATCACTATTGAAACTTATAATTTAGCACATCTTAAGTGCTATTTTACGATTAAATTTTTAGACAAGCAAATTTAACTTATATATAGCCATTCTATGACAATTCAAAGGTGAATAGTTCACTGAAAATGTTCACTCCTTAATACTTGGTCTTTGTTTACAAATAACTGTTATAACTTGTGACCGCCGATTAGAGAGCAGTGAATTATCGATCGGATCAATGACGCATAGACACGTACGAGCAGTCTAGAGTCCTGATTGGCCCTGCTTTCCGCCTAGCCCAACCAGTTAAGTCCAGAACACCAATCCGAGCCTCTGCTATATGAATCATTATATTTCAAACATACTGAGTTTATATACCGATCAGCCCCCAAATGCCCTGGTACGGCTGAGAGTGGGGAGAGTCCGCTCTCCCTCTCAAAATGCTCTCACATGGCTACGTGTATATAGCCTCTGCCAGGCAAGTCCTACTCACTGCCTTCTCGTGGAGGGGGTGTTGTTTACGAAAATGAGAGGATGAAAAGCGAATGTCCGGCGCTTTAACCGAATCCCAAACCAATGGTGCACATGAGCTCCAGTATCCTGCGGGAACAAATGGCGTGTGAATCAATTGTTGGTCACCGGCTTCCATGGGACTGCATCTCCTTACGATGCTCCACTGCATTGTGGGTCAGACCCTCAGGTCGAAGGCTCGGGGTGTGGCCCCTAAGAAAATCACCTGCTTCTCTTTGGGCACCTGAGCAGTATCACAGCCCTCACACATATCGAATGAGATTTGTGTGGCGCATATGTATCTGGTGCCTCTTTATACCAATATCTATGTGTTGAAATAAATAAATATACCGATCAAAGAGACCACAACGTACCATAAAATAGAAAATAACATTTGTACAATATTTGGCCAAACGTGACTGTGAATGTGGGGGGCAGTGACTAATAGACAGGGCAGAATTCAAGAATGGTAAAACGTATAATAATAGCCTATGGGTCAAAATAAAGCTTAGAATAAGAGGAATATGAATATGCATAGTTTAGTTACTTAGTAATTATACAATGTAAATATATGTTTAGTATTGGTCCATAAATGGATCCCAAAAGTTACCATTGGTTATTCTTGTCAGGACATAACAATAACCCAATTGCAAGAAAAAAATGTCGCAGATTACATATTGTCTTCGAGTTTTGATACGTGATATTACAATACTTCGTTTTACTCACTTCCTAGATTTTTATACACATCTTAAAAGTGTCTTCACAATGTTTTTCAATATGGTAATCCATTTGTCTGATAGTTCACTTTCAAGAAAATTAATATTTTACATCATTTGATATATTGATGTAAATTTGTTAAACAGTTAGGATGTGAGTTCTTCATTTTACCTATTCCAAAAAGGTCACACTATAATAAAGTATTTTATAATGTTCAATTGAATAATGGTCTATAGTTCCTGTTAGAAATTGTACTGAAAGATATCTATGACCGGTTTCGTATCACTTACAATCTAACGACCAAACAGAACATTTCTTATTAACTTTAAAAACAGTCAAACAGACATAAATGTACTATTATTATTATTATTATTATTATTATTATTATTATTATTATTATTATTATTATTATTATTATTATTATTATTATCTCGAAAATAATCACATAGAGCCCAAGATGACGTCAAACAACTAATACAATTCCAGTGAATATTACTTTCATTCCTGTTGATTTTTATTTGATAATTGGAAAGTCATGTTAACAATTCATCATGCACAACAGTATCTTATAAGTAGAAACAGTTTTTGATTTACCCTACACGATATATATATCATGCTATATTCAGACATTTTTTCCATACTCCTCTCACTTTCTCCCTTGTCTGTATCTGTTCTTGTTAATTACAATAAATTCATCCGTTTCATTAATTTTCTGATTCCCATACTCATTTATTCACCCATACATTCAAATAACTAAATCTAATTGTTCTGAAAGTATTTTTTACTTACTTTTATCATATTATAATTACTACCATTAATATTCAAAATACAAACAATAAATTACTGTAAATTAAAGTAAATAAACTAATAAGAAAGCCTAAAATACATTTTTTCTTGCTTGTAATTTAAGTAATTTAACGATAAATTCGTGAAAAAAGATTGTAGTAATTCCATGTATCATCATTCCATTATAATCTGTTACGTAGATCTTCTAACTAGAATCGTATTTTAAAGCATCATATTAAAAACAAAGATTGTCTGAATTAAAAGTGGTTTTTAGTAACTTTGTCATCAAGCTGTAACATCATAAATCCCTAATTATAATATTACAATAGCCAAAATAAGGCATATAGATGAATAAGTAAATCAAACAATGATATATGTTAAGATAGTGAACTTTAGTATTACTTAAGGTTTAAATACATCTAAAATATGCCATTTGTAAAGTTAAAAGGTTATTAAGAAAAAAATGGATGGGAAAAGTCATTTTACGATGTCCAGTTACTATCATGATTTATACAGTAAACAATCTGAATAAAATCCATAATAGAAGAAACGTTAACTTACTACTTGAATTCATAATCTCAATAGTTAAATTAATAATAATATAGATAATCTAATCATGTGTAGAAAATGTGCGGTAAGATAAATGTAATCAAGTCAAGAAATTCATGTGAATCGAGAAAGATGAATATGCATATTAAGAATGAAACTAGAGAGATAAAAATAAAGAAGATCGGGTAACAGCAATGGTCTATTAAATGGTTTAGGTATGAGTGACCCAGTCATGGGCTACGGTAAATACAGAGGTTGAATATACCTATTTTGAATATAAAAGTTAGGATTTTTAAAGTTAGTCAAAATGGTTCTTACTGCGTAGAGGAGTAGTAGATTTGCTTCTTATATATTGTTTGAGGCTTGATGCAGAACCAAGAAGGTTTCATCTATTTTTATATAATGTTTGCTATGTGCGAATTGTGAAAGTATAGTGCTCTTTATCGACGTTATGAATAATTTTCCAGACCATCCAGGCACATATTCATTATTAACTTTTGAGTATAGCACATGCAGCTAGCTCTTCAAAAGCAGTCAAGTTTGTATTCACACATGAAAGACACCGCCATCGATATCGTAACCTTGGTTCATTGTGCAAGTAACGGTTTAGTTGAGAAAGTCACATGCAACTTGGCGGCTTAGTCTAATTTACTGTGGAGATTTCAAAGCACAATATAAAATAAATCATAATACATAGTTACAAGTTGTTTAGCGTTACTTGGTAAAATAGAAAAACCAAATAGTAAATCGCTAATTTGCAAAATATCATTCCATCACATCAAACCGGACTGTTGTCGTTGTAAACATCAATCCATTGTCTCACATTTCATTGTTCATGCGGTTTCTTACAAATTCCATTGTGTTCTTGCTCTTCCTTTCTTGATATTCCCCCATCTTCTGCTGCCAGACAATACGTTCTTTAACTCGCGTCATGTACTACTTATATCAATATAAGTAGCACGCACCACACAGTTTCTGAGAATTTGTGGATTTATGTACAATGATAATCAAATAGATTCAAAGTTCATTGGTGATGTTTTCAAACCAACTAACATTTTAATTATTTCAATGGTTGAGATCATTTGTCAGTTGAAGCTAGACCAACATGGAAAACCTGGAAGCACTGGACGTCCGTTTCGTCCCATTGTGGGACTCCTGAATTCGCACTGCTGAAGAGTTCCACAATAGGACGAAACGGCCGCCCAGTGCTTCCAGGTTTTTCATGGTGGTTCAGCTTCAACTGACTCATGATCTCAACCATTGAAACTACTATAATATCCACAAAACCTTCCTGATTTTAATTATTGTCAGATCAATAACTTTTCTTATCATTTTCTTCTGATTTTCTCTCATACATCTCTATTCACTCAAAGAGTTTACTATCTCTGTATTTCTGTAATTCCAATTCAATAAATTTATCTAATTCTTTTTATAAACTGTTTTAATTAATATCTGAAATGATTTTGAATAATCTAAATTAATCTTTTTTCATTAAAATTTCCTCGTGAATATTGGTCCTTTCAACATCCTATTTGTTGTAAGGATTTTAAAATGTGATGTAAATCATGTTAAGAATACCCATTAATAGTAATGAATGATTGTCATATTACTAATAAATATTGACTGAAATTTGGAGATATAACTTAACAGATATGAAATTTGTAACTGATTAGTAACCTACTTGAAGGAAAGGTGAAAATTCTTCCTTAAGTCCTATGTACAGAAGCATTAAATAAAATTAAACATTTTTCCTAGTACTTTCAAAATTACAATAGTTTTCTACCTGATACAATTCTATGATAGAAAATATCATGAGATCACGTTCACTTGACCAACAGTCAGAATTGACTAAATAGATTGTTTACAGAAGCGAGGTTTAATGACAGTGTTTTGCGCATGATGTTGTGTTTCTTTGTTCACCTTCATCTTATCTTATTCATGTCCAGCTGACTTTCTTTTCATCATTTGGAAACAAGAATTCAGTAAATTTACCTTGATTAACATGAATACAGTGTGAAGTTGTTTACAAGCATTTTGTATGATATCGAAATAAATAAATTCTCACGTGAAGCAAATATTTTTCGTCTGTGGCAAAACAAGATTAAAACTAGTAATTGGTTCAAGAAAATTCTTTAGAAAATGACTGTAGATTTCATAGGTAACCGTTCAATAAATTGTTATAGCATCTACTTTTCTTTTAAAAAAGAAGCATATCACTATATTTTTTAGATCGTTCCTTCTTTTCACAAAAATGGAATGACATTTGAAATGGTTGGCCGATTTAATCACATGGATTCATTAATTACTTGTTGTTACTGTGATAAATTGCATAAGTTGGCCACTAAAGTTTCATAATATATATGTTATTTACCAAGAAAATTATCATAATTACTTACACTTTGATAGCATTATCTCGTAATAACTGATAATGGAACTGTGTAAAATTTTGTGAAATCGTGACAAGAAAGCTGTCGACTATAGAATAAATGTATGGAAAGTTGATCAGTCTGAAATAGGTTGAAAATACTAACATAAAATACAGTTCCTTATATATTTTAAAAATGTAAAAATAAATTTAGCTAATTTATGTCAGTGTGAACTATGATTATAAACCACTAACAGTCTGGAATCTACACAAGTGGTTGGAGATAGATTGTATGTCTGTCTAACACTCGGTTAGTGATTCTTAAAATACAGTATTTTGATCATAGACGTAGACTCATTTGGCTCAGTCTTCTGCAACTGGAGACTAGTCTCCTTAAGTCCCATCATCTTTTCCGCGTGTTAGATTGACATCGATTGCCATCTATGTAACAGACATTTGCGCTCTATCAACAGACAATAAGACGGAATTTGTTTGTTTTTTATTAGTGTCAAGGACCACTTAGACGCTGATTTAATGAATTTAAACATGGTAAATAGTATTGAACAAGTGTTTGGTTAACTGCAGTATTAAATACGCATGAAACGATACGCAATAATTTATAGTTCAAAATGTCATTCAATAACCGAATAACTGATCCACCGCGTTTCGTACCAGTCTCACCATCGTACCCCATTTTTAACAGTCTTCAATATAAAGAATGACTTGATAAGATGTTTCATGGACGATATTCAAACCAATAGTTGATATAGAGAAGATAATTGTCAGTTTTAATGCATTCATACGAAAGAATAAGTGATAATGTTGATCAGTTTTGAGTCCTCTTTTATCAGTGACGTTTTTTTACCTTAAAAATGAAAAAAACATGTTTACAATTGGAATTTGGGTTTTGCAAGATTATGTAGTCGACTTAAGGGTTTTTTAATGATTAGATATTTACCATCGAACGGAGTATACAACCATATTCTATGTTCCACCTTGAAGTATCTTAAGAATGAATTTGTGTTAGTTTTCTTATCTCTGATCTCTTTGGTCGTATGACATGGTTATATCAATTTGCATTAAAGTTGACAGTATCAGGTATAATGCAATCAACAGCTTCATTTACGGATACACAGACGACACACTCATCCTTTATGACAAAGACACTAATTTTGACTACCTACCTGGTGTTTAATACTGCTGATCCAGAAACAGAATTTGCCTTTGAAATAACTAAGAAAAATGGTGTTCTTTATTTCTTGACGTTTTGTTATCGAAATTATGATTATAGAACTAACGATGACTGAATAAAGAATAATTGCAAACAAAATGTTATTTACATCTACACTACTCATTATTTTTACTAACCCCAGTATACTGCCAATGCATATCAGTGATTATTAATCCTTATCCATATTCTCGATGAATAGTCAAGAACTTAACAATTACATTTCCAGTTTCGTAATCAGAAAAACACTTTTGTGCTTTACTCACTTTATTCCTTTGCGACTATGTTTAGTGAATTATTATTCTTACCATAACTGTTATTATCATTATTATTTTAAGCAGATAGATAGTGGCTAGCAGGGGAATCCAATATACGTTTTGTCAGCTGAATGTATCTACACTCCGAAATTCATTCCTGGACTCGAACCCAGTACTTCACGCCTCAAACTCCATCGCGTTATACACTTAGCTACCGAGTCCAACTAGCCTCTGGATTGTATAATTGGGTGAAACTTGGTGAGAATAAACTCCATTCTCGTTCGCACTTTTGACCTTGTGCATGGCAGCTAACCAAAATGAAGCGGAAGTTATTATTTACACTAACGCAATCCATTGTGGAGGGCGTGTTACGTTCTCTTTTGGTTTTTCTGGTTTACATCAAAAGTGTGGTTTTCTACAACTAAAATACCACCTCGTCATGTTACGGACGCGTTAAGTATAGCACATTCAGTAGAGATGAAAGAAAAATCAAGTTATAGCAAAAGTCATACCTCCAACTAATTCTATGATGGAAACTATCGCAAACTATCTACAATTGAATGACCAAACAGAAGAAAAGATCACTAATTTCTGACAACGATACACTTAGATGACTTGACAATGTGTGGTTTATCTCGTGTTCGCGCGTGAGATCGAAGGTCTCAAGTTCGAGTTCCGCGTGCAGGATCGTGGATTCGCATCGCTGAAGAGTTCCATACTACTACGGAACGGCCGTCCACTGTTTCCAGATTTTCAATAGCAGTCTAGTTTAGATTGACTCGTGAATTCAACCGTTAAAATACTACAATTTCTACAAATTCCTATGCTGATAATTTTAACCTGAATAACCAAAATATACGAATTATTATTATTACTAGTGTTATTATCAAGACATACATTGTTTCTCATAATTATTGTCACCAAATTTATCCCCTGATTCATACAAATGGACGATAATTGTGTTAACCACAACAGTTTAAGTGTTTTAAATAAATATTTATTCAAGTTGTAAAGTTTGGTGTGACATTACGGAAAATACGTAGTTGCTTAAATTATTTTCGCAAAATTTATTAGATTTAGTATTCTAAAATATAGAAGAACAACTAGTTTCGTATCGATCAAGATTTGAACACATCTAAGACAATTGATCAGTAACATTATACGGTCATGTAAGTTAATGACAATTATGAATAATATTAAGTGTATACGTTTGAATGTATGAAATTTACAGTACAAGAAAATCTCATAAGATGGTGAGTTATAATCAGTAGCGTGGAAATTGTGTAAATGTATTTTGATTAAGAATAAAATAACCCTTTGTAGATCAGAGGAAACAAAGTAGTTTGATTCACGAAATAAATCTAATTTAATAGTTGAGTTCATGAGTCAGTTAAAGCTAGACCATCATTGAAAACCTGGACGACCGTTTTATCCTAATATGGGACTTCTCAGTAGTGCGAATCAACGACCAAGCCCATGGGACTCTAACCCAGAACCTTCCGTCTCACGCGCAAGTGCTTAACCTGTAGACCACTGAGCCGGCATCCAAAGATGTCAATGTACAACCCCAAACAATCCAAGAAATTGAGCCGCCGTCCACCATTGTCTTCAGTGAGTCACTATCTCACAACAGGCCCGCTTGAACTCCACTAATCACGACTTCTCACTAGAACTCCAGGAAATACCTCTTGAAACCAGTCACTAGTGAGCACATGATAGTGGCATATGACAATAGTGGACGGTGGTGCAATTTCGTAGATTGGTTGAAGTGAGACATTAATACGGTCATTAACGCCGCCCAGTGTTTCCAGGTTTTCCATGGTGGTTTAGCTTTAATTGACTCATGAACTCAACTATTAAATCTGATTTATTTTATTTCCGAAAATTTCACCTGGCTTATGAGATGCAAACAAGTGTCAATCGGTAACTTATTCAGAGCTTCATAAAGAACTGAGGATATTTTCTCCATCTAAATACGAGTTATACTACAAACTAGATGAAAACTATTGTCTCTGTTTGGATAATTAACAGTTTGTTTTTTCAACCGTACAAGTATGTGTTCATGATTTTCACACCTAGTCACCAACGTACGTGACTCTTCGTTTCAACAAGCATCCCATAGACATATTTAAAAAACGCTAGATCAGTTAAGTAACTCCCATACTCAGCGCTCATGCAGATTTTCCAGCCTTCAAAACTTCTTAAGGTTTTCGCTTTTAATATTTCATACTAGTATTTGTTTGGTTCATTGAGATAAAACTAAGGAAGCCCTCACATTTCATAATGAGAAATTATTATGAAAGAAGACATGGTTAAATTTTAACAAACTTATTTAATTGCTTGCGTTTTTTACCCCTCATGGAGGGGTAAATCCAAATCGGTCATGGACAAACCTTTTCAGTTGTCATTCATCTTTTTCATATCTGCTTCCAATTCTCGACGCATTACTAGTACACCTGTCATTACACTACCAATTTGTACTTTTCATTCATGATGTTTATTTATGTAATCTATTCCACTGTTATTATTGACTCATAAACTACCTTGATCGGTTTAATAATTTCGTATATTAATATAAATATTATTGTATATTAGAGTAAAACCTGATGAGGATCAAATCGAAAACAATATTGTTCGCTTATATATGTTGTTCCAAATCTATGTATTTTTCATAACCATAGGGTCATATTCTTAGTTAGATGATATTTTCAAATTTAAAAGTCAACTTGTTTATTTGGATTTCAGAAATGATACCAAAATAAACATGTTGATCAATTCCTCATACAAATATCATAACTCGAGGTGTTCTTTTGACTTGTACAAATAATATGACAGACAAGAATTAAACCTGATGCTCATGTTCTGATGTCATTAACAATTTAATCGTCTACAATCTCACATCCCAAAGTTGCCGTGTTTTGCATGGTATTTAATTTTATCTACTTTTGTGTGTAGAACTTTACACATAAGCATATTCTTTTATTAGGGTAGAGAAGCTTATTATACTGGTTAGTTGTCTAGTTTTTTTAATGTTAATTCATTTGAAGATTTTCGTCGATCATTCGTCTTCATAGATAATTACCAACGTGTTACGTTGTATTACTGTGCATCATCTATCGACCAATATTCGGCTGATTATCTTCATAATTGAATACGTGCTCAATGTCAACCATCGTCAAAACCAACCATTATAAAAAAAGTCTTAAACACCTTTTTAGCCCAAATGAAACTTGAATGAGTCAATAACAGATAAAGAATAGGATTCGTTTTGAAGAGTAGTACGTAGTAACTAAAACTGTTCCATTTCAAAAATTACTCATTCAAAATGAATGTGAAAATTATTATGGAAAGTCAACCTTTGTATTGACCTGTTGTAGAATAATGTAAAGTAGAAATGTTAACTTGAATTGTGATAGCTCCACATTGAGAATTTAAAAAAGAAGATAACTAAATTTCTTATTTTCAATTCAAATGAGTAGATTATTTAGAAATCGATAAGTTTTATTATTCTCAGAGGGAACTTTTACTGTTGAATTATTTCTAATTTTACACGTAAAGATAATCCAATGTCATATGTACTTGAACAAAAAGAAACTTTCGATTGCCCAGACAAGTAGATATAAATGAGCAATCAATGTTGAAATATAAAAAATAGTCATTTTTTAAAAGTTTTTCTACAGTGATAGTAAACTAAATACAATAAAATCAATGTATGGAATATTTAAACTCTATGCAAACTTGTACTACTTTTCAATGTTAATCAGTAAATTGTCGAAAAATGAATGAAAATTTAAATGTTTGTTAGTAAATACTGTTATCTACCATGTAAACTATTAATTTTCAACCATTTGATCAAGTATTCTTATCACATCGATCAGTATCTTACTGTTATAATACTATTTATTGATTTTGCAACTGAAATCGGTTTACAACATACCTTCAAATTGTATAAAATTTCCAAAAAACGACTGACCTGAATTTATTTATTACATATTCATCTGTCAAAAATAATGTCATGAGGTATTGTAAAGAACTCGAAACTTCATATCACAAACTGACTTTGGTTAAAAAACCATTGAAGACTCGGGGGCAATGGACATCTGTTTAGTACTTGTAAGAGGATACTGAGCTATGTATAATATCATAAACTGATTATAATTAGGGAAGTAAACCACTGGATGACAACTCGGTGGTCTTACAATCATAGACTCGCGATGAGACCTTAAATTTCTTGAGTACAATTACTGGTAGGGTCATATATATGCACTAATGAATGGTACAACATCAAGACTAAACAGCTGTTTAGTGCTTCTAGGTTTTCAATGTTATGAATCACTTAATTTTGAAGATTGAATCTAGTCAAATCTTAACAAAAATGCGTACTCGACCCAATAAACACATGTCATCGTAATTTCATCATCATTATAATCACAATTATTTATAAGGATGGCTTATTGGTTATGTGGTAGTAACTGAATGTGACTATACATCATTTACTTGACAATCAATGGTCAATGGGAGCAAAAGTGAACAATCATCTCCCAATTTTAAACCATTCATTATATGCATATTTATTTATTGTTATTTATTTATTTACTTATTCCTATTGTTTTAGAAACAATCAAAAGAATAAAACGAAACGAGAGAAGAGAAAGGTTCTCACAAAAATAAAGATTTGAGGTTACATTAGTGTATCCAATATACACACGTTTGTAAATAATTGAGTTTTCAAATCTTAACTAGATTTCATTTAAAATGGTTTTCTGCAGACGGGTATAGACAGTTTGCTGTTCAGTTTCAACTGTTTCTGCTGCAAAGGAACAATAAGTATACTGACGTCTATTATTATTATTATTATTATTATTATTATTATTATTATTATTATTATTATTATTATTATTATTATTATTATTATTATTATTATTATTATTATTATTATTATTATTATTAGAATGATATCAGTATCCTTAATGTTTCTTTGCAAACAGAAACAATTGCAATTCAATGGTAAAAAAGGAAACTCTTCTGACTTTTGTTACATCTGTGGGATATTTAACCGACTCGATACTGGGTACTAAAAATCGTGAGTCATACAAGTATGGACTTGAAGACGATGGTTAAGGACCTATTTAACCCCTAGAATAAATCAAAATGATATATGAATACACTACTGTTTAGATTACTAATTTAAATTCAGATTGGTAGCTGGATTTTCATAATGTGAACTGAGTGGTTTCTAGAATCGCTTAATCAATAACTTACTATGTGAACACATATTTACAATATCATACAATTAAGTATTTATAACTAATTCAGAATATGTTTACATGTCACAGGCTATTGAAAAAACAATCAGTTTCACATGTTAAACTTAAATCAATTGAGCACTTGCTTAACATATCGCATGCATACAAAACTTTCATAACGTATAATAAAAATGAACAGCACTGATGAATTCTGGATCAGAAATGTTGAATACCAATTGCATAGTACCTTGCTAGTTTGGCTATAAGTGGGAAGAACGTTTATTTCACTTAGCAGTTGTGATCCGACGAAACTTTTGAAGATTTCAAACACAAAAGGTTTAGATCATATACATTCAAAGAGTAGTAGTGTATAACACACTGAACAATTTTTATAAATTTACATCACCTATAGGGAGATCTGTAGATTGCTATTAATAGTCTAGCGAGAACACTAGCATCAAGATTATGCGAACAATATGGATGATTCATATGGATTCATATGGATGGTTCATAAATGATGCATGTCGGTAATTCATGATTTACCAGAATGCTGTCAGACGTCACAGAATCGTGTGATATTAGCTTCTCCATCAACATTTTCGTCCCTGGTGTCAGACTTTTCAGAATCCACAGAGATGGCAATCAATTCATTAGAAACGGTCCCCAACTCATCTAAATCAACATAGATTTGTCGATTAACCTTGACTTTTCATCAATAAAGACTTTAAACACCAGGATCACAATATATAATGAGATGTTCTTTCCTCAGGCTGCAGCTCAAGAACTGTAGGTATGCAGACTAAGCTGAGTACCGACCATTGTAAGTAACGCACAACTGTCACAAATTGTTTAAAGGGCTGTACCACGTTTATAAACAGAGGTTTGATTGTCTCAAACCCTTAGTCTGATAACCTTTTCACTGATTAATTAGCACTAGACACTGAAGAATCGAATATATGTTCCTGCTGTAAATTTCGAAAAACTTAGACCCAATACCTGTTTATTTTTTTCGAAAAGTGAAATGACGAACATTAAATTTTTTGCATCTAACAAAAGTAGGTTTATTAGACAGAAACAACAAACGTATTCGTTTATGGATGGCTTTGATTCATACATTAACGTCACTGGCCACCTATCTAATACTGAAATTTCATTCATGGTTCCGGTTCGTAATGGAGATAGCAATAAAGAACTGTAAAATGACAGCATAATGCTCTTTCTTAAAAAGTTATTTAGTGGTGAAAATACTACATAGAATATGGTAAAGAATAAATTGTCAGTGTTCAAAACAACTATTTCCATTGACGATTAGCTTATATTCACGTCAGTACCCGATTCGTTATCACTATCACTTCGACTCATACTTCTGAAAAGATGATTAGTCAATGAAATTTTCAATTTCTTATCCTAACTTGAGAATAATTACTCACAGATGATTGTCTCACGAATATATATGCCCCCAAATGCCCTGGTACGGCCGAGAGTGGGGAGAGTTCGCTCTCCCTCTCGAAATACTCTCACACGGCCACGCGTATATAGCCTCTGCCAGGGAAGTCCTACTCACTGCCTTCTCGTGGCGGGGGTGTTGTTTACGAAAATGAGAGGACGAAAAGCGAATGTCCGGCGCTTTAACCGGATTCCAAACCAATGGTGCACATGGGCTCCAGTATCCTGCGGGAACGAATGGCGTATGAACCAATCGTTGGTCACCGGCTACCATGGGACTGCATCTCCTTACGATGCTCCACTGCCTTGTGGGTCAGACCCTCAGGTCGAAGGCTCGGGGTGTGGCCCCTTAGAAAACCACCTGCTTCTGTTTGGGCACCCGGGCAGTATCACAGTCCTCACACATATCGAATGAGATTTGTGTGGCGCATATGTATCTGGTGCCTCTTTGTACCAATATCTATGTGTTGAAATAAATAAATAAATAAATAAATTATATATATATATATATATATATATATATATATATATATATATATATAGAGAGAGAGAGAGAGAGAGAGAGAGAGATAAATAGATAGATAGATAGATAGATAGATAGATAGATAGATATAGGTATAATTTATACTTCCTGTTATTATTATTATTATTATTATTATTATTATTATTCATAAATGAAAATTAATTAGTAAAGTTAAGGAGGAAAAAGTTAATTGAATAATTAAAATAAACTGATTATATCGTTAATTTATTGTCTATTTCAATTTTTTATTTTAATAAATAAAAATTGATTTAACTAAATTGGCTTCAATTAATTAAGATATAAAATAGATCGTATATTTTCAATATAAAATTAAAGTGAATATGTTCGTGTACTCTGATCAGTTTCATATGTTTATATCTATATGATAGAACAGTGTTAAATTTTATAAAGAAAAAAAATTATTTATTAATGAGTCGACAGAAAATCAATAGTGTTATTCATTTTGTATGAATGATACTTACATTATTAAAAAATTATGTATATTTATTGTGAATAATAATAATAATAATAATAATGGTAATAATAATAATAATAATGGTAATAATAATAATAATAATGGTAATAATAATAATAATGGTAATAATAATAATAATAATGGTAATAATAATAATAATAATAATAATGGTAATAATAATAATAATGGTAATAATAATAATAATAATGGTAATAATAATAATAATAATAATAATGGTAATAATAATAATGACAATAATAGCAATAATAATGATAAATTAAATACTAATAGACTCATTCAATGGGTGTGTATACCTGATAATAATCATAATGATGAATCAAAATTAAAATTAATTCAAAACACATTGAATATAATATAGTGAAACATTTCTCTTTTAAATGAAAATAATAAAAAAGAAGAATTATTTAATTAACACTTTTTATGATGCACAATCTCTTTATCTATAAATGATAGAAAGAAGTTTAATGTTTGGTAGATAGTCAAGAATAGTAGCAATTTTAGTATGCAGCATTGGATGAAGAAAATATTCGTTAAGTTTTTTTAATATATCAATATAACTTGATACTGTTAGTCATATTTAATAGAGATTAAAGATTACCAGGGTATTTTGATAGATAATAATAATAATGTGTCACATTATCAAGTGATTGAATATAAATCTTCATACTACTTGGGTTTATATCAAGTTTTTTGCTTGAATAAGATTAGAGATGACATCATTTTCTTCGAAACATAGTTATTATTTATCAAGTATGTACTTTTGACAGAAAACAATCGTATAAAAGGACCACAACTGACTAACTTATCGTTAGTCAGTTTGTGTTATGGATGTAAAAATATCGATCTACTAAGACCTAGGATTGTGAAATGACAATAGTCAGTATCCTCTTAAAGTAATCCTTTATATATAAGGATCTTCATAACACATAATGTGACATTATCAAAACTAATCTATAATGGGATCTATAAATACACATACCTCACTAAATTAAATTGTAAATATCCCATGTAACTTATGCATGTTCACATGAGGAAATTATGTAAGTTTCAATCGTCCTAGAATACTATTGGCCTGAAAAGTAATCAATACACTTAATCATAAAAAATATGAAACTGTAATTATGAAAATCTTACTATACAGTATAGAGTGACCTTAGACAATCTTTGGAAACCAGGAAACATTGAACAACTCGTTTGTCCCAGTATTTATCTCCTCAGCAGTGAATATTTACAATCTTACTGAGAAGTGAACTCAAGACCTTCAGTCTCTTTGTAAGTTCTTAACCACTCGAACAGTAAAACAGCATCCATTCGTCTATATGTATAACCTTAATCATTTCGCGATACTATTCGACTATCTTCCATTGTCTACAGTGGATAACCATCTTGCACTCAATATTACTGTGCACCACTTGTTGTGGTTTCATACTAGAACTCCTGAATTCACCTCTGGAAGTTGATCATTAATGAGCACGTGAATCTGCACATAGATGTGCACTGTTGAGGAGTCTCATACTAAAGCTAAATATATGTCCAATGCTTCCTATTTTTCAATAGCTGTTTGACTAGTATAAGTCAGTGGTGCAAATTATGAAAAGTCAACAATCCCCACAAACCTACCTATATTGATGAAATCATAATTATTTAAGTGCAAAAGTAGTAATCTTCGTTACACCCTACATGAAAAAATTTGAAAAATGGCTATATGGATGCATTCCTCACAGGACCTACATCTATAAAAATAGGTGGAATAATTCAAATCGTTCCTAATAATGGTATAAACACCGTACCCGTTAAAAAACTTAATAGATGCATATATATATATATATATATATATATATATATATATATATATATATATATATATATATATATAATCAAATACTAGTCACTTAAATATTAGTTTATACCACCAACTGAATGTAGCCGAAATATCGATTAACTAAAATCCAGTATTTGGTGAATTCTGAAAAATATGATAACGGTCATACAAAATATCATGGATGAACTGAGGTTGGATATATGAACCACTGAATTTCGACCGACTTGAATAATGATGTCATAAAGGTCATAAATTTGAATTCACCTGGTTTGATACTGTGTGACATTTAGATTATGTACTATTGTGTTGTATGCCACTGATGTTGACAGATATAATTAGTATATATCATCAGTTTAAAGTGAAATACCTGACTGCAGAAGGTTAAAAAGATCGAAGAGAAGAGAATGAGAACAGAGAATGATTGGTGCGGAAACGAAGGAACAATCAAATCTGAGGCAATTGACTGACATTTTGTAAATGAAGTGTTTACTGTATAATTCTCAGATTTTAGTAAGACATTCTGTAATTTCCTATTCTGTTACGTTTGATTGTCTCCACTGTTGTTTTCGTTCACAACACTTTGAGGTTTCAAACCAAGATAAAACTATCGTCTATTACCCTATAGTTCACCAGTTGATATCAGTTTGCAATGGTGAGCTGGCTGTTAAAAAATGTTGTTTTCTGAAATTTCAAACTTATTTATAGCTGACACTAAAAAACAATTTCATTAACTTTGGGTCAATCAACAAGAACCTTTTTTCGTTAAGCGACTCAGAATTAGGCTCATCAAAATGACGTGGAAAGACATATCACAGAACTTACTGTGCAGTTTTTTAAGACGATTACCCGTAGGTCTTATACATATTCAATTCATATTAGTAAGAATAATCTGTAAACATTCTGACATTTAATTCACTTGATATTGTTTTATTTGAATCTTCCCATTGATGTTTTAGGACTGAAGTTGATCAGTCTCTTATTGGCATATGTGCATACTGTGCGTATGCCTCGATATTGCCTTAATTTCCAAGCATTATAAGCAGAGATGGATAGTGGCTAGCAGTGGAATCCAGGACGCGCGTTTCGTCCTAATAAGAGACTGATCAACTTCAGTCCTAAAACATCAATGGGAAGATTCAAATAAAACAATATCAAGTGAATTAAACTTCACCCCATTGCACAAGCAAGTGGCCATCAGGACTCAGTAGCTAAGTGGATAACGCGATGGCGTTTGAAGCGAACGGTACTGAGTTCGAGTCCCAGAGTGAACATCAACTCTGAGATGCAGGTACATCCAGCTGACGAGTCCCAAACAGGACGAAACGCGCGTCCTGGATTCCACTGCTAGCCACTATCCATCTCTGCTTATAATTCTGACATTTATTCATTTCTTTAGTCAATATTAATACAACTGAATAGTTTGAGCAATTTTGAGTAATATTGGTCTGTAATAATACATTTTCTTACTTAACCATATCCAAACAATAAATTGAATAAAATCAAAATAAAAACTGATCATTAAGAAGTGTGACAAATCCACATAATCTCAAATAATGGTGTTTATTACTGTCATGAAAGAAAATATATAGAACTCCTTAACTTATTACAATAATTCATAAAATACAATTTCACATTTCATCATTCTCCATTTACAATTTTACTCTTCAATAATGATAAAATATAATTTTTCTATAAATTTAATGCTAATAAGTTCAATCTATTCAGCATTCCATAACACCATAAAGTTTAATTTGTATATTATGTAACCTTGAACTTATATTGCTTTGTTTGAACATTGAAAAAGAATGAGTTACAACATAGATATGCTTCTCTGTTATATTATCTTTACTGGATAAAAAATGTTCAATGTACTTTTATTATTATGTTACCGATTCCAAAGTTATAATTCATCTCTAAGATAATATATATTTTTTGATTAGATTACAATCATTCTATGTATCATTTTGACAACTGTAACTTAAAATGTAGTTAAAAGTAATCAATACAATATTCCCTGTATGACTAGTATTGTGGTGTATACTACTTATGCAGATAAACATAAGTAGTATGTCGCAGGAAATGGAAGTAGAATGCTTACCAGCAGAAGAGTGAAATAAAGAGAAGAGGAAGGAAAACGAAGAGCAGCTGGAATAACAACATGAACGGAAAAATGATAAGGCATGTAGAGGAAGATATGCAAATGATGTATGGTTTCCATATTTTACAAAGGTACTGTGTAATTTTGCGTATAACAATAATCTAGTTTAGCGTTCTTGGATTTTCGTGCATTACATTAGTTGTGATCAGCTGATTAGAATTAAACGGGCAGGTTTATTCATACTAATATACACTATCATACGAAATATAATTGGAAAGTACTTTGTTTAGAAGAGGTAGAAAGATAGGGAAATATGGAATTTATCCAGCTTTTCTTCGATGAATTAGTGTATTTTTAATGAACATTTATCAAACAGTCATTTTACAACAATTTTATGCAATCTTTGAACTAATTGGTTCCCTTGGCTTCGTTCATTAACCCCAATCGATTAACTACAAATGTCACTCGGTTTCTTATCCAAAGATATCCCGATAATGTACTTTTTAAGATATATTATTTGTGGTGGTTTCGTATTTCACACGTAGACAGTCGCGTGAATTATAAGTTTAAATAATAAGAAGCTACTTGTAACCAGTCATTTGGTTTTCTGGTGTACTGGTCGGATGTATGGGAACTTTGGAATTTACGTGGCTTGTCCATAACTTAACGAATACACTAACAGAGTTAGTTGATTAAAATATGAGGAAACGAGTGTTTAACAGAATTAAGTTAGCGTTTTATGATGATACAATGAAAATGATCGCTTGAAAATCAATCTAGGAGGTTGGACAGTTGATTAAAATACAGTAAATCATTTCTCTTCACATATATACCAAGCAAGCTGTCAAAGAGAAGGGTATACCATGTTGATACAATGTTGATGGATAAAAACGTACTGAAAAGTGATGTTCTAATTTTAACATAAAATCAGTTAATCAGTATTATAAGAATTAAAAATAAATTGACAAAACTTTTGACATAATACTAAAAATATTTTAAAAATCAAAGTACAAAGAAATTTGCTAGTCAATGAAGTTGGTTGTTACCTATTGAAAGTAATCCCCGTTCGAGATAAATTGTTCTCATAGACATGATTTGTTATGGATTTTTATTTATTTTAGCAAGCTTCCCCACATATATGCAGACGATTTTACCTGTGAAAATTATCTTCAAAGAAATATAAAACTTAACCATAGTTCATAAATCAATTGTCAACAGTAACATTTTATTCACTTCTAATAGCTAATCGAACTCTATTATCAATAACTTAAGTGACACAATATCGAGAAGTATAATTTGACATCTTTACAGTGAATGGAAGATAAAATTTTCATCCGTCAAATAAATTAGTCTGTAAACTAAGGTCAGATATATCTGTTGATTTACTTCAACGACCAAATACAACCATTGTAGTTGTATGTAAATAAGTTTGTTTGATAAAATAGAAATTCGTCACCGAATTTACACATATGTAGTTGACCTTAGTGTCTGACTTCCAACATTTGTCTAAGGTTGAAGGTGCACATATAATTCAGACTGGGGATAAACTTCACTCTCGTTCTCAATATTGAACATTCAGGTGGAAACCAATCAAAATAAAGCGGGGATTTTAATTTACGCAATCCATGATTGATGGTGTTTCTTTTTGTATCGTTTTTGAAACAGTATTAGCATCAAGCTGAATGTGAAATTTCAGTGGCGAAATTTCATTAAATTTATCCCATACCTTGAGTGATCAGTCACAGTATCACCAGCTAATTACAGCAACATTGGATAAACAGAAAGAGTAACTATGTTCCCATTGTCAATAACGATACTCTGACGCTATGTAACAATATAAACAATCACGTTGAGAGCTCCAATAAACAATCAAGAAGTTGACTATGGTAAAGTAATAGTCGATTGTATCTCGGTTGGGTGTTTACGAAAAACATTGAACAACTTTCTACTTGGGGGTAATATTCAAATACAGATTAAAATCTGGCTTCATCCATCCATCTCTATCCTTGGTCACAAAATTTATTGAGATGAAAAATATGTAAAGATTTCTGGTTAAGAAGTTCAATGATAACTAGTTTTCTGAAAGTAATACACAAAGACTTGGAACTTAGATACAATAAATTGGTATTCTTTTTTAATGAACTTAAAATCTAAGGATGTTCTTAAGATTACAAATAAGTTACAAAAAAGAAAAAGCCCAGACCAGTTTGCTAAGTAGAAAGTTGGGATTATATAAACTTAACCGCTGAGGTTATTCAAATATCATACATATAATTTTTTGCCCTATACTCAACAACCAAATTCTGTCAAACTGTTTGTTTAAATGTTGGCAAATGTTCACTTAAGTTAATATTGTGGTGTTTAAGCTTTCTGGAAAGAGTTAACACTATTAATGTGTTTATTATGGAGACATTTATTCACTTGAATACATCTGATGACAATAAAGTGTAGATAAGATAATCCAATCAACCGATAAAATTGGTTTATTATTATTTTGCAATTTATATTTACCTAAGCTGGTTAAAATCATTGTTATGACTGGTCGTTGATTATTATAAATGCGTTGCCAATTGTTATGTCGGATCGTCATAATTGTTATGTCAGGATCACTTATTACTTATACTTGTAAAACGAGGAACCACTACAATTCCAACGATGCGAAGTAAGCACACAAAGACTGGTACAAGTGAAAATTGATTAACCTGAAAACACAACGACCCTAGTCGAAAATACCCTCATTTTTATGTTGATCGTAATTAGGATGAAATCACATATATGAAAAATATCCAGAGTCATAACAAATCGTATACTGAGTGTCATGCTGAGCATAGTCCATATTAATTTAATACAAGAATATCGTATATTGAATAAAACATCACACTCAAACAAATTAATATAATACCGAATAAAATATCACACTGGAAAACAAACACAAATACTTCACTGAGTAATTATCATATTGAATTAAAGCAGAAGTAATTTTGACCAAAAAATCACAATTGGTAAAAGAATGTAGATTTGCTTTTTAATCCTGTCATATCACTTCTGAAGTTCAAAAGCAGAATGTCATTCTTAGATTTCATTGTTGATGGAAACACATGTTCAGTGTTGGATATGACAAACGGCACACGCATGTGCTGTGTTTTTCAGATGAGCAGGATACTATACAAACACATAGCGTCTACAATATCCTGAGTTCATATGTATGTTATTTTCATTTGCTTCCCATAAAATAGTCAGTTTAGTTTCATAACGCTGTGAGTGAAAGATTTGATGGTAGAGAAGATTTGTAGCTCAGGTGGATGATTTAGGTGGATGTTTGTTTTCCAATTTGGATAGTGGGATCGTGTAGCTTTTATCGTTCCTCTAAACGACATCATCAGCACAAATTTCAGGTAGAAGTGAAGTGTTCTAATTTCTCCACATATGACTCCCAGCTTGTCCTGTGGACCATGGTCTTGGTTAGTTTTTGTTAACCTCAAACCTTTCGTTGTTTACTTCTTTGTTTTTGATTGTATCCCCATTGATTTAATTCTTGGTCCTGCATTTGTCCATAATTTTGCTGATCGCTTGATAGATTGGATCGATGTAAATGTGTTTGTTGATTGCTGATTGACCTAAGTGCCAAACTGCGTGGATATCATCCCCATTCGCCATTTCAGGTGGTCGGTGGTGCCATCAGTAGCTGTTTCACTCGTTGACATGACAGTAGCTGCACATTTTGTATAATCATTCCATAAAATTCACATAGGAGAAAGAAAATGGGGGTAGGATAGCCTTTCTAGATGTTCTACTTACAAGGAGGAAGGACGGGTCGCTAAAAAGAAACATAAACAGGAAAATTACCTGGATGGGTCAATATACAAACTTTCTTAGTTTTGTTCCTCTGCAATACAAAAGGAACCTTATTAAAACACTGCATCATAGAAGCAAGACTATATGCTCTGTGGATACGATTGAAGATGAAACAAAGGCATTATACATAACCCTGAAGGAAAATGGATATCCCGAGAAATTTATAAATAAAAACATAGCCAATAAAAGACAGCATAGAGAATGCCTAACTGTAAATAAAAAGCCTCTGTATATACGCTTACAATTCAGAGGCGATGCACCAAGTGAAATGCTAAGACTTAAGTTAAGCAGATCAATTCAAAGGACTTGTAATGCGGGTAAACTACAACTAATGTTCTCCACACGACCAATAATCACTCCGAGGTTGAAAGATAAGTTACCTAGACTAACCACCTCCTTCTGTATCTATCAATTCAACTGCTCCTGTGGAGCAAGTTATATTGGCAGATGTTCTAGGAATTTGTACATTCGGGCTCGTGAGCACCTCCCCGTGTGGTTAAGCAAAGGTTTAGTCAAAACTGTTAACAGCTCCATCTCAGACCATCTAGTTCAAACAGGACATACAACCAACATGGAGCAATCTTTTGCAATAGTCTATCGTGTTAACAACAGTCTTCCTAATTCCGTCAGACTGCGAATCCTACAGACGGCTGAAGCAATTGCTATTCGGATCAAAAAGCCAGAGCTTTGCATCCAAAAGAAGTATGTTCAGCCACTCCTTTTACCCTGACCAACTTTGGGGCCAACTAGTTAATAATTAATTTTATAATATGGTGACGTAAACTGATTAATGTTCATTTTATGTCCCAAACTTATTACTATTACTATTATCTTTACCACTGTGATTATCACCTTTATCATTGTTATTATTATTATGATTACACTTGCTAACCTTTTTGAGAAATTTATTCAGTATCCACCCCTAAATCTACTATATCTGACCTAATTCATATTATTCTACATATTACGTAATTTCCGATTTTTATTTCATTATTTTCTCTCTCACCCCATGTTCACCATATTTATTCTGATCATTTATCGCACAGTTTCATTTCGCTGATAAACTGATTCAAGTTAACATTATATTAAACAGCCCCAACATTAATGATCTGAATTGATTTTAGATAACAAACAACAATTCTCAATTCACATATTACAATTTGCAAATGATGTACTCTGCCTTAAATCTGGGCAATTTTATGGATTATTAATTTGGATTTATGATTGTAGAACCGGATGAGAAATTATTGAAAAGAATATTCTTCGTTCATACAATTGTGTTTTAATATAATGGGAATTTTTCAGCGATTAAAATCATTCTAATCCTATTTTTTAACCGTATTTCCCCGTAATGTATATTATATCCTTCCATTTCATTATATTTTGTAAGTATATTTTATTAATTTCCATCGTATTTACATGCATAAACGCGCTGACTGTTTCCTAACAGGTGTTGTCAATCTCTTAAATATGCATATTTACTTATAGGCTACATATAAACAAGAAGTACAATTTAGTTTCAAAGACAAGCAGTTAATAGGAGGAATATCAACAGGTTATCTGCGTTTATCTAGCATCGCATAATATAAAAAATCGCCGAAATCAGTGAGAGTACCTTATGTACACTCTCCAGGTACCACTTATCAAATATGAACTATGTAATATTGGTCTGTTTACATGTCGCAAGATCGTATTGACTTGTTGTCTTTAAAAACGTTAGCTAAGGGAGTCACAATAAAATCCGAATCACAAAATTGTTCACAAGGTCTATTGTTAATAAACGGATATCAATTAAGGATGTACACTTGGTTTTCATTTATATATTCGGCTAGTATTCATGACGCGTTTATTAATCCAACGAGAAATCAAAACAAAAATAATGACGTTCGTTTATATTTTCATTGTTTTGATACATTCAGACAACTGACCCTAAGGTTCATAACAGTGTTATGTACTAGAAGCATCTCATTTATTGAGTCATTCATATCAGCGTCCAGGTTATAGGAGCTAGTTCCCGATAACGGAAATATATAGTTCATATTAAGTTCCTAAAACTAAAGGGTAAAAACAGTTATTCATTAGTAGTGGAAATCGTATCGGAGCTAAAGTTAATGTTCAGCATTCTTATGAAAGAAGTGGCCTTACCAAAGCTACCGGCCAGGTGTAACATAGTTAAGTATTTTTGAAAACAAAATGATTTGCATAGATTTCTGTGCTTGTACAATTTGCGAGGTATTGTTTCCTATGCGGAATTTAATATTAAAAGGAATACGTGACCTAGTAGTGTAAACGCGATTTTAAGAAATATCATACATCATGATCACATCTCATCGATTTAATCTGTATTGCACGAGTTGTAAGGTTACAATAAGTCACAGCATGGCTTCTCATACGATTTCTTTTCCGATTTCATTGATTTACAACATAACAGAAAAGGGAACAATTAAACAACAAAGTCAATTAGACTTATGTCCTTTATTATTTTTTGTCAAGCTCCCTTACTTTACTGAATAACAAAGTTTTATGACAATTAGTAAGTTGGTGCAAGGAAAAGCTAATAATTATAATTATTCCATAGGACCTAAAAATACAGTTTTCACTAACATCGCAAATGTGAAAATCTGGTTGCTTACCTTACAATTATGATTTTCTAATAAACAATCTCTCATATATGCATCTACTGTCTCAATTATATACGCTAAGTCAAGACCACTTAAACCTACGTGTTAACGGTCTGTATCATTGCATATCGAGTTTTAAATTAAGACACTACCAATTATTAACGCATTAACTGATAACAATATTTTGCTTCCTGACCTTGATTTACGTTTCTGTAAATAAATGTCTTTTGTCATGAATATTTTTCTAAACGCAGTTAACTGGGTTTCTGATAGAGATAAAAGCGAACATATGAGACATTTAGGCTAAGAGCAGATAACTTTTGACTGCAGTTAAAGAGATTTTAGGTGAGTATCAAGTTATTTCACGTAAATGTAGGGTTGAAGTAAACAAATAGTCGTAAAATTAGGCCAAAAGTAGACAATTATGACTAATTCATCGTCAAATTCAAGATATTTTAATATATTACCGTACAGTGGAAAAGTTTCACTAATCCAGTATGGCAGGCGACAATAAAAGACTTTATGATTAGTCTCTCTTTCATTTCCCCCTTATTTCCTTCAGAAATGTTTCCTTTATTTCCCATAGATTTGCCCTTTCATTATTTGTATATTGAAATATAATGTTCGCTCATCCTGTTCTAAACTAAAAAAATGAACTACTGAATCAACTTCATTGAACTATGTAAGAATCTTCAATCTTCTCATCTTGCTTCAATAATGGATGACTGTGTCATCCCTAGATTAACATTAAAAGGTGAGATTTAGAACAAATTGTTCAAATTGCCATAAAATTGCAAATATAAAAAAAGGAAAGCAAAGAATTTGTGCATTTATTCTCTGACATATTAACTTTAGTTAACATCATTTTAAAAATATTTCTGAACTGTGGGAGTTAAAGACTACCATGTCTGGAACTTGTGCATCTTTAGGAAAGTGATCGGACCAATGTCATATGAGAGATAAGTTAAAAATATCTAGCATTCAGAATGATGAAAACTGATGCTTATGTTTGGTATGGTAGTTGAACAAACGTACTTTTATATCAAGTGAATCTAATGATATGTGTCACTGAACTAGACTTGAAACGAGTGTTTAAATAATTTACTGTCAACCCTTATCATTGAGACTATGTATGATGCTGATTTGAGTAGTTCAAGGATTATGAATTTTATCGTGATGGGGCTGTTTGGAAAAAATTAGAACCAGGTATGAGTTATTACAACAGGTAGATTCCATTTGTAAAAATGGATTATTACATCCAAACTTAGTGATCCAAGGATACAACTCTCTCAGCGAAACCAAAACGTTCCTGGATTCAGTCCCCGAGGTGATCGTGGATAACCATTTGTAACGAATTCCATAGTAGGGCGAAATAACTGTCTGGTAATTTTTAGTTTCTAATTGTTTACCAGCTGAAATCAAACCATAACGATGACCGTCTTAAAATTTAAACAAGCACTAAAACGAGCTAAAATAACATGATTCATCTTAACGTTTTGAAATGGGAATATCATGAATTCTTTAGCAAGTACTGTTAACCCTATGTAGAGCTACATTAAATCCTGTTATTTGGCTTATCATTGACATATTACGAATATTTATTGACTAACATCTTTTGCAAATAGTAAAACCATATGTCCTAAAACTGTCACAAAATCAGAATGTAAATCCATTCTCTACATGCTATCCTATTAATACTGCGTAACGCATTTGTGTTTAGTCTACAAATATCTAAATTTAATGAAAAACAAATTTCTCAATTAAATAAATTACAAATTAATTAAAACATTTTCAAGGTGATCGTGAAATACATGTGATTTAGTTATAGTTGAAATGATGACAATAATCGATTCTTGTAATTTACCAATTTGACCAATTATATTTTTCATAATGTTGCTAACATCATACAGAATAAGTGTTAAAATGAATTCATTACTGACAAACGATAAGAAAATAACGAGCTGACTGTTTTGATTTACTAAGTAGTTGAGTGATTTAAGGTTATATGTTATATGGTTTGAAATAAATGCTAAAATATAGCTTCTCAATTTGGTCAATACTGAACGAATTTGAGATACTTATTTTATTTTAACACATAGATATTAGTGCAAGGAGGCACCAAATACATATGCGCCACACAAATCTCATTCGATATGTGTGAGGGCTGTGATAATGCCCGGGTGCACAAACCGAAGCAGGTGGTTTTCTTAGGATGCCACACCCCGAGCCTCCGACCTGAAGGTCCGATCCACAAGGCAGTGGAGCATCGTAAGGCGATGCAGTTCCATGGAATCCGGTGACCAACAATTGGTTCATTCGCCATTTGTTCCCGCAGGATACTGGAGCCCATGTGCAACATTGATTTGGAATCCGGTTAAAGCGCCGGACATTCGCTTTTCGTCCTCTCATTTTCGTAAACAACACCCCCGCCACGAGAAGGCAGTGATTAGGACTTGCCTGGCAGAGGCTTTATACGCGTGGCCATGTGAGAGCATTTGGAGAGGGAGAGCGGACTCTCCCCACTCTCGGCCGTACCAGAGCATTTAGGGGCAATTTGAGATACATCATTTGTTCAACAACTTGATCAAACAATCACTGGAAATGGCATGGTAATAAATAAGTATTTTTCGTTTGAATATAAAGCAAATTGTCACAATAGACTGATGATCCATCCAGTGGTTATTTAACCAGGAACTTTAAGACTCTGTAAATAGTTACTTTGTAGTGACTCACTTTTATCACGAGAACACGATTGGTTTATTGAAAACAATTATTAGTAAAACCAATTGTACCAGTGACTGTTTTAATGTGCTCTTTGTTTAACTGTGCTAAAAACATCCATTATTCTTACACTTTGATTGTGACTTCGCGCGAATTCGGTTACGTTCTGTAACCAAGCTTGTATCCTGGCACGATCTCGGTATCCTTTCGATACCACGAGATCGCCAGCAAATATATCTCGACTTGGTCCATTAACTGCCTTCTGATATTTGGCTTCTCGGGGATTTTATGGAGTCATTTGGCACGCGTTTCTTGGTAGCGGTGTTCATAGTCAATTACGACTCGACACCACGCTACACTTAATGGATACTTTAAAATTTAACCAACTCATAATATAGTATGACTTGTGTTCTTTATTGCTTTTTCATAAGTGACCATGACTGTAATTCGTGAGTCTTTCCATCGATAGATTAGTAATTTAGTTGTTTAATTATGCGAAAATATTTTATTTAACTGATTTGACAAAAATAGGTAATTTTTAGAAGGAATATTTCAAGAAATGATTCATCTGAACATATGACCGACAAATAATAATATATTCTAAAAATTACGTTTCGCATTACTATACCTCTTGTAGTTGGCTTCTTTCATAAAACCACTACATCTCATGATATTCGAGCCCATAGAATATAGATGAAATAACAATTGATTTCATACAGAACAAACTCTGAAATTTTAGAGGTCACTGATTTGAACAGAAACACAACGATTTCGTCGTACATCCCTACACAGTTCATTGCCCGTCATATCAATGGATAAGGAAAATATTAACCACTCATTCAGTTGAAAGGTTATGTAATATATGAGTTATGTTGAACGTTAGAAAAATGTTGGAAGTTATACACTTGGGTCGACTACATATGTGTAATTTCGGTGACAGATTTTTATTTTATCAAACGAGTTTGTTTACATACAACTATGACGGTTAACCAAAATTTCAAAAATGACAAGTCAACATTGGCTGTTAAGGCAGATGATATTATGACGAATATCTTTACTAGAGCTTGCAATTTTCTCAACAATTTCAACTGACTCATGATTTCAACAATTGAAATTACTAAAATCTTCACAAAAACCCTTCTGATAATGATCATCTGCTCACAAAGGACTAACTTCAAGAGGCATTTCCTGGAGTTCTAGTGATAAGCCGTGACTAGTGGAGTTCAACCATGTCTGTTGTGAGATGTCGACTCACTGACGACAATGGTGGACGGTGGCGCGATTTCGTGGATTGGTTGAAGTTATACATTAATACAGCTGGATGCCGGCTCAGTGGTCTAATGGTTAGGAGCTTGCGCGCGAGACTGATAGGTCCTAGGTTCGAATCCCACCGGGGGTGGGATCGTTGATACGTGCCGCTGAGGAGTCCCATGCTAGGACGAAACAACCATCCAGTGCTTCCAGGTTTTCCATGGTGGTCTAGCTTCAATTGACTCATGGTTTCAACTTCTGAGATTTCAGAAGTATTTACCATGTCTGTGACTTTCTGAGACAGATATTTCCTACAGAAGCATTCATTCTCAAAATCTGCACCCAATCTAACTTGTTTAATACATCACAATTGTGTATTTCAATATATTCATATCAGTTCTTTTTATTAAATGCACTGAGATGTTACAGTATCACATAGACAATATGATATATTATTATATTAAACTAAATTAACTAGTTGAATAAGGAATTATGCCCTTTCATAGTGTTCCATTCCTATTCAATACTTTATTCATGTAATGTATAAAACTCAGTAAGATATCAAGGTGATGCCTTTTTCTTCCAATTCATAATCGACCAGAAACTCGAAAAGAAAATCGTTTATTTGTGAAAACTGATATTTTTCTTCTTTATATAACAGCATGGATATATGCTACAGAAAAACAAGAAGAAAATGCTGATACTTATCATTAATATAATATTGGACATTCGAATATCCATCTTGTTGTTGATAAAATCTTTCGAAATTCCAGTCTCTAAATAGTCCAGTTATTTGAATAGATAAGAGGTTGAGGGGGGGGCAGACTACCATCCTCATATAACAAATGAATACATTTATTATGCCAATCAATATGTATATAGAACTAGATAACAGGTGTGTGTATTAGATTTAAGTACTACATGTTTACAAAACATAGTCCTTTCAATAATAATCAGTCAACTTAATCAATGTGAGATGATTTGTAACTATCGTAGTGTACCTGCCATTACTATTATTTGGGAAAAATTATACTCGTAATTGTAACAGTAAAAATACTTTGTTCCTAATGTTAATCAACAAAGTGTTAGAAACTTTTAAATATAATAAGATAGTTTATTGAAGATACTATAGGAGAGAACAAACCATATACCAGAGGAGGAAGAGATTTGGAAGAAGCGCTGGAAGTGGATAGGACACACATTGAGGAAAGCACTCAACTTCATCATAAGACAAGCCCTCATTTGGAATCTTCTGGGCCAACGGAAAAGAGGAAGACCAAAGAACACATTATACCGAGAAATAGAGACAGATATGAGAAGAATGAACAATAGTGGGATAGAACTAGAAAAGAAGGCCCAGGATAGAGTAGGTTGGAGAATGCTGGTCGGTGACCTATGCTCCATTGGAAGTGACAGGTGTAAGTAATTTTATTGCAGATAGTTTAAAAATTTGAAATTGTTTAATCACCAAATATTGTTTATTTAAATATTTTTATTTCAGTTTGTTGTATAGTGTATCTTAGAATGTTAATTTATTTGTATTTATGACATCTATGTAACATTTTAAAAGTCAAGATTTTAAACAAAACTACCAAAATAACTAATAACTGCACGCCCTAAGTCATGAAATGTGAACTCAACCATAACGTGATAAATCACTAATATCCTTGAATAAATTTGGCAGTAGATTATAAAATGACCGAACTTGAATTCATAAACCAATCGATTTAAACTTAATAACTGGATGGTAGTGTAGTATTTGTCAGGAGGTGAAACATTTAAGTTCAGTTCCCTGTAGGTTTCTGAGTACATACTATTGAATTGTTCTAAACTATATTGAAACTAGTGTATGTTATTCGCTATTTTCCTACAGTTCCACAACTATTGTCAGTTTAGGATGAAAGTTGTTCTAAAATTCCATACAATCTTTACAAATTCACATTGAAAATTGAAAACAACCATTGCTTTTATTCCTATGATCATATAAATTTAGTTGAAACAACATTTAACAACTATTAAAATTAAAAGTTTAGACATCTGTAAACTCTACAGAATTTCCTAAAAGCTACTTTAAGAAGACTAAATAACATCAATCATAAGTCCAGTTTTCCAGTAGGACACATAAAATTAAAGAAATTTCATGGTACAGACGTTGCAGTTGGAACATGGGTACAGTGATATGAACTCATTTAAGATGTTTTAATAATTAGCATAGAATCTAACAATTTTGTCCTGTTAAATTCCTAAAAATAATATTAAAAACAAATACTAATATTTTAGTGTTGTTTGCAACAATGAATATGAATTAGTCCCCCTAACTAAACCTTCAACAATGATTGCAATCGTGCTAAACGAATGAGAACAAGACTTGAATCTTATACGTACAAAGATATTCCAGTTATATAAAGTTGAGCATGAATTATTTGAATAAATGCTCAAACTAATAAAAGGTGAGGATGGTTCATTCATTTGTCAAATGTATGTTAAACATTTTATGGATTCCCGATATTTACAATCTTATTTTACAAATTTATCATTATCCCGGTTGACAAAATATGAAACAAAATCAAATGGTTTAATGGAGAATTTGAAGTCAATTCATATGCTTTTGCATTTCTGAGGTAACATATCCACTCATGTTGTGCTAATGTATATATACGTAACCCAATTTTCGGGTCTGGATATGACTTCAACTTCGTATCTACCTAACTTAATAAATATCGAAAATATGATTAGATGTGATTAGGATTTATAAATAGATAATTTAATACTGGTGAATACTCGATGAACGAGTTAACGGATCTAACCTCAGTTCCGAATTCATTAGTATCAAATGAATCGGGTTCCTATTAGATCAGGAAATTTACCTTAGGAAAAAAACAATCCTGTTAGTGCCCAACAGGTCAACCACTGTACGACGAAACCAAGTTTGTATGATATTTGTAGTGGCACTGTTGTGATCAAACCGTGTCTGTAACATTCAAGTTCCAGAATAAAATGATATTACCAGGTGAAGTATTCTAGGATAGTTTGCAATAAGAAACACACTTCTGTCGCTGTTGACATATTCACAACACACTGTGCTGATTTTAAGACATAAATATATTAGCACTGTATTCAGTTGTGTCTTTTGGTATATAAAATTGTTAATTCGTTTCATTAGTTGTAAATATTTATTCCAAGCAACTCTAGTTCATCCAAGTCGTTGGGGCAAGTGATCTGAGCAGTCAGGTTGTATGAATTAAAACATATTCAGGCGTACTACTGTGGTCCAACTGGTTAGTAATTACTCCCAATCGTTGCGACTCTATTTCTTCTAGGTTCCGTTGTACTTGACTGTCATGTTTATTGAACACAGAGTAATGATCATATGACCTGAAGCCTACATTTCCATACAGGTATATTTACTATTAACAGACGACCCATGTACCATGGATGATTCGACCAATCGCATTTTTGTTATGAAATTACCGCTATTCTGATCTTCGTTGCTGACTGTCCTTTAACAGACCTCTATGAAACAGCTAGGAGTATAAAGGCAGTGATCTTCTTGTAAAATGCAAATATCTTATGCTGAGATGCCAAGATAATAAGGATACTTATTTCAAAACAAAATTTCATCCTGAAAATGATATGATTAGCCCCAGTATGTACAATGACTATAGCTTCAATTTTATACGATCGCCAACTAATTACGGATAATTAAATGGCATAGAAAAATGCAGATCAAGCACAATATTACCATTGAAGTGACTCATACAGTGTTAATAACTCCATATGCAAATGGTTTATTTATCGTCCGAATGTATGGTGTAAATGTCCTTTGATTTGAGGCATTGAATCCAGATGCATATACACATTGTATGTGCATAGACAATGTACCTGTCCTCAACTTTTATGGTCAATGTAGTCTATGGGTCAAGGTTATAACATGTGAATTCGTCACCTCTATTGGATGTCAGCTAACAACTGAGCGTAATATGACAAGCTCAACCGACCAATCAGAATGAGAGTAGACACATAATGTTCATAGCATGAATTTCACGTTAACATTGTTCATGCCTAGGCTAGCATTGACATATCGTTACTGATTATAGGCTTGTTTAGTCGGGCACGTTTCAATTAACTCTATTCCGGAATTATTTTTGATATCTTCGATACATGTAGTGTCCATGTGAAATTTTTCTCGGATTAAGTAATGTCTATATCATGTGCTGGATGCGGTGGTCCCATAGTAGAGAAAACTCTGTTAAATGCAATCGATCGGTTTTGGCACACTTCCTGTTTGAACTGTTCTTGTTGTGGTCTACGGCTTGATGAATTAGGACCTTCCGTTTTTGTTCGCTCAAATATGCTGTTATGTCGACAAGATTACCTCAAGTAAGTTTATCATCCCTATTAGTTTATTTACCATCTAGCTTATTAAGACTAACTTCACTACTGTACCTATCCATCGTTATTTTTTGTATCCGTTTTGTTGTAGCGTGCTACAGTAACTAAGTTTTGCACCTTAATTTGTAGCAATCTTGAACCATCTGGTTTAGCTCCAGATTATATTTAGTGATGTCATGATGTCAACCCTTGAGTAATATTAATAATGTAAATTTGACGGAGTAGTGACTGTGGCAAAGCGTTCAACTTTCAGTTTGATTCGAACCCCTCTAGACTTCAGTTTGATCAAAAGAGTAGCATTACTAGCTTTCACACGTACACTGGTCAAGAGTCAAGAATACAGATATAGTTGGTTAGTGATTTAATAATAATAACTAGTAATCTGGTCGCAATGAAGTAAGTGCATTCTTCCTGTGGGTTTAAAACATCGTGTTGTCCTACATACAAGTTATATATTTTGATTCGTCCTAACTTGTTTTAACTTTCGCTGGCTCACTAATATTAGTATCCTCTTTATTAGTTTGTCCAACATCATGTTACTTTGCTATTTTCATTTGTAAAATAAACCATTAAACACCATAAGTGTACAATCGATGAGTTGATAAACTCTCGAATCTAACTAATTCACATTTTGTGACGCAAATACATATATTTATATCACTTTTCAATGATAGTAAATTATTCGATTTGGTTGACTTTTCCATGTATTACTTCTTGTAGTGCTATATATTCATTTCATCTACAAGTTTGTACACTCAACTTCAGGCAAAACCTTGTAAGGGTTAATGAAATTACACAACTCCAAACCAAATATTAGATGATCTAATCAAAAACCTCTCGGTTAAATGTCTGTTGACTTAATCACCAAGCCACCTGGAAGTATCGTCGACATTTTTTTCTATAGATCATATCACTTCAAATCGCTGCTTTATTCCTAATTTTCTTGTTATTGTAGCTATATTACCAGTTTCTGCATACTGTGCGTAACTATCTTCGATTCTACATATTGGTTAAGCTTTTAGATCTGTCCATCAACTAAGGGACGAATATATTGCGCAGCAGTTCGTTCTGTTCTACTTTACAGCTGCAAAACGTGGTCATTAAGAGATACTCGTAAGCTACTAGTATTTGATCGCATGTGCTGGGATCGCCGGGTAAATGATATTGTGGTTAGATGAAGGATATTAGAGGATGATGGTTAGTCACTTGATGAGGTTTAAATCTTCATCGACTGAGGTGGTTGGGCCACGTGTTACATGTGCCTGAACGCCGATTACCATGAATCGCAATGCTGACTAGTGTTGGGGACGGTGGGACGAAAGTTAGGGGCGGCCAAACGAGAACGTGACATCAATCCCTAATGTCACTAACTTCTAGTCTGAGCCATGTTGGTAGATGCAGACTACTTGGTTGGGTCCGTGTGACTCGTAGCCAATGATTGGAGACTTAGTGATATGGCTCAGAACCTATCACAATGGCATCGTTGTATGAACTCTTTGTCTTCCTTTAAACTGTGAGATTAAAATTGCTTTATGTTTTTCTTTCTACGAATTTCTTCCTGTACTATGTCCTTCTATGTAATCCTTTTTTATATATTACTACCATTGAAGTAACTATTTCCATAAAGTTGGTGTTCATCTTGTGTTAATAAGGTGTGGCTACTTGGACCGATGCATATGCGCCTGGTCCTACGTTGTAACTGACTGACTAGGTTCAATTTATTTTCTACTTACGTCTCTGTCGTTTAGAGTTGAATGTCAATCGTTTCATCTTATTCTTGTATTTTGCTATTCGGCATTTGCTAAGTAGAAATAAACGAACTTCTTTTCATATCGGAAAACTGATGAACGAAGAATTTTTTCACTAAGTTCTCATCAGGTTCTACAGTTAAAAATCAGAAATACGACCAAACTCGCAATCAGGAGCTCACTTATCGTATCTGGCTAAGTAGTCTGATTTGTAGTGAATTTATCGACATTTTCATCCACTCTTAAATATAACTTGCTTTCTTTTGATATTAAATTAACGGGTTTATGATGACTCTTTAGCCGATGTTCTTAGTGTTTTTCAATTACTTTGGAATATTCAAATACAACTTATTGCTTTTGTTTAGTTCCGAACTTACGATTTTATAACCAAGTTTCTTTTCTGTTTGGCATTAGTTATATTGTGGTAGTAGACGATAACTTTAAATGATGTTTTCATTCGCTGTCTCGTCGCACCATTTCTAAGGATTATTAACTAATTTCCAAAAAATAACTGTTCAACCATTCAATCTTCCTGCTTCTGTTTGGGCATCCGGACAGTATCGTAGCCCACACATAAATCAATCGACTTATGTAGCGCATATGTATTCGGTTCCCTTTTCTACCAATATTTATGTTCAAATAAATAAACAATAAAAATAGATGAATCTTATAAATCATGGCATTAAGTGCCTGATTTCACCAATAATCGGAAAAGCAATATGGCTCAGTAGATTACACAATTGTTTTATCTGGTTCTGACTTGCCACTGTCTACTACTAAAAGTTAAAAGTGCGGCTCAGAATCGTTTCTATTGGGTAACATTTTCTCGTCTATTCTCAAATTTTTCTAACTTTCACTTAGTGTACGTAGATAGACAGCACACTTGGTAGTAGAAATTAGTCAAATCTGTATATTATAAAATTAAATCTAAGTTCGTAGTTCGATTATATTTCGCTTTAAACAATCTTAAAATTAAACAGCCTTCATTGTTTGATCTCCGTAGTACACTAACGGATAATTTTAAAATCGAGTCATATTTAGAGGCGCTTTGTGGTTACTCGATGTTCTTTATAAACTTCTAAGTTGTGAAAACTTATTTCCTCTAGATATATCCCATCATATTTGAATCTCAGCTCTATTAAACAACTGCAAGGTTATTTTTAAAAAGTAATTTCATACTCGTTTGTTAATTTTTGTACAAAACGATCGGATTAACTATATACTCTATTTTGGTCTGACATATTTTTGTAAATTAGTTTTCTCTTATTTTCTAATGAACAAGTTTAGCCTATTAATTATCCTTTCTTAATTAGCTTCTCGCATGGTTGCTTCTATGTATGTATGCTGTGTACAGTCTTGTGCATATATAAACATGCTTAGGTAGTTACGCTTTGTTAATGTGTAAGCGACATACCTTTGTAGTTACGTTAATTAAGAAGCGTCTAACCTAAGTTGATACATAATGCTATTCCAACTCTTCTCTGCTATATATATATATATATATATATATATATATATATATATATATATATATATATATATATATATATATATATATATATATATATATATTCCCTCAGTATCATACCATTTCATTTCATTGTATTCCCCCTTTTCCCTGGTCTTGTCACTTCCTCATCTCGTTTGTTTTTGATTTCTTTTTGTCATGTTTGTTACCATCAGACAAAAACCAAGTTAGAGAAATAGCGGAAAGAAGGTAAGTTATAGGACGAAAGTAATATTTCTGATGCAAAAAATAATGGTGCCTAAAATTAGTTATTTTTCTTTTTTATCTAACTTTATTGGAAAACTGAGTATAATAGGTGGTAGAGCAAAACAAGGTAGATGCCAGTAAACAAATAAACTCATCACAAATAGTAATCATAGTCTACTAGCTAATTAACTTTTAGAAAACTCATTTAAACTTAATTTATACGTAAATTACTTATTTGTTTTCTATACATACAAGTTTAGTTGTCCGTATATACTTGATAGTATAGACATGATATGATTGTCAGTTAATTGTCATTTATAACACTAATTTTACCCACTAAACACTCGTTGGACTAAAACGTTTGAAGCTTTCGTTAGCCATATTTGTTTATTTGGAATTTACCTTTTAAATGAACTGGCCGATTTCGCTTGTTAAGATCTAGTTTTATTTGGAGGGAGGGACTGCAATAAATTAGTTCTCGACATCAATTTGCTATTTTAATAACTTGATCTACTTTTGTATTCCAGTTTCCTTTCTACTAATATTCAATGAGTCCTTTTTGTTTGTTACGTATGTGTATTTAGTTTCTACTCCCGTTGTACATAAATTTCAAGTCTGTTAAAACTTATAATGGTTAAAATTAATTTCTAATTCACCTGACTAGTCATGTAATAGACTTTGAACCCCGACTACCAGAGCTAATGATTATTTTCCTAAACCGAAACGTATGGTTCAAGGAAACGACCAAATAGTTGAAGGATAGTTCGTAAAACAGATCAAAACTTCATATAGTAGTTAGAGCATTCAAATTTATTGTTGCAATAATTTTTGGATGTTTCCCTTTTGTTTTTGCAGATTGTTTGGCCTATCAGGAACATGCGCCAAATGTCGAGTTCAAATTCCTCCAGATGAATTGGTGATGAGATGTCAAGACAAAGTCTATCATGTGAACTGTTTTTGTTGTACTCACTGTCATTCTCTGTTGCACCCCGGTGATAAAGTGTGTTTTATGGATGGGAATTTATTTTGTGAACATGAATTCCCTCATTTGTTTTCTGGGCCTCCCAAACTGACTTCACTGAGATTAACATCATCTTCCGCAAGTCCTTGTACTTCTAATGATTCTGATATTGGTCGTGGCCAAATGTCTATTGAGTTACAAACAAAAATGAATGGTGCTTCATCTTCTAGATCTTTCAATATAAATCCCTCGTCTTTAGAGCAGCAGCAACAACAGCCATCTGGTGCTTTGTCAAATAAACTCATATTTTCCCAATCCGATATTTTATCATCACTCAGTCCTCATCCATCCAGTCCAATTATGTCATTTCCTAATAACATGCAACCAAATCAAGATAATAATCAGCAACTTGTGCAACACGGGTTTTATGTTACAGACGTTGAGCAACCGTTCGGTGACACATCTAGTGTACAAAACTCGTCCGAAAAACCATTGAAATCATCAATGATTAACACGACAAATGAGACAACTAATGGTCGTAAAAAACAACAAAAAGTTAGTTAACTTGATAAGGCTTTATCTAGTATCATTAGATGTTTTCTTACAAAACAATAGCACAAGAGTCATTACTTCATACTTCCATTTAGATCGACAACTAGTTAATAGGAATTTATTAGTTTCAGTAAGTAGAGTTATTATTAGGAATTGCATTCGCACAAACAAATTTTATAGTTGTGTTTCTTTTTGATTCCAGCATGTACAATGATGATCAAGTGGATTATAATAAACTAGCATATTGGCACATCATTATACTATTGGATTGCGCTTTGAATTATAGAGGTCTAAATCGTAAATTTACCACTATCTATTTTCAGTCAGTTTACGCACTCTGTAGTCTGTCTGATTCATCTTCGTAGAGGAAAATAACTAAATATTTCAAAACATATGTATCTAAATAATAAAAGTTTGAAAAATCCCGTATAATTTACAGATTCTGTGAGATGTGAGTTCATAACACACAACATCCGAAAATATGTTTTAATGATCAAAAAGCTGATATAATATCACAAACTCGTCGAAATCGTAAAGTTTTGACGATTTAATTCTACTTAACTGGTTCGGGTATACCATGTCTACTGCGAGATTAGATTGTTCTGACTTCGATACTATGCAAGATTGTATACTCAAATTATTAAGGCTTCTAAATCTAAGGCATTAGTAATATTCTGTCTTGCCTCATTTCCAGCCATCATCCAACATGTCAGCTTTATCTTAATAAACATACAAGCGAATAGAGTCATAATATTCTAGACTCATCGTAATATGTAATTATATGAGCGTGGTCCTATGCTTTTTAGGGATTAATTTCACTTGAAAACCTACATTCACGCTAATCCGAGAAGAGGAAGCACTCTTCGTGAAAGATAAACAAAAATAAAATAGTCATTTTGCTACGGACGTACGAATTCAATCAATTGCTTGCGAACAATTCCAATTAACCATGATGATGCATAAATGTCCCATAAAGTAACCATATCATACAAGAGTTCTGAAGCTATCCTCTTGTTTATATTCTTGACTGATCGGAGTTTAGTCAAGGATATCAACAATAGGATAACCCAATAACCCTTACAAATAGATTAAATTAGTACCCATTGCACAATTGAGAGGTTATCTACACTTGGTAGCTAAGTGGATGTTGCATTGGCGTTTGAAGAAAAAGGTACTTTGTTTGAATCATGAAGTGGACATAAACTATAGGGTGCAAGCACTTCTAACTGACGAGTCCCAAATAGGACGAAACGCACCTTGGATTCCACCGCTAGCCACAATCTGTTTGTATCAAACCATACGGTGATCAATAAAGAGGATACCTGGAAGTTAGTAGCATTACCACTCACTTCTGTTTGCAATCACTGTTGAATTTGCGTAAAATAGTGGCGGAAGCCTGGATAATCTAGTATTAAAATCTTAACAGTATCAAAAGTATGTGATTGATCTGCAAATTCTCAGTATCTTTATTATCTTTTATCTTCAGTTGATTGTGGAACCTTGAAATGTAGTAGTTTGTCTAAGAAAGCCACTTTTAGAGCATTGACCTCAGAACAGTTATTTTTTTGTTAATGAAATAGACTCCCTAATCTTTTTTTTAGTTGGACACTTCAAAATTTGTTGACTGACATCTAGTACGAAAGCTATTACGTAGTTTTTAAATACATTTCCATGTGAAAGACTGCGAATTAATTAGTGCATTTCTCGCTGATATTGATTGGTGCTAAGGTAATCGCAAGATTAATCAAATTCTACTTGAAATGCCAAGAACTCTTCAGGAACAGTAACCGCTCGTGGATTTTCACGCCAGACTTTTTCTCTCTGGTTGACATTACTCTTAGTTCGCTAGATTGCTATGTGCTAGGAATTCATTTTGCTACTATAGATACAACAGTTGTACTAACTCGTTTTGTTCCACTTCGAACATCAAGTTCCCTGCAATATGTTCTCTTTTCGTGTTAGCCGTCAGGGTTTAATATGTCGTGTGTCAGTCAGTCAGTCAGTCAGTCAGCTACAACGTAGGACCAGGCACATGTGTGCATCGGTCCAGGTTGCCATACCGCATCAACACAACAAGATGAACACCAGATTCATAACAGTGGTTAGGTAAAAGGTGGTAATATATAAGAGAAAGATTGCATATAGAGATATAGTACAAGAAGAAAGAATTGGTTCGTAGAAAGAAAGATATGAAGCGATTTTAATCTCATAGTTTAAGGGAAGACAGGGAGTGTATACACCGACGCCGTTGTGATCGATTCTGAGCCATGTCACCAAGAGTCTCCAACCATTGGTTACGATAGTCACGCGGACCCCAACCAAGTAGTCTGCATCTACCAACATGGCTCAGACTAGAGGTTAGTGACTTCAAGCACTGATGCCACGTTTTGGTTTGGCCGCCCCTAACTTTCTTCCAACCATTTCCAATACTGGATAGCATTGCACGTCGTGGTAATCGGTGTTCAGGCATACGTAACACGTGGCCCAACCATCTCAGTCGATGAAGATTCATAACCTCATCAACTGATTTACCATCCTTTCCTAATACCCTGCGTCTAACCTCACTATTACTTACCCGATTATCCCAGCAGACGCCAGCAATATTTCTTAGGCATCTGTGGTCAAATACTAATAGCTTACGAGTGTCTTCTACTCTTAATGGCCATGTTTCGCTACCGTAAAGTAAAACAGAACGGACTGCCGCGCAGTATACTCGTCCTTTTATTGATAGACGGATATCTCGCCTTCGCCACAGGTGACGTAAGTTGGCAAAAGCCAAACGAGCTTTTCGAATCCGTGCTGAGATTTCGTCCGATACCAACCCATTAGGGCTGATCAGACTTCCAAGATAAGTGAAGTTGTCAACGCGTTCGACTACTTCACTCCCTATCCTTAGTTCAGGTGTTGATGCAGACAAGTCCTGAAGCAACAACTTGCATTTAGAGGGAGAGAAGCGCATTCCAAACATCCTGGCATTGTTGCTCAGTGCTACCAGAAGACTCTGCATTTTGTCAGCGTCTTCACCAAACAGGACTATGTCATCTGCGTATTCTAAGTCGATAAGTGGACCTCCTGGAAGGAGATCAATACCCGAGAACTCAGTCGACGACAAAGTTATTTCCATTAGTAGGTCTATGATGAAGTTAAACAAAAATGGGGAAAGTGGACATCCTTGAGGGACACCACTTGAGGTTGCAAAACTAGATGACAGTTCGCCATAAGCTCTCACTCGACTAGTAGTGTTCGAGTAAAGAGCCTTTACAAGGTTTATGTACTTCTGGGGTACGCCTTTCAATGACAGACACTGCCACAGAATCTCGCGGTCTACCGAGTCAAATGCTGCTTTTAAGTCAAGAAAGACCACCATCGTCGGACGCTGATAAGTATGCCTGTGTTCTAGAACCTGACGAATGGTGAATATGTGGTCGATGCAGCCACGACCAGGTCTGAAGCCAGCTTGGTTTTCTCGTGTTTGCAGTTCACGAGTCTTAGTTAGGCGTCTGATTATTATTGAGGCTAGTATTTTAGATATTATATTAGTTAAACTAATCCCTCTGTGGTTGTCACAGGATGATTTTGACCCTTTCTTATATATTGGGACGATAAGTGATTGTGACCAGTCAGATGGAATAACGTCTAACTCCCAGATCTTAGCTAAAATATTAGTCAACCTAACCGCTAAAATTGGACCACCATCCTTAAAGACTTCTGGAACCAATCCATCTGGACCAGCAGCCCTTCCTCGTTTCAGATTATCTATAGCCTTATGAACTTCAGCAAGAGTTGGAGGACCAATCCATCTGGACCAGCAGCCCTTCCTCGTTTCAGATTATCTATAGCCTTATGAACTTCAGCAAGAGTTGGAGGACCTACTTCAATGTTCCATTCACGCTGTCTGGGAATGGAGGGTAGTTGTAGAGTAGCTGAAGGCCAGCTGAACTGTTCTCTGAAATGTTCAGCCCATCGTTCTAAACGCCTGGACTGGGAGCAGATGTCGTGTGTAAATAGCCGTTGTCGATTTTGACGATAACCTATCGTAGTAGAGTATCTTAATCGTTTTGTCCCTAAATCCGTAAACATTATAGGCCCTTAATCAACACCAATAACCAGAAACAACAATTAGAGACGAATTCGGCTACTTCATTTACTCAGCTTAGATTAAAATTCATTTGATTGGTCATTTAAAAACAAATATTTCGTCTACTACTGAATAATTAGGTTGGAATGGAAATCATCTGAAAATAATCAAAAGTTAATATAGAATAAATAGTCAATAAGATCACTCATACTGTCGATTATTTGTTAAACTGTAGTCCATGTAATTCCTATTTCAAGTGGTCTGTTTGTGTCGAGAAGACAATCGATCATAGTTTAAAGTTCAGTATTATATTATGTGTTCTTTCTGGTGTTTTCGCTGCCACATAATTCTCTTACACCGACTTAAGCACCTAGATTATTAACTCTTATAATACTTCGATTTTATACATATTTTCTTCGAATTCATCATACCAAAATTAATAGGTCTGAGATTTCGAAACAGCGTTATGATTTTTTACGGTGTATTTAGGTCATTTTTATTGCTATAGCTCAATTTGTATTTTATAATGTTTAATTGACTTCTTTCTTTACCTATAGAAAGTAGATAACCGTCGTTGCCCTGCCCTCCGTGTTTGTTGAGCCTGAAAGACTATATTGTGATTGGTCCTTTAGAACCACAATTCTTTTCGCCAATTTTTCGAAATTTTCTTAATGTAAGAATTGAACGTTTATCTTTTTCTGTTTCGTTTTTGTAATAAAGACTTCACCAGACTATTTGGAAATATGTACTATCAATTAAGACGTCCAATATTCATTATTCTTTGCTACAACAGTTTGTACAAATATTTTTTGTTCTATCTTTAATCCTGTTCAGATAAATAAGTGCTTAAATCTCATGTTTTAGAGAACTGACATTTTGTCGTGCTTTGTGTTCATTGGGAGGGATCATCCGCATGCATCTTAAGAAAGCATGTTTTTCGTTTGTACTTGACACTTACGTATGGTAGTACCGCTAAAGTAATAAGATTTCACCAATTCTTAAAATCCTTTAATTAATACTTGTCGTTATAGCACAAGTAGTGTCATTTTGTGAGAGGATTTTATCTTCTACGTCACCGGGTGTCTGTCAGGTGTATCTTAATGCATGACAAGTGATCGCATTTACTGAATCCTTAGAATCATCGCTAAATTGAATTCTTCAATCTTAACGTATTTTTATTACCAAGGTTCCTCACAGTTTTACAGTATATTGTCTCCATCGGAAATTTGCCGTCAGAATTAACTGATTTAGAAACTGTATATCATGTTAGTGTCGTAATTATCTATGAGTGTAGATGATGTCAAATAGCTAGTATGTAACATTTGTTCAGTAAACACCAGTTGTCGTGCTTCGGAATTTTCAACTTAGAAAGACTGTCGAGTCTGTTATTGCTTTAAGGAAGTCAAGTTCTTAAAACCGATATTTGTCCTACAAGATTCTTCTGATAAAGCAACATCTATGGGGTAATATACGTAACCATGGTATGGTTCAAATGGCCTGGTCTATTGGTTTACTTCCCAGGCTCTTCGTATATATGATTATTATGTATCTAATGCCCTGGTACGGCCGAGAGTGGGGAGAGTCCGCTCTCCCTCTCCAAATGCTCTCACACGGCCACGCGTATATAGCCTCTGCCAGGGAAGTCCTACTCACTGCCTTCTCGTGGCGGGGGTGTTGTTTACGAAAATGAGAGGACGAAAAGCGAATGTCTGGCGCTTTAACCGGATTCCAAACCAATGGTGCACATGGGCTCCAGTATCCTGCGGGAACAAATGGCGAATGAACCAATTGTTGGTCACCGGCTTCCATGGGACTGCATCTCCTTACGATGCTCCACTGCCTTGTGGGTCAGACCCTCAGGTCGAAGGCTCGGGGTGTGGCCCCCTAAGAAAACCACCTGCTTCGGTTTGTGCACCCGGGCAGTATCACAGCCCTCACACACATATCGAATGAGATTTGTGTGGCGCATATGTATTTGGTGCCTCTTTGTACCATTATCTATGTGTTGAAATAAATAAATGTATCTAATACGGTCGTAAATTTGATTGCATCGTAATATTTAATCGTTCATTCAACAAGTGATGGCAATATGAAATATGTTTCACTAGACTCCAAGTTTCATTATTAAAGTAACCATAAGTTTGATAACATTCTGTATTGATGAATGGGACCCTAATCAATTAATGTAATAAGAATGATTGGACTTTTGTTGTAATCTGCCTGTGATACTTTTAAGCATGAGTTAACTAGGCTACACGTCACATATGCAGTTGTTTAGAAGTAGAAATGCACTTGCTAATTTACTGCTTTTCTTAACAAGAGTTTTCACTATGACAAACGGAATCCGGCTACGATCTAATAGTCGACTTTTCAGAACAGACCCATATAGTTACAATTAATTGATCACTGGGTGGTGATCAATGACATGTTTGTCAGGTCCTATCGACCAAGTTGCAATATGGCCACTAGCCTAGGTGACTCGACATTGCGTGCACTATGTTGAGATACGATATACCTGTAACCTTGAGGGAACTGATGCTCCCTGGCGGATTCGATCCCTTGTCTCACAGTCAGAGACGTTACCACTGGGCTATCCGGGCTGCGGCTGACCTGTACTAAGAAGGACTTGACAGATATAACATTGATCACCACCCAGTGATCAGTCGATTTTGAATGCATCTCAATCCTACAGGAGGTCAGTCGCAGCCCGGGTAGCTTAGTGGTAACGTTACAGACCGTCAAGCTGGGTGATATGAGATCGAATCCGCCAGGGAGCATCAGTCCCCTTAAGATCACAGGTACACCTTGCTGGCGAGTTCCGAATAGCCCGAAAACTAGGGTTTCCTATCGATTACCTCCAATGGCCGTCTTGTCAGGCTCATAGAGACACTAAATGGTCTAGCTCTTATGACCTATCCATATACAAAATTGAAACAGGTATGATGAGAATTTAACTAAAAATTACTGCTGGTATTTTATGACCTGATATTCACATACAATACGCCCAAATAATAATCTTTTGAGTGAATCCGGGTTGTTAAGCAGTTGGAATCTAAGAAAAAATTAAACCATCCTAATACGGATAAAAACGTTGAAATGGTTAACAACAGAGTACGTGAAATAAAAGTGGTTGAGAGAAGAAACCAATTATATCATTGAAGAATAAATATAGTTCGGTGGAATGGATTTTTTGGTGTGATATTTACTGAAGTCTCACAATCCTATTTAAAGTGATTTCCGAACACTGATATAATGTTTTCTATTGTTCAAAAGGTCACCACGATTGTATGATTTCAGCAAATAATATTATTGAAGTGAAAATCCTATGTATTGAGTTATTTGTATAAAGTAAGATTGGGAAATATGCTTCGAACTAACTAAAATACAAAGTAAATTTTTAAGATTTCATGTTTCAATAGAAATGGGAGCTGATTGTAATTAACAAAATAAATGACTAATAAAACTTGTTTTTAAAGAACTATTGCCTAATGATGATCAGTATAGACCATTGAAATCCAAGGATTTAATGATACCAGTTAGGATTTGACCAAAATGGAATCAGTGTTACAGGATTCATCATAATACCCACAAAAGCGCTTGATGTGGCTCAAGTCATCAAATGAAATAATCTAACCATTCTTAACATTCATCTATTAAAAGGTTTGCTTCTATCCTGAAGATACCCAATTGTTGGAGGAGTGTGAAGAGAGGTGTATTCTTGATTATATGGAATAGATGAGAAATAAAAAATGTTAGTTGGCGACTTATTGAACATGGAATACACTTTTAATGACGAGAAAAATCACTAACAAATCGCAACGACGTAAGGGTGATATGGAAATGATCTGACAGTTAAGACAATCAGTTATCATACGACATCTTAGGTTAAAAGTTCCTAATAAATTTGACTGCAGATTGAATAATAGCTGAACATGAATTTTCGATAAGTGAACATTTGACAGTTGTTTTCACTTGTTATACTATTTCTCAGCGAAACTTGTCAACAACTTTTCAAAATAAAAAGGATCAAGGGCCCTTAAATTTAATATACATAACAGTAAGCTTTTAATTGTAGGTCGGATTACCAGTAATTAAGAATCGTGATCCCAGTTAAATTACATCAACAGAACTTCTACACTCAATAGGACACATTGATATGGCGGTATGATGTATGACACTCAATAATCCACTAGTACTGCGAAAAAAGTATATCCAAGTGATAAGAATTTAGTTATCAGGAACAACAGTGAGTATTAATGAAATCTTGTCTTTCATTTAAGATAGGATATCTGGATACGGTGGATAAATCGTTGAGAATTTGAAGCATAAGGTAACGAGTTCGAATTTAAGTGAACTCGTCGGAATCGAAATAAAATCACATATATCTAATAATTTACAAATAGGTTGAAATACGCATTCTAGATTCTACTGCTAAACACATACGAATAAACTGAAATAGAATATGATATTTTGTACCAGCGTGAATTCACAAAACCATGTCGAAACCAATGCCCGAATTAGTACAGCATACATTGATCTACAAAAATTCATTCATCAAAACAATAAAAGAGAGTTCATACTAATAGCAATGAATACAGGTCGAGACATTCTTCATCAAATGATCTTCCTGAATATTTGTGAAACACATTTACGTAACATTTATTCATAATGATATTTATTGAAGTGAATAATTATTCATTTCACCATTAACAACAATGTGATTTGTCTTCTTACATAAACCTAAATATCATTGTCAGTTGTAATTAATATTATTTTATTTATTAGTCAAAGTTCTGTTTAGTTTAAGGACTAGTGATTATTCCTTTTTTTTAAAGCTTCTACCTAACTGATATATTTCTCCATTCGGATATTTGACTTTTACATTACTGTGCTATTGAATATGTAAACGGTAAAACTAATAACATTTCTTCTTTTGATGAATCTTCTTAATAAGTTTTCTTTTATTTATATTCTTAGATGAAAATAATACACATTGGTCATTCTGTGTATAACTAAATATACAGAAATTCTCATGATTTATATTTATTATATTAATTAGTTTTTGACGTACTGATTTTTTGACAACATAAGTTTATTCAGATACAATTCCATGAAAATAATGATAAACTATACATTCGAGTAATTATAATTATGATTATTTGGATTTCGATGAAATCAGTATTCTATCACTTTTATCTACAATTTTCATCATGCAATTTATATTACTTAGATAATCATTTGATATGAAATATATACTATTAGTGTCATTGATATCATCAACAGATCTTAGCTAGACCACCCTTGAAAAGTTGGAATCATTCGACGGTCGTTTTGTCCTGGTGTGGAATTCCTCAAAAGTACACATTTACGGACCCGAACGCCGGTATCAAATCCATAACCTTAAGCCTTACACGTAAACGTCCAACCACTAGATCACTGAATCAGCACCCAACGGTGTTGCGCGACCGTCTTTCAATGGTGGTCTAACTTAGGTCAGTTTATGATTCTAATCAAATTCTTGTTAGATGTCATTAATCATCGATTGACATGAACTAAATTGACCTGACCGTGTATACATTATATAAGGAAAAACTGAATTTTTATTATGAACTGCTACTCAACAACAGATGACGCATATGCAATGAAGTTACCTGTTGATTAGCCTTAAAGTAATTTTCTATTCACAGCTCTCACATTATAACTCAGTGCAGGTGAGAAGAAAATGTGTGGCGTTCTTCAGACGAAATGTAGGTCGAAATCGATGTCTCGATTTACTGACTTTATAGATTTGTTTTTACATTGATTTACAGTCAAATTTGGAACAAACTTTAACTGAATAATGTTATGTCTTTTGGTCCTGTTAATTATCACGTGACTTATCGCCAACCGACTTATTGACCAGACCAATGACGCATAAACCAGTACGAACAGCCTAGTCACTCCGAGTTCTTATTGGACTTTCGAGATAGTGGCTTCTCGCCTAATCCAGCACGTTCAGTTCAGAATCCCAATATCAGCTTCCGTTATATGAATCATGTATTTCAGAAGTACTTGGTTCATATACAAGCAAACCAGAAGCATCATGTCATAAAATAGAAAATAACAATTTTAAATGATCAAGCCAAAAAGTGGCTGTGATTGTGAGAGATTGTAACTAATAAATTGGGGATAACTTGAGATTAGTAAATCGTATAATAGTAGTCAATAAGTCAAATGAAAGCCTATAATAAAAACAATGTCTATATACGTATAACATAGTTAACTAACGGTTATACAATAAAAATACATATAATAAAAGTCCATAAATATATCCTGGCAGTTACCATGCATTATTTTTCATCTGGACATAACAAATAGCACCTACCAGCGATTAATCAAAGAATTATTGTATGAAATGAGTTTTAGAATAATGTATATTCAAAATATCGCTAAAAAGCGCACTAAAGGTTTATTAGATTACATGCTTGAATTCAGCCTTTAAAAAAACATCCAACTTTGTACTTGAACCACCTTTGCTAAATGTCTTTTCACAGTTAATCTTCATGAATGCCGTACTAATCTTTGGACAACAAAGAATAAAATGTTCAGATTGAAAAGAGAAGGACAAGAGAATGGAAATTATGTGATATGAGAAATCAAGATTATCTATGGATGAGTTTAAAAAACCTTTACTTTATATATTAAGTTATTTCAAAATCAAACCTTGTAGTACTATCAACACAGAAATACCATTGTACGTGGCTTCAGTAATGTCATTTAAAACAATTCTGTAATTATTAGATATAAATAAAATCTTATACGATGTATCACACCATAAGGAAAACTCGTTAGTTGGTTTGCAGCAAGTGAAGATTTATACGCAGGAAGGATCTATGGCATTTGTTTGTATGTTAAAAATTTAGGGCAAAATACATAAAAGAATAATCAAGTGGATCAGAATTATATTTATTGGAAAATTTACTTACACCTGCCACCGCTCGTGGAGGAATATTGGCCGCCCATCGAACTGTCCTAGACAATACTTTCCTTTTGTTTCCGAGTGCTACTTATCCCTTTGATGCCTGCTTCCAATTCCCGACAGAATGTGTTTTTTGATCTTCCTCTTTTCCGTTTCCATTCAGGATTTCAAATTAGTGCTTGCCTCGTGATGCGGTTTGATGATTTCTTCAACGTGTATCCTATCTACTTCCAAAGTCTTTTTCTAATTTCTTCAACTGGAAGCTGATTCGTTCTCTCTCACAGTAGATTGTTGCTGATAACATCCAGCCAACAGATATTGAGTATCTTGCGCAGACAACTGTTTATAAATATTTGTACATTCTTGATGATGGTTGTCGTAGTTTTCCAAGTTTCAGCTCCTTACAGTAGAACTGTCTTCACGCTTGTAGTGAAGATCGTGAATTTAATGTCGAATTGCAGTTAGTTGTTTGAAGTTCCGCATGTTCTTTAACTGTAGAAATGCTTCTTTTATCCCCTTCTAATTGTCTCCCATAGTAGATTCTTCTACTTTCAGTAGATCCTGTATGGCTTGTGATCTGTTTTTGGGAACTATCTTGAATTCGTTGTAATTCTGTTTCCCCAGTTGTCCAGTGTTTCTCTATCTTCAGTTTCATCTTGTCAACCACCAAGGGGGTGATCTGAAGCTATAACAGATCCTTACCTGGTTCTCATGTCTTCCATTGTCCTTCTGATCTTTTTAGTGATCCAAATATGATAGATCTGATTCCCTGTAATATGATCCGATGAGACCCATTTAGCTTTGTTTATGCGTTTATGGGAGTATTTGGTGCCACCTACAATCATTTTATCGAACTCATATAAGCTTGTAAATCTGTCACTATTCTCGCTTCTTTCTCCCAATCAGTCTATGTCTACCCACGATATCTTTATACCTTGTGTTGTCTATTCCAACTGTAGGATTTAGGTCTCGCATAAGGATGGCGGGTCTTTTTCTGTGTACTTTGTTATGATTGGTTGTAGCCTCTCATAAAACTGGTCTTTATCGTCTTCATTGCACTTAACATTCATAACGATTCCCTCCTTCTTTGTTAGGAAAGATGCTTTCATGATTCTAGATCCATGAAATCCTCATCCTATATGAGCTTTTCTTACTTCTTCAGACAGTATCAGAGTAACTCTATGTGTGGGGAAGGCACTTTCTCCTCCATGACACTAAATCAACGGCACCTCTCCCTAAGCTCATCCTTTCTGTCCAGCTTAGGTACAATGGGTTTCACTTATTCCCAAAATCTCCATTTCGTATCTCTTGACTTCCGTAGCTAATTAATTGGTTCTCCCGGTCTTTCACTGTGTCCGTACATCTCTTGTCCCTACATTAATTGTTTCTGAGGTCGTCAAAAGGGGCGTCGACCTCATGACTTCCGAAGAGTTTACGATTTCACTATAAGGTGTCAACTCGGAGGGCAGAGTTTAAATGGTTTAAGTTGTTTATTCTGGTTAGCGTTCTTTTAGTAAGGTTGTTTTCTCCAGGATGGTCATGGGACCGGTAATAACCATGGAAGGAATTAATAGGTAAAATGAGTACAAAGTTTTATACTAGTCTCTTATTGCAGTTCAACACTCGTTTGTAAAATAGTTTTAAAATAAATGGGAGGATATTACTAACGCTAGAAAGTTGTTTATTTATCCTCCAAATGGTTCTTATCGAATAGTGGAATGATTTATATTAAATCTACTTCTTAACGCCTCTTTCTAAAATAATCGTTTCAATTTTTGACAAACCGCTGTTATTTCTCTGCCATAATAGCGGTCACCTTTCACACAATCTCTAGGATGTTCATTCTTTCTACATTAACAATCATATGTTGATTAGTTTCAAAAGAAGAAATAATGGAGGTACACCATAAATCACGTTAGAAATTCCTCTGTACTAAAAGAAACTAAATATATATTTATATTGCTTACTATGCTGAAGTTATGTTCAATTTAGCGGATTATCATTTCAATAATTTCATCCTACAGTTCTAATAAGGAGATTTAAAAAATGATCCTAAATTTTCATACATTCTCTTGGTTTTTATTAGATCAACTTCTACTAACTACAAAAATTAAAAACCCAAAGTGTTATGAATAATAACTGTTTATTATATCACGCGATAGGTAGCCAATCAGTATACGAATTATACAATTATAACACTATGTCACAACACTGACGTTTTGACCATTCTGAGCAGCCCAGCGTCCCTATTGATCCTTTTCTTGTCTAGCACTGCCTTTCGAGTTCAGAACGCTAATAACAGCTTGGTTTATAAACAAGCCAACTAGAACACATCATACCATAAAATAGAAAATAACAATTGTACAAGATCAAACCACAACTAGCTGTGATTGTGAGAGACTGTAATTAATTAACTGAGTATAACTTAAGAAGAGTAGACCGTATGATAATAGTCTGTAGGTCAAAATAAAGCTTATAATAAGAGGTACATAAATATACATAATCTAGTTACTCAGTAGTTATACAATAAGAATATATGTATAATATTTGTCCATTAATAGCTCTCCGAAATTACCTATAATTTAATCTTCACTATGATATAATAGTATGTATTTGGGTAGAAGAATTCAATTGTTATAGTCAGATGGATAATACAAACTTATTTATTTTCTTTCACCAACTGAACTATAAATTATTATCCATGGTTATGACAGAAAAAAAGTTGTAGATTATTTATACATTTTCAGTACCATAAGGGTTAATTTTGGTCATCAATAAACCTAACGCAATATATCCACCATACTGTTTAAACTTTGTTTATAACCACGGTTAAATCAAATCACATAAAATAAGCAAGAAATTGTTTTCTTTCAGTAAAGCTTTAAAATGATGAATATAACCAAAAGTTATTGATTTCTTTGTGATATTTAGCTATTTTTTGTTTATTTTTCTGTTCATGAACACACCGTTCTGGTGAACAATAGTTTACTGATCATAAAAAATTCATTTTAGACATACAATAATCATTAGTATGTTTTTGATCACTGCTAACCATAATCGGTTCTTTAGAGTTGATTTCAATCAAACCAGTCCTGATTAAGTTATCTTACCAACATCTAACATTTGAACAAGTAAGTAATATCAATCCACTTAGCTTAATGACGACATCATAACTTGATCAGTAAAATTCAATGAAATGTATAATATAGTATTGATTACTATTTAAGTGTCTAATTAGTGAAAGCATCTAGGTCTTATAGCAGACCAGTCATATCCCGAAAATATCAGCAATGGAATGCCTAATTACCGTAGTAGTCAATAATGAGTTCATCACATCAAGAATTATCAGTTTTATGAGGAGTGCAAAGTGGAATGAAACATACACCTAGAACTTCCTAATCATTTTCTCCAACCAATATAATATTAGTTTTGTATTGTACAAAATTTCCATAGAACTATTTATATAAGAAATATTACAATATAAAGTTCTGATGAATGTAACACGAGTAATCTTACACTAGTTATATTTCATCTTTAAGGAAATTACTTATTGAATTCATATCAATTAGGTTTATTTACAAAAAAACTACCAATATGATGACTACTGTTTTATTGGTAATGAGTTTTCTTGTTTCAATTACCAATGCTAAGGCGGTGACTTTCAATTGATATATGTATTCACAATTAACAAAATACATAACGAAAGTAATTTTTTGTTTGTTTGGTGAATTTTGAAATTATCTATAACATCAAATACTAATTAGTAGATCCTATGAATTTGTATTTATGTATATGACTAATTAGAATTACTCTGTCAACTTTCAATGAAATATGATTATTGTGTATGTTGTTCTAACTAACTTATACTACTCTCTCCTACTTTCTCCTTTCCTATAACATAAATATATATATAAAAAAAGTAATGATAAAACAACTATCCTCGTCAGTTTATTTAATTGAAATTTTATAACTAACCAATCAGAATGTGAAATATTTTCTAACTTATTTCAAGGTTATTATTTTCCATTTTTAATTGATTATATTTGCTAGAATTTATCTATTAGATTTAATTAAATGTTTGACTGTAATTTATGAAATAACTCTGTCGGTTCTTACTAAGTAATACCATGTGATTGTTTGCTTTCATCAAGAAAAGTTCATTATTAGGTTTGTGCAATATAGATATTATTCCACAAGTTGAAATCATGAGTTAATTGAAGCTAGATCACCATGGAAAACCTGGAAGTACTGACCGGCCGTTTCGTCCTAGTGTGGGACTCCTCAGCAGTGCTCATCCATGATCTCACATCGCGTGGGACTCCAACCCATATATCACACCGTTGGATGCCGACTCAGTGGTCTAGTGGTTAAGTGCTCGCGCGCGAAACCAGTAGATCCTGGGTTCGAATCCCATGGGGGCGGGATCGTAGATGCGCACTGGTGAGGAGCCTCATACTAGGACGAAACGGCCGGCCAGTGCTTCCAGGTTTTCCATAGTGATCTAGCCTCAATTGACTCATGATTTCAACTTGTGAAATTTCTAAAAATCTCCACAAAACCCATTCTGATAATATATATTATCCATTAGAAGCATAATCGCCTTTTATTTACTTGCTTTCAAATGCATAAATAATCGGAATATTTAAGAAGAAAGACTAATTGCTTCGTTGAATTCTATGGGATAGATTTCATTTCGACCTATATTAATAGTATTATGATTAGGATAAGATATATGGGATAAAGGTGTTTGATTTCGATGTTAAATATCATTTAAGTTTACATTTATTTTTAAATACCATAAAGTTTTGGCTGTTCATTCGTTGAGTAATAACAATATATGGTTGATTGTAAATGTAACATTACAACTACTTAACATACTGTAAATTATACTCAACAGAAGTAAATAGACAATTTTTAATCTCCATTACTAAATGGTATGGATTTTACCATGAGGTTTGGGTAGTTTTAAATTAATCCTTGAAATATTTATCAACTCGTATTTGTTAGTAAATAATGTTAGATTTCTTGAAGACACATTTAAAAAAGATTCAATCATTAAACTATTATCAGTCACATCTTCAGAACTATAAAATGTTCGATGGAAAAAAATTAAACATTTTCATCGACTTAAAAATAAAAAACTATGACTCGTGTTTTTTTCACAAGACTCCAGTAAGAGTTTTCATACCAACTGTTAGTGTCTAAAGATTATGACGTGAATATCATGAATAATACCATAGCGGTACCAAGATTTGATTACATGTAAAGAAAATGTTGTCTGGGTAGAAGTCACAAACTATAGAGAAACATCTTAATCTGTCATTACGTCTCACTAGTGTTTATCTGTTAAAGTAACTATCTTCACTAAAAACCACTCAGCCAAATGAAAGTTACGTAACTTTCATTTTGTATGGCATATATTTCATTCGTTTACAGATTTGTTGAGTAATAAATAAATTCGATCTCTGTGGTGTGCCATTTTCAAACTCTTAGTTTATGTAACAAGATCAGCTGTGAAAAATAAACAACCGAAATGTCTTCCTAAAGGCTGATTACTGTCACAAATATCTGAGAGAAATGAATACACTAACTATATACAAAAACTGATCATCTTGACAACAGCAAAGTTCATGTTTCATCATGGTAATAGCTGTGAACTACAGAACTCACGAAGTAAATCACTGTAAACGCTAAGAACTTCAAGATTTTGAGTAATCATTCACTGTGATAATAGATTGGCATTTTTATATAATAGTCGGCAGTCGATACAAATATTCATTACCTGAATGTATTCATTACCTAATCAAACTTAATAAATACATTTTCTAAACACTAAATCATTTCATAATAACTATGTAAAGTGTTGATTGTGGTCATTTTAAAGCTAAGTATCAGTTAATATATGACTCCTATTTTGTATTCCCTATTAATTAATTAATTACCAATCGTTATTTTCGACCGACCGTAAAAATTTGCATCTCTGTTTTGCTTTCGAATGTCAAAAGATTCTCTATGAATGTAACTGTTTATGTATGTGTATGCGTAAAGTGTGAAAACATGAATATTCCTTTCATCTCTAGTCTTTCTGGGTAATTAAGTTAATAAAAAGCAATTAATGGTCTAATAATCATTAAAACTATTTACAGGCAGAAGTTAATTTGCTTGTCCATCAGTCCTAGTAGTACATGTAGTATCAATTCATCTACTACAAAGTTAGTTTGATTTGTCAAGTGAATATACCGGGATGAGATTGTTAGGTATTATTATTATTATTATTATTATTATTATTATTATTATTATTATTAATGGCTTTATTCAATATTATATTTTGGTACAATATAGAATTTTTCAGCATAGGGTATTCGCTGTTTTTCTTTGTGATTAGGTTTCTTGTCTGCACATTCGTTGGTGCCTGAAAAAGACTAAGAAAACCAGTCATATGGTATCCCTAAAGAGGGGGCATAAAATAAAACGGTTTGTCGGTATTCGGTGATTTTTCAGGTAATTAGCCTCATATTAGGAGAGAATAGTGAAGAAAGCCATATATTGAAATAATTTTTCATGACATAAAATATGTATTATTGTATTATTGTATGAACAGAATGTAATTCACATCTGTGATGTTAGTCAACAAAAAGTTGTCATTGTGTTTAATAAAGTCAATTAAGATCATTACACTACTCAGCATTAAAATAGATTGAATGAAAAACTCAAAGATTGAATGATATAAGTTTTTAATTTGTGTAATTCTACGAATTCTTGTCATGCTTCTATACACATCTAATCGATTTAAGTTTAATAATTTAAACTATATGGTTTAATTGAGCTGAAATTCATCATTTACAACTGAGTTGAATATCAAATTACATCAGTATTCTGAGTAAATTCTAATTATTAACTTAAATAGCTTCAGGCATATTAAATGTGGAAAGGAAATACATTCATATATGTACAAGACTTTGACTTCATTAGTGAAACTCACAAGGTAAATGTTTTGAAATTAATTGGAAGGACTAAAGTATAAACATTCAGCTAACATCATTAAACTACTTATTGCTTTCTGGAATTCATAAAAGCTAACTTTCTTTCGTTTGTGAATTGTACTATTTATCTAATTCTTTTTTTTAAAGGCTACAAAATATCCTAAACTTTATTATTATATAAGACGGTATTAGATATTACCAATATTATGGTAAATAATTTCGAATTTAAACTGATTAAGGCTTTGATAGATTAATTTATATCAAAGATAATCAATTTATTCTCACGAGAAATCCATGTAACATGTTATTTGGATTCGGTTCAGGCAATCGAGGATAGAATATAACACACCGTAATATGTATTAATGAATGTTATTTCATGCAGGTAATTAGTATCACTTTGTATGTAGATTACAATGTTAATACCTGATGAAACTTATTCCCCGAAAACAAATTGATTTAATTAAATCCAGGTGTATTCCAATAATCTTAATCGTAACAAACGAAGTTACTCAAATTGAATTCGATTGTTATCCATTTCTGTATTTATTTTTAAATGTTTTATTGTTAACGTTCTACATTACAAATGGAATAAGAGAAAGCTATTCTATGTTGAATCTCTTTCGTAATCAATGGTCTTAAGTGAATCCAGTCTAATAAACTGTACAATCTGTGACTTATCAGACTATATTTATAATACATATTCATAATCTTTTGGTGAAGGCTTTATACTTCAGTGGTGATGTGTTCTTTTAGTCAGACAGTTTGGTTCCAGAGCTTTCACCGTCGTTCTTTACATCACTGTTAGCTCATACTTCAAGTAAATGTTTAGATCAAAGATCATAATACCATTTAAATATCTACACAAACTAGAATTTTCGATCATCATTTCAAGATATGGCACATTATTTTAAAAGTAGTTTAGTACAATCGTAATATATATTTGGCATTGGTTAGCACGGAAATTTAGTACACCTTATTTAGAACAAATTGGCCATATGTAAGTGCTTTCCAGTAGATGTTTATAATCTACGTTAAAATTTAATTTCAATACCTGTTGTAACCTAGTCAACTGTCTGTCTCGTTATCTAACAGTTCGAACGAACGTTTGTTGTTAAATATCGCACATTAATTTACTTACTAATACTTACAGTAACAAGAGAACTGTACAGTAATTAATTGTGTAATTATTACTGATTAGGTTAGAATTAGTAAGAAGCTTGACAAATTGTTGATGATTGTAAGACCTTTTGTTAATTACTTGTTTTGTTATATTCAACGTTTTATCTTTTATTTTGGAAAATAAATCATTACCAACTTTTTCTTTAAAAATTGTTTACATAATTATTTTTCAGACGAGTATCTTACTATACTTGACGGGTTTGTAAAAATCAGCTCAACTTGTAACTAGTATTCGTTATAGATTGACAATAATTAAGTTACCATCAAACGCTAAGGAGCATTAAATAGCTCTTTCTTCTTTTCTAAGACTACTCAGCAATATGCACGTACTGCTCTTTCAGGATCCGAACCTAGGACGCTTGGGTCTCGTAATCATACTACTACTAATAATAATAAGTTATAACTCAGTATTCCAAATTTTCTTCTTTAAACAGTTCACAAAGTACAGCAACGATCTTGCAGTCGCACCTGTGGTAATTGACTCATTCCCAATATTATCTAACTGCACTTGTCATAATTTCATCCTAGAACTTTGTGAACTCATCTCGAAACTAGTCACTAGTATGAAGACAAATATATAGTTTTTCTAATGGGTGTATAAACATTATTCATGTCGGAATGTCAGAATGAAGGATAAAAACTTAGGATATTTTATTTCCGTAAACGACGTAAACTTTTATCAGTGTGTTTACATTTCCTCACAAGGTAAAATATCGAAAATATGAAGTCATTTTTCATTTCGTAAACAAAGATGAAACCTTGCTGCACATCACTAAGGGTATATATATATAATATTATCGCGTATAATACACCTGTTCAGTATAGTTCAGGTTCTATTATTTTACATTGTGAATATCTCATAATTATTAAAATTGGATGATGATTCATCAGTGTCTCGGTGTTCTAGTTGTTAACAGAGAAATACAACAACATTATTTAAATTGCCCCTAATTAACTTTCTCCATAATTCTGGTGATATATTTTAACTTTTAGAATGCTAGTTTTTTTTTATTATACTATATTTTCACTCTTACTCTGTATTTCAATTTTGATACAGCTATTTATTTTGAATGAGTTTTAAGATATCCGGTAATCAAAATATGACTGACAGTTAAAGGGTGTACTATACAGTTGAGGATGAAATTAATTTTGATTTTACTGTGGTGAATATATATAAATATAATGAGGTACCTGAAACACTTTTATTGAATGATTTGTGTCTTACATTGAACTTTTTATTCATTTTTTGTGTTTATTCAGTGAATGAATTCTGAATATTAGAGCGTAATTTTTGTTAAAGATTTCTTTACAAGCTCTAACTTTTACTATATCTATTTTTTAGTTGAGATATCGAGTTGTGTTACACAAGACATCAATATGATAAACAGTTAAAAATAATTTTAACCGCTTGACATACAAATTTGAATTATAATTATACACCTATAAAATGAACGACGAATTGGCTGAAAGTGCTGAGGTATAAAACACTTACTAAACATTAAAAAAGTTGTGAACGGACTCAGTCTGTTTATGAATAGTTAATTTTCAAATGCCTAGCATTATTGATGAGATTAAAAAAAAAAACAAATTTACATTCCTTTAATCATTGTGATTCATTGTTCAACATTACTTCCATTTTTAATTCAATATGATAATTACTCAGTGAAGTATTTGTGTTTGTTTTCCAGTGTGATATTTTATTCGGTATAATATTAATTTGTTTGAGTGTGATGTTTTATTCAATATATGATATTCTTGTATTAAATTAATATGGACTATGCTCAGCATGACACTCAGTATACGATTTGTTATGACTCTGGATATTTTTCATATATGTGATTTCATCCTAATTATGATTAACATAAAAATGAGGGTATTTTCAACTAGGGTCGTTGTGTTTTCAGGTTAATCAATCTTCACTTGTACTAGTCTTTGTGTGCTTACTTCGCATCGTGGGAATTGTAGTGGTTCCTCGTTTTACAAGTATAAGTAATAAGTGATCCTGACATAACAATTAGGACGATCAGACATAACAATTGGCAACGCATTTATAATAATCGACGACCAGTCATAACAATGATTTTAACAAGCTTAGGTAAATATAAATTGCAAAATAATAATAAACCAATTTTATCGGTTGACTGGATTATCTTATCTACACTTTATTGTCATCAGATGTATTCAAATGAATAAATGTCTCCATAATAAACACATTAATAGTGTTAACTCTTTCCAGAAAGCTTAAACACCACAATATTAACTTAAGTGAACATTTGCCAAAATTTAAACAAACAGTTTGACAGAATTTGGTTGTTGAGTATAGGGCAGAAAATTATATGTATGATATTTGAATAACCTCAGCGGTTAAGTTTATATAATTCCAACTTTCTACTTAGCAAACTGGTTTGGGCTTTTTCTTTTTTGTAACTTATTTGTAATCTTAAGAACATCCTTAGATTTTAAGTTCATTAAAAAAGAATACCAATTTATCGTATCTAAGTTCCAAGTCTTTGTGTATTACTTTCAGAAAATTAGTTATCATTGAACTTCTTAACCAGAAATCTTTACATATTTTTCATCTCAATAAATTTTGTGACCAAGGATAGAGAATTATCGGTCACATCCAGGATGGATGAAGCCAGATTTTAATCTGTATTTGAATATTACCCCCAAGTAACAAGTTGTTCAATGTTTTTCGTAAACACCCAACTGAGATACAATCGACTATTACTTTACCAAGCCTCATCCTGTAAATTTGTAGGCCTCTGATTTTCAAGGTTTAATTAACAATATGTGATATATTAGCGCAATACATTTCGAACAATCTGATCACACATATACTTGTTAAGAGCATTTATATATCAAAATAAAAAGTCAGTTAGACTGGGAATGGGGTAAGAGGTGATTAATTAACAGTAATTTCTCAACAGTGTTATGGGCGTTTTGTAATTTTCTGTCAGAGACGGACTGTAACTAGACCATAATTCAGGAACTAGGGTGCATTATAAGCTTTTTTCCTATGTGATTCCTCAGCAGTGAGCACCTATGATTTCACTAAGGACTAAGCTCACAAATTTCAGTTCTCGTGTTAAATGCTTAATCTCAGGACTATTAAATTGACAGTTGTTTACATTCCTAACTTTTATCAATTCACAATATTGTGCCACACCTAGTAGGGTCATGAATGCGAGCTAATTACTAGTCCCATAATATATGAAACGTCTACCAAATACTTTCTGCTTTTCAGTCCATGATGTAAAATTACGAATTTCGAAAATCTCCACAACTTCCCACTACCTAGAAAAAGTTGAAATTTTACCATCTTTTATTATCTAAAATAAAAAGGAGGGGAACAACGATACTTTAGGAAAATTCTAATTAAACAGCACATAGACTGAAAAAAACTAATTAAATTAATCTGATCCATTAGGGTGACTGACATAAGTAATAGATTACGATTATATAAATATTATGACAAACCACCTACCCATGAAAAATAAACAAACAAGAAAGCAATCGGTTATCACACACACATCGACTAAACCAATAAAGGGTAGAAGATATTTATCATTTCTTGAAAATGTTGAACATTGGCTGGAATTAACTTGAACACTTTTGAAAATGTAATCAGAGTATAAAAATGATCATGGAAAATACCATACACTTAGTCCAGCATCTTTAGGTTTGTGTAAAAGTCATTAGTCACTGGAAAATGTGAGACCTTGCTTTATTTTTTTGAAAAAACAATTTGTTCTCACATCAGATAATGATAGTAATAATATACATAGTATTCACTCCATACTTTTACCGATTTAACTACATCATTTGCTATTGTTACCATATAATAAAAGAATTAAGATGATTAACTTTGACCAGCACATTAAATGATTGGTTCGTACATCAAAGAACCTGATTATTTTTCATTATCAACACTTCTTAATCGGTTTATTGTATAAATTTTTTGTGGCTCTAAATCTGACTAAAGGTTGATCGTTTGCTGATTGTTATCGAAATATACATCTCAGCTACCCTCATATATAATTAACGACTTAACTTGTGTTAGTGAATACTGGAATTGAATAAGTCAAATACGAGAATAGATTTCGAGATAGATTAAAGAAACGAAGCGAAGAGGAGAGCGAGAAGCGAAACGAAACGACATGCAATGGAGATGGCGCGTGAATCAACCTGATTTAACCAAACGTGAATCGATATTTATAGTGAGACAAAAATAAGTTACAAACACGTGATGAATAGGGTAAGTAATTAACACACATACGATCATATAAGAAACAGTCAAGAATAATAAGAGAATAATTAACAAGGTCAAAATGTGATTTGAGAACAATGAATAAATTAGTCTGTCCGAAAGCCAGAATAAATTATGTAGGCTTGACATGACACTACATAAGAAAGTGTAGTATACAGATTGGTAGTGTTAGATATAACAAATATATAACCCTTTTAGATGAAGATATTTCATTCTAAATGATTACTCGTTGTTGTCACGCCATTCTACTGTTCAGTCAGTACTATTTTTGGATTGACATATCCATACAGTGAAGGCATCAGTAAAAAGTCATTAATTTAAGTTCTTATCAGTTCACCACATATTAAAAAATAGTAATCAATAATCTGTTATATTAGGTTCAATCACATTATACCAATTTAATCCACTGTATCATAAATGACAACGAGTCTATATTCTAGTTCAAATGAATTCCAAATTTATTTCAATGACCTGACCACATGTAGAATATTCAAAGCCCAAATTATTTTACTCTTGGAATTATTTCTACTATACATTTTCAAATGAAAATATTTGTCTACTTAGAATTTTGCATTATTAAGCAATATCATTTTAAATAGAGCAAGAACAAAGATTGGTGCAGAATAATATGAATTCATTTTATTTCGTTAGGTTCTCATCAGCTGCTGACATCCTAAATTATTTGAAATTCAACATTATTACAGATATTGACATATTTATACATAAGAGTGTGATTAAGGATCAATATATGTGTATGATGATGTAGAAAATATTCAGATAGAGTTAATGAGCTCATAAAATGTTTGATTCGAATAAATAAATAAAGTTAGAGAGTGAAAGTTCTGGAACATTGAAATAGTGATTAGAACTCATAAAAATAGATTAATAGTAATAAAGAAAATATGAATTAAAACCAATCATTTATGTATGATGTAATTTAAACTTCAGAAAGAGTTGGAAGATGGGGAATGACGTAATAAATAAATAAATAGGAGTAAATGAATAGAAAGGGTGGGGATTATTGTTACCAGGGTAAAGAAAGATTTATTACTGTCTCTATTTGTATACATAGATCTGGTTTTAAACGTTTGATTGCTATCGCTTCAGCGAATTTCAAAAGGTTAGAGTTTGATTGTTTGTTGATCACCTTGAAGGACTTCAGTATATCAACTTCATGTCATTTTAATGGCAAAAAATAATCCCCATACACACAATTGATATGAACGAAGAATATTCTTTTCAATAAATTTTTCTCAGGTTTATTATCCAAATTGGTCAGGTTTAAGTCAAAATACATCGTTTCAATATCATAGTATGTGAATCAAGTATTGTTTGTCATATAAAATCAAATTGTTAATGTTTGGGTGACTAATATGAAGTGTTAATTTGTATAAGACTTTATACCTTAAATCGACAGATAAGTGATCAGAATAAATATGATTAACATGGTGTGAAAGAGAGAAAAACGTAATTACAAATAACGTAATAAGTAGAATAATATGAATAGGATGCGCATTAGTAAATAGGGGTGGATGCTGAATAAATCTCTCAAAAACATTGGCAGGTTCTTTAATAATAATAATAATAATAATAATAATAATAATAATAATAATAATAGAATGTGCGAATAAGTCTAAACTATGAAAATAAACACTATTAAAATTACGTCACCATATAATAAGAATGATTATTAATTCATTAGTCTAGAAGTAGGCAGTTGAACATGTTTTTTCTGGATGCACAACTCCAGTTTTTTTATCCGAACAGATATTACTTTAGCCGTCTGAAGGATTCTCAATCATTTTATAATGTGAATAATGCTCAGTTGTTTTTATCCAAATAAGTTAACAAATAATTCCATGATTCTGAATGATATCGTACACTATTCAATAATTTTGTTCTTGGTAAATATCATCTATAGCGATATCGGGCATGTAGTGGGCAGAAACAAGTCATTTAAAGTTATTTATCGTATTCCTACTAGTTTTTCTTATGGTGATCGATCTCGTTTCTTACACATGACATAAGCCATAGGAATTCGAGCCAACAATCCAACTCTGTGTTCATAAGACATTTGTAACACCCTAATCTCTCCCTTGGCCTTAATAAATGAATTTATTTATTATTATTCTCTTCGTTTATTTTTTTTTTCTTCACCCCCTCGTACCATTTTATTTTCTCTAAAATATGCGCTTCACGGTTCAATTATCTGAACACTTCTTATTACGTAATCTTATAATTTTTATAAACGTTATCTTATTGTCTATATTTGTTCGATTCACTGACCTATTTCCTATTATGTGACATTGATTTAAGCCTTTATTATTCTTATCACAACTAGTATACCTGTCATCACAATACTAATTTGTACTTTTCACTTATTATGTCATCCTTTTCATTGTCATCATTGACTCATAAACTACCTTGATCGGTTTAATAATTTCGTATATGCATATAAATATTATTGTATATTAGAGTAAACCCTGATGAGGATCTAATCGAAAACAATATTGTTCGCTTATATATGTTGTTCTAAACATTATCCAGTATAGAAATTGCATATATTATATTTTTGAATAATATTATTTGTATAGATGATTGATTATGTTATTTTTGATGGACAAAAGAGTGTGATTTTCTAAACAAGTATTTATAATGTTTTTTCTATTTGTTGAGAGTTCTAAGTCTAGTTTATTTGCATACAATTGTTGTTTATTCAAAGTAAAGAGTCGATCTAGTTTTTGCTTGTACGTTTTTTCATTTATTCTTAACATAAATGTAACATCGAACATTAAAATGAAAATCAAAAAGTATCAGTGGTTTAATGGTAATGTATTTACCGTAACATATAAAGGTTCTGGGTTGGATTAATCCAATGTATTGGATTATGTGTATGCATTTCCAACAAGCTTCAAACGACTATAAAACGACTGTGCTATTTCTAGTTACCTAGAAGCGTTATCACTTCACTAGCTAGTTTTATTTAGAGATTCACTTCACATTTACTTCAATATTATTTCGTTAATACTATGAAAAAATTTAAAGTTTTAATTTTGTATATCATGAACCAAATTTAATTCTACAGCTAGTGAAAACTAGGAAGCATTTGATAACCGTTTCTTCCTAGTGTGAAACGTCTCAGAAATGAGAGTTAACAACCGAACTGTGGATCGAACTCAGAACTTTAAGGTACCACTGCGAGTACTTAACTACATTGTCTTTCCTTTTTGTTATTCGTTAAAAATTATTTGTTTAACAAAACCTAACAAGCTATAATAAAGAAAGGAGTTTACAAAGAATTCACAGTCAGAAAGAATATTCATAATTAAAGAGATTGTAAAATCGTGTTCCATCTTTTGATTTTGACATATAGAAATAACGGGAACAATCAACAGATAGAACCATGAATCTTTTCAGATCTATCTGACATAAAATTCATGAATAATTGACAAAAGAAATACAGGAGTCAGAATTTGTAATAATTTGTGTGTATGCCAATTTAATATGCTAAGACTTGACAAAATGACTGATGAAAATCAAGAGTGGAACAATCAAGTTCGGGCTTTCAAAAGATTTCTTCTTAAAATTTTTTTTAGTTATGAAATTTTCAAAGCATACCACATTATCGTACACTTGATCACAATGATTGTTAACAAATTTGATCAATATTATTGAACAACAAAATTGGTTCGTTAGTTTAACTAATAAATTCAATCGACTTCATGCTCAAATCAATACATAATTTTAATATTTTTTCTTTTGCAGAAAGTAATCATGAAATGTGAATATGTAATATCTGTCATCAGCCATATTGTGGGAGAGAACAAACCAGCTTCCAGCTGAAAAAGAAATTAGGAAAAGACGGTGGAAGTGGAGCGGACATACATTGTAGAAACCATCAAACTACATCACGAGTCAGGCTCTTAATTGGAATCTTCAATGGAAACAGAAAAGAAGGAGACCAATGAACACATTGAGTCGAGAATTGGAAGCAGACATGAAAATGATGAACAGCGACTTGAAACAACTGGAAAGGATTGTCCAGGACAGAGTTAGATGGAGAGTGGTGGTGAGTGGCCTATTCACCTTGATGACTACTAACAGGAGTAAGTAAGTGAGTATGTAAGTAAGCAAGTAAGTAAGTAAGTAAGTATATAGGTCATCAGCCATCTTTTCTACTGGAGTTTTAAATTTTAATAAAACAAATTTGAAAAGTAAACATGCATACATGCAAGTACAGTCATTAAAATAAATATCATTATTACTATTATTATTGTTTCCATACTAATTGGAGTTGTTTTAATTGTCTGTTTTAATTTGATCAATTCTTTAGACACTTGCTAGTTTTTATTAATTAAAAAAGGTTGTGTAGATTTACTATGTTTATCACTCTCTCTTATTCCGTGAAGATATTTTAATGCTTGAAATTAACAATAGAACATAGTACACTTTCAAAATACACAGGATTGATATTGATTATTGATAATCAATAATTATATTCTACCTTATATTTATATTAAACTCCAAATTTACTTTGTTAAAGGAAAAAGCTTTTAGATGTCATGATGAAAACAAACTTTTCATAATGTATTGAATTTTGCCTTTATTGATTTTTGATTTCAGTAATTAAACTGCGTTGATTTGATAATAACAATAATTATAAAGAGTCATTGTTTTGATATATTTTGAGCTTAGGATAAATTGTTTCTCATGAGGTTCTTTTTTAAATTTATTGAGGAAATCAATATTGCGATAAATTACCATGATATTAATAATGATTTATAATTTAATACTTAACTTGATATGAGTTAGTTAGTTTATTTATTTGGTATAACACTGAATTTAAAAGTAATTAGGAAATACATTTAATGAATTTTCATTCCATCTTGAAATTAAAAGCAAACGTAATTTCTATTTAACGTAATGTGTTTGGTAGTAATTGATAGGAAACCCTGGATCTAGGTTTAATACTACTTGTGATATGTCAGCAAGGTATACCATCAGTCTTTAGGAAAATAATGTTCCTCATATAATTTGAACTCATGTCACTGATTTTCAGAATCTGAAACATTGAATCACGTAGACTAATCGGCAGATTGCAATTCTATGAGTAAGTTTCGACCAACGCTAATAGCTAGAAAAACAAGCCATTGATTACTCAACAATTAGATTTTCAATCCAAATAAACACACTAGTGAAACTCATGGTGAGCTATCAAACTTGATAATTTTCACTAAAATATCACATCGCTTTTTCAATTCTAGATACTGCATAAATGTTAAGATGAAAGTAATTAGTTTACAAATAATCTAATATAATGTTCAGCTTACTCATAGGTAATAGGATACAATCTGTTACTGAAGCAAATTATAAAAGGATATCAAAGTGCATTGTTTAGGGTACTGAAAAACTTTTGTTTATACTCTTGTCGAAAAACATAGATTGTGTCTCAGTATTAAAATATGCCTTATTGATGACTTTCTGTGAACATAAGAGGCATAAAACTCTTAAGGTTTTATTCAAACTGACTTTGAACACCTGAATAACGACAGTTTGCAAAATTCTCCGATTGTCTTGGATCTTCAAGCAAGGAATTCATTTGAAGTAAAAAAAAACTAGTAAAGAATTAATATTTTGAACGTCAAAGTATATATATGATAAGCTAATTGAATAACTAACATAATTTATATTAAATGTGTTTTGTGTGCATTTAACGCTATGCTCCCTAATTGCCTTGGATAAACAAGAAAACCAAATTAATTCTACCGGATACAGTAGATACCAAATGCTTGAAATAATAATATCGCTTAATTAAATTGGAGTTAATGTACGCTAATGAAAATTTGATGTTTTACAATATCTGTTTGCACTTCCACCAACTTTGTCTCCTCTCTTTTATAATATTTATTAAATATATTTAATGAAAATGGCAAATGAGAGAGAGCAAGAGAGAGATAGAACAAGAGAATATATCCCAATTTAGTCAGCTAATGGATTTATTATTATTATTATTATTATTATTATTATTATTGTAGTTTTTATCAATAAAATATGTGATGACAATTTCTATGATGTAGAATGTTTATTTTGGTATTATTATTATTATTATTATTATTATTATTATTATTATCAGTAATAATAATAATGGGGTTTGACAGTTATGGTCTCAATTAGGCGATAGTGATGAATTTACTAATTACATGGTTATATATATATATATATATATATATATATATATATATATATATATATATATATATATATATATATATATATATATATATAATGAGTACTGTTCATAACAAATGCATTTATTTGAAAAAGTACAATGATTAATACTATTGTTTATATATATATCTAGATAAAACTGAGTGAATGGGGGGAAATTAACTTCTATGCTACTAACGTCATCATCAGCATCAGAAAAACTACGAGAATGAGATGTTTGTTGTAATTATAGGGACAGCTAGATCGTAATAATTGGCCAGGCCTATCATGTGATAGATAATTGAATGATATGATGGGACATTCTTATCATGATAGTTGACATTCTTTTTGAATGTGGGTAACTTGAACAGTTGACTTATTCCTCTTACAATTGTTTTTGATTATGAATAGTTCGTTGGGGGTTAGTTACCGTATCATGTTCTAAGATCGTTAATTAATCATAACAATCATGAGGCACTTTCAACAGAAATCGTGAGATGAAACCTGTCAGCAAATGGATCCAGTATGTAGCGAACTAAATCACTTGCATTTTTGGCCCAGATTATATTTATATAGTAATTGACTAATCTCGTATTGGTAAGCTTGGTTCAATAATAATTATTTTAAAAATTTAAATTGTGTTGATGTAAGGCAAATCGATTTAAAAATACTTTTCAGTGAAGTGTTATATCGATCTATTTAAGATGCAAAATAAATTTAGATCTGCTTCTCTCTTCGCCCTCCTTTTGTTTTGTGATATATTTGTCTATATGAGTGTGTGATATTTTGAAAAAGAAAAATCATGATGAGAATTTTACAGAGGAAACTTGAGAGTCGTGACATGAAGCGAAATGGAAACCGTTTTCTACTACTTCTCAACAACAAACACTATCAAATCTCAGAAACCCATTTACTTATATTTTACCTAAAAGTACTGTTATTCTCAACTACGATTATGTAAATTGATGAAATTGAGGTGAATAACTAAAATAATTTTCTAGAATTTCACTAAAGAAGGAAAATCAACTGATTTTTCGATATTTTCTAAAAGATTATATCAATAGAAAAGTGATTTATATTCTTATATACTTTGTATTAAGGGGTTTCTCGTGTGACTTGGAGTGAATGATAGAAATATAAAACAATTTTCAATGAATATACAATTTATTATCCATAAACAAAGTGATTTTTATCAGAATGGGTTTTGTGGAGATTTTTTTATAGAAATTTCACAGATTAAACTCATGAGTCAGTTGAAGCTAGACCACCATTGAAAACCTGGAAGCACAGGACGGCCGTTTCATCCTAGTATGGAACCCCTCAACAGTGCGCATCCACGATCCCGCACCACCCGGGGCTCGAACCCAGGACCTACTGGCTTTGCGCGCGAGCACTTAACCACTAGACCACTGAGCCGGCATCCAACGGTGTTAATGTCTAACTTCAACCAATCCACGAAGTTGCGCCACCGTACACCATTGTCTTCAGTGAGTTGTTATCTCACAACAGACCTGGTTGAACTCCACTAGTGACTGACTTCAGGAAAAACTCCTGGAGTTCTAGTGAGAAGCCGTTACCAGTGGAGTTCAACCAGGTCTGTTGTGAGATAACAACTCACTGAAGACAATGGTGTACGGTGGCGCAACTTCGTGGATTGGTTGAAGTTAGACATTAACACCGTTGGATGCCGGCTCAGTGGTAAAGTGATTTTTGACAAATAATTCATAGATAAATTTCATTATTGAATAATTTTAGTAATAAAGATTACCTGATTACATCACTGATTTATTTTATTTGAAACGAGAAATACTCCACTCCTCCCTCCATCACTATGACCATAATCATTGTCATCATCATCATCATCAGCAGCAGCAGCAGCAACGATTACAATCATTATGACTGTCGATTAGGAAACAAGAAATAAATGAACTTTTCAACAATGAAATTTCAATAGACTTGTTAAAATTATTATACTTAGTTAAGACAGAAGTATTCTCCTCAGTTGAAGATAGAATTAATTAGCAAACTACAGTAAAACTTATAAGCAAAGATGGATGGCGGCTAGAAGTGAAACCCAAGACGCATGTTCCACTGTTAGCAACCATCCATCTTTGCTTATAATGCCTGTGACTTAAGTCAGTATCAAGGCAGTTCGCACAGGATGCACATATACCAATAAGGGACAGGTCAAATGCAGTCCTAAAAATCAATGAGAAGATTCAAATAAATAATACGGAATGAATTTACGGTAAAATTTGTTAGATTGTTTAAGTTTTAAACTGTGTATCTTCTCTTTTTTATATTTAGGGATTGTCGACAGTTGGTTCAATAACAGTTGAATGAATTCAAAATCTGAATAAAATATAGAATAATAACATGATGAATCGTAGTGGAATTGACAACATTAAGAGCAATAAAAAAGACCAGTTATCAGAAAAAAAATCAGAAAAGAATTTCTCAATAAATTTAATTCATAGTTTCCATCATGGATTGATCTTAGGCACCCGTAAAAAAAGAGAATATACGACATAGTTTTTCTGGAGTACGAAAATATTCAGCAATGTAAACGACTCATTCAGGAATCAAACATAGCGTTTGGGAATCTCGCAGTGAGTACTTAACGTCTCGACCAGTGAGTCGACATTCAATCGTTTGTACATCTAACTCCAACTACTTTTCGATTTCGGTATTGGATAATTGTACCACAAGCGGAAGGCCAAATCACACTGAGTTGAGAATCGGAAGTAGACTTGAAAATGATGAATAACAACTGGAAGTAGCTGGAAAGGCTTGAGCACGTCAGGGTTGGATTGAGAGTTGTAGTGGGCGTCCTATGCTCTTCCACGAGGAGTAACAGGAGTATGTAAAAAAGTAATGAACAAGGTCAAAATGTGACTTAAGAATAATGAATAAATTAGTCTGTTCGAAAGCTAGAATAAGTTATGAGAGCTCTTCATAGTACCAGCCACTACAGATGAGCGATGAGATTATCCCCAAAAGAAGAAGAAATTTCATGTAGTGGCTTGTTGTATGCTAGAAAAAATCAGCACAGCAATTTTTCCGATTACAACAGGTTAAGTAAATGAAGATACTCAGAATTGTAGGCGGAAAAAAAGTTTGCCAATCAATAAATAATGACTCGATTCAGTCCTGAATATTACCATCTATATAGTATGAACCCTTACAACTTAAAATAGGGATTAGATTACGTCAATAGAAGAAAACTGAGGATGTGTTTCGAGTTTTGAATATTTGTTCGTTGTATTAAAAAGAGAAACTACAATCATTATTGAGAAAAAAACACGGTAGTTTATATTTAAATTTGACATTTAAAACCTTAACTATATCAGTTAGAGATCTTTGGATCCTTGTAAGGGATAGGTCAGTGATTAAGGAGTTCGATGTTCAGCATCTATGTGACTGGTTTGAGCACAACTCCACCTAATTCGCATTAACTAACTAGGTGGTATTATCAATATACTTCAAACATTGAGTGAGGCTCAAAGTCAACTTCATAAATCTGTCTTTTACCTGGTAAAAGAGTTAAATAAACAAAGAGGAAGAATATTTATGATTGACTGTTAGTGAAAAGACTTAAAAATAATAACAAGTTAGTATTTACAGGTTATTATGTGTGATATAATTACAGTGAAAATTGATCAACGGTTAATTCATTCATATTTTAATTAATCTACTAATCTTTACTTCTGTTACATCTTTTTTTTCATAAAATAGATCATTACAAAGTTTAATTTATATCAATCTATATCATATAAAATCAGTAGTCAGTTTAACAGTCATCTTTATGAGGTATCTAACAAGCGTAATCAAATATTCGGGAAAGAGTTAAAATTTAGGTAATGATATTTTTAAAGTGGATTTTATGTAAAGAAATAAAGAATAATGGATAGAGATTATTAATCACTACATTATTATTATTATTATTATTATTATTATTATTATTATTATTATTATTATTATTATTATTACATAAACAAAATGTATTGATTTTTTTCTTTGTATATTCAAACTGAAAGAGAAATCAATAACTCGTAATTATCATAATGATAATATTGATTCTTTAATGTAATGAACCGATAAAGACTTTATTCTTTAACAAATCGATAGATTGGTTGTCTTGAATTGTTGCTTTTTTTTATTATAAAAAAATAAGTTTTATCATATGATATTTTCTGTTTGTTTCTTTTTTAGACAAATACAGTTACAATGAGAGGTAACTCATCTACGGATTTTATTTATAGTAAGAAAAAGTAAATGGTTATAACTTTTCTTTTTCATATAATTTAAGAGGTTTAAGTATGTTAAACTTTCGAAAAGAATAATCGCAAAGCTATAGAATAAAAATTTTATGGTTTATTGGTAATTATCAGAAAGAAATATCTAATTTGACGCTGAAATATGTGCTTCGAGGATTAAAATCTGTTACACTCTGTTGCATTATAATCAAAGATGCTATAGATAAACTGTTCAGTCGGTGACTGGTGCTTAGCACAATTGATTCATGCTTACTAGTTTGCTATTGTGTGTTAATTCATGCTAGTGTTTACATTGATTGCAATTTATTTCGTCTCAATGTGAGACCAAATATATACAAATGGGTAAATTGATAGCTACATGAATAAATGCAAAAAGAAGAATGAAATTGTGTAAACCTTTTTAAATTTAAACATTTAAACGAAATCATGATGGTCGGAAATTTTAACCCCTTGCTAATTAAATAACTATTCACCTTTTGTAAATATTATCAGATATTTGATAAGTATGTGAAAACTTTTCTAAGATTGTGAATTCAACCTAATAATCATAATCAATCAGAATGATGTGAAAATATTTTTCAGGATAATGTAAAGTTTATTATGATCTCTTTCTGGATGAAAATGTTATGTTAGAAACGTCTGACAAGAATGGTCTAGGATAAGCGAATTAACCTATCAATATTTGTTATGTTTAAAACTTTAGAGACTTGAATTGCATATGTATTGTTCATGAAATCGTTTGTGGTTACTGTCGGGATAATAACTGTTTATTTTAAGCATGTAACATGCTCGTAAAATTTGATAAATGCTCATTTCTCAGCCATTTCGATATAGAAATTTGAATGATCACATAAATTTATAAATCAGTTAAAATCTACATATTACTAGTTTATTGAATTAATTAAAACGATTTTATTATCACTTAATGTTTTTCACCAAATGCTGACTTCGCTAGAGATCAAGTTGTTTTTAGTTCAATCGATTGGATCTTATAATAAAAAACCTTAGGTCTTCGGAGGGATGACCAAATGTCTGGGATATCATTTGTTCTCATAAATTTTCCTGTTTTTACTTATAATTATACAGTTATGTCTGCTAATAGGGTACATATATGTGCTTTGATTGTATTTTTACAACCTTTCGCGAGTTGATTTACTGATAAACTCAAGAAGCATCACCACAGTATGTTAATGATAATAGTTCACAGATAACCAGTGAAATCATATACTCTGTATACTACATCAGTATTACCAATTTCCATGCACCAATACAACTATTTGTTAACTTTTAACCTAGTTATAGGTCAAGGACTTACACGCCTACTTGCTGTTAAATTATTGCACGTTCCACAATCTATTTTCATTGTATTTCTCAATTTGTTTAAAAAATCATTTTTAATTCCTCGAAATTTTGTTATTATAAGTAATAAATAGACTGTAATTTCGAATATTAACTATTTTTTCATTTGTACATTTAACGTGGTTTATTGTATTCACAAGTTCATTCAGTGAATAAATACTTGTTGTGTATAAAATTCTACCTGATATAATTAGTGTGTTAACTGTCGTTTCTTCTATTTGTTACTTACTTACTTACGCCTGTTACTCCCAATGGAGCATAGGCCGCCGACCAGCATTCTCCAACCCACTCTGTTCTGGGCCTGCTTTTCTAATTCCATCCAATTCTTGTTCATTCTTCTCATGTCTATATCCATTTCCCGGCGTAATGTGTTCTTTGGTCTTCCGCTCCTCCTTTGGCCTTGAGGATTCCATGTGAGGGCTTGTCTTGTGACGCAGTTGGGTGCTTTCCTCAATGTGTGTCCTATCCACTTCCAGCGCTTCTTCCTGATTTCTTCCTCCGCTGGGATCTGGTTTGTTCTCTCCCACAGTAGGTTGTTGCTATTAGTGTCCGGCCAACAGATCTGAAGTATTTTGCGTAGACAACTGTTAATAAACACGTGTATCTTCTGGATGATTGCTTTCGTAGTTCTCCAGGTTTCCGCCCCATATAGTAGAACTGTCTTGACATTTGTATTGAAAATCCTGACCTTGGTGTTGGTTGACAGTTGCTTTGAGTTCCAGATGTTCCTCAGTTGTAAATATGCTGCTTTTGCTTTGCCGATCCGCGCCTTCACATCTGCATCAGATCCACCCTGTTCATCAATGATGCTGCCCAAATATGTAAAGGTTTTTACATCTTTCAAATCTTCTCGGTCAATTGTGATTGGATCGGTGCATGCTGTGTTGTATCGCAGAACCTTGCTCTTCCCTTTGTGTATATTGAGACCTATTGCTGCTGAGGCTGATGCTACACTGTTCGTCTTCTCCTGCATTTGTTGTTGCGATTGCGATAGGATCTTTTATTTGTACACCGAGGTTATTTCTTTGGACTAATTAAACAGTAGTGGTTTTTATTGGATGAAATAAAACTGGCTGAAATTGTGAATTTTCTTTAGACCTCACTTTGTTGTCCTAAATACATTATAATTAAAATATTTAAATATTTCATGCGAGATCTATAAATACAGTGTAAATAATATAGATTTATAGCAAATAACTTTCGGAATTTACTAATTAGTGTTATAACAGAGAAAAATTGGTAATTACTACTGTAATCTGTGAGATTCGTATAATTCATATAAGGGGACAAAACTTATCGTAGAAGCAAATCTTCTAAAAGTATGATAACCAGTTTAACTGAAATACACTTATCAATGTATCGATTTGACTGACATTTGATTATTAGTTAGTAAATACTACATATAACGGAAATAGGAGAAAATAGAAAAAAATTACACAGAATTCATAAGAAGTTGCATTTTATACTGAATGAAATTCACACTAAACCAATGGAAAGAATATTATACAGAATGAATCTCAGACTAAAATAAAACATTATATTGAAATGAAATAAATGTTGTATAATTACACTTTCGTAAAAATATGCTTACATGTTCTAGACGATTTGGGGACCCATCGTTTCATAAACTCTATATTTATGTGGAATAAGGCTATTTAAGCCCCCAAATGCCCTGGTATGACCAAGATTCGGGAGAGTTCGCTTTCCCTCTCCAAATGCTCTCAAGTGGTCACGTGCATACAACCACTGTTAGGGAAGTCCTACTCACTTCCTTCTCGTGGCGGGAGTGTTGTTTACAAAATTTAGAGGACGAAAAGCGAATATCCAGCGCTTTAACCGGATTGGTGGATATGGAGGATCCACCTAGGGGAGTTGGAAAACCTTGATTCGAAACCAATGGTGCACATGAGCTCCAGCATCGTGAAGGAAAAATGGCGTATGAACCAATTGTTGGTCACCGGCTACCATGGGACTGCATCTCCTTTCGATGCTCCACTGCCCTGTGGATCAGACCCTCAGGTCGAAGGCTCGAGGAGTGGCTCCTTAAGAAAACCACCTGCTTCGGTTCGGGCACCCGATCAGTATCACAATCCTCACATAAATCGAATGATTTATGTGGCGCATATGTATTTGGTGCCTCCTTGTACCAATGTTTATGTGTTTAAATAAATAAAGACTATTTAAAGAATTCGAATGTTTGCGTTTTAATCATTATCAAAGGTTCAATCCATGTACGTAATTCATTGCTGAAAAATAATCGGATTATAAGAGAATCAGTTCATCAGGACGTTTTAACGTTACAATGTTGGGATATACATAGTTTCATACTGTCTCGATGAAAGTCAGTAAAGTAGAAGCTTATAAAAAAATGTCTGAGGTAATAGAGGTTAATAAAGTACTGGACACATCAATTTATTATTAATTATCTAAGATTATAAAGTTCTGTAACACTGGTCAATATAATCCTCCCTAGTGATGTAGTTATACGTTATATGTTCTACACTGTACATATCCATTATAATTGAATTATAAAACTGGGAATTTTAATATTTTATAAATAAGCTAATGGATTCGGAAATATTTAAAGTAGAAGCAAACAATCACCTGTTAAGATTCACAATTTGATTATTTAGACTAATAATATAAAAAATTATTATTTAAAAGTTTTATGGAAATTATCTATAAAACATGGATTTCTGATTGTGCATCATTTTTTTAATACTGTTTCTTTGGAGGGGGGGATCGTGAGTATTAGTCACTGAATAATGATTTACATTTTTTAGATTTTTTTTTCAAAATTTTACCCAGCGTTTATTCTATATATACAGAGACTAGGACACACAAAATGAAAATGATTAATTTATCATTTTAAATCATTATGAATACAATTTTTTTTAAAATGATTATTATCGTTATTGCCCTAAATTGTTCTAGTTTCATTAATGTTTTGTTGTTATATGAAAATAAAAGGTCTGTTTAAAATAAGAAACAATTAGATAAACCTTTCTTCTCATTGATATACTATAGATTATATGAACATAAATTAACAATATTAGTTAAAACTCTCTTTATATATAATCGTTTAAAACGAACATATATATTAAAATAATCATAATTCACATTATGAAAGAAGTCGTCATCATCGTTGTCGTCATTTTCATCCTCTTCATTAAGATCTCTAATACACTCTTCTGTTTCGTCATCCTCTGGTCCCATTGATTATTTTCACTGTCAGTTTTCGAAAAAAATAAATTAAATTCAAAGTAGAATATCTTCGTATACTTTCAATTCCTCTTTACCTCTCTCTCTCTCTCTCTCTCTCTCTCTCTCTCTCTCTCTCTATATATATATATATATATATATATATATATATATATATATATATATATATATATATATATATGCGTATGCATGTATGTATATAAGTAGGATGTATGTGTGTATGTATGTAGGATGTATGTTTGATGATAGTGGTGACAATAAGTAAAATGCTAATTTAATTTGAACGAGTTGTTTTTATTTCTAGAAAAGGTATTTTTTTTAAAAATAATGACATAAAATTAATTAATTGCATACAATTAGTGTAGACAACCAATTAACTAATGAATTAATCATCTGATTAGTTAATTAATTAATTAATCAATTCAATGATTAACTAATTAGTTGATTAATTAATTAATGAATAGTTTCCATTTATTTTTCTCTAAATAAACATAAAAATTCAATTAATTTAAACCAATTCATTTCATTTATATTTTTGTTGTTTGCTTGTTTGTTTTTCTCTTTGAGAATAAATAGAAGCCACTCACAAAAATTGTTGATTTGATGTATTTCATGTTGTCTCCTAATTTTGTAACGGATATATGAAGAATTTTAACGACTGAACAGTATCTACTAAGTACACAATTCATGATCTTTTTATGTATAACTTTACTCGCTACTAATGAGACTGTTTGATATTGCAAAAAAAAAACAACAGAAAACTGAAATCAGAGAATATTTTATAGTCATGTTGAAGTATTAAAATGTAAGGTAAATACCATCATTTTCATTATCATTATATTTGTGTGTGGGCTGTGATACTGCTCGGGTGCTCAGACCGAATCAGGTGGTTTTTTTAGGGGGCCACACTCGGAGCCTTTGACCTAAAGGTCTAATCCACAAGGCAGTGGAGCATCGTAAGGAGATGCAGTCCCATGGTAGCCGAACATCAACAGTAGGTTCATACGCCATTTGTTCCCGCAGGATACTGGAGCCTATGTGCACTATTAGTTTGGGATCCAGTTAAAGCGCCGGACATTCGCTTTTCGTCCTCTGAATTTCGTAAACAACACTCCCGCCACGAGAAGTCAGTGAATAGGACTTCCTTGGCAGTGGCTGTATACGCGTGGCCATGTGAGAGCATTTCGAGAGGGAGGGCGGGCCCACCCGACTCTCGGCCATACCAGGGTATTTGGGGGCATACATATTTGGTGCCCTCTTGTATCTATATTCATGTGTTCAAATAAATAAATAAATAAATACAATGTAAGGTGATCATTACTATTTTCACAATCTTTTTAACATACCGGAATAATTTAATATATTTTCATAGAGACAGTAGCACAGCAGTAAATTAAATGTACAACAATGTAACAATAACTGAACATAAATATTTAAAAATCCCTTCATGTTTGATACTTACTGATAATGGTATTCTGTTGATTAGATTGCAGTCTACATGAAAAAAAAATATCACTGTAAACAATGTTTTAATGTTAATCAACTGAATAGTAGTCAGATCATTTAATATAAATAAAATTACATCCCATACAACATTAATTACTATCTGAATAATTTTGCAACAACATCTTCAATTATAACACTGAATAATGAAGTTTTCATTAAACCCAAGAAGGTAGAATTTTCTTAGAACTCTATACGAATATTAACTAATATGATGTATAGATTTAATATTTTGTGACAACTATATCAAATCACTTGACGAAAAGCCTATTCACTAATTTCTCTTTTTTGTTTAGTTTAGAAAAACAAAAGGAATTCACTCAATAAATCAAAAGCTAAAGAGGCTTCATTTATTTCTTAAATACTGAATTATTAATTGTGATTATGAGTTAAAATTCATAGCTCAATGAAAAAGGGGAAATAATCATTCCTAATAAATTAAAAAGGGAAAAAACAACAACAAATAGAATGGGAAAAATGTGTCTTATTTGAAAAATTCTCAGTGTCAACATCTTACCTATAAAAGTTTTAAAAAAAATAATTCAAATTATCAAAATTATTTTTCAATTGATTTCATGAAATAGAAGAAAAATGATTCTTTTTTCTTTCTTTTTTTTCTTCTTTAAAATGATCTTCAAATAAACTCAATTTAATGAAATGAAAAGAAAAAAAAGTTTAACTAATTATCAATTTTTTTAAACATTTTAATTAAAGGAAATATTTAAAATATGAGGAAATTATGTTTTCTTTTTTCTATTTTTATGAACTAATACAATTTATACACAGAGATTAGATTATCACACTAGAACATAGTTAATTACGTAATTAATTCAATTCTAAGAGAAAATCTTGTAAGAACATGAACACATAGGATGAATGACTGGGATTGTATTTATCTTTTTAATATGAATTATTAAGGAATATTTAACGGTATATGTATATATTTACATACTTACGCCCGTAAATCCTCATCCAGGAGAATAGGCCAACCACCACCACTCTCAATCCAACCCTATCGTGGTCAAACCTTTCCAGTTGTTTCTACTTGTTATTCATCCTTTTCACGTCTACTTCCAATTCTCAATGCATTGTGTGATTTGGCCTTCCACTTTTACACTTCCCATCACGATTCCAAGTCACGGCTTGCCTCATGATGCAGTTTGATGGTTTCCACACTGTGAGTCATATCCATTTCCATCGTCTTTTCCTAATTTCCTCTTCAGATGAAAGCTGTTTGTTATCTCCCACAGAAGGATGTTGCAGACGGTATCCAACCAATGGGTGTTGAGTATCTTGCGTAGACAACTATTTGTAAATACTTGTACATTCGTGATGATGATTGTAGTAGTTTTAGGAGTTTTAGTGCCTTATAGTAGAACTGACTGTCTTGAAGTTTGTATTGAAGATTGTGAATTTGATATTGGTTTACGGTTGTTTTCAGTCGCATATGTTCTTCCAGTGTAGGAATGTTGTTCTTGCTTTGTCAACCTTCACATTTACGTCTGCATCACATCCTCCACATTGATCGACTATGCTGTCCATGTAGGTATAAGTTTCCATCTCATTCAGAGGTTCTCCATCAAGTGTGACTGTGTTGGTATTCTGCGTATTGTATTTGAGGATCTTGCTATTTCCCTTGTGTATGTTGAGGTCTACTGATGCAGAGGCTGCTGCTACACTAGTTGTCTCCATGAGCATCTGTTGGTGTGTATTGGCTAGAAAGGTTAGGTGATCTGTGAAGTCCAAATCGTCTAACTGGTTTTGAACTGTCCAATGTATTCCGTGTTTTCCCTCAAATGTCGAGATCTTCATAATCCAGTCAACCATCAGAAGAAAGGGGAAGTGAGAGAGTAGACAGTCTTGTCTGACACCAGGTCTCACTTACAATGAATCTGTCAGTAGTCCTCCATGCACGACTATGTACTGTATTCCATCGTATGAGTTCCATATAATGTTGACAATCTTCTCACGAACTTCATAGTATCGAAGAGGTTTCTATCATGTTCTCCTATCCAATGAAGTTGATGTATAGCGACGAGTTCCATTCAATTGATGGTTCAACGATGATATGTAGTGTCGTGATTTGGTCTGTGCATAACCGATCCTTACGGAATCCAACCTGCTTATCTCGAAGTTGGGCGTCTACTGTGTCTTTCATCCGGTTCAGCAACACTCTGTTGAGAACCTTTGGTGGTACTTATAGTAGTGTGATTGCTCTTTAGTTCTCACAGTTGCTCTGATCTCCTGTGTTTGGTATTGTAATGAGGTATTTTAATTTTCAGTCTATCGGCACTTGTTCTTTTTCCCAAATCTTCTTGAATAGAAGATGAAGCATGGTTGGTTGAGGGACATCAATAGGAATATCTATGTGTGCTGCCTCGATGTCCGATGGATTCTGTGGAGCCGGTCCATTCAAACGTTCCTCGAATTACTCTACACATCTGTTCTTCTGTTCTTGAATCTCAGTGATTGGCTTGCCTTTTGCTTGTCTGCTCTAATGCTCCTCTCCACTCACTCGTTTGCTTCGGAGTATTCAACTTGTTTCTTGACTTTCTCATTTCTTGTCCGGCTGTTGTTAACTGCTGTCTTCTTATTCTTCCTTTCTTTGATCTTGTCCAGTGTTTCTATACAGATTCGTTCCTTATGATGATGCTTGTTATTTCCCAGAATCTTTTGACACGTTGAAGTTAGTTCTTTTTTGATGTCTTTCCAATTGTCCTTCATAGTAGTTTATTCTTGTTTGAGTTGACCTCGTGAGGCTTGTAACCTGTTTTTGAGAACTATCTTGAATTCATTGAGTTTGTCAGTATTTGGAAGGAAGCCTAGCTTTAACCATTGTAATTCTGTTCTCCCAGTTGTCCATTGTTTCTTTATCTTCAGTTTCATGTTGTCAACCACCAAGGAGGTGATCTGAAGCTATAACAGATCCTCATTTGGTCGTCATGTCTTTGATTGACCTTAATATTTTATTGATCTGAATATGATAGATCTGATTCCCTGTAGTGTGATCTGATGAGATGCATGTAGCTTTGTTCGTGCATTTGTGGAAGTATTTGATGCCACCTACAACTATTTTATTGAATTCATATAAGTTCGCAAATCTGTCTTCATTCCCGTTCCTTTCTCCTAATCAGTCTATGTCTACTCACGATATCTTTATAGCCTGTGTTGTCCATTCTGACTCTGGGATTTAGGTTCTGCATCCGGATAGTGAGTTCTTTTTTTGTGTACTTTGTTATGATTGATTGCAGCCTCTCATAAAGCTGCTCTTTATCGCTTCGATCCCGGATCCATTAGATTCTTACCCAAAAAGTGCATGTCGTGCTTGATTGGATAACATCAAAACAACTACCTGAGTGTGTGAAGCATTTTCCTCTTCGTGACCGAGGCACAGCAGCATTTCGCTCGTATCTAGATTTTGCTGAAAAGATTGGTTCCGATGGGTTTCACTGATTCCGAGAACCGCCAAGTTGTATCTCCTCATTTCCATAAATAATTGACTGATCCTCCCGGTCTCTCACATTGTCTGGAATTTCCATGTACCTATAATTGTTCCTCTGTTTGCTAGAAGGGGCATCGGCCTCATGGCTTCCGAAAATTTTCTGCTTTTACCATAAGCCGTTGTAATTCCTCTGAGTGAAGATCCCTCAACTCAGAGGACAGAGTTTAAATGGTCTAGTTCGCTTATTCTGGTTGGCGTCTTTTTAGCAAGATTGTTTTCTACGTGATGGGGTTTCTGACTCCATGTCCATATATATATATCCATACGTTTTTACCCTTGTAGAAATGTGTGTCTTCGAAATAAATATAGTGTAATGTTTCTTAATTGTGGTTTCAACAGACTCGCCAGGTAGAACAAAGCAAAAGTGCAATATATTGTTCTTAGATTCCTCTTGCTGTCAAAAGTCTGATAAATGTATCACTTACATTACTGTATTGGTATTAAAGTGTATTTATTGTGTTCAAATTTACCAAAATTACCTCAGTGAACATACTGATAGAAGATTTGAGTATAATCCCTTTTCTGTCTAAAATGTTGGTATATAGAACGATACCAAATTTTTTCGTACTTCAATGGTAGTTTGACTGCTCTGTTTATCTGCATCAACCACGGCTGACAAGCTTATTGTTTTAAACACGAATAGTGATAGTTATTAGTTGGGATATCTTAGCTTTACAAATAGATAACCATGTCTGTAGTTTAGAGACCACTGGATCAAGTCTATTAGAAAATATCATCAATCATACTATACATATCGCAATATAAAAAAAGTCTACAATTCACTGTAAGTTTCTTATATATTTCCTTGCGAACCCAACGATTTTTATGCAGATAAATAAAGTTTAATATGAACTAATTAAATTGTTTCATACGAAAAAATATATATTACTGACGAAATTGAGAAATAATATTTTTCTAATCGTACACTGGAATTCAGAAATCAATAAATAATCTTCTATTCCTACTTCTCAAATTAAATTTTCTGAAGGTACTGGTCAACCTGAAATTTAACATTCCGAATATAAATTCATAGGAGAGAGATGAATTCAATTATGTTGACTAAGGAAGCAAATAAGTAATGGTACAAGATAATATAATTAATTTTTTAAAGAATAGAGTAAAATAAACGAACATACAAAGTGAACTGATGAGGATTATAAATATTGTGAGAAGTCTAAATTAATTTGTACATCAACTAATCCTTCACAAATGAATGTATACAGTTTTATCATTGTTTGGGACTACTAATTCTTTATCTCATATAACCCTCATCATGAAGCAGTGATGTAAGATGAAAAAACTATTCAACATATATTAAAAAACTGAGACGAATTACCATTGGTTGCTTTTTTCTTTCTCATTTTTATTATTGATCAGTCATTTGTTAATGTAGGTTGTTGGTGAATTTGTAGTTTTGCATTACGGACTGACATTGATTACAACCAATGAAAGTCAGGAAATATCTGGCAGCTGTTTCATCAACACATGAAACTACTTAGAAGTGTGCATCCGTAACCCAATCGGTGATGGAACTAAAAACATTTAGGTTTGATGGAAAATTCTTAACATTCAGATCACTGAGTTTGTATCTTATGATTTCCTTACCTAAATTTAGTCACTTAGTGTAAATGCGGGATTTTCCTATTTTAAGTAAATACTATTTATGTTATCAGATGGCCAATAATTTCACTGTTCAGTTTGAATATTGAAGTAAATTTGGTGTGTATATTACTAAATCGATGATCTCAGTGACCAGGCATAACAAATACGATATTCCGACTTTTAAAAGTAGAAAACCACAGTTGAATACTAACTAGGTATTATTCACTATGTAATATATGACTTCTTAAATCTTAGTTTTCACAATATACTTATTGTAAGACATATTCGTTACCGACTGATCTCAATTAGTGAATGATTCAGTAGACAGAATATCAAATATGTGTGATGATCATTGGTTGAAATTCGACTACCATTTAAACTCATTGTTTCAATAATATTTGTCTTAAAAGTTAATTTATATACAAAATGTTATCCACTTTAGATTTACACATTAAACATACTACCCAATATATATTTTTTCTGCTTATTTCACTTAATTAACAGTCAATATAATTTCTCTCTAAATAATGCATATTTTAGACGGTAATTTCTGTTGTTATTTCTGCTTTTAATTCCACATGGTTTTTACTGAATGACAACATCGTTATATAAGAGAATAATTTCTATATTTGAATGAACATATGTTTATCTTATTATTATTATTATTATTATTATTATTATTATTATTATTATTATTATTATTATTATTATTATTTAGTAACCGGATAGCTGACTAAATTTATCAGCGTATTCCTAAGCTACAAAGGATATATATATCAGTTAAAGTATTAGACTCATTATGAAAATATAATGTAAAAACAGTAAAATTAATGGATGAGAAAAAGACAAACTCAACAAAGCACTGAATAATAAAAGTATAAATCAATTCTTTTCTAATATTCTACTTTTCTTCATTTAATTTAACAGATTCAGTACAAAACTGTCATGTTATGTATAAAATTTTGTTCTGACAACTGATCAGTGACAGTTGTTTTTGTTTTTTATTCTTTTACATTGAAACCAATAATTCCTAATGGGTTCATTTTACGTAATTTCTATGCATGGCTATGTGTTAGAGGAGGGGAGGTAGTAGTATAGAAATACGAAACAAATATACAAACTGCACTTGTGTCAAATACTTTAGTCTATCTAATGACAAACAAATTCAACACTATCATAGTCTATCGAAATGTTAATTTTAAAATGTTCACTACGTACTCTTTACATAAATATTTCCTTCATGAGACGATCAATATTAGGCTCGAAATGCAAAAAAAGTGAGAGGATAAACATATCAAATTAGTGATAGTGTTGAGCTATTAAACTTTGACTGAAATGATACTTTTATAACTTCAGTAATTGTCTCTATGAAGTCATAATTTAAAAATACTAAATACTTGTCGATTGATTTAAATGTTTCAATAAAAATTGTTTAAAGACGAATATTTTAGAAAAAAGCAGTTCTCTGGTACCACTACTATCACTACTAAAAGTATAGCACATTGAGTTTTGATTTCATTATATATTTACACTGTACTACTATTAATTTATTAGATCTTTTTTGGCTTGATATCACTATCAATGCGTCTCACTCCTAGAACTAAACGCTCTAAAAAATTTAAGTGTTTTTTTCTTGATTTTATGCAAAATTCGAGTTTGTTGTAAGTAGTATTAACAGTGGAAATGGTAAGAAGATGAGTAATCTCAATTCGTAGCATAAATAAATATTTGGTATGGAGTTTTAGATGCTTTGGAGATAATTAACATAGTTTATTCAATGTGATCATTTTTCAGATCATTTATACTAGAATAAAAACAACCAGAAACCCAAATTACAAATCAGAAGGTATTGGAGTTTAAAACTTCTAAGGAAATGGACGAGCAATGACACCCTCTATGCATACGACGGAACCTAGGACATATGAGCCTATGTCAAAAGTATCACACCATTCACGTATTGAACATAGTAGGTCTTCGAACATAACAGCTTCCATTAACAAACAAATTATTTTCTATTTAAGTGGCTTTATAAAAGAAATGCTTGATTTTTTGAAAATCATTCTCATCAAACTCACATCTAGTTGAGAATCAGAAAGCATTCAAGGTTATTTCACCTTAGTACTAATCGCTTTTTGATGTGATCAGTAGTTGGATTGCACTAATACTACTAAGAAGTCTCCAGAAAATTAACTAATTAAATGATGATTATACTTTTAGTGACCACTAATTTTGGAGATGTATTTTTTATGTTTCTGTGAAAAGAATATCATCATAATCTGAGGAGTTGACAAATTGGAAGTCGAATTAGTGGTCCACAAAAATGATATTAGATGAGGAATGCAGTATACCAAAAGGTAGCTGAGTTTGATCATTTAAACCATCAAATTACTTTCAGCAACCAAATTTAGCATTAAAAACTTAAGTACTTGGGTTTAACTTGCGGATGAGTTGTATTTTCAAACTTTAAACAGTCACCAACTAAGACGATATATACATATATATTGGTAGATAAATGAATAGACAAATAGATCAAGAAATTGATGAAGGCGATACCATGTACAACTTCTTGACAGATAGGTGTATATATTAACATTATTTTCTTAATATGAAAAAGAAAACAAACTGTCATTCAATAAAAAACAACTTAGAATAAAGAAGGAAAATATTTCATTCTATTTAGTAAATTTAGCTGGACAAGTAAGTGAATTTGAGTGTGTATACGTGAATAAACTCATAATACATAAGTACAAGAGCGGAAAAAATACTTTAACATAATTAACTAGCAGAATATAGATTGACACAACCAAAACGATATAAATATGGACAACTTATAGACGTTCACAAATTGTAAAAATTAAATTATATAGTACTTAGGAAATAGACTGTTCTTTTGTCAATAGTTTAGTATAATAGAGAAAATGTTTGGTTATGTACATATATACTTGTAACATAAATTAATTAAATTGTACAAACTGATTAGTCTTGTTTTATATGAGCTTTCAGGTATCATTTAGTTATTGTCAACATAATCCCGATAACTAGTGAGATGTTAAGAGTAATTTATATTACACTGGACTGCTTTTTCTCTCTAGTAAATGTTGCTTTTTCTTTTTTTTCAAAAAGCGTGTATTACTGATTATGTTCCGGAAAACGTATATCCGGAAAGAAGTTATATTATTTACAAATGAGATAACTGGCTGATCGTTTGACAATAAGCATAAAACGAATGTTTTTTAAAGTTAGGCTCACTTAGTTTTGAAGAAGTCTCTTCTATCAAAAGTTTTTGATCTCAATTATGTAAACAGGAACAAATATCGATTAAATATCATTTACTTTCAAGAACTTTCATCTATTATAGTAACTATGGTATTTCTTTAAAGTTCTATTTACTTTATTCGTTAATTGTTTTCAAATTGGATTGCTTGATATTTTGTATTTTATTCTTCATTTTATTAATTTTCTATGTGATTTATCCCTTAATAAACTTTTGTAAATCAAGGACAATAAACATTACGGGATGAAGTGGATTGATTTCATTTCGTGTACTTTAAGTTTTCAACATACGTACCGATTTTTCTAAATGAAGAATATGTTATGAGATAGTAACTGATTGGAGACAATGGTGGATGTGTCACTCAATTCCGTGGATTAGTTGAAGTTAAACATTAACACCATTGGATGCCGGATCAGTGGTCTAAAGGTTAAGTGTTTGCGCGCGAGATCGATAGGTCCAGGGTTCGAATCTCGCGGGAGGGGGAAAGGATTGTGGATGTGCACTGCTGAGGAGTTATATACTAAGAAGAAACGGCCGTCCAGTGCTTCCAGGCTTTCCATAGCGGTCTAGCTTCAATTGACTCATGATCTCAACTACTGAAATTAAAGAATATTTATTTAAAATGTAACTTGTGTGTAATATGCAAAACACTATTTAGTGAAAAATATTTATGATCACTTTTCATATTCATACAAGTTTAATTCATAGATGAACGGAACAAGCGAGAACGAGAGATCATGACCTAGATGAACATAGGAAATATATCATTTGTCATGATTATAGTAGACAATATGAATAAACTGGTAGTTACTACCAAAGAACAAACGCAAATTAATCATATCAATGGTAATAATAATAAAAGTATTTGAAGATGGTATGAAAAAACACAGTCTCTTGAATTGATATTGTTAAAAGTTTTACTAGGTAATATCAACGTAATTAGAAATGAAAACTTGACGAAAATGAACAATCAAGGTGTTATTATGATCAGGAAAAACAAAAATGTTTGTAACAGTTACAGGTCAAGCAAACATAGGGGAATCGAATACCACGGTAGTGTCATATGGGTCACAATTCATTTTCCTATACTTAGATTCGGCTTGAGATTACATTGAAGCTGTTGTTTCTGAGTAACATCAAAGTCTTCCGTTATTCTGTTTGTTTGTCACCTATTATATATGAAAATTATATTTGAAATAATCTTAGCGATTGAAATTCAAATAATTCCAACGTTTCTTCCAGCTAACTTGTCTGGACTTCAGGGTAATAATCAAAATCAAGATCATCAAATATAATTTTCACATATAATGACTTCTCTATACTCGGCGCTCAATTTCTGTCAAACTATTCGTTCAAATTTTGACGAATATTCGTATAAATTATTTGTCACCTAGTTTTTATGAATGCTAGAAATAGTAAAGTTAGGGTTAATCGGGCTTGCAGTAAACTCTAGATTTAATAAAATTTGATTTAGCAGTACATTTTGTACAATATGAGGGCACATTTTCATCAAAATAAAGCATATACTAGAAAATTCAGTAAAGATTAGAGAAAACGATTTTTTTTTCTTAGCACAAAACTCAAGAGTGTGCATCAATAGCTACAGACGATAACAAATCTATAACCTCATGATTCAGTATTTATCACCAAAACTTTAAACCATTAAATTAGAATTTAATGGTTAAATGTTCATGATATATTATTATCGCCTCGTTTCCAACTCTTAATGCTTACTATATTCTTTAAATAGAATAAAATATCTCCTTGGAGTCAAATTTTGGGCCACTGAAGTGGAGAGCCCTTTCGACAACAGCGTTCGATCTAAACAACGACAAAATTAAAGGGTCCCACAATTCCATGTTTCCTGTGTTTCAAAGATTAATTAGTTACTATCAGTTTATAATGAAAAAAAATTATCATTAAATGCTTTTATTTTAATGAATATTATTAATAAAACTGGAAAATTTTCAAGAAATTTTATACAATTAAAATAAAATTATTTCATTGAAATTCATTTGTCTATATAACATAAAGTATTACGTAAACTCATTCAATGAATATTAATTGACCGAATAATTTTATAATAAGTATTATTATTATATCTAAATGACGTCATACATAAAGTTATGATAGTAAAAAGAAAGATTGATTTCTGTATTAAATTCAGATAATCTCGTATAATAATACTACTACTACTAATAGTAATGATAGTAGTATTGGTACTAGTAATAATAACGAGCGATAGTAATAATAATATAAAAGCCATAGTCAGTTTATTTCCACCTGGTTGACTTATAGTGTATGGTTTAGTTTTTAGCAAGCACAAAAAACGGAGTAATATAAATTAATTTCTCTTCAGATATGTTATTGTCAGCCAATCGAATTTAAAAGAAAACTTTAAGCAGACAGATTATGGAAACATGGTAATTATAGATAAAAAGGAAATGATTTTCTCGTCTATACTTTGTGTACTTAAATACTAAAAGTAAATATGATAAACAAGAGACTAACATTTGACGAGATGGTCAATATCATTGAATTATGTCTTGTTAGGTGATCGAATATAGTTGGGCAGAAATCTAAAGTCAAGCAGAGTTTCTAAACACCTAGCATCTTAACATAATTTAATACATGACGAGTCATTCAGACTAGCGGTCACATTGAAACTTGAATAGGAGATATCTACTAGGCAATGGTGATTATTTTGGGGTTATTATCTTTGCATTAAAAAAGTATGTATCTTCTAGACATGAATTCCTCATAAATGTATACACCTATAATTTAATACCCCATTAAACCCAGAAATTTTGGATTTCATGCTTCGTATAATATTACTTGGACCATTATTAGATTATACAAAACAATCATAATATTTATGCACTCAATTCCAGATATAATTAAACTATAAAACCAAACCTTACATCTTATTTGCACGTTTAACGTAACTTGTTTGAAAAGTACAAAGTCTGTTACTTCGGTCTCATACAGAAAAAGAGCCATACATTGAATATAAAACAAATTAGCTACTTATTTGATCATCTAATTATTTGGATGAAAAATAACAGTAACTAAGTTTGATGAAATATGATATACAGTAACAGAAACTTCTTATACAATTTATATAGTTCTAAAAAACTCCGAGATCAGTTTTGCCTACTATCATAGTGGTTTGAATAGGTTCATCACTTTATTTCATCGAATTTACATGTTTATTTGAACACTAACTAAAATGTAGGTTTACGGTTCATATTGTATAGTTGATCCATGGAAATCCATCAATGACGATAAAATTATGATTACCGATAATTGACAAATTAGTCAACACAAATCTATTTTCTAGAGTATAGTAGCAATTAGAATAAGAACGGTTTCATTCTTGACACTAAACTTTGAAATCCATAACTTCTAAGAGACAGTGAGCTTTAACAAAACGGCAAAAACACTTTACTGATGAATACCACCAGTCTCATAACTTATATTTAGAGTATCTTAAGTCTTTATTTTCGTGAAGCTGTCAACTGAATATCAGTAAATAGACAATGTATATCAGTGGCTTTATTTATGCTAATTCTTTTCCTGTTATGCAAGTCCATGGTTATTTTGAAATATCCAGAACTAATAACCATTGACTCGGAGGAAAATCGATAAATGACCCTAGATAGCTACTATATACAACTGAAAATTGATTAACCCCAATATTTTTGCTTTAAGATAGATAACAAGGTCGAAGTTCAATTCTAATCATTCATCAATCAGGATACTAGTAGATTTTATGCTTATGATTGTTTTAGACAAAAGTCATAGCCCTTACCTAACAATACTTCAATTTTTAAATAAAAATTCATTTTTGACGAGAATAGTGAATGCTATCACACTATTCTATGATACTAGAAGTTACTCTTCAAATTCAGTCAATTTTATCAGCACAAATGGGGTGTAGTCAGTCGGTGAAAACGTAAAATCTGGTAAGTACTTTCATCGGTTCGAGTTGCCACACCCCGTTAGCAATGAGGTGAAGTTGTTAGACAAAATCATAGAACAGTAGAGCTAGTAACTGTATCAGTGGTTATAGTGTGCTACTTATATTGACATAAGTAGTATATGACTTTAGTTAGGAACAGAATGTCTGGCAGCAGAGAGACAAGAGGATCGAACAGTAAACAATGGAGCCAGAATGCAATTTGTATGAAAAAGCAAAAACAATGAAGTCTGAGTCATGTTGAGACAATTGATGGACATTTTGCAAATTAAGCATTTACTATATGATTGTTAGATTTTATTAAGTTCTTTAATTTCCTACTAAGCACATTTGACTGCTTCACCCGTGTTCTTATTCACCACAATAGGGAAGATTAGGCATCGAATGTACGACTTGAAAATATAAATTGGTGAGATAAAAATAGAAAGTTATTAAGAATTTTGAATCTCAGGATTTGGGATAAGACAAAGAACAGATGCGCCTTGAAAACAATTTTGAAGTTCTCATCCGAAATCTCTAACCACTGGTTACGGTGATCACGCGGATCCTATCAAGTACTCTACAACTACTAACATGGCTGAGTTCAATTATTACTGACTTCATGGAATGATGCCATGTTTTGTTTTGGGTCAGTTGAACTGTTCACTAACGTTTTCTGCCCATCTGTCCAATCTTCTGAATTGAGAGTGAATAATAGTCCCGTCTTTTTCCGAGATAGTTTTACTAACAGCTGAATATTTAATGCACGTTTCCCTGGTAAGTTTGAAAGGTTGTTTACTGTTACCTGTCGCAGTTAAATTTTCCATTTCTTTTGCTTTCGCTGCTTACCAATGCTCACAATCATTAACAGGTTGGTGAGTTGTCGATTTTATTCTACTGGGTTTTCAGTGGTAACTGTATTAATTAGAACGACTTTTGAGTCAAGTGATTAGATAAAAACTTTCAATTTTCCTTGAGACTATAGGTTAGATCCCGTACGGTGTATTAGTTAAGTACTAATACGAAACCTCAGAATAAAAAGGAGCAGTTGTTAAATGTTCTGAACATTTCAGTGACAATCTAGTTAGTGTCAGTGGTCATGATGTAAGATATCTTGTAAATGGAAAAGATCCCTGTTAATAACCCATTAAAATTCAAATCATCAATTTGAAGAAAGGTTTCACTAAATACGGAGATATCTTATCTAGTTATATCGACGTGCCAGTTTAACTATTGGATTAATTCAGCTAGTGATCAACTTTAAGCTGAAAAATAACTGAGATATACACTAGGTGCACCACTTTTCCGTGACACACTGGATGTTGAATGACCAAACATCCTAGAAATTTCAAAGTTTTGTTCACTAAAATAGATTACTTATTGTTTAGTGTGGAAAGAAATTTTTGCCTAAATTTCAAAAGAATAAACGAATACACCTAAATTTCAAACAATAAATAATACCTGTTACACCGAAAATCATTGCCTACGGACATTAAATGCTAGTGGATGAAACCTACAAGGACTTTAAATAAGCTATTATTTTAATTTCATCATACTATTCTCAACTTTAATAATCATTAGAGACCCACCACCAACATTCATTTAAAGAATATAACCTGAAACGTTTAGGGAAATATACAAGCTATTATTCCGGTGAGAATTCCATCTTGCTAGATGACTGAAATACAATCACTAAAATTTATAGAATAGGGGGATCAGAAACATTATCTATTCAAGCTCAAATAATCCCATTTCACAATAATAATAATAATAATAATGTCTCAGTCAACATTTGTTACGAAACTGTAAAATAACTCTGATATAGCTGCAACAATAATACAGCTTGTTCAATAAACAGTAATATTTTCTCCAAAAAAAACATTGTGAAAAATTGATGCAACCCGGTCGGTTACACAATACATTTTACAAGCTGAAAAATTCAACTGATTGTTAAGATTATTTACAAGAATTCAGGCACAGTATAATGATTGTTTGTTTTTTTAATTAGCTAAATGTTATTTGGATACACTTATAGGTTACATATATATATAACCTATAAAACCTAACATAAATAAGTAACAAGACAACAACAACAACAACAAAAAACAAGTGATCACACAAAAATTTATTAACTACAAAAGAAAAGGAAACTAATATGAATAAAATGCATCTATTATTAACATTATTTTTTCATAGAAGTTTTTATCACATAAACTTTTAATTAGTGATTTGAATTATTCATGTCTATTTGAAATGAAATTAGTTGGATGATTAGTTTCAATTGTCAAGTTAAAATTATTACAATTTGACAATATTTTGAATCAATCAATGTTACATACATAATGTCATTGTGTATTGATCTTTACTTTTTATTCACTTCTTGATAGTTTAATTGATAATAATTTTTGAATTAACTTGACAGTGAACGAATTAATAATTGGGGTGATGGGATGGGAAGCAAACAAACACAAGGGGAATAGTAGACTAAAACAAATCACTGTATATATACCATATTTTCAATCATTAAATATGTAATATACAAAATGGAATAATGAGATAATAGTAATAAGATTTTGTTTTTTGTAAAATCACTCCATTATGTATGCGATTCATCTAGTAACCGTAATGACACTAGTAAATAACAAAAAATGATAACAATAATTTGAATTTCTTTAAAATGTACTTTACACAATAATACATTTCAATGTTTGTATTCTTTTAAGAAAATGTAAGTCAAATTACAAACAATGCACCTTTCCTGCCTGTATTTGCTTTGCATACGGACGAAATATGAAAAGGAAGGATGAGATGAAAGGGAAATATGAAAGAGTTGTGGATATGACACATTTTAGGGTTTTAGCAACGGTGATAATAATAATTATAAATGGATAGCAAAAACATAATGACAATATCTATGTAATCAAGAAAGAAAAATTAAAGATAATAGGCTTTTTTCCCGAACATAAAAACATCCTCTTAAAAAAAAACCCGAAATCTACATACTTCATACATCTTGAAAAATAATTAATATCGTTATCATTATAGCGAATAAAAGAATTTGATTTCATCATTTGCTTGCTTTTACTTGTCTGTTTACATGTTTTTCAATAACAAAAAGTTAATCAATCAAGGGTAATTTAATAGGAATGATGATGATGACGATTTGATGATATTCATGAGATGATAAGAGTGATAAACAAAATTTCATGTGCATCAGATAAGTAATAATTAGAAGAAGGGACAATACACATAAAACATTATCATAATATAAATAATGATCATAATGTGAGTTTATTTAGAAAGACACAAGAAAAACATTGAAATATGGTTATTTCTGTTGCCGGTTTACTTGTTTTATTCTTTAAAAAAACCCCCAATAAAACTCAAAAGTGTGTACAGTGTCATGAAATAGTGCAAAACATACGAAAGTATGATTGTGCGTATTATTCTCAATGTATCTGAATACAAATAAACACACGCACACACATACCCACACTTATTGAGGCGAAATGTAAAATGAAAACCAAATAAACAATCGAAAAAATACCTGAAAAAAGTCAAACAAACACAAACATTCCATTGTGAAACAAAAACATAACTCTCCCAAAGAAAAGAAAATTTTCGAAATATTTAACCTGTTTGTTCAAGGTTTTCATTTGATGTTGATGGAGGCACTGGTGAATTTGTGTCGACTGTATTAATTGATTCCGGTCGATCTGTGGTAGTAGTAGTAGAGTGTTGTTGATTTTGTCGACGTACACGATGACGGTGACGATGGTGACAGTGGTGACGGTGTTGACGTCGACATCGGTGACGATGTCGATTTTCCCAATATCGTGGCAAATTAATCAATAATGAGTTAGGTGACGTGCCTGTTTCCATTGACTCTTTAATTTTACTTAGAAATTCACTTACAGTAATATTATTGTTATTATCATTACTGACAGATGAAGACTGAGCTATTTCAGGTTGTAGCGCTTGTATTGTAGTTAAATTTGGTATATTTGTATATAATCGTTGCCATGCATGAAATAAACTATTCAAAAATACGGGTTTACCATCTTTATTAGCGCATAACATTAACCAATCCCATGTACTACGTAATATCTGATCTGAATCTAATTCTTGTAAGAAAGGTAATAAAATTTGACAAAATCCGGTTTCCCAATCTCGGCGAGAATTTGACGTTGAAGTGGTAGAGTGAGAAGTAGATGGGATATTTTCATTATTAGTATTATTATCATCGTTATTATTGTCCGTATTATTATTAAAAATATTCTGTGTAGTATTGTTGTTGATCTGTTCTGAACTATTCAGATCAAGACATTCTGTACTTGAAACATCATCTGGATTTGAACCTACTTCACATTTTTGACTAGATGAAGATAATGGACTAAGCAAATCTGAATCTGTCATACCTGAATGTTGCATTTCTGCTGTAGTACCACGATCTTCGTCATGTTCTTCATCAGCTAATGGAGCTCGATCACTTATTGTTAATGTAGGTGATAGAGAACTTAGTGTAACAGCGTGTTGATTTATATCTTCCACATCTTCATCAGTACAACTAGGCGATGACATACTACACATATCAACTATAACTGATTGATGTAAATTTGTCAATTCAGTACCAACACTGGTTTCACCTACACATGATGAGGTTGAAGAGGTACCAGATGACGATGATGATGATGACGATGATCTTGAATGTGAAGATGGTGATCGAGTAATTTCAGTGGATGGTTCATTAAGTTGTCTTCCTTGCTCATTTATTTCTAATAATTCGTGATTATCTGACATGGAAGGTGAAGTTGCTTGCCATGATCGATAATATCTTCGTCTTCGAAGTGTACGTAATCTAGATTGATCAGTGTTATCATTATCATCATTGTCATCAATATTGAAAGATATAGCAGTATCAGAAGTTTGAGGTATAATAGAAGTTTGTTCAGATGATATATTTTCACTGATAAAATCATCACTAGGTTCTACAATTATATCTTGATTTTCATTTTCTTGCTGTTGTTGTTCTTCTTCCTCAACTTCTTCTTCTAAAGCATTTTGAGCCATACATGTTGATGTTTCACGACGATTTATACTACAAGATACTAAAGATGTTGATTGATTGCCTAGATCTTGTTTTTTTCCATGATGATGGTGATGATGATGAGTTTCATGACGATGATGTTGAACTCTTAAACGTCTACTATGCGATAAAATATATGGTTTATGTTTCACCTTAAATGCGCTCAATAATCCACAAGAATCTGGAATTAAAAATAACCAACATTATTTATTAGAGTATATAAAATTGATGAGATATTTGAATTTTGTAAAACGAACGCTAAATCTGAAAATGAATGATTTTTATATTATTTCACATAAGACGATCAGTGTAAATACATTTGTATTGTGCTCTTTCTATAAGCTATCCACTTACAAAAACTGTCTTCTGATCGACTAAGAACTACACAAAACTTCATTGTGAATATATTAAGTTCATACTATAATCTACTTTTAACATACTCGTTATTAAAATAAGAAGTGAATTTTTTTAAAATGGAAATATTCTATACTCGATATGAATAAAATAAATAAACTTGTTACTATGATTATAATTTTGTTCTAAATCTTGGAAAAGTCAGTAGTGAAAATGTATTCTCATGTTAGAACTTTTCTAATTTCTATTAACAGGGATTTTAATCTTGTTTTTATTTTTTAATTATTTTTTATATTTTATAACTTTTGTAAACTTTAGTAAGCGAGGAAATTTATAAAATTAAAAAAAGAAGTTATTTCTGTCAATCTCACAAAGTAATTGGCGGATAGTAAATTTAATCACTTTTGATAAATAGAATATAATAAAAGTTTATACAAAAAAGGGGAAAAAAAAAGCAAGATTGAATCAACTGGTAGTGATATATCTGATCGAACGAATTCAAAATAAATAATAATAAAAAGATTCACAATATGTTACAACTAATGGAAACAATGATGTCATAGAAATTTCACTTGATCGTCTATTGAAAACTATTCTAACATCATTAGCTTTGTTTCCCTGAAAATATAACAATATTGACTTAAACAAGAATTGATCAATAAAGCTGATTAGAAAATTTCAAAACTTGGTTATTCTAAGAATATTTAAGGAGCAAATAGAGATATAAACTATTTAGGACATGTAAATGTGTAGTGGTTGAACTTCATTTGTACACCGGTATATCGAGAGATGTGCATATAGATGAGAACAACAACACGAAGATCAAAATGACAATAAAAACAGTAGTAAGAAACCAAAGGAAAAGTAGGACGAGTCAGGATGTGAACAAAGAACAGTAAATTTAGGAAGAGATAAATAATGAATTCATTCATATTCTTAACCCACATGCAATCTCACATAGGCCTTATCCTAGGTTACGTCGTGAGGGAACTGAGTTCCTTGGGTTATTTCTACAAGACAACTGTAATTTGAGACTAAGAACCACATCTGGATGACATTGCTAAATAATACTTACTGTATTACAAATTTATTTGTTTCCGCTACTTTCTCTTAACTATTTTCCTTCTACATTCCTTCTTGGGTTTTTTCATTATATATATATATCGGGTGAAATTTCCACAAACAGTTATTTGAGAAAATTCCCCACAATACAACCAAAACATACTTATTATTTCATTCTGATACGAAATACAATGTGACGCGGTAGTCATAATGAGCAGAAAAGTGCATCAACCTCATACATGTACTCCAATTAAATACTCCGGGTTGAGCGAAAGCTCGTGGAGAATCATCGTCGAAAATGCCAAACGGTATTCAAAAACGCTTCCCACTTCACCAGCTTTTAGTTAACTTTGTCATAGAAATTTTTTTCTGAGAGAACACTCTTGTCAATCAACCTTTCAAAAGTTGATCTACCAGGAAATCCACTTATTGACTTAAAATATACAGGGGACACTTTCTTTTGGTGAAGACGCTGACAAAATACACAATATTCTTACCACCTTAAGCAACAATGCAAGCATGCTTGGAATATGATTCTCTCTCAAAATGCAAAATATTGCCTCCAAACTGGTCTATGTCTATGCGTGTCGATTACTTCTTTCATCTTGGAAGTTTCGTTAGGTCTTGTGATTGGTGTCTGATAAAATCTCAGCACAGATTCAGAAAGGTCAGCCAACTATTCACAGCTTACATGGCTAGTAGCGTGGGTGCGATATCCATCTGCTAACCAAAAAATGAGTATACTGGTCAGTAGTTTGTTCCGTTCTACTTTATGGGTATTAAACATGGCCATTAAGAATATAGGTTATTCGTAGGTTACTAGCATTCGACCATAGGTGCCCTCGAAAATTAAAGAACGTTGTATATAAACGTATAGATTAATACATGAGGAAAGTATAATTAAACATTTGTTTAAATTTATATTGTCAACTAAACAGGACGATAACTGAACAACTGATATTTCATATATATATATAAAGAAAATAAGACATTATTCATACTGTAATATATTTATACTTACCGAGACATTCAGTTTGTAAGCCTAAAAGATTATAGGTTGCAGTCAATGCGGCAGCTTTTGTGTAACTATTTTGTGAACGCTATGAAAATAAAAAAGGTAGCAAAACTGAAATTAGTAAAACTTAATCACAAGAAGCAAAAGAAAAAACGGGACGGCATTTTGAAGAAATAAGGGGGGAAATAATAATCCGCATATATAAGTTTTATCAACCGAAAAAAAAGAAAACGCAGGAAAAATATAAGGATAAATGAACATTTTGGTTGGTAATATACACAGAAATTAGGCTGATTCCTTTATGTATTCATTTTTTATTCCGTTCCTATTAAATAATAATAGTTGGCTTATTTAGAGAGTTACACTCTTAGGACAACACACAAACTCACACAAAACGATTTTTTTAACCATTATCTACTATCGTCGGAGACTAAGGAAAGAAAAGAGTGTACAGTTGGATAATATCTTCTAAGGATTTGACATTTTGATAATAACAAATAAACTATTTAAACTTAACATTTAAAAAAGTCATACAATTCTAGTCAACAGTAACAGGATTATTGTATGACAAGGACCAAGTGAAAATTACAGTTCATCAATCGATATTAGTCTAAAATCTGCTGAAAGGATATACACAGAAGATTCGTCTTTTAAAAGTGAAATGCGCTAGACAAAAGCACAATGCAAGCCTTACAAATAAGATTAGGCTGCCTAATACAGTTCGTAGTTAAACAAACATAGAAAACTGGCAAGCATTGAATAGCTGTTTCCTCAACTATTTCCCAAAATCCTACCAAACTGATAATCACATACTCACTAATGATCAATTTTGAAAGTGATTCTTGGAGTTCTTGTGTGAAGCTATGATTCGGGGAAGTTTGATCACCGCTACAATCAACCCCACCAACGGCAAGTCATGGTGCTGATGCGTCATTGTAAATTGATTGTAGAATATAAACTTCAGTGTGAATTTATTTATTATTTCGTTTTGATTAGATTATTTAAGAGGTATCTTATTTTTTAAATCAATTTCATTATGTAGTTATCTTGTTCAAAAATTTCAAAGTAAAGTTGAGTGATTATTTTTATTTCACAAGTACAAACTTAATGTACAATACGTGCATCAAAAAACTGATGCTACACAAGAACACGAAAAATTTTATTATTTAAAAATTGATAGTGTTTTCAAGTACCGAAACTATGACACTAAATGAAGGTAACGCTTTAACTTTATGTTTATATGTTGTTCAGTTCGTTTAAATAGCCAGCTCAGTGAAATGAAAATAGTAGTATGATGTAAAGCTCAAAACGTTTTACGCGTTCATCAGATGATACTTCAATTTCAATAAGAAAAAACAACACTATGTGAGCAGTTAATTTTCGATAATTCTGAGGCAGAATACAGCATCATCATCATTATCTATGTGAAAAATCATTCAAAACATTTTAATTTTCATAAACAGAGATAGATGGTGGCTAGCAGTGGAATCCGATACATGCATTTCGTTCAATACAAAAATGAACTAAAGTTTACCGCATAACACAAGCTATTTGTTATCTGGACTCAGTAGTTAGGTGGATAACGTGACGGCGTTTGAAGTGAACGGTACTGGGTTCGCTTCCCGGACTGAGCATCGACTATGGTATGCACGTACATCCAGCTGACGAGATAAAAATAGGACGAAACGTGCATCCATGAAGTGGTGGCCTGCTTGAATATCTGAGCTACCTGTTCTTCCGATCTAGATATTTCATCGTTATCTGTTTTGTTGTTTGTTTTAGCACATCACTATGTCTATTGTGCGCATTTATGAAAAGTTTACAACATTTCGCTATACGGGATACAAAAATGTACAATCAGCGACATCATGGTAGCTGACAATATGCATTGAAACGAATGAACATCAATCAAATGTGGATTACCGAACTCCTAACACCTAACTGGTCATCATTCGAAATTTATCGTCACAATCGATCAAGATATAAGAAAAGGAAACTTGTTGAAATACTTTATGCTGAGAATTCTATGTTGTACCAAAAATATAATGTTGAATAAAGCTAATAAAGCTAATAATAATGATAATAATAATAATAATCCTGGATTCCACTGCTAACTACCATCCATCTCTGTTTATGATACTTGTGACTTAAAGCAATATCGAGGCAACTCGCACAGGATGCACATATGCCAATAAGAGACTGGTCTATGAAATCCTAAGCATCACTGAGAAGAGTAAAAAAACAATCAATACGTTTTAATTTTTGTTTCTTAACACACTGTCTTCCGACTCAGCATTATTTATTCATTAATTGTTTTCCATTTGTTTGGAAACAAAATTTGCCTTAAATAGTTGATTTCGTAGGAATATAGGATATGAGATTGTTAAAAATATCGGTTAATATATTCAAAAAAAATAAATTGATATGAAAAATACATCATTTATTTTTTGTCGAGAAAGTGATGAAGGTCGGGATAAATATAAACAAATTTCAAACAATATTCAGCAGACTATATATATATATATATATATATATATATATATATATATATATATTGGCGAATATACTATGGTTTTTTTATTCGGAAATCAAACACAGTAAGAACGAATGTTTAATTTATTAGCGGAAAATTTAATGTTTAGATTCTAGTGAACATTGCACGAAGTTTTACAGATTAGACCAACGTGATTAAGGAGAATATAACCGAATAATCGCTGATTGGTGAACAATATTCCGTTTTTCTATTCATCTAATGTTGATCGAATTTCATCGATCAAGTTGCAATGTGGTTACTAATCTAACTGATTTGACAAAAAATTTCAAATTCTGTACTCATTAGAAAATAATAAATATACGTAAGTCGTAGCAGTAGTCTATAGGTTGAGTTTGATCTCTTGGGTTCGAAGCGCGCTGAACTTCCTTCGGTTTGAACAACTGGGTAGTATCACTAGCCCTTACAACTAGAATGTGACAAAACAACAAACACATAGAGAGTTTATCAATTAAACTTGTGAGATAAAATAAATAACTTGATAAATTTAATATCAACGAAAAAAAAATGAAGTGGTAGAAAAACATTGAAATAAAAGAAAGAAATTACCATAAATAATGTGAGTTTTTCAACTAAATCTCCATTTCGATGAACTTCGCATCGTGCAGTTCGACCAGTGGCAATATGCGCAATCACAAGTACAGCCTGTAATACGAAATAAAAACCAGTATTTAGATTATAAGCAGTTTGAAATAATTTTGTTTAATGAAAATAAACAACCAACCAGAATAAATTGTCCAACTATACACAAAATAATTCATCAACTAGGGGAATCGCAGTTAAATAATATAAATTGTACACATAGTGAAAACTAAACTTTTGACCTTTATTTATCTTGGAATAACAATAAACAAAGTATGTGGGATTTACTACTGAAATAAAATTCAAATTAAATTAAAAATATTTATGAAAATGCTGTGAACTGATGAATTTTAGTATCGTGCAAAAACGGTATCATGGAGGCATTCACCTTCTTAGAATAGATTTTTAAATTTAGGTATAAATAATGTACTTTGATCCTCCGTCGCAGTTTAAAATTAAGAATAGAATAGGAACGGAATAATTAAGGATAAAAATTTATATGGAATTATAATGTAACTCATCTTACAGGGAAATACAATGAAAAATTAATAATCAACAAAAAAATGTAAATATCCTGGACTTCAATAATTTTTCTGGTGAACTGAGCACCAGACAAAGTCTCCGAGAAAGAAAAAAAATTATTATTATATAGAATATATGATAGATATTGACATGGTAGTTTCACATTAATATCAAGGTAAAACAGAAGAATTACACTGAATCCTAAGAAAACATACTCCGAAATGCTTAATCTCGGATATAAGACGCAGTTAAATTTATTTCAACATAAATCATTATATCTGATATGATGTGAATACAACAAATGGCAGAGGCGACGGGATTTTAGAAAAAAAAGTAGCCACATAAAATTATTTTAAATTTACATTTGTTGGGCGATGATTTAGAAAAAGTGAAGCAGAAAAATAAAAGAAATGTTTACTACCGAGGGTCAAATCCAAACACTTTTGCAGCAGCAACAGCATTTTTTTAAAAATCATTTGGAATTAAAAGACAAAAATTACGAACGGAGTGTCTGAATCATTCACGTTTTGGAGATATGGCGGAAATTGGTGAACTGATTTCTAAATTGCAAAAAGAAATGGAAAATATCTCCAGAATGAATAAATATCTCAGTAAACGGCTGTATGTACCCGTGACAAGCAGTGAATCAGACAATATAATAGTCATACATGATCCTCCCGATGATAGAGTAAAAGCCATTTTAGAAACAAAGACCAGAGTTGGTTCCAGTCCAGAATGTTGGTCTAGTGAATTGTTCGTTTTTTAGCCGATGTCCTGTCTGGTTGCGTATTTGTATTCTAGGTTCCTGCTGAGCTTTTATTTTGTCAGCCGGAAATTCCATTAATATATATCCTAGCAAGTTTTCCAGATACAGCGTCTCTACAATCTTATCTTTCTGTATGATTACTGTATCTCGTTCACATGAGTTCACCTAGGTTCACTTCATTCATACTGCCACTGTTCTTCTTACCGTTCAACATGCCTATCGTGGTTTGTAATCATGGAAATCCCGCAATCAACTGCTTCATCTGCATGAGAACTTCTGGTTTTGACGTCACTGTTAATTAAACTGTGACTTCTTTATTTTCATTTCGTACAGACTGAATTAAGGAGTAGTATCGTGAAATACCAAGTGGTACTTTGGAATCTTAAGATTACATATAAAATTCGTCTAATAATAGTGTAGAATATGAAAATTTATTAATACAAGCCAACCACACGGCCTCTGATTATTCACCGTTGGAACTTTCGGTTGTGTTCCTGTTAATTTAGTATTAAGTGTATAGTGTGGTGCATTTTCATTGAAAATTCCACCTCGAACCTGAAACTTTACTGTATCTACAACTTTCTGTTGTGGGTCTTTCCAAGTTTTAGAAAAACGAAAATGCTGAGGATTCGAATGTGCTAAATCATACAGTTTTACTATTTATCAGTGGAAATTATTCAGAAAATCATATCCAACATAATGAAAACTATTATACCAATGGACTTGGACGCACAATAAATATCGCGTTTTCTCATACCTACCACTATACATTATGAAAAAATTGGGAGGTTTGATAGTAACATGTTTAAACTTGTTTATATTGACTAATTGCTCAATAAACTTTGTTTCGTTCACTACTTAAACCTGTTTTAACATGTAAACAATATATATTTTCAGAGTCATGAACACGTTAGGAATTCACCTTCCTTTCCATTATTATCAGTAGTAGACTGTAAATTGATTAGTTCACTTAGAATCATGAAATAAAACTTTTCTGATAGTAATGTTAACAAAATCAAGCTTCTGTAGAATGTCACCTACACATTAATGAAGACCGAATATATATATATATATATATATATATATATATATATATATATATATATATATATATATATATATATATATATATATATATATATATATATATATATAATAGACCGAGTTTCTGTTACATTTTTTCACTTACATGCACTGTATGATTATTCGGATATCTGAACATAAACTACTTTATGCTCCAGTGATGACTGATTAACTGGGTTACATTTCCAAATTGAAACTTGCAAAATGCTTTAAAAATTTACTCTACATGTGATTCCGAACTTTGATTTAAATCACCATATCAGACGAATTTTCATAAACCAAATAACTAAACAATATTTATATTTACACTGGTGATAAGTTTTTAGGGGTATGTATTTCTCAAAATTCTGAACAATGGACTAAACCATGACAAAGAGTGAAACAGATACTCACGTAAGATACCAGAAGATGGTCATATTATAAACCTAAACTGGCTGTAGTTGAAAACGTAAACCGAGAGATCACGACCCAATACTCCTTATGAGAAATGGAGTAGGTCAGGGGTTCGATTCATTGATGGAGTCAATTGTACATGTTATGCACCAGATTCAGACTAGAATTAAACAAGTTATTTTATATTTCATAGTTTTTAGTTTGTGACGAAAAAGCGAACTGTAACATATCTTTAAAAGTTACAATCTACCATACCAAGAAACATTATTTTATAAACTATTGAGCTAACCTGTTCTTTGACGGGTTGAGGATAGTTCGACTCCAATACAGCAATTATAAATTGAGTGATATTCCACCAATGCTCACTCACTACAGTGTCTATGAACTTGAGGAAAGATTGAGCAAAGATAAAAATACTGGATATATATATAATGAGAAAAAAATAAACAAAAGGAGTATTTCGATGTCAAGACTATCGGCAACTGATAATTTTCGACTGCTTACACTACAGAAATTGATATTTTATAGTAGTTAAGAAAAAAAATTAATTTGCACTGTAATTCCACAAACCTTAATGTTTATGTGACTAAACTGATTGTATAGTTTAAATATTTCAAAAAACCACACCTTTATATGATACATATTACTAAGGCTTTAACTTCAAACTACGTTGAGAAGAGACTAGAAAATAAACAAGGATAAAGTGAAATAGAAGAGTAACGATGTTTTGTAGGGGTGATTGTCGTGTTTCTGTATATGTATCCGTGATCCTGAATAAAATCTTATAAGGAAAGTCAAGTAGTTTCCAACTTGGCAATATCAACACAGAATGTGAATTTATTACCCAAGAAGTATAGGAGACTAGTTAGATAAAAAATATTTAATTTAAAAAATTCAGTGGTTGAAGCATTCTGCTCTTAATCGATCACAGATCCTTAACCCCATTTCATTTAATACTGTTTTGCCGCGCTTTTACTAAAATCAACTCTCATATAAAGAGTGTGGATTAAACCCAAGTATGTCTGTACCTGGTAAATTATTCGAATCAAGTCTTTCAACCAAATTAATTAGTATTTTGCACTATTAAAAAAACACTATTAACAAGATCACTATTAGAATCAATTAAACAAAAGGGACATTCGGAAACTTACTTGTTCATCACGAAGTAGATTACGTAAAAAGCTCAATGTTTGATAAACAATTAAAATATGAATTTGTGCACTATTTTTAGAAAACTTAAATTTAGATTGTGTATTATTCGACAAAAATAATTGATGCTGATTATAATGATGAGTAGTATTGGAACGACTGAATAAATTTAAATTTGTTTGGTATTTTTGTTTCGAATGACCATCATTGATTTTTTCATTGCTTTGATTAAATTCACCAATATATTTAATTTCAGTACCTTGATGCGATACCATAATTCCTGGTATTACAGGAACTCTGTAGAGAACAATAATAATGGTTTTAAAAAATGAGAAAATTATTCATAGCTTTAAAAGTTAGTTTTTCTAGGAGATTGTTTTGTCACCAACCGACATCATCTGAAAGATCAGTGGAAACTAGGGAGATTTGGACAGCTGTTTTATTTTGGCTTCAAACTTTTCAGGGAATGCTCACATACAATCTCCGCCAACAATCGAACCTTGAATATTTTAAGTCATAAGCAGTAAGTGAGTTACTGCCAGATTATCGTGTGAAAATACAAAGCTATAACACTGAAGCATTTATCATCCAAAGGCGCTTCTTCAACTAACATTAATGATCCATGATGAAGACTATGATCTTTTTTTTACTGAACCAATCTCTCCAAATTTTTCTACAAACCACTAAACGAGAAAAATATATCAGATTACTGTTTACTTGATTCAACTGTACAGAGTACTATTTTTTCTACTATTTTTATAACACTTGTTTGACAGAAGAGGAAGGGTTATCACCTCTCATGACAGTTATATTAAGACAAATTCAAAAGTGAAAAACAAGTACATATATTCACTTTTAAACATGCAGTTTGTTTTTCTTCTGTGATTGTTGTATATATATAAATATCCCTTGACACAGATTCAGTGAATAGTGACAGTTTAAAATAACGGACATAATTTGTTGTATGATTTGTAAAAAACAGAATGAATAACAAAGTGTATTACTCTTTTCCAATATTAATTTATCAGGAAATATTTTTTAAAAAAATTGACTAATAAATAGTTTGAATAAGGGTGGTTATTTGGAGAGGCTTGTGTAGATGGGTAAAGTGCAGTTAGTTCGCAAATAATTTGTGTCATTATTCGTATTTTTTATAACTTCATTTAATTTGTTTAGGTCAACTCTAGAAGTTTCTGTATACTTTCAACATGTCACACTGATTAACATTGATAGAATATACATATTACCCAAATCACACATTGTTCTAACTTTATCAGCTGCCACACCTTTAGGTTACTAATACACTTGTTACATACCTTTATAGCTTGTACTTTACAACGTTGCCTTAGCAAACATATGTTAGTATGTAGGAGTATATTTCAAACTTTGGAATGACCTTCACCTCACCATCATTGTGGTATCAATTTTGGACCTTGGGAACACCAGAATTATTTAGTGAGCTAATGTTTCATTTTGTTTTTCATCTCATTTTAATATCGTGAGTAACGGTTTATTCTGAGTGACCTCAAAAACCTAAACGGACATTAACCACTTTTAATGCTGTTTCTGAGTTCAGATTCCCAGGATACATAGTAAAAGACTCAAGGTTCTGGTTTACCCAAATTGAAGCTCTGTTTTAAGCATGAGAAATTCGATCACAGGCGACTAGATATGCACAAGTAGGAGGTGAGTTACCGATCGAAATTGCCGCAAACGTTGGAAAGCTAATTGACCAAGTGCCGCAAGACACCCGGTACGATGAACTCAAGGTAGCAGTAATTTGACGTACTTTTGTCTCCGATGAAAAGAAGCTACAACAATTATTAACCGTGTGGATCCTATGAAGTAGAAAACCATCAAAACTATGATATATAAAACAAACAGTGGGGTTATATAAGTTAGATGAAAAGGTATTACAGCAAATGTTGCTTCAACAGTTGCGTACAACGTACGGCAGATCCTAAGTGTATGAGGTCAGTCAATTATTCATGAGGACCTGGTCGATATGATGAACAAAATGATGATGTACCCAGACCGTCGTAATTTAAATACGTAAAACTGTCATTGGGACAAGCACATATGGAATGGCAGCACCTCAACAACAACTGCTTGATTTACCTAATAACTCACTAGTTTTAAAAGTAATTGAGTCCGAAATCCACGGGAGATGCATTACGTCATCTTCTGGAATGAGATCATTCTTCAAACCTCATTTCAGACAAGCCCAAACCAACGCCAGGAATCTATTTGATGGACAAAATCAGTCATCCACACTATTATATGGCCGTGGACAGGAAATTGCTTTTATCAGAGAACGAGATTAATTGAATGATTACTGGTACTTTGAAGAGATTTTAATCGTTCAAGTAACAAAAAAGAACCTAAAAGCAGTAAATCGTTGTTCAATAGAAGTGATGATATACATTTCAAAGTAGTTACATAATGTACATTACTAGTATTCATGCGAATATATATATATATATATATATATATATATATATATATATATATATATATATATATATATACGTTGTTTAATAACTGGAAAACTAGTAAACAATGTTTTACTGCTTATTTGCAATACTAAACTGTGTGAACTATTATTTGGTTCAATCTAATACAACAGGAAAGCGTACACTTTCTTTCGTTATTATACATTTCTCTTTGGTTTGTGTATTGGTGGTATCCTACAATTGTTTAATGTTAAGTGATATATGATCAGAATTTTTTACAACAAATATTTTGCAGTCATAGAAAAACAAATGACAGAGAATAAAAAGGCCAGAGTTTTAATTCCGTGTGGTATATGTTTAATATAACATTCTTTTGTAATAATTCAGTGAAACATTCATTTTGTACTTTCACCATTACAGTTAAGTATAATGTTCATTAAGTAATCATAAAATGTTAGTTAAATCTGTGTGTAAATGAGTGTATCTGGCTCGCTATACCAAATCAATACAATGAAATAAAATTAAAGAGTGAACGGGAAGCGAATCAAAATAATTGCAGTAACAACAAGAACAAGAAAGACTGGTAACTAGGAAGACAGAACGCAAAATTATATGTGAATTAGAATACTGGCAGTAAAGATACAGAAGAAAATTATGTGAATGCATAATTCAATCGTGAGAGATTTTGAGTCATGTCACTCAACGTCTACGATTACAAGCCTCAGTTATCCCATTATATATATATATATATATATATATATATATATATATATATATATATATAGAGAGAGAGAGAGAGAGAGAGAGAGAACGATCGAGCAAACACATGCAAAAACATATTATGAATAAATAAAATCTAATTACACGAAGGAATAAAAAAATAGAAAAGTCAGCCTACCTATTTCCTGAATTCATATCAAAATTAGTTATTTTCACATTATCTTCCCATTCGTTTTTCATAGGAAACGAAAAATTAAATTCATTATTTGGTATCGATGAAGCCAATTGTAGTAATTCTAACCATACACCTTTATTAACTAATTCATGAAAGAGATTTATACAAACACTTGAATTAGCGGTATGCAATAAATTACTTAATCCCCATATTCCATTCAAATGTAATACTGGTATAATATCATGAAACTGATGATTTGTCATTGTTGTTGATGGCCTGTTTAAATTAGATTTTGTTATTGAAGGACGAGATGAGTTATCATTAGTACTAGGATTATTACTACTGTCATTATTATTACTATTATTATTATTATTATTAAAACTATCAGCATCGTATGTAATAATTGATTGACTGTTTGATTCAACTTTAGTTATTAACAGCGAAGATGATGACTGTACATTTCCAATTGTCAGTAAACGGATGAAAACACTGATAAAATCATCAATTAAAGTCTGGAATAGAAAATATATATATATATATGTACGTAACAATATATGGACATGTAAATAAACATGACTAAAATAATTTAGTTGATCTAAAGGAGATTTTTGGACATAATTTAGAGTGAAAATAATAATAATTATCGTTGTTTATCAGAAAAGAAAACAGATCAACCAGTCATAATCAATGTCTGATCTGACATGTGTAGAAACAACAGCATGAAATATAAACTATAAAATTAATTCATAGTGAACTGTACAAAAAAAGTAAAAATGATATGTTTCCAGCGTATAATCATATTAAAGTATATCCAACATGATAACAATATTAATGAAACTTAACTTGATCGTTACAAATCGTATGGTCAGCTTATTTAGATTAAGAGATAATTACTATCATTGTGTATATACTCCGATAATTATCATATATATATCTTTCAGAATGGTGCTACATTCTTAAAATGGTATAGGTTTGCGAATAATCCATGTAGTTTTCGCAGTGAAATGTAGCTTTCATCTTTAAAGAGATATATCGCTTGTTTAAAGTGTTTAACTGTTTTGACTGTGAAAATATAGAAAACGTTTGGTGCCCATTATGCTAATTATGACAATAGTAACATTTCTACGCACATTCATATCATATTACAATATCGTCCAGGTTAAAGTTGCACATATAGGAAATTAATTGGTTCATTAGGAATAATTGTACGGAACGTTAGAAGTGATCAATAACAGCTTGTAATCTTAAAAAAAAAATCATAGACGATGACCCCGCCCAATTTCCTTGTAATTATGATACGCATAAGAACACGATAATGTACTAACAGTTACTGGCAGATCTTTTAATTAAGTACTGTCCTGTAGCTAGAAAGTACATTTTAGTTACTAACCTTACCGTTATTATCATCATCAAAAATAGTCAATAATGTGGGATTATTTATGTTCAAAGAATAATATATACATCGAGAAATACTTTCACCCGTTAGAATTTTTATAATGGAATGATATTTTGAGTTTATTTATTTATTTTTAAAGAAAAGAAAACAACTAACAGAATATCGAGAAACTAGATCAACAATAAAATAAACGAAATAATTTTGATAAGTTATCATTTTACGATTCGTTTGGACAAGTAGTGTAGTATCGTAACGCATTATATATGGTTTTGTGCACTTTAAAAATTTCCTCCTGAGTAAATATTACCATCAAATTGTTAGAGCTGACCTAGTAGTTAATAACTTGTATTCTTAAACATATTTCTAATTAAAACAGTTGTACAGATTCAAATAATCCTTAAGAAAAACATTTCATTTAATTTCAGGTAGTTTATTCATTGAAATTATGTATATAAGTATGAAGTGATCGGTTTTACTTCTCTATTTTTTTGTTTTGTAAAAGAAACTTGTTAAAATACTTTGTACTGAGAATTCTATATTGTAACAAAAACATGGCTTTAGCCATTATTAAGAAAAAGAGAACTCAGCGAAGAAATTTTTCTTTTCGACGAAATCATTTGCTTAAGCTGTACATTCGCATATATAGTTATCTGGGAAATATGTCTTTAGAAGGATAGAAAAGATTGTATCATAAGATGGACTCGAGAATAAATAACAAATCTGACCCATAAACTATCTTTTTCCTTACCTCTCCTTGATTAGTACGTAACCTCATTTGTTATTTAGTCTCGAATCCATTTTATGATGCAATCTTTTCCATCCTCCTATAGACATATATTTTTCGGATAACTATACATACGAATGTACAGCTTAAATAAATGATTTCGTCGAAAAGAAAATTTTCTTCACCGAATTCTTTTTTTCTTATTCAATGACACTATGGGTTATTTTAAAGCCATTAATAATAGTGACAATAATAATAAGGATAGTTAAAAGTCACAATAATTTTGTTTTGAATGTAAGTAATCGGAAATATCAAACAATTTGTTGTGTGTGAATAAGGAAAATACATTTGGAGGTTATATCGTGAAAATTCGGAAGAAAAAACCAACGAATACTTCACTTACTTCTTTCAACGGACACATTGGAAGTACTTGGTTGATTAAGGTGGATGAAGCTGCCTCGACTAGTTTCGCACTTAGATAAGAACCTTTAATTGTATTCGGGAGATTATCATCAATTATCTAATAAAATTTCACATGGAAAAACACAATAATCAATATATATATTTCCTCATATTTAAAGCTTTTTGTGAAGAGTGATTTAATATGTAGATTATATTCTTTAGAAATTGATTCTAGTTGAGAGTACAATTGAAAGTTAGGAAGCACTGGACAGTTAAGTTGACCAGAGTAATCATATACTTAGGATGAAACAACTATCCAGTATCCATTGGTTTTCAATACATACCCCCAATTGTGACCAGTCTGTACTGAATATATATCCTAAATATTTTTTTTGTATAAATTGTTATAAAAATCTTATTTGTATAGATAAAACAGTCCAGAAAATTTTTAATGATTTTCAGCCTAGAAAACATAACAATACCGAAAGTTCAACTCGCTAGAAACCAAATGCTAAGGTTGGACTTGATCGTTTCAAATAAATTGAGCATTGTGTAGGAAGTTAATAATAAATAAATTTTTGCTATATCCCGATGAGTAGAAAAATTGTATTTCTGACGTTTCGTTACTTAATGTAAGCCACTTTTTCAAAGTAAATGAAAACAAACTTAATTTCATATATTTGAATAGTAACTTATAATTGAACAGTTACAAGAATTCAGGTGAAATTTAACCACAAAAGAAAAAGAGACAGTGTTTATCGACTGTATTAAAAAAATATATTTGAATAATAAACACTTCATTGAAATCCGAAATTGAGAAAGATTTTCACCTAATAAATGAAAAACTCCAATGACAAACAGCGGATTCAAGATGATTGTTTTGTTCACTTATTCGATATGTATATGTATAGGGCTTTACATGAAATATATACGACCAAATTTTAAAAAATGGTAAGTAGTTACTTTCTAACTAGTTGATAAAGAGCAGTATTAAAATTATAGAGACATATCGTGCGATAATAATCATAGGTAATATAAAGCGCTGAACAACTGGAATTAGTGTTTTAAATATGCAACCAGTCACTCAAACGGTAGCTGCCATCATGGATTAACATTAATTGAAGAATGAATGAGTGGGAAATATTTACAACTAAAAAGTACATCATACAGAGTACTGTTAAGAATCTCTATTGAAGCGCTACCACTCTGAAAATAAATTTTTAAAAAATGCATTTCACACTTTCTAACATTAGTCTTTTTACAATATAACTGATCTAGTAAACAATCAATCTATAAGTCGATAATGGTCATTTAATCCATCTGTTTCCGATAAGTAAAACGCTGGAATTGAACATTTTTCATTCGACATGTCTACATGTACAATTCAATAGATCACTTCATTATTACTAATTGATTTACCTTCAAGAATATTAGAAGTAAACACACACTACCCGTGATAAATAACACTTGTTAGATGTTAATTCAACAGGTATAGATGCAAAACTTGCTCCACTTCATTTAGTTTATCCATCCAGGTAGACAATTTATTAAGCTTTAAATAAACAATCGAACTAAAAATCGAATAAACTCTTCCATACTTGGCAGATGAATTACAATAAATTTCAAGTTAAAATGAGATTTATTCATTGATGTTGAATTGAATAGAATTCCCCCTCTTAAAACAATCGAAAATACCCAATAGGCTAGTTCAAGCTATAATAGAGATAAATTTTTCATCACATAAATTTATTCTTCTATTATGATAGATTTTAGATAATAATTCAAGTAAATATGTATTGCCGATAATCTCTTTATAAGAGATTTATTTCATAAATATACAAATTGTAGAATAATAGTGTTAGGTTGTTTATGTAGACATTTCGAGGGAATTTCTTCCTTTCGTTAAACAATTCAACTCATAGTATGAATAGAATAGAAATTAATAAAATGTTGAAAGAAGATAATAATAAAAGTATTACATAGAAATAATTATGTAATGCTATTTGGTTTGGGATAATTTACAATTAAGATTACAATTAAGTATTAAAACTATATCAATAATAATAATAAACTAACTTTCAGCAAATATCGTCCAATTGTTTGATTTTTAAAAAGTGTATGATGTAAACTGAATGATCGAGATAGTACATGTAATAGGCCAACAATAGAATGCTAAATATATCGAAGAGAGAAGGAAAACGAAGAAAAAAGAGGATATAATCGTCTATCAATTGATAAAGGGAAATATTGATTTTTAAATTCATATAGATGTTGTATTAAAAGAAGACAAAGATGAAAACCGCTGTAAATAATTTACCCTATATATTTGGTCACATTTTTGTACGATTAAATAACAAATGTAATGACCCATAAACATTTGAAACTGGTAAATATTAAGTCAAATTTACACTTGTGTCGTAAACTGATGTGACAAATTGATACATATGCACACCCACAACACTATTCGTATTCTACCTTTTATTTCTACGTTGTAGTAACATGTTAATTAACAAAAATATGAACGAAGTTAGCAAGAATATGTATTACATCAAATGAGGTAACCAAAGCAGTGAGGCCTTTGGTTAAAAAATATACACATTTGATCTACGGGTGATTAAACTCATCATTAATAAACTAATTTGTAAAACACAGGTGAAGAGAAAGACTTAGAACTTGATTTATGCACTGACTTAAAAACACTGGTAGATTGTACTTTGTAGACCTGAGAAGACTTATACGCTATAACATAAAATATTCTGGAAACACACTTCACGATCGATGTGTCTGACATTGTTTTTATGAGTTTTCCAAGAAGACGATTTTTATTCTTTGCAAAATTTCTAGCCGCAATTGATGTATTGAAACAGCTTAAACGGCCTCTCGCCAAAATTTGAATAGAGCGTGATTTTAAAAGTGGCCGCTAACTACAAAAAAAAGTTTTTATCTATGAAATTAATTATAGTTGGAAATCTCAGAAAGTGAGACTGAACAGTTTTAACGTTTCAATATTCAATGTGGTGCCAGCTTCTTTAATAAAACAACTAGAATGAAATCTTGAATCAAACAACACTCACTGTGCAAATATAAGCAAGGTGTGAAAATAATTAAGCAATCATTGAGTGGAGAATAACTTCTGACTGTATATGCATTCGGTAATTTTGATTGTTTCCCTAAAGAAACTCAAATCTAATTGTCAGACGAAACGTTGAAACAACTTACTTTGAACCATTGTTATTGTTACAGATAAACTTTAATGCTGAATCCCCTTGATATTACGTAATTGGAGATGAAAATAAAGTAATCTAACAGTGAAATATCCAACGATCAAAACTTAAACAATATGAAATACCTACTACTTAATGTATTTAACAATAAACATGCTCTATTAGACTCTAAAAATGATGTTGAATAGTATGTATTAAAATAAAGTATAAGATGTCTTTTGTCGAACGAGGTAATGTTAATAAATACGATACCACACATAATATTCGTTTTATTACAGTGATAATCAAATGTGGTGGATAACTGACATTTATATCATATCTATCGACTGATATAGTTGATCGCTAGTTAGCATTTAGTCAAAAATCGCTCATGTTTACTATGAAGCTAAAGTAATCATAGTTTAGAATAATTGAATATAAATGAGTAAGGCTATCAAATGGAAAACATGAATTTCATACCTGAAATTGCAATACAAGATTTGCATTTTCACTACCCAATGACTTTAAACGGATCGCAAAGTCTATAAGTTTTTTGCACATCGTTAGTTCACCAACCTACAATATCAAAAGATGGGACAAAGAAAAGTGAGTTGAAGGGAGAAATTAAAAGTACATAATATTTTGTAAAACAAAAAAAAAGCAGACGTTTTAATCAACCATGGTTACATAATTGTGGATTTATATACGTTTACCGAATAACTGAACTGGACATTTCATATGTCATAAGTATTGTCGGAGCAGGTGGGTTGATGATGAGTGAAAAATCTCAGTAGGAAAAAAGAAAAGGTCGACTGTGTTTTAAAAACTTGTGTCACAGTGGAGACAAGATATCTATCCGTTTATCAAGTGGAGTATATTGTGCAGAATTATGCAATGCATTCTCTTATCATTACTGCAAACCGATCTGAGTTAAGAGACTATTGAAAATTAGGAAGAACAAGACGGCTGTTTCATCCTAGAGTAGCATGTATTTACGACTCGACCACTGGGGGATCGGGCCCAAGACCCTAAGGCAGTGACGTAAGGTCATAAAATAAACATGATGCTTATAGACTATTAACTAAACTATATCCCAATTAAACGATAGAACATTAAGATGCAACGAATTAGATTTTGAAATGAAATTGATGAATGTTTTCTTCCTATTCTGAATTAATCAGTACAACCCACTTACATTTCAGTGTGCTGACATTAGGAATAAAACTTAGAATTCATAATCATTTCGTCAAAACAATAAACCCTTATACATTAAACCACAACATCATAACTAATAATCGTTGTTATCATGATACGCAATTTCTAGTTTTACATATATATATATCAAAATGCATGAATCCAGTCCAATATATACATTTGTAACACGATAGCACAATTCGTAATTACAATTAAATAAACTTTAAATATAAAAGTAGAAACAAAAAATCGAGAAGTCAGTTCAAATCATATTAGAGAAAACAAAAAGAATACATCAATCTTTGGTGCCATAAGAACATAGCAAAAAAAAAACAATAAAATTAATTGAATGAATATTGCTTTAAGACATTAGAGATGTATCAAACATTTATTGTCAAGTATGATTCAATGTATATAAGTTGTAAAACTATACTCTATATATATACTTTTCTCTCTCTAGTTAAGCATGATTATATTAAAGAGAACAACACATAAGTAATATATAACAATAATGTTCTTGAGTGTTAACAACACATACTCAAGTTTTCAAAGGTATCTAGATAGTTAGGAATTATTCTCATAAAGTCATCATATGAATTTTAAAAATGGTTGGCTAAATAGGATTACCATGAGATTGTTTAGAAGTAACTTTTTACAGATTTGAATTTCTGTTAAACTTGAGTAATCTTTCCCCCATCTAGGGAGGTGAAGTTGTTTTTTTCCTAGTTGTCAATCAGTATTTCAAATGTATTTATCAGGAAAAGTTGTTTGTTTACTTCAGTATTCTTTGGTCTATAAAACAATATTTATCGTAATTCACTTGATATTGTTTTATTTGAATCTTCCCATTGATGTTTTAGGACTGAAGTTGATCAGTCTCTTATTGGCATATGTGAATACTGTGCGTATGAATCGATATTGCCTTAATTTACAAGCATTATAAGTAGAGATGGATAGTGGCTAGCAGTGGAATCCAGGACGCGCATTTCGCCCTGTTTGGGACTCGTCAGCTGGATGTACCTGCATCTCAGAGTTGATGTTCACTCTGGGACTCGAACCCAGTACCGTTCGCTTCAAACGCCATCGCGTTATCCACTTAGCTACTGAGTCTTGATAGCCACTTGCTTGTGCAATGGGGTGAAGTTTAATTCACTTGATATTGTTTTATTTGAATCTTCCCATTGATGTTTTAGGACTGAAGTTGATCAGTCTCTTTTGGCATAAGTGCATACTATGCGTATGGCTCGATATTGCCTTAACTTACAAGCATTATAAGCGGAGATGGATAGTGGCTAGCAGTGGGATCCAGGACGCGCGTTTCGTCCTGTTTGGGACTCGTCAATATCAAGTGAATTAAACTTCACCCCATTGCACAGGCAAGTGGCTATCAGGACTCAGTAGCTAAGTGGATAACGCGATGGCGTTTGAAGCGAACCGTACTGGGTTCGAGTCCCAGAGTGAACATCAACTCTGAGATGCAGGTACATCCAGCTGACGAGTCCCAAACAGGACGAAACGCGCGTCCTGGATTCCACTGCTAGCCACTATCCATCTCTGCTTATAATATTTATCGTAGTTGGTGTTACGAAGTTGATTCTGTTCAGTAATTAAAGAAGTGAAATTGACAGCAACTCACAGTACAGTCAAGATCTATCATCCTTCATTTACGATTTACATTTACTACAGGTGGATATTTTTTTTTATTTTTTAAGAAGGGGTGTACAGCAAGCTTCATTCAATCAAGCTAGAAAAACATTCGATCTGTCTATTCATAATATAGTGAAAAAAATGGAACATTGAGTAGATGAGCACAATGATCACAAAATTTCCCTAAAAATAGCCATTCTCTATACTGAGGGTGAATTACATATCAGCTATATGTAATTAGCAAATGTTTAATTCAGAATGTTTAGTAGCTCAAACAATAATCTAGGTAGATGACGATTAGATTAGATTGAACACGACATTTTAATAACATAAAAACTATGAACTGATACGTCTTGTACTTGAGCGTATGGTACTGATTTTCCTAACCTCTTTCTAGTTCAATAATATCTCCAACAATTGAAATACGAACAAAAAATAAAAAGCGTGAACTAAGGAAAAAAGCTTTACTCTTAAATTTAGCACATATACACACAGCATGATTATTTGTAGAACCAAACTTGACCGTAAGATAATAGAAGCCTCTGAAAATTAACAATAACATAAAATTTAATTTTCGAAAAAGAAAAGAGAAAAACCAAATTCATCAAAACCATTCTTCAATTTATCATCACTTACAAGTATTCGAGTGGATTCATGTCCAGATGCCAGACAAGAAAATAATTTAACCAATGGAATTAAATGCTCCAAAAACTGTGTATGACTTTGCTGTATTATTTTGAAGTATAAACACATACACAAAAGAAATAAAAAAAATAGGGAATTATAATGTCATATTTGTAAAACATGCTAATTAAGAACAATAACAATGATAATTTACCAGAATTTTTTGATGTAGGCCTTTCTCTCTTTGAATAATGAAGCAGATCTATTATGTTTCCATAATTTCAAAGAAAAGAAAAGATGCAAATGGAACTATGATCAAAGAAATAGCCTGTATAAAAATAGTTATATCACTATTATTATTATTATATTAATGACACCAATCCTTACAAAAGGCAGATAAATAGTGCTTTGAGTAGAAAAAATACATGGACAATCATAATTAAAACTGAATATCCTAAAGATATCAATACACTGAATTAGATTGATGAGTCTAGGATCATAATATTAAAGATATTCTAAGTTTTACAATGTAGATGTCGAGGAATATCTTTAACCCTCACACAAAACATTAGGCTCAAAAGACGAATTAAATAAACTCACCTTTAACAAATGAGTAACAGTATTACCATTTCTCAACATTATCACAAAGGTACAACAAATATGCTCATAAGTGTTTGTTGAAATCTCAATCTCATAATGAAAGGTTATTTGTTGTCTGCTTTAGAAATAGTAATGTCCATCGTAAAAATCAACAAACAATAATTATATTGTAAGTAACTGGCGGTCCCCAAACGTTGTTGCTACCCTGACGTGGTGATCGGGCTTGCCTATCGTGATGAAGCAACCGGGCTATACTGGCTGGAACAACCGTTCCTCAAGGTCCTATCATGTCAGACAGGTCGGTTGAAGAGCGGTAAGACTAAAAGCAACAAACCCAAGGTCCGAAGGCGAAGTCGTACTGCTGACTGTACAGAGCTGCGACAGCAGTAAGGTGTTTCCTTCAGACAACCAGCATGACAGCGATGCTGCCTTCCCACAAGGAGGGGTGTGGTTAGAAGAGATAGACCCTAAAAATGCACACCTCGCCTTATCCCACGGATGTCGGTCTCCAGCGGTAAGGTCTCAACAAATACGGAGCTAACACAAAAATTACCCATAAAAAGGTCGTGTGTGACCGACCTCAAGCAGTTGTCCCTTGGGTACTGCGGTCACTCCCAGGTCACTAAGACCACCTCTAATCCAATTTCCTTTTCAGGTACCTCCAGATCAACCCTTCAACGGTGTAGGCAACCGGGAAGTAATAACCGCCCTCATACCTCTAACAGCACTCAAGACCACTGTATTCATAATCAGCCTCCGTCTTCACTTTCACCTCTAAACTTCTTTTTTCGGCTTCCCCCTCAAGTGTCACCATAGCCAATGACTCTAGTGTGCAAAACACTGTCCCAGGTCTACTGAAATCTCTCTCCAAACTACACATTGGAGCCTTCAACGTACGCACTCTATGTCAAATCGGTCAACAGGCTTCCTTGGCTAAAACCCTAGAATCTCGTACCATTGATGTATGCTGTGTCTCTGAAACACACATACACGATCCTAGTGTGGTCATTCAATTGACCCCACCTCGGCCAAACGGAGAGTCAACGAGATACACTCTCCGTGTATCTGGTGACCCGAAGGCCAGCTCTCGTGGACTGGCAAGAGTAGGTATAGCACTAAGCATGAGGGCTGAACAAGCACTGTTAGAGTGGATCCCCGTCAACAGTCGTTTATGTGCTGTTCGGCTAAACGACTGCGTAAGAACTCCGAAGGATAGGGACACATGTCATTGCCTTTTTATCGTTTCTGCCTACGCTCCCACTGAATGCAATTCGGATGAAGTGAAAGATTAATTTTACAGAAAGCTCTCTGAACTTCAGAAAGCTAAACATCCAGACAGAGTACTCGTAGGGGGTGATTTTAATGCTCAGATAGGTAGCTTAAACCAAACAGAAAGGCATTTAGGTGGATATTTTAGTATTCCGGCACAGCGAACAGATAATGGTGATTGTCTGCTGCAACTGTGCTCAGACAACCGTTTATTTCTAGCAAGCACTAATTTGAATCATAAAGAGAGTTACCGTCTAACATGGTGACCCCATACACCAAACCGACAATGGACTCAAACAAACCATATTGCCATCAGTCATCGTTGGAGAGGGTCGATAGACGAATGTCACTCATTCTGGAGTACCTGCATGAACTCCGGCCATGCCCTAATACGGGCACGTATCTGCTTGCGCCTCACTGGATGCAGAATAGCCACACTAAGAAGACCCATTAGAACTGAATTGAGCAACCAGAAAACCAAAAGTAGGTTCCAGGAACAACTGAGGTCACACTTAGGTACGTACGAAGTTCTACGTTGTTACTGACTGACTGACAGATGTTGCCTGGGAAGATATACAAGCAACTGTGGAAACAGCAGTGTCATCTATTAGTGATTTAAACCGAAGGGTTACAAAGAACCAATGGATTTCCTCAAGGTCTATTGCACTGATGGACTCTCGTAAACTCATCCCATCAGGCTCTGAACATGATGAAGAGCGACAACAAATCAGATCTAGGTTAACCAAAAGTCTAAGGAATGACCGTGAGCAGTGGTGGGCAACGAAAGCAGAAGAGATGGAAAAGGCGGAGGCTACAGGGAACACAAGACAGCTCTACAGACTAATAAAAGAAACTGGAATTAATAAGTCAAGTGTAAGTCACACTATTTCCGTAAAAGACGACACTCTCATCTGCTCTCAGTCCAGACGTTTAGAACGATGGGAGGAACATTTCAGGGAACAGTTCAGCTGGCCTTCAACTACTCTACAACTACCCTCCATTCCCAGACAGTGTGAATGGAATACTGAAGTAGGTCCCCCAAATCTGGCAGAAGTTCAAAAGGCTATAGTTAATCTGAAGCGAGGAAGGGCAGCTGGTTCAGATGGATTGGCTCCAGAGGTCTTTAAGGATGGTGGTCCAATTTTAGCCTGGACTCTGAAAAAAAGCTGATCGGTTTGGTTTGTTGTTAACTTCAATAAATTATAGGGCTCCATTATCCTTCATCAATTGAAATTGATACAGACAATATTATTATTTAGAATGACAATGCAATACACTTTGAAAATTATTTACAGATTAAGGAACTCAATAAAACTACTAGTTACCTATAAAGATACAATTATCAAACTATTACACGTAAACTAATTAAACACATTAAAGTATTTAAATGAAAATGTAAAACATACAGTATCAGATGCTTCTTGAACAGCTTTTAATAAAGATGTAACACGATAGTCTACTTCACGTACAAACGAATTAGTATATACAGTCCACATATGCAATTCTGGACTTTTATCCAAAACAAGAACTAGAACATGACATACCCATGTCATTATACGTGTTGCTTCTAAATGAAGACAACTTTCTGTAAGTGGCTGAATGATCTGAATAGAAAATAAAAATGAAAATCACAAGGCATTTATGTAAAAAAATATCAGTTTATTCTGTAATAGCACACGTTATAGAGAAGAAAGTAAATATCAACTTATTGTAAAAATTCATTTTAACACGATAAAGACATTGAAAATTTACACTAAGAAAGTAAATATGAGATTTTATGAAATAACCACCATTTTAGTGGTAGCAAATATTTACTAGTATAACAAATATACAATGTAACTCAGCAATCAATCTTAGGTTTATGAGCCCTGTTATGAAATCTGTAGTCAAATGATTGAGAGCGTATATACATTAACTAAAAAGTCATTCATTCATGTGAGCATGGAACTCGAATGTTAAACACTATAGAATATTTTTCTTAAAAAATGCATTTTCCATTTATCTGATAACCAGGCTAATTTTAAATGACTCTTACAATGTATATGGAACAATTAGTAGCTGTGAATATAATATTTTATCCAAAGACTATTATTGACTTATAACTATGTGTAATAACATCTGAAACCAATAATACATTTGAATAAGATTGACTTTATACTAACTAGAAGTCTGTATACTCACCTTATGAACCATATTTACTGTAAAGTATAATATAGTACTACACTTATATGTGACCTGTTACTGATTGAAAACTAAACGTATAAATAAACGGAATCACTAGCTGTACTGTAGAATAGGAATAAATCACTAAGAATTATCAAACAAATAGATAAACATATCAAACTAGAACGGAGTATAAAGTTCAATCTTGAAGTTTATATCTCTCTTATTCAAACAATCAAAGACCGTATCAAATAATACCATGGATTGGTCTGATTGCCCTTAACGTTCTTCAGTGTAATTTTATCTTCATTACCATAGCCACTCCTAATATTGCACGTTCATAACTTGATTGACTAGATTTAACATCGTTTGTTTAAACATTTTGTCCAGCCTAACATATGTGTGCTTTGTTGCCTTATTAAACATGTGCGACGGTATAACTCATAGTCTACTTATCCAATCACAATAATTCACACGAGAAGAAAAAACAAAAAAAACATTGAAATCTTACTAATAACGTCTATCTAACTACCAACAAGTTTTATCACAGAAAACAAAACATGAGATAAAGGAATAAGAAATTGTACATCGTATTCAGTGTTTTTAAATTTAAGATGAAGTTTTATGTGAATTTTTTAACTTACATAAATATATTTCCCTTGAAAAAAACACTTACTAATAAAGCAATATCATCCCCAGTAATTCCTAGACCAGCAGAAGTGATTACATGAGTTCCGAATTGATCTATCGCCTCAACTGTTTGTGAATTGGCATATTGATTAGCTAAACGCCAATAAATTAAACCACGAAGTAGACCAGTGAGAGCAAACGTCCCATGGTCTAATGGTACACAAGAACACGTTGAAATAGTTATACGACTATCAACAGGACATGATGATCCTGATTGTCTGTCAGTCGATGCAGTTGAATCAACAGAGTTCTGGTGAAATTTTCGAGATGCATCCTCAAGATTAGATTCATTGGGAGATGTAAAAATGACAGTAGATGTACCTGATGAAGTATCATGGTTGATAGGAGTATTAGTAGTAGAATAAGTTGATGGGATATTACCACTAAGAACTCGCTTGGTACGTTGATAACGCGGTGTTGAATAGCAAACATTAGGTAATACCGGAGGCATAGTTCCTGTTAAATGACTATAACAGGCAACTAATTTAATCGGTTCTTCTTCATTGTAAACTATATATTAAGATAAAATAAAATTCATGATAGGAAGTGAAACCACACATTGAAAGGATGGTAAAATGTAGCTTATACATGAAACAATTTCATGCAATAAATTCACATTAAAAACAACTAATGTCAGTAATGAATAGTTAAGCTTTGAGAAGTAGAAATCGAAGAAAAAGTCAAGGAATTTTCATATTGCAATTATACAGTGACTAAGTAGGTTATGAATTTACAGTGAAAATGCATTTCATGACTAATGAACACCGTAATAAACACACACACATCAAACTATACTTATGAAAAAATATTTTTGACGTATAGTCTGGCCCAAACTTTTGAAATCTGTCTTTTTGGAAAATAAGGAATAAAGAAGTTTTGGACCGAGATAGACCTAATCGTTGCTTCTACTTTGACGTGGTGGTCAGGCTTGCCTATCATGATGAACTAATCGGACTATACTGGCTAGAACAATCTTTCATCAAGGTCCTACTGTAGTGAAGAAGAACACAGGTGAGGACAACCGAACAACATTTAGCTTAATATTACATAGTTACTTGGTAATATAGAAAAACCATACTATAATACCTAATTTACAAAATGTCCAATAATTGTCTCGGACTTCATTGTTCTTGCATTTCTATACTAATTGCTTTCTATTCCGGTTCTTCCTTCCTTGATCTTCCCAATCTTCTGCTGCCAGACATTACATTCCTGACTCGTGTTATAGACTACTTATGTCAATATAAGTAGCACACACCACACTACCATGCCAGGCAGTCGGTTGAAGGGCGGTAAGACTAAAAGGCAGCAAACCTAAGGTTCGAGGACTATCTTAACCAGTAGTTGGACTATTGGTGACATGGTTCAAAATCGACCACAATGGTGTAGGTGTATACACTATTTGTCTTCCCATAAACCATGAGATAAAATAAATTTATACCTTTCTACGAACGAATTCTTCCTCCCTGTATTATATCCTTATATGTAATTGTTTTTTTTATATATTACAACTGAAGTAATTACTTCTATGAATTTGATGCTAATATTGTTGTACTAATGAGGCATCGTAATTTTGACCGACGTATACGTGCCTGGTCTTACGTTGTAGATGACTGACTGACTGAGATACAGGCAATCGAAATTCCAATCACATTTTTTTAGTTCAGAGACTTATCAATAGGCGTAATTAAATGTTAGCGTGTTACACTCTTTGCTATAATTAAAGTACATGCTAATTACGGAGAATTTAATTATGTATCAGAGATTTATCAAAGACGATCAAAACTACAACATATTTGAAACAAGTAATTGTGATCAAATTTTGTAATGAGTTAATTTTTTTCCTTCTAGACAACAGATGGGTGTGAAAAGCTATTCCTAGAGACGATAGATTGAGACAGAATATACTTTATCTGCCTCAAAGTTATCCATGGATTGTGAAAACGATACTAGGTGGCTTGAAGATGTGCACTGCTAAGTAGTTTGGTACTAGAACGAAACAGTTGTCTAGTACTTCCCGGCTTTCAGTGATTGTTTAACGTCAGTTTGTGATGAGAACTTAAATTTAAGAATATCAACAAAAAACTTATAAAGTAACAGCAATCAAGTGCTCACTAGTGACTGATTTTGTGAGGTAGTTCCCGGAATTTTTGGAGGAAGTCATGAATAGTGCCATTTAAACACGCTGGGTGTGGGGCAATTACATACCAATTATATTGGAAGATGGTCGGGTAGTATCGCAATCCAACTGAAATTAAACATGTAAACCATTGGATGTCATCGCAATGGTCTAAAGGTTAAGGGTTCGCCGCGAGATCTAGAGGTTCCGGATCCAATCCCTAATTAAATCGAAGCGCACTTTTGATGAGTCATATACCAGAAAGACATAATTATCCAGTACCCCCTGGTTTCCAGTAGTCGGTTTATTAAGATTAGTTCGTGATATAAGCCTATACAAATGATAATAAAAGTAACTATGAATATCAGCCCCACTAGTGTCATATGAAAGCCAATCATTGAATTATTATAATTATAATTTAAAGAATAACTGGTGACAATTTCACATATCATTGTGTTAACTCTTTAAAAGTTTTAAAAAATGCATTCGAAATGGGATAGGATAACAAATCGTGAAGTATTATTTAAAAGCAAAAGTCAACATTTTACTTAGTAGGTATTTTATACTTTCTGTGATAAATATGAATCAACCAATAAAGATATATACGGGATTAATATAGAGATTAATAAATTGGAATCAGTCAACATCATCAATAATATTATATAGTGGTAGGTAACTTTTAGAGATATGAGGAAACTTAATGGTAATGTGTGTAGAGGTAAAACGATAAAAGATGGCAGTATTCCCAATAATAAGAACGAAAATATTGCAAGGTAAAGTCATACATCTTGTATAACATCCAGAAAAGGAAATAGTGGTTTATTTAGGGAGCTTTGCAATGAACAGCTTTTAATTGAGATTCTCTTTTAAAAAAGACATTCCAGTCAGCTGTGCTATATGTAGTGGTTGATATTAATGTATTGAGACATATAAACACTGAAGCTTAAAAAATGTTGGTTTTCTACTCTGAGCATCAATCAGCGACCTTCTCTATGCAGTTAGATATCAAACTGAAGAGAGAGTGAGAGTATTTTGTTCTTCCTTACAAACTAGGATGACTATTTTGACGAAATTACATTCAGATCCCAAACTCTAGCCACTATCTCAGTGACAAAACGAAATCACCATCGTTGTATATCTTTGGGGTAAACCAAGCAAGTCCTGCAGGTGTATCGAAATGGCAATCAGCCAATCGAAACAAACTTTTAGTGATGCATTAGAAACAATTGCAAATAGGTCAATATTTCAGTAATATTGAATAAAAATTTAATTTTTAGTGTAACTCGAGAATTTCGTCAAACTGAATTAAACAGAAAAAACACTACCGTAGATAATAATAATAATAATAATAATAATAATAATAATAATAATAATAATAATAATAATACTAAGAAGAAGAAGAAGAATAGTTAATAATAATAATAAAGATACGTTTATTAATGGATAATAATAGAATCTATTAATAATATACAAAGAACATTGATTAAATGAAGAAGAAATTTTTAAGTTCTAAAGCAGAAGTAAAACAACGACATGTCTATTAAAACAAGCTTACTTTTTTTAAATGAATCTAATGCATTTGGTAAATGGAAAAATAGATGTAACATCAATTTCAGTGAAAATCTAGCAGCCTGAAAAAAGGGAATTATAAATGAAATGATTGATTATGAGAGTAATAATATCAATATGATATAAGTATTAATTAACAAAATTACTAGAATCATTAAGTTGATCAAACTAATAGTTTATTCAGAGAACTAATATACAAACGCTAATTGAATAGCTATTAGAAGATATATTATCAACTGAATAAATGTATATAAGGATTAAAACTATCATTTTAATACAAAATATTTTATCAATATATAGTGTGATTGACTTATTAAGTAAGAAATTACTAATATTATTAAATTTATCAAGTGTAGCTTCTCGACAGCACCAGAGTTTTAATATCATTAAGTTGCAGATGCCAATTTTGTTAAATCTACTTCTGTTTGTGTAAAAGACTAGTGTTTTAAACTCTTAAACACATAAATGTGGCTACACTAAAAGCATTTTTTGAAGATGGGTACATAGATCTTCTACTCAGTAACGCGGATAATTAAACTATCATAGAACCTCCTCTTGGATTAATCTGTCTTCAGTGGGTGTATATTATTATCTTTTACAATATTATAACTCAAAATAAAACAATTACCAAATATTGACGAATCAAATCAAATCTGTGTCACTATCACTCCAAAAGATCATTTGAAATTATTTAGACATCAGCAATCAGTGCAATAATTCACGAAGGAAAATTCTGATGAAGCTTGAATAAATATTCTATTTTGCCTTGCATGATTTAATGACGTTAGTGTTGGGAGAATAAGCAAATGTAAATCATACACCACTAACTACTATTAACAGATTAATCTTTATTTGAATATCAAAGTTGTAAGATACAGTAAGCAGAAGAGTGTAGGATGTGTATCAAAAAAGTGTCAGTAAATTTGCAATTTGCACGATGTAACAAGAATCAAACTACCAGGATAACTACAAATTTATTAAAAACAAAACTGTACCAAGGTATATTTCATACATAACTTTACACCACACTGAAATATTCAGAAATGATACTTATGTCAATATTGTTTATATATACATAGAATAGTTTAATGGTGGGATAAATATTGCCAGTAGCATGTTAAATTAACTAGGATGAGTTAACAAAATAATTCCTTGTTCATGGTACATGGATATGATACATGGTTTATTATCCGACCTATGAAGGGAAACTATGATTTGAACTAGGAATTTACTATACTTAGAAGTGGGAGTACTATACTACACTTTCATGAATAATTTCAATTATACCGGCTGTTCCCTAATTCCATATACTTTGAACGAAGCATATACTTTGACACATCAAAAGAAAAATAGCCAATCTCTACTATTTCTTTATTAAGATATATTAACGCAAGATACCATACTTGAAACAACTAACTAATATAAGTAGCCTGTTTCCATATAAAATATCTAGAAATATTAGAGATGATAGATTGATTACTAAATTCATGTTGAGTAGAAATACAACTGAAACAATTAATAAATGTTAAGTGCGATACTTCCATAGAAAATCCTACCAAAACTTACTGCTTAACTGAACAATAACTATTGTCATACATTGTAGGATAGTTATTATGCATCTTAATTTTCTTAGTGAATACATTTTGTGTAGATTATAATAATAATAATAATAATAATAATAATAATAATAATAATAATAATAATAATAATAATATGAAGTGTAGCAAAGAAACAGGAGTAAGAGAAAGGGGATACAGAGAATCATCAACCACATACCAGTTGATTACTTGGACTAATAGTACGATTACAACCAATACGATTACATAGAGTTTTTCCTCGATCCATTGAGTTTGATTTGGGTTGGTCACCTGACCAGAGGCGATGCCTACATGAAATGAACATAATGATTTGATGGCACAAATTCAATGCACCGCATCGATGAAGACGTTCAGCTAGTTCATAGCTTGTAGATAATACGGACAAAATTTCTATAAGTGAGCATCTAGCGTTTGCTGTTAATACAAGGGCAGATTGATTGGATGATAAGACCGAATTGTTGCTATTGTTGGTGGTGATGCACTCCGAAATTGTATCGGGAAAACTGAATAAAAGTGAATTGATCAATACTTGTAATGTCGCTTCTGTGAAAAGATCCTTCAGGTTAACAAAGAAAAAAGATCAATAACTTGGATTTCATATAGATAACAGAATATAAAGTATTATAAGCAAAGATAAATAGTAGCTAGCAGTGGAATCCAGGACGCGCGTTCGGTCCTATTTGGGACTAGTCAGCTGGATGTACCTGTGTCTCAGAGTTGATGTTCACTCTGGGACTCGAACTCAGTACCGTTCACCTCATATAGCATCGCGTTGTCCACTTAGCTACTGAATCCTGATAGCCACTTGCTTGTCTAGTGAGGTGAAGTTTAAATTCACTTTGTATTGTTTACTTGAATTTTCCCATTGATGTTTAGAAATGCAATTGATCACTCTCTTATTACCATATGTGCATACTGTGAGTATTGCCTTAATTCACAAGCATTATAAGCAAAGATGGATAGTGGCTAGCAGTAGAATCCAGGACGCGCGTTTCAATTGCAGCCCTCAGTACTGTAATAACAGATTGTACACAATGAAGGTTAGTTATATATTAATAAGCAGGTTAATTAGATAACTCCGCCTGTAGTCCCTCCGGGGGCTACTGCCGGTCCCAAGCCCTGATAAAGGAGGAGGGTTGGGCATGGGGTTAGCGTCCCCATCCCGTAGAAAACTAACTCGCTAAAAAAACGCTAACCAGAAAAAATTATTCAAACCTTTTAACCTCTGCCCTGGGAGTCTGACGGTCTTCATGTAGAAGAACTATGACGCCTCATGATGAAAGCCGAATTCCTTCGGAAGTTACGAGGCCGATGCCCCTTCTGACAACCAGAGCGACCATTTATTTAGGTACATGGAATGTTCGTACAATGTTGGACACCGGGAGAGTCTTCCAAATTGCTGCAGAAATGAGAAGATACAACCTAGATGTACTTGGGATCAGTGAAACACATTGGACGCAAGTTGGACAACAACGACTAACTTCAGGAGAGCTTCTGTTATACTCCGTCCATGAAGAAAACGCCTCACATACACAAGGAGTTGCATTGATGCTGTCCAAACAAGCGCAAAGTGCGCTTATAGGATGGGAATCTCATGGACCAAGGATCATCAAAGCCTCGTTCAAAACAAAAAAAGGAGGGCATTACAATGAATATTATCCAATGCTATGCGCCTACCAACGATTACAATGAAGACGCTAAAGATCAATTCTACAATAGGCTGCAGTCAATCGTCGAGAAGTGCCAAACAAAGGACCTGACCATTCTGATGGGAGATTTCAACGCCAAGGTTGGAACGGACAACACTGGATATGAAGACATCATGGGACGACATGGACTGGGAGAAAGAAACGAAAATTGTGAGAGATTTGCAAACTTATGTGCCTTCGATAAACTGGTCATAGGTGGCACCATATTCCCACATAAACGCATTCACAAAACCACATGGACTTCACCGGATCACACCACGCAAAACCAAATCGACCATATTTGCATCAACAAAACGTTCAAGAGGACTATAGAGGAAGTGGGAATCAAGAGAGGAGCCGATATAGCATCAGAGCATCACTTGCTGGTCGCCAAGATGAAATTGAAACTCAAAAAGCACTGGACAATGGGGCGGACAATATCACAAAAGTTCAATACGGCCTTTCTTCAGGATACTAACAAACTCAACAAATTCAAGATAGACCTCAGCAACAAGTTCCAGGCCTTTCATGATCTACTCAATGGAGAAGGAACTACTGTGGAGAGCAACTGGAAGGGGATCAAAGAGGCAATCACTTCAACATGTCATGAGGTCCTGGGTCACAAGAAGCACCATCACAAGGAATGGATCACTGTTGATACACTGGATAAGATTCAAGAAAGAAGAAACAAGAAGGCAGCAATCAATACCAGCCGAACAAGAGCAGAAAAAGCCAAGGCACATGCTGAATACACAGAAGTAAACAAACAAGTGAAGAGGAACATCAGAACCGACAAACGTAAATATGTGGAAGATCTAGCAATGACGGCGGTAAAGGCTGCAAGAGAAGGAAACATGAGACAACTGTATGACATAACAAAGAAACTTTCTGGAAATCGCCGCAAACCAGAACGACCAGTGAAAAGCAAGGACGGCGAGGTAATCACCAACATTGAAGAGCAACAAAACAGGTGGGTAGAACACTTCAAAGAACTCTTGAATCGACCAGCTCCACTGAACCTACCCAACATCGAAGCAGCACCCACGGACCTCCCAATCAACGTTGGCCCACCAACAATTGAAGAAATCAGCATGGCCATCAGACAAATCAAGAGTGGCAAAGCAGCACGACCAGACAACATTCCAGCAGAAGCACTAAAAGCAGACGTAGCGGCAACTGCGAGGATACTCCACATTCTCTTTAATAAGATTTGGGATGAGGAACAAGTACCAAAAGACTGGAAAGAAGGACTTCTGATCAAAATACCGAAGAAAGGTGATCTCAGCAGGTGTGATAACTACAGGGGCATCACTCTTCTCTCAATACCGTGGAAAGTCTTCAACAGAGTATTGTTAAACAGGATGAAGGACTGCGTAGACGCCCAACTTCGTGACCAACAGGCAGGATTCCGTAAGGATAGATCGTGTACAGACCAAATCGCAACTCTACGGATCATTGTGGAACAATCAATTGAATGGAATTCATCACTCTACATCAACTTCATTGACTACGAAAAGGCATTTGATAGCGTGGACAGGACAACACTATGGAAGCTTCTTCGACACTACGGCGTGCCTCAGAAGATAGTCAATATCATACAGAGTTCATATGATGGATTACACTGCAAAATCGTGCATGGAGGACAGTTGACAAAGTCGTTCGAAGTGAAGACCGGTTATCGATTGGATCATGAAGACGCCAAAGACTGAAGGGGAGCGAGGGATACAATGGACATCTAGGATGCAGTTGGATGATCTGGACTTCGCAGATGATCTGGCCCTTCTATCGCAAACGCAACAACAAATGCAGGAGAAGACGACCAGTGTAGCAGCAGCCTCAGCAGCAGTAGGTCTCAATATACACAAGGGGAAGAGCAAGATTCTCCGATACAACACAGCATGCACCGATCCAGTCACAATTGATGGAAAAGATTTGGAAGATGTAAAAACCTTACATATTTGGGCAGCATCATTGATGAACATGGTGGATCTAATGCAGATGTGAAGGCGCGGATCGGCAAAGCAAGAGCAGCATATTTACAACTGAGGGACATCTGGAACTCAAAGCAACTGTCAACCAACACCAAGGTCAGGATTTTCAATACAAATGTCAAGACAGTTCTACTGTATGGGGCGGAAACCTGGAGAACTACGAAAGCCATCATCCAGAAGATACAGGTGTTTATTAACAGTTGTCTACGCAAAATACTTCAGATCCATTGGCCGGATACTATTAGCAACAACCAACTGTGGGAGAGAACAAACCAGATCCCAGCGGAGGAAGAAATCAGGAAGAAGCGCTGGAAGTGGATAGGACACACATTGAGGAAAGCACCCAACTGCGTCACAAGACAAGCCCTCACATGGAATCCTCAAGGCCAAAGGAAAAGAGGAAGACCAAAGAACACATTATGCCGAGAAATGGAAATAGACATGAAAAAGATGAACAAGAATTGGATGGAATTAGAAAAGGAGGCCCAGGATAGAGTGGGTTGGAGAATGCTGGTCGGCGGCCTATGCTCCATTGGGAGTAACAGGCGTAAGTAAGTAAGTAAGGTTAATTAGATAATAAGATTTTGGACTATATATATATATATATATATATATATATATATATATATATATATATATATATATATATATATATATATATATATATATATATATAAACATGATGATGCTGTAGTGAACACGAACACTCGAATGTGTTTAACACAAAATTACAGGACTTGTTAATAAAATCTAACAATCATATAGCAAATGCTTAATTTGCAAAATGTCCATTGTCTCAAAATGACTCAGACTTCATTGTTCTTGCATTTTCATACAAATTGCATTCTCTCCGCTGCCAGACCTTCTGTTCATGACTAAAATCACATACTACTTACGTCAATATAAGTAGCACACACCACAATACAACAGAAAGACTATAACACAAAGTATGCAGTGCGAACAATAATAAGAAAAGACTATGTAAAATTAACTTACGATAGCAATTTTTTCTCGAGGTGATTGTACAACTACTGAACCCAAGTCCCCAGCTCTGAAAAGACTACGCAGGAATAATAAATCTGCTTCACGAACCATCGGATCTGTTTTCTCACTTAAAATTACTATATATATAAAAAGAGGAAAAGAATAAGGCAAGACAAAAGATATTGAATCTGCATCATTTTATTTAAACCAAGTAATTAGTCTTTTTTATAAATTTTGATAGAACTTCGTCTTCTCATTGTTCTATCAAAATTTAGTGACCGTTCGGAATAAGAATAAAGAGGTAATGCTTATACCAGTTTAAACTGTAGTCAATACACAATGATATATATACATATTTGCTACAGATCTTATTAATTTAATGCAAGTGATCATCTTTGCAGGATATTAACGTTACTGAATTAGATCGGTGATGTAAGGAATGTTATCTTTTTTAAGACCTAATCTACAACAGGTTACATGTCACAGGATAATGACCAAATGATATATGAATATTCATTAGTTTACAAAATATCATAATTTCGATGTAAAATAAATTCATTATATACTGAGGCTTCCCTGAAACTATAATGAGCTTATAATATAAATAGAAAATAATGAATTTTAAACTATAGGTTGTTACATTGATCCGAAGAAACAGCAATGATATTTGTTACATTTAGATGGCAAAACAAGACATCGATATTACAATAGTTCATGGTTGAAAAACTTTATTGAATATCGCATGACCACTTTTTTTTCCTTTTCATCAAAAGTTATTTTAGGTTATACATATTTCTTAACTTCATTAATTGATTATAAATTTGTGGCTATTTTAGTTTACGGGAGACTAAGAAATTGAATGAATTCATGTTGTTCTGTACATCACATTGTTCTAATTATCATCAAAGTGATTAAACGAACTCAAAGGTGTATAAAGTTAAACTCTAAGTTTCATTAACTATGTAATAATGAAACTGAAAGATGATTGATCACTGAGTGTGGACAAACAGGTAATTAGCCTACTAACTACTAAATATGTGATTTTCTTTTCTTTCATTGATTTCTACTGTGAACTCACTGAGGCTGACTGCTTTTAATTCTGTTGAACAAAGCAAGACGGTGGTTGGAGGTAGTCAACAGAAACCACCATCTTATCTTAACATAGTGCACGCTATATCGAGTCACCTAGACTAATGGCCATATTGTAACTTGGTCGATAGGATTCGATCTGCACTAAGAAAAACCTGACATACAAGACATTGATTACCACCCAATGATCAATCAATGGTTAAATAAAATATTATCTAGTCTATACTCTGGTTTTCTATTATGGGTCGTGAATCCTGGTTCTGATATAAGTGATTAGTTTTATTATTGTATTAACGTATTATCGTAGTATACTTGAGAGAAATATTCTAAACAATCCTTTACATGAATCTATCATCCTGATTTAATAAACACAATTTTAGAAAGAACTAAAGATAATTCAGCGAAGACAATGTCATCTACTTAAGCTGTACAATTTTATTTATGGTAAATTATTTAAATAAATAAATAACAGATATAAATAGGATATGACTAAATCCATTCTAGTCTGTAAACCGAAGTCATCCAAAGTCTCAACTACGCCTTGTCATAGCACCCGTGAACCATTAGTTACACTCATACTTCAAAAGTATCAATAATAAACATAAATTCATACATACATGGTAAACTTTTTTCTGTATTTTTCAAATTATAAGCATACTACACATACAAATAATACAAATTTACAAACAGATGTACCAAATACTTATTACAGGTATAGTACTTAAGTAATTATTACAAAATAGTACATTAAATAGAAATTGTTTTAAAGAGACATAAAAGAACAGATAAAATATAAGATTTTGTCTATTGTATTATTCAAGTAACAGCTTTTTAGAAAATCGGATTAATACAATCAATATTTTACAGAAATAATCTCATTAATCTGTCTTATAAACAATATCTAATAATAAAAATGGTAGGGTTATGCTTATCATAAGTAAGTTAGCACTGTTCTAATAAGTTTCATAATTATTTTCTCACTTTGATTCAGTATTTTCTACACCACTAAAAGGAGTAATCATTAGATTTATAGAACTATTATATAGTCAAGTAAATACTGCATTACTCTTCCGTTAAAAGCTTATACGCAACGGAGTATGTGGTAGATGTGTGTGGACAAGAGAAAGAGAGAGATTAAACAAAAAGAATACTGAGTAGTACTATAAAAAGGGATTTATTTACTCTCGGTGAAATGCATGCATATACAGTCAACAGATTCGAGTGAAATACACATGTATCCTGGAGCCTATTATAAATATGATATAATATGAAACATGCTCTATGATAATGTTTGAAGATAGTTTGTTTAATTTACTTTAACAATTAGAGGAAATGAGAAAAAATTAAGAATTTGTTTTACTTTGCCTTGATAGACACGATAGCTTTTGTTTTAAAGTGAACACTAAGAGTTCTATGCTTCGTCAGCAGGGTATGGATATTAAATCACTAGAATAGAATTCGATGGATAGTATTTTTTTAACTTCATTTGATTCATGAAAAATAATTTAACTTTCTTTCATGAATTCAGTGAGCCATGTACGCTAGCAGAGAAATGATGCATGACACAAATATCATTTGATTCCTATCTTTCTAAGACAAGCCAATAATGTAGAATACACGCTGATAATTTAGAGGAATCGCATCAGCATTGAAGACAGATTTTCTAAACGAAATGACATTAATTAGACTGAAATATGGTTGAAGCTAGGAAACCTCACCTATAAATTTATATCAACTTGAAAACAACAACAGGTACTTACAGCTCCTAAAGTTCAATCCCTAAAGAGACTGAGGATGTACACTATCAAATACACACTGCTCTTCAGTTTGCCTCTCCGAATTTTCTAAATATTACAAAATAGCAAAAACTACTTCTGGACAAAACAACAATTATCTATTAACAAATAGCTTACAACAACATGAATAATAAATTAAAACTACTTGTCTGTTTTAAGTAACAGGAGACACTGTGCATACTAGCGATAATTTCTAACTTCAGTCATGTATAATTAGTAATTATAAAGTAATATTAGAAAAACATCAATAAAATGGTGAAGCAGTTATTCGCACTTGTCATTTCATAATGGCCTCCTCTTTCTTTTACATTTTTTTCCATTTTATCATCCTATTCATAAGTGTAACCAACTTATAAAGTGTTATTTACGGGTGAAAATGAACAACATCCCTAATCATTATCATTTTGATGTGTTTTAAAAACACTACAATTATAAAAGCTGTCGCAATGAATAATAATAGTAATTAATAATAATAATAATAATAATAATAATAATAATAATAATAATAGCTTACAATTCATGAAATTAGTCAAAAGTTCTGGGTGATTAAGAATATCCTCTGACAATGAAGAACAATCTCGAACTAGACTGTTGACTAAGCCAAATAAGTCAATACATACATTGATATGTGTGGCAGACCATTGATTTAAACGACCAAGTGAACTGAGCAACCTGAAACGTATGATAATGAAAAATGAATAAGCATAGAGTTGAAAAAGTAAAAGTAAATGAGAAATAAAAGCACGAATAAAAGTAGAGTGAAGCTAGGAAAAGAAAAAATGTAAAATTCCTCTAATCATAATTTATTCGACGAATTCATATATTTTAAATAGGTTACAATAAAAACTTAGTTTAATGACTACAAGCTATATTCGATGTATCAACAATTTATTGTTTTGTGCTTTATTATCATTCATTATTGTAACATAAATGTCCCTAATATGTAATTCTTAAAGTCTCTTCAATTAATTATATTTTTTGATCATACAATTCTGATGTATAAATGGAGTTATGACTTTACGAACTAAAAAATTGACTTTCAAATCATGTAAAGCATGGTCAAATTAGATTCGATCTACATCAATTCAAACAGATAGACAATCAGTAATCTAACAATACATGCTGCTGAAAGATGAGTACATCGATATACATTCAACTAATGAGCTACATTAGTGTTATATTACATACAGTGTGAAGCATAATCATGAAGGTTTGTAACCATCAGTTTTGCATTAGATTATTTCTGATTACAGGTTCGAAAGACAATCGTTATTAATGTTGTGTTCCCTGAAATAGAAAATTAGTCGCGAAACCCTCACCACCATCTTAAACGACATCATCAGCATGAACTTAGAAAAAGGTATTGTAAATATTACTCCACAAGTGAATAAAAGATTGCCTTATTAATATGATTTTGAAATAGTTGTAACTAATAGTTGTCCTGTCATTGATTAAACATTTATTTTGATTGCTTTTTCCATCAACAAAAAAGGTCAAACTAAAAGAAGTTTACTTCTTGACATAAATGAAGAGTACATGATTTGATTTTAAAGGAATTTAAATCTAAATCACATGTAAAATAATTCATGATCCGATAAAATTACTACAATTATTCATTGTGAACGCACCTTTTATTAGCACAAAAATCTAGATCATATCAATATTCAATTGACGGTTACATAGACATCAGTTAACAAACTGCAAACAACAGTAGAACTTCTACAGAACTTTGAAACAGCGATAGTAATTATCTAGTACAAAATCAGGTTTCGTGCTCTTAAAATTGTGTATTAGATGCTTTATGCATTCAGACTTTGACCTGTCGTAAAGTCAGCTTGAGTTTCATTGATAGTTTAGACTAATAAGAATTGTCTTCGTAAAAACAAACCACACCAACGGCTTTGAGTGATTCTAAGAGTGGTCTTGCGGTTAATCCTAATATCCTAAGCCCTGAAGTCTTAATCTTAACAATCAGAATGCAGGTTGTTTAAACGACTACCATTCCTGAAGCAGTGGTTACTGGTGTTTATCTAATCCATCCAATTATCAAAAACATCCGTTGCACTTTTAGTTTCGGTCTCTCAAAAAAGCGCCATTTGTAGTAAACTTGCTTCCCTCTTTGGATCCCATATCTTACCTGAATATCATTTACAGCCCATAGAAATACATTCCCCAATAGTCCGAGGTTTTGTAAGTGACTGATGATCATATCACAAATCAAATTAATTAAATTACGAAACCTGATCAAAAACATAGTTTCCTATATCAGGCTATCGACAGTTGTACCTCAGAAATCACGTTTCAGTTCTAAAATTGTGATATTCATTCCGACTGTCAGTTGCTTTTCGTCTCAGCATAGTTTAGTTTCATTTTTTTTTAATTGTCAACACATCATATATGTCTGTAAACTTAATTAATAAATTTATGCCTGGTTATTGTTTGTCAATATTACTGTTTCGTTTGTGATCCCATAGTTTTGTCAACAAGATCTACTACCTTTACTTTTGAAAACTCAATGTCCTTAAACTTGAAAAAGAAGTTGCTTACTTATTGACTCTGAAGCATATGGGATAATAGCTCTGAAGATAGAGGTTAATACTCATGGAAAATAAGCTTCTTGCGACTGGATAATCAACTTTTAATTGTAAAGTAAGAACATATATCATCATATAACAATAAATATTCACACTCACCGAGGACGAAGAACAGAGCTATTTCCAACAACCAGCTTGTTCATTACACTAGCCACAACGAATTGACGAAGAATCCTTTTATAGTCAACAAATAACGCAAAACAATTAAGATTATGTAAACATCTATGATAAACAACCGTAAAAGTAATGAATTAATTTTATGTAGAAAAAGGTTACTAGCCAAAGGTTACTAGGTTACTAGTAAAAACGATATCTATTTGGAAAGCTAGGAATTGCATGGAATCGGTACTCGTCACTAAACGAAACTTGGTGAGGATTAAAATTTTTGTAGAATACGATCAATTCACTGTATTTTTTGGCTTCTTATGGTTTTTACGCAAACTTATGTGGTTCGAGATGGTATATTTAGCTGATGAGTTCATACATCTCGATGCTTTCAGGCAAGACATCACATTTCGTTTTTACAGATTGACTACTTACAAGTAACATATATTTCAAAACGAAATTAACCTGGTAACATTATCAGAACTACCTTTCACTGAGGATAATGAGTCGTTGATAAACTCCTTCTTTCCAACTCTCTCCAGAAAAATTTAGGCGAAAGATATTTCACTAGATAAGAAGTCCGTTAAACACATAGGACACAATATAGACACCTAACATTTTTACATAGGGAATTATGTAATTTTTTTGAAGCATGTCAAACTGGATATAGAAATTAAAGCAAGTTGATTAGAAATTCCAGTGTTAAAAGCAACAAGATAGAAAAACAATACGAGATGTCAAATAAAGTCAAGTTTTGACTCCTAAAAAGTAGGATAAGAAATTTTTTCTTCGAAATTCTACATTTTTGGTAACTATCAGCAGTTATATCTCATAGCATCGTAATAGAACTGAGTATAATGATGAGCTTGAAGATATTTGATATATAATAAGATTCCTTTAGCAACATAGTGAACATGCTAATAAAGTTTATCGTATTAGTTATATGAAATGGTAGACACGAAAACATTTCACTTCTTAGTGTTAAATTACGATACTGAAATTAGTCCAAATATCACTCTAGATTTGACAAGCTTGAAATCATCTTAGATAAAACTTAAACGTCCTTAGAGTCTGCGGCTAGCAAATATATACTACCTATAACCCACAATTCGATTACGGTTTTCGAATAGAAACTGTATCTGAAAGGCCAGAAAAACAAGTTGAGTGTGAACCATGTGTCACGGACAGTTTAGATGAAGGCTCCCACAATTTAATTTATTTAAAGACATAGAGAAAGTGATAGTTCTGTTCAAAACTACCATTAGTGATTTAGGGATCAACTGTGTAATACCGTTGTAGGGTTAGAAAATATGGTCGAAATTGAACTCTAGTAAATACAAATATGTTTCATAATATGAATGAAGATCTGGTATGTCCGCTACTGGAATTAGAATCTTTGGATTTTAAGAATCATGTAAATAAAGTTAATTTCTTTGGTGGTAAACACAATCGGAACAGTCGAGAATGACACTCAATTGAAAATTTAAAGAAATTGTTCCATAAAGAATCGTATCTTTAACCTTAAGAAAGAAACCCATTAGAAGCTGATATTTTATCCAAACCTAAGTCTACCATATCATTTTCGGTGCTACTTGCGGTTAAATGATATATTTTCATTTACACTTCAGGCTATGACCAGGTGCTAGGGAGGTAAAACCTAATCTAATCTGAGTCGAACTGGTATTCAAAGTGTTCTTCACATAAATTCAATGAACTGATCTGAAAATGCACTCAACTTTCAGTCATTAGGTTGCAGTTTTGAATCCCATCCCAACTATCTTAATTCGAACAATAAATTAGTCTTCACGTAAAAAGTATGGCATCAAATAGAGCAGAAAAAATTTTATTTGGCTAATAAGTTGGGTTATAAATTTTATTAATTTTAATAACCCCCATTCAAAACCGATTTGCAAACAGGGAAAAAAGAGTCCTGTTTTGACTAGGTAGACGATTAAATGGTGTTTATTACTATAGAGAAGGGATATTTGTGGTCAGGTTAAATAAAAAGTATGGAATAATATAACTACGTAATGGAGTAAGTTGTAAAACATATTTTATTATTTAAAAAACCCTAACATTGTGAAAGCGACTGTTTAAGAATATCCTAACAGTTTAATTAACAGCTCCTTAGTAAGAAATAAAAACCTACAAAACCTAATTGTATTCCACAGAAGGACTGAGAGAGTCTTAAATTTTAAAGAAAAGCGTTTTCTGTCAAGTTATTGGAAAGATCAACTAGACTTGTACGTGTTAACTTTCAGTAAATATGATAGCGGTTGAAATCAATATGTATACAATAGGATTTAGCACGTGTTTATGCGTGCATAAGATACAAATATATATCTATCTAAATACCACGTGAATAACTGTTTTTTTCTTCGATAAATCATGTAAACAAGCAGACAATATATAAAAGCAAATCCTTTTAATCAATAGATGCACTATAAAGTGAAAACTAAATCACTTTTTGGCATTTCTTTCGATTGATTATAGAGAATAACAAAAAAGATAAAGTGTTTTAAAAGTATTATTATATAGAGATATAAGATGTTTTAAGGAAATGAATAACGGATACAAATTAATAGTATATATTTAATAAATAATAGAAATATTAAAGAGAAATTATGATAGAAATCTCTAATTAACAATTAATAATGATAATAATTGGAATTATATATTTAAAAAGTACTAGAAAAACACATAACGATATTGAGAAGAATAAAATAGCAGTTTTCGTGTTTTATTATTATTATTTCCTTGAAAAAGCTTGGACCAGATTGCCAGGTGATACCGTTGAATCGACTTTAAATTCTTTCGGTGTGATTTTACAAATACATTCTTCCTATTTAATGTCTCACATTAACTCGGCGCTCAAATACTGTGAAACTATTCGATATGATTATTTTATAGATTTTCAGATGAGTCTGAAATCTTTGAAAATTCTAACGGTAATACATTGATCTATTTATAAGAAATCGAAATTTGGCACAACAGAAACATCAAGAGATGTGAAATATAAAATAAGATGAGAATGTTTTGAAAAATAAAGGGAAAATTTCATTAAATAATACTAAGACGAATATCAGTAATAGAGGATGCAACTCGTATATGAATACAAATTTTGTCTGATTAATAGATATCTGTAGCAGTTTATGAAGAATACAGTACAGAATCACAACAACATCACTGGTATATTCCTTTCTGAACTGTATCTGTAGTAGTAGTAGTCATCTCACCTGATAATTGTGAAGTGACATATTGTAACCCGAAACAATTACCTTTTATTTTGTAGCATCATGTTACAAGCTGACTGTATATATGCTTTATCTATTCAACTAAAGTGTTGAGAAGTGAGATATTATGGATAATATATGTGAGCGTCGACGAAGTTAGTGTTTCAAAATGATATCACCAACATAACTCATGATTTTTAATACATCCGAATTAATTTTGTTGAACGTGAGTATCGCTTACACAGTTTTGATATCGAATGTACGTAATCCCACAGATGTAACGATGACAAGGGATAGGGAAAAGTAAAAGGCACATACTGTGCGCCAAACGATGAAGTTAGATTTTGGTAGCATGTATGTCACTGTATAAAAAAAACGATTTCATCAACATAGTAAAAATTGACAATGAATCCCTAAGGTAACAGATCTATATTCAGTTTATCACACATTTTCGAAAGATGTATTCAGTTTTCTAACCAAACTGTTGCGTCCAACATACGAAAGAGAAACGGGGAAAGTGTATCCCCGAGATATTAAAGCTTCAACTATCAACAATACTTTCCAGTTTTTGACGCTCATAGAGAGTTATCGGGTACGGGACAAACTCGTTAGATCTACTGGACCTGCGGGTCAGGTAAACTGTCACTTAACGTGATCCGCTCAATGTCATTGATAATTGCTATTTAGCGTGCCATACACTTTACACATTACGCTACAGATATCGAGTTTCTAGTCACTAGTGGATTGAATAAGTTGGAACAACGCTCGCCAGATGAAGCTGTTTTTCTTGTGCCAGTAAAAAGCTTAGAACACCAAAGTTTGAAGTCCTTAAATCGGCTGTGAAAGTTTGCATGCGTTTTTTGTATTCACAGTCAGTCGTAATAGATATTTAAACATAACGAAGCTTACTGAAAGTTAGCATTACGCCTTTTATATAATAAGAGGAAATTCAACATGTGTTGACATAAATATCTAGTTTACTTCAGCAAAGTACTAATTCCAAAGTGTTACCGAGAAAATTGTGTTTTTGACAGTGAATTTATAAACAAAATTTTTTCTGGACTATCTATACCAACCAAGTGAGTGAACAGCATGCAAAATGTCCTGAAATATTAAAAGCTCAAAGAATATAAACTTAGACCATCGAAGAAGATAATATTGGATATTGAGCAATTTTTAATGCCAAAAACTTACCGAATAGATTTTATTACTAATAATGGATCATCTGAGCATATATCTTGTTCGACTGAAGCTTCGAGACGAGCAACCACTTCTTGCCACAAACTTGAAACACCTGAACTGTTTGCTCGGTCTGTAGGTTGTTCAAAAGTGGAGAGACTCTGAGTGATGTTAGAATCAATAGATGGCGTCTAAAAGCAATCGGAAATACAATTATTCTTGACTATGTCATTACGATAAACCAAAATTGGATATAGCTTTGAAAAACATAAGTAGTAACTAAAAAAATTCATATATATTTACTCATTAGATAAGTTCAGCATATACACTTAAGACGCAAGTGTATCAAACATCTTTATTGATTCATAAGTGTAATGTATGACTAAAAGAAAAACATTTAACAAACAAGTTTAAAATTCAACATAAATTTGAAAAGTATTTCATTATTAACGAACACAAAACATAGAGCTTGGGACTACAGTATACTGCTACGGATTACTACATTTTACAAACAGTACAGCACAGGGAGAGAAGACAACGGATGAAGATGCGCTAAAATGGAAAGTCAGTAGAGTGAGTTCATACACCAAAATATGATCCGCGCTAATGCAACAGTAAGTGATGATTTCTACTTTTTTTATTGAAAATTCAGTAAGTTATGTACAGTTATAACTCACCAGTTTTATGTCCAGACCGATAAGCTACAACAACGTCGGATTGAAATTATGGCCATATAGAACAGTTAAAGCCAGCATAAAAAATGGTAGCAGGGGCATAAAAGAGATATGGAGAAAATTATAACCCTAAGACGGAATTAAGTGATATCGGAAACGAGTAACTAACACTTCCTTTATTTGTGGCAAAAAACGCTATTTCCTTGGGTAGATGAAAAACTACAGGAATACTTTTGCTGGTTTTCATACAATGAATGTGATTATAAGATGAACCATCTGACAAACAAGTATCAATATACTTAACGCCGCTTGTAGTACATCTAGGGTTACTGCCGGTCTCAAGCCCACACAAAGGAGAATTGTTGGGCATAGGATCAGAAACCCCATCCCGCAGAAAATAAGCCTGATAAAAAATGCTAGCCAGAATAAAAAGTCTAAACCATTTAAACTCTGTCCTAGGAGTTGAAAGACTTTCATTCAAAAGAATTACGACTCGTCATAGTAAAAACGGAAATTTTTCGGAAGCCATGAGGCCGATGCCCTCTCTAACCAACAGAGCAACAATTAATATAGGTACATGGAACGTCCGGACAATGTTGAAGACCTGGAGGATCAGTCAAATAGTTATGGAAATGAGGAGATACAACTTGGTGATTCTTGGAATCAGTGAAACCCATTAGACCCAAGCTGGACACAAAAGGATAGATTCGGGAGAGATGCTACTGTACTCTGGTCACGAAGAATAAAGTTTTCCACACACTCAAGGAGTTGCTCTGATGCTATCCAAAGAAGTCTCATGGATCCAGAAACGTCAAGGCATCATTCAAAACAAAGAAGGAGGGGATTGCAATGACGACGATAAAGATAAGTTTTTCGAGAGGTTTCAATCAGTCACAACGAATCGCCCATGAAAAGACCGGACCATCCTGATCGTAGACCTAAACGCCAAAGTCGGAATGAATAACATGAAGTGACTGGGAGAAAGGAACGAAAATGGTGACAGATTTGCAAATTTATATGCATTTAACAAAATGGTTATAAGCGGCACAACATTCCCCCAAAAAACGCATACACAAAGCTACATGGGTCTCACCGGATCATACTACAGAGAATCAAACCTATCATATTTGGATCAGTAAAATTTAAAAGACAATGATAGACATGAAAATCAAGTGGGGATCTGATATAGGTTCAGATCACGACCTGGTGGTTGCCAAGATGAAACTGAAGATAAAGAAACACTGGACAACTGAGAGAACAGCATTGAAATACAGCCTTCCTTTGAGATACCGACAAATTCAATGAATTCAAGATAGCTCTCAACAACAGGCTACAAGCCTTATAAGATCTACTGAGGGAAGAAACTACTACGGAGGGCAACTGGAAAGGGATCAAAGAAGCAATGACTCCAACGTGTCAGGAGGTTCTGGGTCGCGACAAGCACGATAATAAAGAATGCATCTCTATCGAAACCCGGGACAAGATTCAAAAAAGGAAGAACAAGAAGATAGCAATTAACAATAGCCAAACAAGAACAGAGAAAGTCAGGGCACAAGCTGAATACTCTCAAGCAAACGAGCAAATGGGGAGGAGTAATAGAACCGACAAACAAAAATACGTGGAGGACCTAGCAACGAAAGCAGAAAGAGCTGCAACCGAAGGAAATATCAATAAATTATATGAAACAATGAAGAAACTGGCAGCAAAATGTAGTAAACCTTAGACCGGTCAAGGACAAAGAAGGCGAGACAATCACTGAGATTCAAGAACAGAGGAACAGATGGGTGAGACACTTTGAGAAACTCTTCAATAGGCCGGCTCTATTGAATCCACCGGACATCGAAACAGTACGCACAGACCTCCCTATAAATGTCATCCCACCAACGAACGAAGAAATTAGGATGGCCGATCATCAGACAAATCAAGAATGGGAAAGCAATACGACATGATAACATGCCAGTCGATGCACTGAAGTTAGTCATAGAAGTGACTGCAAACATCCTCCACGTTCTACTCAGGAAGATTTAGGAGGAAGAACGAGTGCCGACAGACTGGGAAGTAATATAAATCATCACAATATCAAAGAAAGGAGATCTGAGCAAATGTGAGAACTACAGAGGCATCACATTACTATCAGTACCAGGAAAGGTTTTTAACAGTGTTGCTGAAACGGATGAAAGACGCAGTAGACGCCCAACTTCTAGATCAGCAGGTTGGATTCCGTAAGGATCGGTCATCCACATACCAAATCACAACACCACAGATCATCGTCGAACAATCAGTTGAGTGAAATTTGTCACTATATATCAACTTGACGTTCGACAGTGTGGATAGAAGAATCTTATGGAACATTCGACACTATAGTATACCTGAGAAAATCTTCAACATCATATGGAATTCATACGATGGACTACATTGCAAAGTCATGCATAGAAGACAACTGACACATGTATTCAAAGTGAAGACCGGAGTCAGACAACGCTGATTACTCTCCCCTTTCCTCTGTATTCTGGTGGTTGAATGGATTGTGAAGATCTCCATATCTAAGGGGAAGCACGGAATACAATGGACAGCTTGCATGCGACTAGACGATTCGGACTTCGAGGATCACCTAACCCTTCCATCTCATACACACCAACAAATGCAGGTCAAGACCACCAGTGTAGCAACAGCCTTTGCATCAGTAGGCCTCAACATACACAACGGAAACAGCAAGATCCTCAAATACAACACGGAAATCACTAACGCAATCACACCTGATAGAGAAGCTCTGAAAGGGATGAAAACTTTCACTTACCTGGACGGCATCATCGATGAACAAGAAGGATCTGATACAGATATGAATGCAAGGATTGGTAAAGTAAGAGCAGCATTCCTACAGTTCAAGAACATATGGAACTCAAAACAACTATCTGCAAACCAACATTAAAGTCAGAACCTTCAATACGAATGTCAAGACATTTCTACTGTATTGAGCTGAAACTTCGAGAACTATCACATCTGTTAGCGGGACATAGATTGGATTAAATCATACTAAATGCACGATTGGCTAATTCTTATCCAATCAGCGCTAGTCGATACTTGGAGAACATTATCGTATCTTCTCGTCTGAAAAACTACAAATATACTAACGTTTTTTCCTATTGTGCTTCTTACTTCCATCTAACCTTGTTATTTGGAATATAATCTCTTTCCTGTCAACCGTGTTCTGATTTGGGGACTTTTCGATTGGATTGGTGTCCGAGAATACTAAGCAATAGGAATAGCTGGGTTGCAATAAGAGAGAATTATAACAACAACCATCAAGAATGTACAAGTATTTATAAACAATTGTCTGCGCAAGACACTGAATGTCCGTTGGTCGGATACCATCAGCAACAGCCTACTATGGGAGAGAACAAAGCAGCTTCCAGCTGAAGAGGAAATTAGGAAATAACTCTGGAGGTGGATAGGACATACATTGCAAAAACCACCACACTACATCACAAAGCAAGCACTATATTGTAAAGATGAAGGCCAAAGAACACACTGGGTTGAGAATCGGAAGCAAACATCAAAAGTATGAACAGCAACTGAGAAGGATTACTCAGGACAGAGTTCGATAGCGAATGCTGGTGGGCAACCTATGCCCCCCTCGGGGGGTGACAGACGTAAGTAAGTGATTAATCTACATACTCAGTAAGAAACTACAGTATTTTGCAAGCCCCAATGATACTACCAAGAGTGATGAATGGGTCCTGATGGTGACTACTGTTGTGAATCTCAAGTACAGCTCACATTCATAACCACATATGTTGCACTTAATTGGATGTATGTAGTTACAAACAATATCTCAACATATCGGTTTGAGATTTAGATAAATAATAGATCTATAGACTGCAATTATGGAGTTTTTACCAAAATGGATTCGTTTTTCCTGGGAAACGTTCCATCAGGAAATTTTACCATACTGGGACTGAATCTTTACTTAGGTTTTGTGTTACTTCTGAGAGGATCCTAACCATATGCATGGTTAGCTGTCAACAACTAATACCAGGTTTTTTAGATGCAAAACAAGTGGACCTTAGTGTATACAGTCATAGCATTGGCTTTTACACGGTGAGAGAGGCGATCAAGTAGATAAACATATGGTGATTACTCATTTTTCATCTTGTAAAGATTAAATTGGCAGCAAAATTTTATGCACATACCTCCTACGGGATACTTTCCGTTATACTAGTGACAGCGACTTGGATTTTTTCGTGATGATAAGTGGCAAGAATCCTAGAAAACATTCAGACGGGAGCTATATCAGCCTGACAAAGTGCTAAATAAACACTCTCTAACCTCTATGAGTTTCGAAAGACCGATACGTACCCATGACCAAATAAAAGTTTTAGGGTTAAAAAATATGACTAACTGGTCAAAATAATTAGTTAAGTGAATTTACTACCATTTAGAAAAGGAAATATACCGTTTACTTTAATCTTAAAGACCCATTACATGTTTAAAACCATCTTCCATATATTTATATAACACTAAGAATACTAGGAACGTGCGTGAGATAATAGGGGAAAATGTAAGGCCTAGATCGGGAAACTATTTTCCCACAATCAAAGAAAACCCTGGATGAACAAATACTGATACTTTAGTTATTGGACACAGAGACAAATGAACATTACTCTATCACAATGTAAATACTAGCTGTTTTTCCGGAAGGTAGATTAAATACTGTAAGGGTTTAATCGGGATAGAACCGGTTCTTTTGAGGGTAGAGGTGGTTTCGAAACTATTATCAAAAATACGGAAATCAGTAATTCATATGGCTTGGATTTTCATGTAACGTTAGAAATGAAAAATCACTGAGTGTGAATACGTTGCTGTGACGATTAGAACATGATGGTTCGTCTTATAATTTACTGACCTTTTTTAGGACATAGAAAAATGAATAGCCACTTGATCAAGAAAATGTGATACACCAGATAGTCAATTCTCCCTGAAATTTTTTAGCGGAGACTGAACGTGACCGAATAAGCGAGCGTTAATCAACGTAATTTTATATAACAGTTTGTCTTGCAATGTTGTTATCCAGAGTTAAATAATATACCTTACATCTGAAACTAGTGAAGAGTGACTAATGTGAGAACAAATCTTTGGGTCATTTTGTCGTACTTAAATCAACCAACAGCGAAAACTTTTGCTGTTAATTCACGCTTTTGTACAGTCATAGCCTGGAGTGTTGGTAAAGGACTCAAGTTAAAAACCTGATTCGACGATTTGGTAGGCTAGCTTGCAGAATGCATGTTTACTCATTTAGATGATTCACAAACTACGCGATAGTTAGTGACAAAGCCTTACCATCCAAAAATTGGTAGGTTGGATGAGTTTTAAAGTCACGGAATGAGAACTACGCCTTGAAGATTGTTGAATAATAGCCCAGGTGAGTTTTTATCTCAGATGTTTGATAACCGGGATTTCGTTGATAATCATGACTGAAACAGCAACGCGCAGGCGTTATTAACTAAGTTTTTTGGACAAAAGTGGAATGCGGGGTACTGCCTGCTGAACTCCTATTAAGTTATTGAGAGTAGGATGATGTGAGTCGGATTTATATTAGACTTTATTCGAATATAAGATGTAAGCAATATATTGTCGTTTCAAATCCAAAACGTAAGCAGCAAAATAAGTCCAGAAATGAACTAATGTAGTCAGACGATGATATTACATCGAGACTTGATATTGTAAAGAACCGACCAACCAGGGTTTGTATGATAGCCCCAATATTGTTGCTTGTTCATTTTTACGTTTAAGGAAGTCCAAGTACATAAATATAACCGAGAAACATGCTATGATTTAGATATCACCACCCAAGTACCCGTAAACATCTGACTGTGCAACCCGCTATTAAACTGTCTACCCCGAAACAATCAGTGAGTGACACCTCATTAGATATTGGTGGCCATGTTGTTACAGCAGCCACCGGTGACCCAAATAAAACAATTACTGTCCCGAGTGGTTCTAATGTGGATGCTACGACTGATGGAATATGGATGACACGGAAACGCAGAAGAGTAGGAAAGACAGCTAAAACTAATGACCGTTTACTTGATAAGTCCTTGGTGGACTCTTAGACCACTCCGCCAAAGTCCCATAGTAAAACTTCGTCTAACATTGTCGTGAGTCACTCGCTCGACTCCCAGGACTCTGTTACAATAAAAACTGATCGTAAGGTACCAGTAGTTAAAATACAGGATCTAACGTCACGGTCGAAAGCTGTGAACAGTTTCAAAAGAAGCTAAACCCCTCACTAGTTTAATTATTTGGAATCTAGAGAAGTCGAAAAACAACGACCCTGCTAGAAGACATGCACATGACCTGCAGTTAGTGGAGTCTGTGGTAAGGAATGTACTACCTGAAGAGGTTTCAGGGGTACATATTACAAAAGTAATACGACTTGGTAAATGGGGTGGAGGCGAGACCCAACCAAGAAGAATCCTAAAGCTGGTTCTCGAGAGTTTTGAAGAAAGAGACATATTATTGAAAAGCGCACTAAAAACTCGTGACTCAAATATCCGTATTCGACCAGATTGGCCGCTTGAGGATCGAATCAAGTGGAACAATGCTCTTACGGATTTGAGGACTCGCAAATTAAATGGCGAAAATAACCTTACCATTAAGGGTTTTCGGGTAGTCAGGTCTTGGAAGCCAATGCTTCCGAGACCTGTATGGGTAGAACGATTGATTGCCAAAACACCTTAAGTGTGTGCTACACGAACGCTCGTAGCCTTAGAAATAAAACGTCCGAGCTAAGTCTGATGATGGAAGAATTATGTCCCGATATAATCGTTGTTACAGAAACTTGGCTCACAGTAGATATAGACTGTTCTCCTTTCATTGCAGGTTATATCTGTATTAGAAGTGATAGAGTTTCAAGTCGCAAAGGGGGAGGTATAATATTATACGTTAGGGATCACTTTCGTATACAATCAACCATATAGGAGGCTCATATCAGTGGCACATGTGAGGTTGCATGTTGTAAGATTAAATCTAGAAGTGGGTTAGTGACTATAGGGGGAATACACCGTAGTCCGTTTTGTCTTGCTGACGACTTCATCGTAAGACATGTCTGTTCTTGGAGTATGGCAGAATGTTGTCTCATCATCGAGGACTTCAACGCACCGCATATCAACTCGATAGAGCTTACAGCTCCAGGTAGTGGTTTCGATAGCGACCTTCTATCTACCGTTATTCAGTGTGCACTTGTACAACGTATCACAAAACTGACATATATTGATTTCAATCATGATCCGTCAATGCTGGACCTCGCCCCCATCTACCACTGTGAGGATGTTTTTGATATTCAGCACCTTCCCCCATTAATTAACAGTGATCACGTTATACTTCACTTTAAGCTTAGGACACATGGTATCCGATTTGTATCTGCTCCACCCCGTCTAAATATCCGGCGAGCAAATATTTCGAAAATCAGAAACTGTGCTATCTCGACCGATCGGTCGGTCGACGCAGATGGATCGATCGAAGACGAATGGAATAGGTTTAAGGCTACATTCGAGTTTGTAACGTCGCCGTTTATCCCATGGTCAACAAGTCAGCTATCACATTGCCCTCCATGGATAATTAAGGAAACCCGGAAGCTGTTAAAGCGTAGGAAACATTTTTGGGAGGTCATAGCAAGAAGTTTCATAAACCACGATCTAATAAACTTAAAGTGGTGTCCCGTTTTTCTCATCGAGTAGTCAATGATTAGAACGCCTTACCCGAGCAAGTGGTATCAGCCCCATCAGTGAATACTTTCAAGGAGAAGCTGGACCTTCACTGGAAAAAAATGTGTCAGGATTAATACAGGTTCACCAACCTACTATCCTTTTTACTGAAGACTAAACGCCCTTATGCTTTGAGAAAGTTGTAACACTATAGCCAAGATTCCAGAGTTAGGTAACTATATTATCCACATGCATAATTCCTCGATGCACATTGAGGTTACCTTGCCATCAGTTAAAAATGGCATACAATCTCCTACAAACATTGCTGTCTTCAATGGGAAAAGTCGGAAACCTGAACGCAGAACTTAGAACTTCAGGGAAATACGGAGGGTATCGCGGAAACGCTTCAGCCAATTCTGTTTAGTTGTTTTTGTTTTGGCTTGACTAATCTTACTGGTATCTATTGGATTGAATACAAGTTTGTGCTATTATGGTGTTCCATATGTAACACTTCATGAAAATCACTTATAAGATAACAAACTTTGCATGAGTTTCCAAAAGCATAGTAAATTCACTGAGACAGCAAATGTTTTTTGAATACAGAAAGAGAATACACAAGTTAAAACTTGAATATAACAGATATAACTGGTGTGTAATCAAATCCTCACGAATTCCAAACCGAAATGAGTCAAAATTTCCATACTATCAAACTTATTGATTCTAATGAAGAAGAACTTTGGAATTATTTACGAAAAACATGTTTCATAATGTTAACCAAAACAGTCAAGTATGAAAAAAATCTACCATTAGGCCAGGAGACCGAAAAAGCGCCTAATAAGGTCAAATGTACAAAGTACAATCAGAAGCTATAATGTGTTTGTGGTCCTTTGAGAACTTCAGAAAAAATAAAAATCCTTGGTCCGTCCAGATAACATGGCTTCAATTTCTTCATAGCTAGTGTTACTTTTTCATACTCCATACGTGCGTAAAGCCAAATGAACAACAAGGAAAGAAAGAAATAAGTAAGAAAATAACTTATTACATCAGTAAGATATAACAAGCATTTGTGCAGTAATGGTTTTCAGTGATACCATGAAAGTCTAAAGTAATTGCAAAGGATTATCAAATATCAATATGTATGAGCCATACATACGTAGTGAAAATTAAATGAATCTGAGATGTTAATTCGTGTAAGTGTAACACAAGATATTGTCTTAATAATAAACTTCAAACTTGTGAATTCCTTATCAGTGGTTGTGGACCATCTATCCTAGGTCCTTATTAGTCACTGAAGGCGATTCTAAAGAAATAATTGACAACTTTTGACATACGGAATTGAAGTGTTAATAAGTACATACGAATAAAAAGCTCTCTCACTCTCATGCGCAAGCACGAAATTGCTGTTGTTAGTTTTCGGGTTTCAAAAGACAATATTCAAAAAATTCATTTATCGAAATGGCTGAGGTGTGACTTTTAAATAAAGCTTTTATATCATTTTCCCTCGAGTCTAGTTGTCCAGAGACCCACCGAGATAAGCAGGTGGCCGTAATCCTGTGATTTTAAGCCGTATACTTTTTGGCGTGAATAAATCCCTATAACAAATAGTTCCGTAAAACTTAGATATTTATCCTCACCCCATTAGTTTTACTGTGTATACCCTAACTGCAGAATATCGGTCACCCATCTTCAAAAGATCACCATTATGTAAATTATGCTGTGCAATTCGTACAAGAATTAGTTGGCTTGCATCATATACCTTTTGACGCATCAAATATCTCCCAAATAATACTTCGAACTACTTTATCCCTGTGTTCCAGTTTTGCTGCTCTTGGAATTCTGGAATACAAAGTATTACAGAAAACTGTGTTATCAGGTACTTAACATCCGTGATATTTTTATTTATTTATTTATTTGAGCACATAAATATTGGTACAAGAGAGCGCCAATATATATGCGCCACACAAAACAATGAAAATTTGAACAGAAAAAAAATCAACTAAGAAGTACAAAAGAAAAAGAGAACGATAACGAAGAGATTGGTGAAAGGTAGTGTGTTCGTAACGATGGAACGGAAAGGTACAATCAGAAGAAATCTTTCAAGTAAGGGAGACACAACCACTTTTTATGAAGAAAGTAAAAGAAGGTTACAGCAGGATCGCCACTGGCTTCTATTCTGAACCATATCTGATAACGTCTCTAGACACTGTGTCGCACCATCTCTTGGACCCCAGCCAGGGAGTCGTGAAGGACCAACACAAGCCAGCCCTTCGCAGCTTTCTTAAATACCACGACACCATGTCATACACTGACCACCTCTCCGCTTTTTCCAACCAGTCCCAGCGTCGGCAAACAATGCACGACGTGGAATTCTCTGGGACAACATTCGTAAAACATGTCTAAGCCACCGAAGTCGGTGTTTCAAGACGGTGACACTGATCGCATTAACATCTCTGTGCATGAGCACACGATGCCGAACCTCTGCATTACTAACATGGTGTTGCCACTGGATATCAGCAATCCTTCGGAGACAACGATGATCGAACACAGAGAGTTGTCTAACATCCTCAACTCAGAGGGGCCAGGTTTCACAAGCATAGAGCAAAACTGCTCTCACCGACGCGTTGTAGATCCGACCTTTTACAGCCAGACTAACATCACAAAGGCGCCCAAGATGGCCCAGACTGGTGTAAGCCGCTCTGACTTTCACTATACGTGCATTGATCTCATCACTCACGCCACCACCAGCACTTATGCAGCTTTTCGATTACGTCTATCTGTTCACCATCCAGGGTGAGTACAGGATTAGAATCCTGCCAGTCTTGTAGAAGTACTTTGCACTTCGAAGGTGCAAAGCAGATACCATACTTACGGACATTGATTGCCTACTGATTAAATGCGGATTGCATAGCTTGGGCGTTATCGCACAGCAAGACAATATCATCTGCATACTCAAGGTCGAGAAGTATTTCTCCAGGCAACAGATCCACACCGACATTACCTATATCTATCAGAACTGTTTTCAGAATGTCATCGATGGCAAAGTTGAAGAGGAATGGTGAGATTGAGCAACCCTATCTAACCACACTACTCGAATGGAACAATGGAGAGAGGTGGTTGTATGCCCTCACTCTGTCTGAGGTGTTTATATATAGGGCTTTTAGGATGTTAATAAACTTCTCAGGCACACCCTTCTTCAATAGACAATCTCAGAGAACAGTCCTGTCCAACGAATCGAAGGCAGCCCTGATGTCAAGAAACACTACGATTGTTGGCCTTTGATACGTATGGCGATGTTCTAACATTTGGCGGAGGGTGAAGATATGATCAATACATCCTCGACCAGAACGAAACCCAGCCTGCTCCTCGCGAGTCAATCTTTCTCGGGTTTTGAACAACCTACGAAGTATGACGGAAGCCAATAGCTTGGACGCAATCGGAAGTAGACTTATCCCCGATAGTTGTTGCAGGAACGACGTGAACCCTTTTTAAAGATAGGGACAACTATCGACTCATTCCATGACGTTGGTACACTCTCTAATTCCCAAACCTTTGTAAACAACGTCGTCAATTCCTTAGTCAGAATGTCACCACCATCTTTAAAAAGAGCCGGAGGTAAGTCATCTGGGCCCGGGTGCCCAAACCGAAGCAGGTGGTTATCTTAGGGGACCACACCCCGAGCCTTTGACCTAATGGTCTAACCCACAAGGCAGTGGAACATCGTGAGGAGATGCAATCCCATGGTAGCCGGTGACCAACGATTGGTTCATACGCCATTTGTTCCCGCAGGATACTGGAGCCTATGTGCACCATTGGTTTGTGATCCGGTTAAAGCGCCGGACGTTCGCTTTTCGTCCTCTCATTTTCGTAAACAACACCCCCGCCACGAGAAGGCAATGAGTAGGACTTCCCTGGCAGAGGCTGTATACGCGCGGCCGTGTGAGAGTATTTCGAGAGGGAGAGCGGACTCTCCCCACTCTCGGCCGTACCAGGGCGTTCGGGGGCGATATTTTTACTTGATTCTGTATGAAATTCCGTTATGGATGCCATACTTTTTCGCTTAGCGCCATGTCTTTCGGTGTCGGACACAATGTAAACACGTTATACCGGTAAGCATACGAATATACCGATGAATTTAGGCTGCCTAAATGCGTATCCACGTCATTTGTGTCTTTGGGTATTCCGATGCTCTCATTCAGATATAATCGAAATGTTTCTCTAGAGACTATTACAATAGAGTGGCTTGTCAGTTTTTAATCCGGAATAATGAAACTTTTATGAATCAAGTATTTTAAATGGAGAAAAACATGTCGGATATTTCAAGATATTTGTAATTACTTCTATGTCAAACAACAACTAAAATGCCACTCAATTGAAAATGAATTGAGTAACTGTAATTTGCCACATAAAAGTTAATACTGGAGATTATTTGTGAATTCAAGAAAGTAAGCACAATAGATCGTTCGATCAAACTTTTGACTTTTCTAGTTACACAGACCGCAGAGAGTGGTAGATGAGTTTCCTGAAAACTATCTACTCAATAACTTTATAGTATCCTAATTTTAACATATCAGATCGTGTAACATCAAACATCTGGGTAGTTTGAACAGATTGAATGTCTGATTGAAGTACGACCACTCCATGTCTGTATAGCCAATGAAATACGTAAAATTGGTCTCATATCTATTGTTGAAGACTGAAATCTATGAGTTATCGCTAAGCCTTTCGCCTACATAAGATCATACATCGGCTAGGTGAATAACAGATTTCAGATTTAAATTTGTGTGATAAGGACAGAAGGCCTATCTTATTCCTTTTCTAGTATGCTTCTATGGGTGTCTAGTCTTCTCTTGAATCAATCAGTTGAGAGCGCGGACAACATTCCTTCGGGTAACAGGTTCCAAGTCTTGATGACTTGGTGTGAAAATCTGTATATCACGGGTATTGTTGTTCGTCCTTGACTTTTCTATGTACTCTGAGATGTCACGATCTAGTAGGAAGAAAAAGAGAGGACATATTGTGTCCGAAATCATTTCTTAGCATTCTGTACATCAAAAATAGACCACTTCTTAGTCTGCGATAGGACAGAGTAAAAAAGTCTAAATTTTCAGGCCTCTCTTTTTATGGTAAATCCCGGGGTTCTGGAATTGCACGTGTAGCTGCCCTCTGTACTTTTCCCAGGATATCCAAGTCACCTATTAAACAGGGGATTGCAGCCTGAACGCAGGTCTCAAGATTGGTGTTCTCACTAAGGTTGTGTATACTGTATTGAACACGGTGGTATCTAACTTGGTGAATATCCTTCTTAAAACCCATAAGGTTCTAAACCCCTTAGCTGCGACCTCCTGGCGATGGGCCGTGGTCCTTAGATCATGACTCACTGTCACCCCAAAATCAATGTGGGGCCGTAACACTGGTACTTGTTGTATTATGGTCTACTATTATATCATTACTGCTCTAATAATCGACCTAATCCTAACATTGTAGATTTGTCATAATGTAATACTGGCACTTCCCTCATGCTGTACTTGTTTACCTTTGTATGCCAAAGGTGCATTTAGACACTCTATGCAACGTTGATAGGCATCAGCCACTCTTTAGACCAGTTATTCACATTATTTTAGTTTGTCTGAAGTGCGCATACATCTGCATCTCCGGTTATTACTAGCCAGATTTCTACGTCAGCCTATCATAACATTGGGAACTCTACTATGCTTGAGAGGTTATTTACATACAGCATAAAAAGTGAGAGACCTAGGGCATAGCTTCGCGGTATTCCACTATATATATTTGTTTCCAAGAGAAGCGCTAGGGAATTACTCTTACTTTCTGTCTACGACCCACCAGGAAATCCTTAAGGCATTTTAGTAGAGGTACGCAATATCAAGATTTTCTGGCTTCAATAGCAGTTTATTTGTTGGCACCTTGTCAAATGCTTTGCTGAAGTACGTGTAGATATCATCCACTCATTTTTTTTGTTGTCTGGAGCCTTTATCGATTGCTCTCTTGCTATAAGGTTTGTTATACAAGATAAACCTTTTCCGAATCCATGTTGTTCGTTGTTTAATAAGTTGTTGGTTTCCACAAATGCCATTATGGTCTATTTGACTCTGCTTTCCAGTATTTTATCTACGACACTGGTGAGGCTAACGGGTATGTAGTTCGATGGAAGTTTTCTTATTCCTGTTTTATGTATGGTAGTGAAGATGGCATCCTTCCAGTTCATAATTAACACACCTTAGTCAAGTGACATAATGAATATCGCAGTTAGTGTAGCGGCAATATATTGCGTTATTTGTCTCAGGGTATAGTTAATCCGTTCCTGCTAACTTCTCCGTGTCTAAGGTGCTAAAATCTTAAATACATCGTCATGACCACAGTCCACGGTGAGCAAACGTTTGTTAACTTTGCGTTTGGGTGTAGTTCTTCGTCTAGAAGGGGCTGCTGAGTGGAAAATGCCACAAAATAGTTTTTCATAGCCTCTGCCTTTTCATGATCATCCTCTATCATTTCATGCCTCTTCTACTGATATTTCTGAGTCAATTTCCTAGTTTTCAGCAGGTGCCGTAGAGTTTATCACCTTCATGTCTGCTTTTCATATGTTGGGACGGGACGGAGCAACTGTTTGACAGGCCATCTCAGCCATGAATTCGGATAAGAAAACTGCATGATCGCATCTCCTTAGAAATGGTAGAAAAGTTATTTGACCGACGTCATCACTGCGTATGAAAACTAAGTCCAAGAGAGGTGAGGAGCTTCGTGATTCCTATTTGGTGAGATCTCTAATGTACTGGCATAAAGTTAGTGTAATTGAGTTTTCGAACAGTTTGCAATCAAATGACGATGTCGATGACCCTATTTCTAAGTTGACCCAGTTTACAACAACAAAAATAATAACATAAAGCTCAGCCAATCTTCAGAGACTTCTCAAATAGGCATTGCTGTTGACTTTAGTTAAGTGCATACTGAGGTAATGACATAAAGTATTATTCCATAACCATTTCCATGACAGCACTGATTGTTTTGCCTTTCGATTTCACAGATGGTACAGCCACAACCGTATCTTTCTATTACAACTAAAGCTCTTCCAAAAGACAAACGCAAGTTCGAATAAATAAATAATTCACTAAATCTGCAGGAGAAAGTTTGAGGTTTGAAGTTATTTCGCGCCTAAGTTGATCATCTTCCCAACCGCGGTTATACAATTTTGGACATTGCCAGCAATGCTTGCTGTACATTCAGAACAAAGTGGTGCAGTCGAACAAAAGGGTAGGAGTACTAATGAGAGCAAAGTATACAAAAAGATCGAGCTCGGACAACTTACTCCTCATAATATCAAGCAATTCAGATTGATAAATCAAACTGTATTCCCAGTCACATACACAGAGAAATTTTATAGTGATGTTCTAAAGAATAGTAAGATGTGCAGACTTGCTTACTTTAATGATATCGTCGTCGGAGCTGTTAGTTATCGGATAGAGAATGTTGTTGTGAAGAATGTCGATTTGGCTACGGATGATAATAACGGCCAAGCTAATCAAACTGTCAAGAAGTGTTATATTATGACTTTGGGATGTCTTGCACCATACAGAGGCTATGGTGTTGGTACACTTATGTTAAAACATGTCATTAGGAGCTGTTTAAAGCACGGTGGTATTAAAAGTATTTATCTGCATGTTCATGTTGGTAATGAAGGCGCAGTAGCGTTCTACAAACGTTTCGGTTTTGAAATAACTGGAGAAGTTAGTGATTACTACCGCCGTATTCATCCTCAAACTGCTTACGTGCTCGAAAGATCGTTATCAGCTACAGAAGCTAGAGAATCCGACTCAGAATCCGATTAAACTCTCACTCCAATGTAAATACATCATATATTTACACTGTTAATAAATACACCAACAGCATCTTGTCCACTCTCTTTTTTGTTCAACTCCATATACTGCCAAAGTGCAGGTTTCATGAAGGTAATCGCTTAGTTCGTATCATTTTTGTTAGTAGAGTAGTTCATTCACCGCAGTCCACTGGTCACTGATATCACCTACTTCAAAATTTTGTTGCATATAATCTAATATTTATCGTAACTAGGTACATGTGGGTAGTCCGTAACTAACGTGACAAGCTTTATTATAGTATGTTGGTTAATATTGTGGTGATACAGTTTGGATAGCTGTATTATCATCCGAGAGAGGTCATTTTAGTGATCTGGTTATACTACCAGTTCCTCGTTTGTACTTATGAATAAGTCTTATCAGTAAAACCAATATGTCTATGTGTAATGCTTATATTTATTCACTGTTTCCTGTTTCTATCTTTTCGGTCAGTTTTATCAAGTTATGTCTAAGGTCTCCTTTAGTTTTCAAACTCACATTCGCCAATTAAGTGCGTTCACATTGTGTAGATGATATAATAAAACACTCCCCCCCCCGATTATCACTACATATGCTTACTAATTCACACCAATGACAGGCATATGGTACCATTATTACTGCACCAAGCTAGGTTTTCACAGTTTGTGGAGTCCCATCAACATTTGAGTGTAATAAGATTGTCATGTTTAAGTAGCCTTATATATGATGGTGCAAATCAGTGACCAACTTTATGTTCGTATGAGGAGCTTTAGACAAAGACAAGATAAATCTTAAGTGACTGAATATCGTATCATAAGAACTATGGTTTGTTGTTTAGAATTCGATAATTCAGATTGATAAGCCGTAAATTTGGGTTTATTACCATTAAGAGTTTTTAGTTTTGTTCTGAAGGATTGGGAGCATCAAAATTCACAGTTAATAAAGCTGACCAAACGTAACTTATGAAGCGTGCATTGCTGATCAGTCGATGTTTTTATTCTAGTAATTATAAATCTTCAGCCTCACTTTTTTCTCATGGATTGTTGTTTCGCTTTGTAATATATTTGATTGTCTCTTACGACTATTTGTTTGGCGAACTTAATATTAGTAAAAACTCATAATCCGACTTTGTGTTTACGTTTCAACATGATCGAACCAATACATATGTAGTGTTCATCTGACCTTAAAGACAATTTCCCCTTAGATTACCCTTGAAAAGTTGAGATAACCGAGCGGAAATTTACCAATGATTTATTGATTCCTTCAATCAGTTTGAGACGCTTAAAGTATTGATGGCTACCAATGTGAATGGAAAGTTCATATAACGATAACAAGATCAATCTAAGTTATCATACATTACACAAACACAGTTGAAGGAAATCAAAATAAGAGGCATCAAATTGGTAATAGAGTTAGTAGCGGGAAACTGGGTGAAACAAGTGAAAACTTAATAGGCAGTATGAATAATCCGATAATAAGTACTTACTTGAAGTTAGAGAATGAACTGGACATCATTTATGTCATACATATAAAAGACAAATGCAGTCTTACCGCCCCGACAATTTTCTAGTCATGTGAGGCCTTCAACTATCAATAATTGCTCTCGTACTAAACACATGGCATATATAAGTGGTTCCTTAAACGGATAATGTCTCGTGGTTTGAGCAACTTTGGCGTTGATAAACTTACTGTCGTACCCATCGCTATTCTCTAAAGTTACAACCTTATCAGATGATTTTCCAATTTTACAGAGCACTCTATTTACGAAATAACCCTATTAACCTGGCTATTCATTATTAAAAGCGTCTAGTGATTCGAAAGCACATGATCGAATACATTACTTATCTTCTTTCAGTGACCATACCCCATAACCTTAGTGCATCTTGAAAACAACTAATACCCAGTATACAAATACAGGTGGTGTAAGTTGGTAACAACTAAAAATGGCATTTTAGGTCGTGCAGCTCGCTTGTAATATAGCCACTAGCATTTTTGATTTAAGAATTCTAAGGTTCCAAACCATAAGCAATTAATCATTGAATTGCTGTATGTAGCTGACTGGTAATTAGCTTTTTTCCCTATTCTGGGGTGTGGCTTAATGATATATCAACGACTTTCAGTTTTTTAGTCTTAGATTCAGAACCCGCTCAACCTGCTTTGGTTCGGGCAGCTGAAGAATATCACTAGCTTTTACGCAAAGTGTGGCTCAGATTTAAGCGCACAGGTTCATCTTTTATTAACAGGTTTTATTATGCCAATGACAGTCATTTTGTATCAGACTTCCAATATGTGGGTACTTAATTGTGATACCAATAATTTTCAGAACCGCCCACGCATATGTATCTGATTCCATTTTGTACCAGCATTTGTATTCAAATAAATAAAAGTTCAAAGAATACGCGTCGAAGATTTTTGTGCTGTTTATTTACAGTTTAACAAAAGCTCACTGTGTGACGATCGCTTGCTTTTGTGTAGTCATTGTGTTTAGTGTTGTTAGTAGGTATATAATCATTCCACTCGACTGAATTCACTTACACAATATAGTTAAACTGTTTATTATGCAATTTTTTCTATATCTGTGGCCACAGTACTTCACAAAAATGTTTTCATTTGAATTATATTGTTCATCTTGTTATTGTCTAGTTCCAAGCACCATTCTAACTATGAAAATATTTCTCTAATGACTCGTCTCAGAACACTTCCTATATTGGCACAAAAAACTAATTTGTGTGAAATATAAAACAAATGAATGGTTACGAAATTTAGATGTGTTTTATATCCGTTAAATTGGAAACTAGAAATTAAGCATGCGAGTCTATAACATTATATTATTATAAACTCAGAAATTTATGAGCCAAAGTGCTGCTCATTTGTGTTTAAGAGATCTTATCTGTAAATTTACGAGCGTTCTAAATTACACCACAATTTCAGATATTACTCAGTTTTTATCGAAAATTTTCAACTAACTCATTACTATGTATATTGATGCTGTGGCTTAACAGTCCAACGCCTAGCGTTCGACTGTTGTGTTGCAAGTCTATATTCTTAATTGCTTTGATAGTCGTTCGCACACACAATAGCTGTAAACATACTATACGAATCGTTTACGAAGTTTCATTCACACATATTTCTAGGCCAAGTATTTACGCGTAAGAAGTGTCAGTAACTTCCTTTACAATTGTAGTCTCTAATGATGTCATTCACCTTAAATTAGGTACCCTGACCAGAATTCTGATTCCACATTTGAAGAGCGACAGACAAAAATTACGATCCTTTTTACACTGTAAGCTTCCGAAGCCAGGCTTCGTTGAGCCCACTCATCAGTCATTTGAAATAAGGTAAATTCATTAAAGTTGCTGAAAAAATGAGCCAGATTATCTGTTCCTTCAGAAGCTCCACGCAGAATCTTTAGGAACTGGTTTTTTGGGCCATTATCTTACTGATACCAGGCTTTTGGCTACAGGTGTCTCAAATGTTATGGAATAACTCCCAGCTATTACCAAATTTATCTGTGCCGGTAACTGGTTATGGAAACCATATTTTCAGGTTCTTGTGTATACCTAAATTTAAAAACATTTTTTACACTAAATCTTTCACAATAGACCACTAAATGTAAAGAATTTGTTAGGAAATCATTAAAACCCAACACTGCTTTTTAAGTTGTGAACGAGAATTTCGCAAGTGTCAGCATATTTTGCAGTTTATCAGAAACAGCATAGTTAATTTTAGGTTGGTTACTTTCTGAAATAAAGTCCATGATCCTTTAGTGTTATTAAAGCATAAAGATTTCAAGTCATTTCCATCTGAAAAAGCAAGTCGGATTCAGGCTTTTCATGTTCACGATGAACTAGGCTCTGGAAAATTAAAATATATTTTATGAAGCACCCCTATATATTCCAAGCAAGCTGGCACTTATCAGAGCTGTCTGACCAGACTGTTACAATAAGTCAACTCAAAACTACATCTTTCATACCCATTAGTGTAGATAAATGATTTGACAATGAGAACCTCTGTTTCACGTATCTTACTGATGGAATATAAGATACGTGTACTAATAGCAAAAATTCACGATGATTAATGTTTCCAGTTAGCCGTACAGCACGTCTCGTACCTGAAGGTCACAGCAGAAATTAGGATAACACAAAACAGTCGATTTAGGCAAATAATGATAACGATGTTCTGAATTCGAGGATCCTGAGTTAAATACTATTCAATGTTATACTTGTGGGACGTCGTTAATTAGTACTGCAAAATTTCCTTAATATCTCTGATATCAATGCAGATATTTGGAAACTTTCTAGCTCGTATTTCAAAAGCCCACAAACTCGATAGCTTGAGTGTAAAGTAACTTACAAAATTTTGTAATCTATCAGGAATAGGGAAATGCTTTGTACATCCAGGTCGATGATGTTCTTAACGTTCTTTTTTCCTAACTAAATATAAAGTTTAGTGCAAACCCTTTCTAGTTATTAAAAAAGGATTTGTATTTTATAATTGAAACTTTCTTTTTTATGGCTTAATTGAAACTCTGATGTGATGATTAACTGGAGATATCTCTAAGGGGAAAAATGAGTGATCGTTAGTCTGAGTCGTGTTGGGTATGCGTTTTTCATTGTTCCAATCCATTCCTTTTGTATTATATACATTTTCCTACTGTTAATTATACCATTATTACATCTTCATTTTATTCACTTACGCTTCCCGTGTTATTGCAACAAATAATTGTGGTAGGTTAAGATTTGTTTATCTGAGTTATTAATAAACAGTTTCATAACGGACTCTCCACTAAACTAACCAAATTTAGTATCAAGATGAAATAACAATTATACAGTAGCTTACTACCTATTACCAACATAATCCATCTAATATGTGTACCAAATGACTTAAAATTGTGGTCTTTGTAATTACACTTAAGGAAAATGGTAGTTGAGAATGTCAACTATTTTCGATAATATTCTATTCCGTAGTGTTACTTCTTATGTAATCCACAAACACCATACGACAATAATCACACCGGACAGTCAAGATACCAACGATTAAATATATAAGGACCTACAGTCGAAGGATATATGGGATTCGAAAAGACTCAATCAGTATCAAAGTCAGAATCCTCAATACGAACGTCAAGACAGTTCTACTATACCGAACTGAAACTTGAGAACTATCACAAACACCATCAAAGAGTACAAGTATTTATAACAATTTTCTACTCAAGATAATCAATGTCCGTTGGTCGGATACCATCAGTAACAGCTTACTGTGGGAGAGGACAACCAGTTTCCAGTTAAAGCGTAAACTAGGAAATGACGCTGGAGGTGGGTAGAACATACATCGAGGAAATAATCAAACTGCATCACGAGGTAAGCGCTAACTTGGAATCTTGAAGGGAAACGGAAGACTGAAAGACCAAAGAACACTGTGTTACGGAATGAATCAGACATAATAAGAACGTATAGCAACTGAAAACAACTGCCAAAGACAGAGTATGCTGGTGGTCGGCCTATGCCCCCCCACAAGGGGTAACATGTATAAGTAACTAAGTACATAATGAAGTGTACTCAAGAAATTCAAACAACTAAAAGTCTTGATTCCACTGTTTATCTGACTAACTAATCATAACTAATGAATTAATTGAACATAATTATGCTTTTTCGTCTAATCGAAACCAGAGTTAAATTGTACGATTCAAAGTATACAATGAATATATACAAATATAAGTTTACAGATTCAAATCTTTGTTAACTAACAATTTTGAAAATAAAAGTAAACATGCAAAAATACTTGATCAGTCATAAGTTATTATAATTAGGTCATAGATCTACAAAATTGTTTAAGTCATGCATCTTTATCATTCGGGACATAAAATATTAGTAGCAAACAAGAAATACATGTATATATATAATCATCGAGTTTGGAAGATAAAAAAAGCAGGACAACAGGAAAAGTGGTTAATTAGAGTAGAGAAAAGACTGAAGCAATAAAAAACTATCCGGTTAAAATTCAAGCAGTCGTGTTCCCTTGAATCCTGATTCTGTATGAATTGATTCTGAAATGAAAATGATGTATGTTAGGTAGTAAAGAATTCCAATTAGACGATTTCCACTGACATTTATGTATGACGTTAAAACTTGCATTTAATGTACTCATTTATTAATGATATATTTTTATTTATTGTCTTTTTATTATTATTTACCATATCCCTTACCCTTTTCTTTTTATGATTTCATCTCAAACATACAAACAATAATAATCATTTTTAACTATCATGTTAAATATGTTATTTCCGCTTGTTTTGAACTAAACTTCATTGATTTAGGTATGTAAAAAAAGCTTGGCAAGACGAACCAATCACGTATAAGATAACAGGTTTCGGATTTTGGCGCGAGATTCACTCATCCATTTGGATAAAATAGAGTTTTGTGATTATAACTGATGTCAGTTCGTGATGAAAACCCTAAATATAATTTCTAATCTTAACCAACAACTGTAAATCATAGTTCTGATTCCTCACACAGGTTTATAACCCTCATTTCGTCTTGGTTATTAGGTGGACACTCTCAAGGTCAGTCTAGCTTCACTCAAAGGTCGTCCATAAATCGTAGTCTCGCCAAATGTTTTTTTCTTACAATAATATTACCATTTTAATAGTTGAGATCATGAGTGAATTGAAGCCAGGCCACCATGGAAACCCGGACGGCCATTTCGTCCCATTGTGGGACTCCTCAGCAATGCACATTCACGATACCGCCCGCAGGATTCGAACCCGGGATCTATCGGTCTCGCCTGCGAGCGCTTGACCATTAGACCACCGAGCTGGCATCCAACAGTGTTAATTTCCAACTTCAAGTAATCCACGAAATTGAGCGACACATCCACCTTTGTCATCAGTGAGTTCCTATTTGATAAGTGACCCGGTTGAACTCCACTGGTCACTGCTTCTCACAAGAACTCTAGGATATACATCTTCAAGCCAGTGACTACTGAGCATATGTTGATTAGTATCAGGATGGGTTTTGTGGAGATTGAAGTAGCTTCAATAGTTGAGATCATGAATCTAGTCCCAACTGACTCATGATCTGAACTATTGAAATTACTACAATCTCCACAAGACCTCTCCTAATATTACTATTGTCATCTTAGGTTGTTTGCAACTGGCGAGATGCTATAAAATACAATGAATTCATGTTATTTTGCAAATCTTGTTCTTTTTGCTTTATTTCAATTAAAAATTATTGTTGATAATAAAATCTAATGGTTAGTTTTATGAACGTGATTGATATGGTGACGGTCCACCCTATAAATTTGGAAGTTGTTGGGAAACAGAGAGAGTGAGTAGAAAACACATGGAGAATAAATGATTAAATCTATTCTCAAGTTACTTAGTAGCATATAGATTTTATCTGTTAAACCAAAAATTCGATTAACAAATTAATAGTTGGGAAAAATTCAAAACGTAAGTCAGTTCATCATTGTTATATTTTACAAATGCACGTGACTGCAGAACAGCTATCAATAATTACTTAATAAATATTCTGAAATGAGATTATGAAAATTATTCTTACATAACATAATGATTTCATGAAGATAAATTGACTAATGCCAAAATGCTAAGACGGAAATTATTGAATGTTAAAGTCTTTTTAAAAATTGATTTCTGTTAATTTCGCGGATTGGTTGAACTTAGACATTAACACCATTGGATGCCGTCTTAGTGGTCTAAAGATTAAGCGTTCGCGCGCGAGACTGATAGGTCCTGGGTTCGAATCCCGCGTACGATATCGTAGATGTGCACTGCTGAGGAGTCCCACAATAAAACGAAACGGTTGTCTAGTGCTCCCAGGTTTCCATGGTGGCCTGGCTTCAATTTACTCATGATCTCAACTATTGAAATTACTATAATATCCACAAAACCCCTTCTGATATTAATTTATAATGTTATGTCCATTAAACAATGAATCCATATCAAATGACTATTATTTATATAAAAATGAAATTTCAGAACTTTAAACTGGTCAGTAAACTAGTAGATATTTCAATGTTATATTCTAAGCAGGATACTTTGTATAAGATTTTAGTGAAAGTTAAGATTGAGAATTCGGTAACATAAAGACTAATCATATGAATGTAGAGAAAAAAATAAAAATAATAGGATGACATGAATAGCAGAAGCATTTTTGGAATAAAAAAACTTACCAGAGTTTGATTTACATGGACTATTTGATTTCAACTTTTGTGTCGTTAACTTGAATGTACCATTATCAAAACTTGTTCGATTAGGATTCCATGTTGGATCATCTGACCATAAATAGAGAATAGTCCTGGAACAAATGCTTAACTCTTGTAATGTTTTCGTATGGTCAGTAAGTTCTAGACCCTGAAAAAAAGTTAGCGATATTCATAAACCACAGGACCTTAACAGCTTTACATAATTTTTTTGCATAAATAGGCTTAGATGTAGTTACAATAAGTCATCTGTTAAGATTTCACAAACTCACTGATATTTAATTAAAGCAATTATTAGACAGGAAAAAGAACCTGGAAAGCTAAGAGTGTAAAACCGAAAAATGTGGAATCTACACAAAGATAGCGGAAAGAGATTCATGTAAATAATAAATATTGCATGGAACACTAAGATATGAAAATACATATTGCATCATCTATTATGACCACATGATATTCTGCCAAGGAGCTAAGATTATTTAAATATCATCATTTAGTAGCGAACAGTAACTAAAAGATACCGTAACAGTATATCCCTTCTATTATTGTTCCTATGACGATGATAAATTGAATTATCTACTAACCTAGTTCGAAGACATACAATATATATATATATATATATATATATATATATATATATATATATACTAGAAAATTCATTAATATCTGAAAATAATTCCAATTGTTACTTCATCACCAAATAGGATTCTATATATTGCGCTTTAAGCTAATATTTATAGCATGAAAGATATGGATAATAAACGGTTACTTCAATTGTATCAGTCATAAAGTATATTAGATGATCAGAGAGGTTTTGTGGAGACTGAAGTAATTTAATGATTGAATTCATGAGTCAATTGAAGCTAGACCACTAATAATCATAAAGAATCAGATTGAATGATGAATGTGATTGTAGAGAATTCCTTTGCTCCCTTCGAACATAATAATACAATCCTATCACCAACTCGTATGATTTCCTACTATGAAAATTCTAGTGATATTATTAGTAGCAGTAAATATTTTCATGGTGGTCTAGCTTCAATTGACTCATGTATATTAGATGATTAAAAATGGAATACTAGTGACTGGTCACAATAAAATTTACATACATGTTCAGAATATTTTATTCATTTGAAATAGAAATTCATATTATTATTATTATATTTGAACACATAAATATTGGTACAAGAGGGCACCAAATATATATGCGCCACACGAAACAATGAAAATGGAAAGAAAGAAAACAGGAAGGAGCGTAAAAAAAGGAACAGTAACGACCGGATTAGTGTAAGGTAGTGTATTAATAATAATGGAGGGGGGGCGGAAAGGAACAACCAGAAGAAATCTTTCAGTTAAGGAAGAAACGACCATTTTTATGAAGAAAGTAAAAGAAGGTTACAGCAGGATCGCCACTGGCTTCTATTCTGAACCATATCTGATAACGTCTCTAGACACTGTGTCGCACCATCTCTTGGACCCCAGCCAGGGAGTCGTGAAGGACCAACACAAGCCAGCCCTTCGCAGCTTTCTTAAATACCACGACACCATGTCATACACTGACCACCTCTCCGCTTTTTCCAACCAGTCCCAGCGTCGGCAAACAATGCACGACGTGGAATTCTCTGGGACAACATTCGTAAAACATGTCTAAGCCACCGAAGTCGGTGTTTCAAGACGGTGACACTGATCGCATTAACATCTCTGTGCATGAGCACACGATGCCGAACCTCTGCATTACTAACATGGTGTTGCCACTGGATATCAGCAATCCTTCGGAGACAACGATGATCGAACACAGAGAGTTGTCTAACATCCTCAACTCAGAGGGGCCAGGTTTCACAAGCATAGAGCAAAACTGCTCTCACCGACGCGTTGTAGATCCGACCTTTTACAGCCAGACTAACATCACAAAGGCGCCCAAGATGGCCCAGACTGGTGTAAGCCGCTCTGACTTTCACTATACGTGCATTGATCTCATCACTCACGCCACCACCAGCACTTATGCAGCTTTTCGATTACGTCTATCTGTTCACCATCCAGGGTGAGTACAGGATTAGAATCCTGCCAGTCTTGTAGAAGTACTTTGCACTTCGAAGGTGCAAAGCAGATACCATACTTACGGACATTGATTGCCTACTGATTAAATGCGGATTGCATAGCTTGGGCGTTATCGCACAGCAAGACAATATCATCTGCATACTCAAGGTCGAGAAGTATTTCTCCAGGCAACAGATCCACACCGACATTACCTATATCTATCAGAACTGTTTTCAGAATGTCATCGATGGCAAAGTTGAAGAGGAATGGTGAGATTGAGCAACCCTATCTAACCACACTACTCGAATGGAACAATGGAGAGAGGTGGTTGTATGCCCTCACTCTGTCTGAGGTGTTTATATATAAGGCCTTTAGGACGTTAGTAAACTTATCAGGCACACCTTTCTTCAATAGACAATCCCAGAGAACAGTCCTTTTCAACGAATTGAAGGCAGCCCTAATGTCAAGAAACACTACGGTTGGCGAGATTGAGGATCTTCACAGAATAAGAGGGTTGTGACATGTTTTACCCAAGCATAATTACTATGTATCTCGATGTCGACTAGCGTAGGAGTGGGTTGGAAAAAAACTACAGTCACGGAAACTAAGAAGTAACGTTAGTCCGTGAAGTTACTGACTGTTGGAAGGGTAGATAAATAAAAATTACCTGGCTGGGTAGATATGCTGAGTGACGTGAATTGGAATTGGCATCAATGGAACAAGTGCAATTTCTTTCTTTGGATTCTGAGTTTTAAAATTGTCTTACATGTTTTATTTCGCGAATTCATTCCTCTGTCCATTGAAGTGATAATCGTATTCAACTGTTTTGATGTAATGTGAGAACTTGGGTAGATGCACATTAGTCGTCGCCTATCATTGACTGTTTTAAGGCTATACACCCCCACCTAGATAGTAACCCAGTTGAACTGCCCTTCGAAGAATTCTGCCCATCGTCCAAGACGTCGATGGATGTTGGTGACTGGCGTCCCGTCATCCTCGCAGATTGTTTCGCTCACACCAGACTTCTTGCTGCCAGTGGATCGGATGAATTGGAAGAGCTTCCGGTAACTACCAGATGCAGATGCTGCTTCCAGCTCATTAGCACGCTCCGACCACTAGAGTTCTCAGTCCTTACGCAAGCTCTGCCCAATTTCGCTACATAACAACCTTCGTTTGTGGTCAAACTCACGGTCACCCGGAGTAGACCGACGAGCTTCAATAAGTTGTAAGGAGCCTGAAGAAACCCAGTGCTTACAAGCGGGACGTTTCGCGAACCCACAACTGACTGTACCCGCCATTTTCATGGCGTCAGGCAATTGCAACCAATGCTCATCTATACTTTTCGGTGGAATGGTAGCTAGCCTAGAAACTAGCTCGGTTCGATACTTACTTCCAAGAGAAATTGCAACAAGCTTGCTAACACCAATCCGTTGGTGGCGGTCACTTCGTTGTCAACTGAAAAGTGAGGTAAGATTGGCGCAGACCAAAGCATGGTCAGAGTCCAGATAGGCACTCTAAAAGGAGCGACAGTCTTTAAAACAACCACGCCAGCGGTAGCTGATCGCGATGTGATCAACCTGAGTCCAGGCTTGAGATGCAGAGGAAGGACGTCAGGTGGCACATCGGCGATGACTGTGCCGAAAGTTAGTGCTAGCCAGAAACAGGTTGTGGTCTGTGCATAGTTGCAGTAGACGGTCCCCATTATCTGTCCTGCGATCAACAAGTCCCCATCGGCCACATAAACGACTCTCTTCTGTGCCTAGACACCCGACCTGAGCATTCAAGTCTCTGTCTAGTAATACAATATCTGTCGAACGCACTTTCTGCAGAAGAACAGATAACTGGTGGTAAAACTCATCCTTGATTGCATCCGGGCTGCAATTTGTTGGGGCATAGACGGAGATGACGAAAAGACATCGTTTCTCACGCCGATTTCTTTTCACTTTGATGGAACTTTCTAATCGAATAGCACATAACCGACTATTAATGGGGATCCAATAGATTAGTGCTGCCTCAGCTCTAGCGCTTGGTGCGACACCAACACCAGCAAGACCAAACGAAGATGCCTCAGAGTCCACGGATAAACGCACGTAAAACAAGCTTTTTGAAGCGACCGATGGAGAGCGAATTTGTAGTACATCACCAGAGTCTTGAATACGGGTCTCGGATAGACAGCAGACATCGATATGAAGACTTTCCAAGACATAGCCAGCCCTACCTGTTGACCAACCTGCACTAGTGTGCGAACGTTGAAGGTAGCCAGTTTGAATGGCGCACGTGGTTTCAGAAAAACTGCTTCAGTACTCATATTCAGTGGTAACGTACAATTTTTAACCAGGCAGTGACTCGAGAACGTTTAGATAGAACCGAGTTTCCATTATATAAGTCGAAAAATAAGGATACACAAAGTGGGAATAAAAGAGAGTGGATAAGTGACGTGGTAAATAATAATAATGTGAACTGTTTGACTGTTAATCGAAGCGTGAATAGGATTTCAGTAAATCTCGTCATTTTATTTGTGTGTGGGCTGTGATACTGCCCGGGTGCCCAGACCGAAGCAGGGGCTTTTCTTAGGGGAACACACCTCGAGCATTTTACCTGGAGGTCTGACCCACAAGGCAGTGGAGCATCGTGAATGAATAAGTATTCTAAATGAACAAGAATAAATCATATTATGGCATTTTCCCCTCTACAAAAAAAAACACTTTGGAAACATGATTTCAATTGTGATAAAATAATTTACAAAATAATAATTATAATCTTACATTTGACATAATATGTTGATCGGAAGGGATAACACCTAAATTTTGCATAATTTGTACTTTCACATCAAGAAGAGTATCACTACTATTCACTTTGATCAATAAATCTTTAGGATTAAAACGTTGACGTGAAGAGCGTCTAATATAATTTGTAGATGAAGATTCTAAATGATGATTAGATAATTGACTATTTGTATTATCATAGAGCACATGTTGATGCTGATGATGATTAGATGATAGAGGTAATTGGTCTATTAGACTAGTTTCATTATCTGATGAAAGACGTGGAGTGATATCTTTGCTAACAGAATTGGATAATTCTATATTATTACATCGTTTATTGAAATAATCTTTTATTTCTCTCAAATTATCCATTTCCTAAATAAAGAAAAAGAATTTGCAAAAAAGAACACGATAAGAAGTACAAGAGAAACTCATAATGTTACATGAATTTGGAAATTTGTTTCTTTGATAAATCTAGATAATAACCAATGAAGAGATGAAGTTTACCAGAACAATTTAGTGTATTAAAGTAATGTATTTCAAACAATTCGATCACATATTGACTTGTAAAGGACATATAAAAATTCCAAACTCCCCTCAATGTTCAAAGGCAAATATATTCACGCCAACCTACCATTGTAGTATTGTTTTGTTATTCAGAATGGCATGGAGCGATGGATTGGTAATTATAGCGTATGATTTTCAAACCTTAAGTCCCAGGTTCGAATCCCGCATTTCCTACTTCGGTTAGGGCAATCAAGTAGTATTATTGATCCCAACACTTACAGTATGGCTTATACTCAGTTATCTGGTAAATCAGTCAATTAATTAATTTTTTTACAAGTTAATGTGTGGTTCGATTGTTTGAAACAAACTGTGGTGATATATCATAAATAAAATTCATCTCATTGAGTTAAAACAATTGAAAAGTAAAAAAAAGATGGAAGCTGTTAAATTTATTGTTAATGTATATTTTGATTTTCCTTTTCAAGAATTAGAATATTTAGGGTATTTTAAGAAAGTTTCACTTATAACCAGAATAGTATTATAAACATTAAAGAAAACAGATGTTATCAAACAAGGTATCACTTATAGTGGATGACTTTAGTCGAAAAAAAAATCATAATTGGGCACTGAATTACATATGACACAAAATATTCACAAGTTTACTTAGGAAAACCCTAAAATTATAAATTAATAAGTTATAAACCAACACGATTATTGCCAAAGCAACGCAGTTTGCTTGTAATAGCTCATACGGAGACTTATTAAACACGATATTAATGGTTAGTTGGCGTGGAGAACACGTAAACTAACCACGCTGAAGTTTGCTTCCTTAAGATTTACGACACTAATGTTGACAAAACATGGGGTTCCTTTTTGTAAAGTAAAATTTTACAGCCCCTTATCCCCATGCCGCATACCTACCATAAAGCATTCGAGTATTGTGCTTGAAAGTCTGACATACGGTGCAAATACTAATTTTGGATCGACTGTCAAAACCCGTGTCTGTGTTGCACCAACCTGATCAGAATTGTTCGGAATTATGATGTCATTTGTTGGTTGAGCACAAATTCCCGTGTCAGTTTGCAAATCCTGTAGCACACAATTCAAGGATTCCTGAACAGAGGTGAGTTTTGACTGGACGCAACTACTCAATGCTTCATCGAATCCAGATACCAGACGTATACGGATTCTAGCATTATTAAAAATCTGATCACTGATTATCTTAGATTGACAATTTGGGCATAAACTGCCATAGGATGATGGTTCCAATCTCCACTTCAGTTCAGAATCATTCTGTGGAAGTAAATACATCGGTGGATAGAAAGTTATTTTTGTTTCCGGTCCATCATGATCCAAAGGTATTTCGTTTTCTTTAAAACGATGGGGATATGCGTGAGACAAAACATCCCATTCATAAAAAGTTAAGGGACACAATATTGACTCATTTATAAGAGCTTGCCATGTTTTTAGCATCTGAAATTAATTAGTAAAAACAAGAAAACAAATGTTAGAAATGAATTGGCGAAAAAATGCAGTAATATATATATAAATATAAAAACGTTTGCTTCAAATGATAACGATTAAATTAAACTATGAAGCGGAGCAAAAAACGATATATATATTTCAATAGAAATGGGTACAATTGTATATGAGGATTTTATATTGATCTTATTTCTGTAGGATGGTGAATTTAACTGATTACAGAACAGAGGTAACTGGAGGACTAAAGGAATTTGTACCCTTTTGGTTGAGAAACCTATTAATGATACTGTTATATCCGGACAAGGAATAAGTGAATGGTAACGGCTAGGATCTATTTATGAATTACTGTTATATATATTCTTTTGTATAACTATTAAGTAACCATATCATATGTATATTCATATTCCTTTTATTATGGATTTTAATTGAACTATTGACTATTATTATACGATTTACTATTCATTTTTCATTTATTAGTAACAGTCTGTCACAGTCACTTTTTGGTTTGATCTTTTATGATTGTTATTTTCTGTTCTATGGTATGACGCGGTTTGGTTTGTTTCGATATAAACCCAGTATGTTTGATATATGATTCGTATAGCGGAGGCTGATATCGGCGTCCTGGTTTGAACCGGCTGGGTTGGGAGAGAAGCTACTATCTCAGAGGACCAATAGGAACTTTAGGCTGCTCATACTGGTTTGTGCATCATTGGGTTGGTCGTATAAGACGGTGTCTAATTGGCGACCTCATCACGTGTTATATTCGCAGAATATAACAGATAACATTAGTGATGTTATTCTTTAACTTTTGATTAAATGTGTGCTAGTGAAGTAGGTACTCGATGCGTAACCAGTGTAATTCTTCACACAAGGGTAGTGATAAAAGTCTCTGTATCGTTAGTCATAAACAACGTAGTACCCAGTGTAAGAACGTGTAAACCCATATTGCTCCATTAAATCACCCCAAAACAATAAATAAATGAGTGAATAGCAGTGAGAAACAGCAAACATTGAGAATATGGTTAGACAAGGGACGAAATAAAAATATATAATAATACTGAATCCAAAGTTCTAGAGAAGGATAAAGAATGAATCTATCTGCGCTATTATGACTGGCTTAGAACGATTTCATCGGAGTTCTCCAACAACTGATCACCAAGCAGGTAAATTCACATCTACCAACATGGTTTAGATAGACAGGTAGTAATTAAATGGACTAGTGTTACATCTCGGTTTGGGTTATGTTAGCCTTTTTAAAACGAATCCTACACTAGTGTCAAAGTAGATGGCGGCAAGTGAACTTGTAGAAGAGTAACGGGGAAGCTTATTACGTCTGAAACATCTGATAGTATTCTCGCAGGTACGAAGTGAAGTAGTGGCTGGTTAGGCTACGTATGAAATTTCTGGAGATAGTTTGCGATAAATTTTGTCCAGAGCTATGTACTTAGGTCTGTATGTGTATTCGTATTATGATATACAATATACCTAGTGAACAACAAAATAATTTGTACATGGCACTTTGTATAGTTGATTGATAAGAGAGGAAGAGAGTTATGTATAAAACGTTGAAGTATCTGTCTGAATCTAGAGACATGCTTGTCAGCTGACAAATTAATGTACGTACGTTATGGTAAGTTTGGAGTTATCTATTTCATAAGTTCTGACTAAATGTGCAGTTAATCAATAATTTATTCGATTATTTAAAAGACCGATAAGAAGAGAAACGGTAGCAGTAAAACAAGGACGGAAGACTTTCCAAGCTGATATTGCAACGATCTTCCCAAATCTTTTGGTAACGAAATAAATACACCATCCTTTCCCATGAACAACGAAAGATTTAGATGCTCGTGCCACTTTTACCTTAAATACTTCATTTTAAAAACTTTATGTGTTGCCATGTACAGATCATTTTAATTGGAAATTTCCATTTCATAAACCACTGGGCAAGCTAACAACATTATTAAAATAGCTTAGTTAAGAGCTCATCACTACTGAAAATTTCAGTCCAAATTGAAACATTTGAACTGACTAAATGACTGCTTTCTTCTTTCCTGCAACTGTGTCCGTGGGTAGCCATTCTTGAAATATATGCAACAATTAATCATATTATTTTCTAATATTTGACTCTTTATGCAAATATCGAATAACAAGCAGATTTAGTTGGGATTCTAGAAATCAATACTACTAACGCATATTATGCATACGAGCTTTACTTGTGAAGGATAAATGTACCAACAGATTGCTTAAAATCGAATTACGTGAATACTGCTTTGACCTAGGATTCAACAATTCAGAATGTTTTAACCATTCATTCGTCGATTTTCAGTAGACAATATACAAAATAGATTACTTATCCAAGATGATCCCATTTCATGTCGACCTGTTTGCTTAATAATTAATAATAATAATAACAGTTGATAATAATAATAATAATAGCATGTGAAAAGGTGTACATGGTTATGCTTATTATAATCACTTAAACAGTTTTCATTTCATTTAAACAAAATTAAATAATACAGAGTTGTGAAAATTAATTCATTACTTGACCATGTTCACAAAGCACGCCATCTGAGCTAAAGCCAGATAATAGCGAACTAGGTAAATTATCTGCTGTTGGATTTCGAATAAATTTTCTCCATTGTATAATGAAACCCATTGGAATCAAGTAAAGAGCATTGGTATTTAAATTATTTAATTTCTTATCGGTATCTGTAAAATGACCGTTTAAATTTTCTGACTTAGAATTATTGACCCTACAAACAAATAAATAAATAAGCGACATTAGTAACTAAAAATGTATTAGAAAAGGTTATACCAATGACAAACGTTAAGGTTAATATTTAAGTAGTTAGAGGTAGTCGCTATTATTGATTGATTAAATCTGAACTTAAAAGTGAGACGATTTACCTGGAAGAAGAATGTACTTCATTTACAAAATTTTAAAAGAAAAAATCCACTGATACTTACGCACAACAAAGAACTAAACTAAAATTATAGGTAAGTGAAGTAAAATCATTATTATCATGAGAAATAATAATTTATTTTATCAATTAAAAAAAAATGCAAATTACCATTCAAAGTTAAATTTGCATTCGCTTAAAGTTTCTTCTTTTATATTTACAGCTGTATTTACTGTTTGAGTGGCAGAGTGTAAAAGTCGCATACGTTGAACATTTGATAAGAATAAACCAGGAAGCATTTGACGTTCACATAATGCTCGTTTTGTCAGGTCATTTTGTACTGCGTTACATTCAGAACAAGATGACTCTGATTTATTGAATATACTAATGGAATTGATAGATGTATTATTGTTATTGTCATAAGGAATATAAATAGGAAATGTAGGAATCTTTACACCAGGAAATAAATCGACTAATTTATGCCAAAGTACGGCTGGTAAATGACGTGTATTTTCTGTACAAATTTGACCGTGAGGACAAAGAATATCATGATTAAATGTTGTTTGTGTATGATGGCCAGTTGTTCGTGACTTAGAATCATCATCATAATCAGAGTAAAAAGCTCGTGTGAAATGACGTGCAAGTGTTTTCCATTGACGAAGAGATCTCTTACCAATTAAATAATATCCAGGTTCAGGATTCAAAGGAATTGAGTCTGTCTTTAAAAATTTAAAGGAATATATTAGCATAAACTTAAAAATCAGAGATGATAGGAATAAACGATTTTGACAATGTATTTTTGGAAATCCAAAGCAATTAAATGAAGTACAGGCTAAGGTCTCACAGATAGCCAGTGATACCATCTGACTGCTTAAATCAAAAGTAGGTGAGATAAGAAGTTGAAACTTTCAATTCTATTTATTTATTTGAACATAAATATTGAGACAAAGGGGCACCGAATACATATGTACCACACAAGTCACTTGAATTGTATGTGGGCTGTGATACTGCCCCGGTGCCCAGACCGAAGCAAGTTGTTTCCTTAGGGGCCACACACGGAACATTCGACCCAAAGGTCTGGTCTACAAGGCAGTAGAGCAACGTCATCAGATGCAGTCCCATGGCATCCAGTGACCAATAATTGGTTCATATACCATTTGTTCCCTAAGGATCCTGGAGCCCATGTGCCCCATTGGCTAAAAACCAGGGTTTTCCAACTCCCCTATGTGGAGTAACATAAATCGAAGTTCATACACTTTGAATGAACACAAAACATAGTAGTAATATATTTGGATCTGTGTTCATACAAGTCGCCAAGATCACTACTAATTTCCTTTCCTTTCAAGGTACCCCGAAAAGTATACTTCCACAGTGTGAGCAGCTGGAAAGTGACAACTTCCCATACACGTCTAATAGTACAAGAGATCTGGTGCATAGTCGGAAAAGGAGTGTAGTTGTATCGCGTTTCTAATCTGTCACTATTAAAATGAATTAAATCCCAAGGAATATGATAAGCTTGAAATACCGGTGATTAAGTATGCTAAACTATGACTTAATATTATATTTAATGTTCAGCGATCAAACCTAATTTATTATATTCAAAAGAATGCAAAAAGGCGAAACATGCAATTATAACTTTAAACTGAGTCTAATGAACAGCAAGAAAGACAAATTATTGCATTTGAACGTCCCATGTAAAGTAATTATTGATAAATAAAGTGAAAATTATACTGATTACCGTAGTTACTGAACTAAGATTTGACTAGGTAACTAGCTAAAAGAATATGCCAATAAGAAGTTTACTAAAATATACTAGCGAAACGTTCATCAACCAAACAGTAGATAAAAATCATTCAAGAATGCATGGAAAGAATTATATATTTCAGTAATTTAAAAAATATAGATATTTACCTTTTCACTTTGAAGACGTTTATAATATGAGGAAGACAAATGATTAGTTTTTATAAAATAGTCCAATTCTTTAGATAATTCTTTAATTGCATTTTCAACTTTTAATAATGCGATATTTAGTGTAATACACTTTCGACATGGTTGAAATCGACTAAACCTTGAAAACAATTATTAGATGATAATAGATTTATATAAGGAAAATAGATTTTCATAAAAAAGAAGTATTCTAGAAAAGATATTGTAAGTTGTATCATGTTATAAGGATGCTTTTCTATTCGTAACCTGTCAATTAAAATGAACGAATACTTTAAGATTTTAATAGGCTACAAAATAATGATCACTATAGTCTGAAAGCACGACACAACCTAGAGCTTGAGCGTCCACACGCGAGAACACAAGTCTAGGTTTTGCGTCCCGTGCGCGGGATCATGATCGTCTCATACTAGGACGGAACGGCCGTCCAGTTCTTCCAGTTTTCTGATGGTGGTCTAGCTTAGATCGACTCGTGAATCTAGCTGCTAAAAATACTACAATCCCCACAATTCCCCTTACTGAAAATAATGAGTTCTTAACAAAACAAAAGATTACTTGTACACTATGAATAACAATAATAATAAAGATGATATCGTTATAAAACAAAACTGTGTACCTATCATCTTCAGATTGAATGGCATCAAATGATTTTGGGAAGAGAATCTCAATAAGCTTTTTAAGACCTTCACTAGAAACAGCTCTGTATGAACCTGCAACAAGATCTGTGGGAGCATGGCCATGTGAACAGGTACGTAAGGTATAAGATGATTGATTTGATGAAGAAGAGGGAAATATGTAGTCTTTGAGTTTTGAAAGCGATTTTATCTGAGCATCAGTTAAACAGGCATCTCCCAATAACAACGGATTATTAAGGCAATCACATAACCAAGATGTTGATACCAAAGATACATTATCGAGAGGATTTATTGATATTGAAGTACTATTATTTGGTGATGAATTGATAGGATCAGGTAATCTCAGGTTGGACAATATTTCAAGTAATTGATTTTTACGATTTACCTGTCACAAGAAAAAAACTGTCGTTATGTAGATAATTGAGGAATACTGAGCATAATCTTTGTAAAATGGCAATCGTTACAAATAATTCTAGGGGTTTGTGCATTTCTCTGGAAAGACAAATAAACACCAACCTGTTATTAATTTAATACATATCCTATAAATATTGCTTTGCAGAGTAGGAAAGCTTATCACAACTGTTAAAAATAACTCGCAAAACCACATATTTACTTCAATATGTGAAGCATGAAATTACAAATGTATTAAATGAATCGAAGTCGATATCGATAATCAAGCAGTTAATGAAATGACAGTGCTACTTAATAAGTCCATTGATTCTGAAATCTTTAAAAGTAACACACAATTAATGATAGTCACTATTTTCTTGTAAAATACATATACTAGGTTCTACTATTTATATGAACACAAAAGCATATTTATGTGAAGTTTCAAAATAGCACGGAATAGCTATGCATTCCAAGGCAAATAAGAAAACTAGACTGAAGTTTAAATGATAATTAAATTAATATTTATTTGAAATGTTTGGTACTTTAAACAATAATCTTCACTTATTCAAATTGATCAGTTCATTAGGTATAAAGAAATTAAGATTAAGATTAATACATTACATCCTATTTAGTCATGAATTTAGTGTTTTGAATTTTTTAATAAGAATTATAAATTTATCAACTGACATGTATAGCCAGGGAAAAATTTTGAAATAACATACTTTATTTTGTTGTTTAGATAGAAGCTTTTGTTGTTCTGTCAAATTTACTTCTTCAATTGTTTTGCGTAAGTCACTAGGAACTGTAATATCTATAAGGAAAGAAAAATGCAAATATACAAATAACTATGAAATTAGTCAAATATAAACTAATTTTAATTTATACATTAATAAAAATTCAAAATAACTTGTAAAATATTTTAATGGTAAAGTGTTATGTTATTTATGTAAAATTATCTTTTAAGTGCAATAAGGACACTTTTGTGAAACATACTTTCTTAGTAAACACCAAGTAGTCTGATGGTTACATTTTTTTAGTTCTTGAAAGATATTTCTTTTAAAAAAATATTCATTTGCCAGGCACAGATTACTGTACTCGGCTTTGAGTCACATTCTAAATGTGAGGGCTAGAGTGAAACTAATCAGTTACTGAAACCGGAGTAGGTAGAGCGCGGTTGAAACCCACTTCATAGTGACTGAAAGTCAACCGCTCCTGAGGGATATGACTTGCATTGTGGTTAAAGGTAGAATTAGTGACTACCATATGGAATCACCTGAGTATACGTTCTCCAATTATGTATGCTATACTTAATACAACGTGCTAACATGCACGTCACCTTGATAAATCTTAGATGAACAAAAAGAAATTGAGTGATAAGTTGTAAAGCGAAGTTTTGTTTACGAAGCACTATTCATAACGTAGGAAATAATGATATGTATTGAAAACTACTAGTCTATTTTGATACATACCTAAAATAGTAAAAGGAGCTAAATGTAGCAAACACGGAAATAACTGAAACTTCAACATTTATAGTTGATAGGTCGTTAAGTTCGTTTATAAGTTGATAAGATTGCCCATGAAGCGAAACTGTGTCACAATAATTTTTTGAGTATAACGAACAATCTTAACGTTAATACATCAATTTCATATGACAAACCATAGTTTAAATTTGTATAGTTCGTAATTTCCTCAAGTCACGAATGGCACTTGTTATGCAAATAATGTGACATCTTAACAATGTGTGACTTTTAACAGACAATTAAACTGACTTTGAAAAGCGTAACAACACCCAGCTTAAACGATACGTAACTACGAAGATACTTATGTTTAAAGTGTTATGCTTACTTTTGTGCAGAAAATATGCTAAAGAACAGTCGGCTTATTCGAACATAAGTAATCTATATATTTGAAAACAGTTTAAAATGGCTATGAATAAAACAGAACGGTATTACTAACAATCATGTAAACTCAAATATATGAGATACAGAATTATTCGTAGAGAGTGAATCACTCTTATATTTCGATAACTACTGCCATCATTCTTTTACTTTCCGAATACTTCTTCTGTAAATATACATTATTTTATATTTGTGATATTTGATTCAATTATGTGCTCACCAATGACTAATTTCAAGAGACGATTCCCCGAGGTTCTTGTGAGAATCCATGACCGGTGGAGTTCAACTATTTCAGGTGTGTGGCAGTTAATTAGCAATGAATGAAATTGAGAGATGATTGTGAAATACTACAAATAAAATAAGATTCAAAATATAAACAAGTAGATGTTGATTCTGTCATTATAAGGTAAGGGCCCACCCGGCAGGAGGCTTGTATGTCCTGGGTTCGACCCCCATTTAAGTTTTGGGTATATACTGCTGAGTCTCACACTAGGACAGGAACAGCTATCTAAAGTTATTTGACTTTTAATGGCTGTTTTACTAATGTCAGTTAGTGATGCAGTTGAATCTATGATGTACATAGAAACTATAAAAAGAATTCACATAGTAACCATCAATTGTTATACGAAAGAATATACGAATTATACTACCTTCATCCATATTACAATTATCCACCGATTCATAAAATACCATATACGCATTAGTTGAACTATGCCATAAATCGTCCTGTGACATACACTTAGAAGTTGTAGAATCTCTACTTTCATTAAGGTCAGTGAAACTAAGATCATTTGAGGAAGTATCATGACGAGGTTTTTTGGCTGCTCTACGACTAGAACACTTTTCAGAAGATTGATCAGATTTAGTAAGGTTTATTGATGAATCCAATGTTTCAGTAGTGGCTAGATAGCTTTGCAATGATTTAGCTGATCCGTTAATTTTTGCTAATTTAAATTGACTTGACGGTACGTTGAAGACCTTGAAAAAAAAAAACATACGTTATGTGTTCATTATATGAGAGAATTGAAAATGAAGTAGAAATTGGTGTATAATTTGGGAAAAGCTTATTTAAATACATAACGAGTGCACAGAGTGAATGATTTGACGGTTGAAACATATGAGTTCCAATAATTGAGACATATTATTAAACCCGAAATCGTATTATCTAACCTGAAAACAAAAATCGCACCCTTATGCTGAATAAATGGGAACTGCACCTAAATACTGAGTTCGTTTGCTGAGCGCTTATTTAGACTGTTAAACAAGTGCATTAAATGTGTCAGATTAATATGGAATCCAGTTAAGATACTAAGTGATTTAAATTGAAATAAGAAAAAAAGGTGAATAACCATGTCTGTCGATATAAGTAGTACGTAACACCAATAGGAAGTGGAAAACCTGGCAGCAGAAGACTAAGCATATCAAGTTGAAGAGAACAAATACGGATATAGAAGTGAATTGCGAATTGAAAGAATCGTACAGAATGTAAAGGACAAAAGATAGAAATTTGAAAATGAAGTATTTAATGTACGTTTTCCACAATTTACCAAAGAACTCAATAATTTTGTGTAAAATATAAACCAGTCGTTCCCACCTGTGTTCTTGTTCACAACACTTACATCTATATCATTGCAAACACTCCAACATTCATTTGATTTTAAAGGAGGATCATCTTCAGTACTTGATTCTGTGTTTTTATCACCAGATAAATTGATTCTTTTGTAAGAATCTCTAAGAACAGCTATATAATGTCCTGATGTTGGTTGGTTGCCAATATGTAAAAGTACACCACAGAGACGATATGCGCGATGACATGGATCTGAAATAAATATAAAATTACTATCTAAATGGTAGTTTATTAGCAGCAAACTCAATATTACACTCGGTCACATGCAATATAGAACTTGACTTATATATGTGCCTTGAATCAAGTTCTCACACCGCATTAGCAGAAAAAGGCTGAACTTAACAAGGCAAATACCAAAGTAGAAGTAGTAACAGTACCAGTAGTAATAGAAACGATTAGGTATAGGAGGGGAAAAAGTACAGAGTTTCGAGGCCCAAGAGTGAAAGGAAGAAACAGAGCTAATGCATCAGTGCCATTGAGGTAAATGATGGCTGGGGATATGTACCACACAACACGACCATCTCGGTCGATGAAGATTCCCAACTTCATCAACCAATTTCTCGTATTTACTTAGTGCCGATGTCTAGCACACCACTGCTCACTCAGTTGTCCCAAAATACACGAGTGATGGTTTGGAGATATTTATGAAAGAATATAAGTAACTTAAGAGTATCCATTCTTAATGGTCATGCTCCACGCCTATAAAGTAGAACAGAGCGGACCGTTGAACATTAAAATCATCCTTTGATTGGTAGATGAACATTTCACCTACGCTACAAATGATGCAGCTTGGGAAAAGCCAGGATTCGTGCCGAGATTTCGTTAGACATCAACCCACAAGGGGTGACAAGACCAATATAAGTGAAACGAAAAATGAATAGGTACATTGAAAACGGACCAAGCATTGTTAAAATTACGTGATATTTAATTTATGAAAAGTAATCCATTTACGAAGTACAGATTTATGTACTTGATATTGAGTCATAGGTTTTCTACGATGTGAGAACTAGGGACAATAATGTCTAACCATTGACATCAAATTAAGATTAACCTGGTCAGAACTTGTTACTCTATTGTTTCAAAACTCAGTGATTTGATCATTAAATTATTTATTACAATTTTAGTTAAGTAATTTAACAAAATTTTATTATTTGATAGATTTCTAAGAAAACTAATAAAATAAACATGTTCTAAGTAGTATAAAATTTGTGAAAACAGGTATTGTGCAGGTGCACAATAAAATGTTAACAAAATCTACCACAATGGCAATTTGGCGCTTCCATTTATATTTTGTTGCTAAAATTCTATTGTACTAACTTGATGAGTATGATAAGAATAGAGAAATAAGATGGAAATTACAGGTTTGACGGATTGGCATCACCATCTACTGTATCTCACATGGCATTAAACATTATGGTTTGATTTTAAGCTACTAAGCAGCAGGTTCAATTTGGTTTAGAAAACCGAATAGTATCACCAGCTCTCAAACCTACAGTGTAGTTCAAAGTCAAGTACCTGGTTGATGAGTTGATAATGATGATAAATTATCTACATGTATTTTTCCTGTATACTAGAAATTAATGGTAACGACTGGTTTGTCAAATACATTGTTTGTATATGACAGCCAACCTAAACCGAAAAACGTGGAGCGGGGTTCGAACTGGTGATGTACTGGTTCAAAGCCAAGAAACTTAACGAACTAAGCCACCGCTCTATATGAGTCATATCCATATTTTTAACTTGGTTATTAATATTGCAAGGATTTGATCGAACGCTTCTGACACAGACACATAAAGTCGTATTATTTTATATTTAAATTCCTTTATAATACAAAAATTGGTTTAATAAATAAAAAGTATGTTATTTTAGTATATATATATATATATATATATATATATATATATATATATATATATATATATATATATATATATATATATATATAACTTTTATAAAACGACAATAAATAATACCTGAATCTACACTCAAACATTCCACAGAATGTTCACAATTCAGATGTTTATTACTTTTTGAATTTTCAACAACTTTTGTCAACTCAAGAAGATCAGGTAGACGAATAGAAGCTTTATACTTTTTACGTTGACCAGTGTTTGAATCGTAGGTGAATCTAAGCAACTGAATGCATAACAATGGTGGAGCACGTGTTATATAGGCTCTTCTAACACCATCTCGTTTACAACCACACTGTGAACAAGCATACTGATTATCGCCAACTAATTGTTCTTCCTATAAAAAACAATAAATATGATGAATTCAGTAGACGGAAAAACAGCCAACGATGAGCTAATAAATTAAAACAATGAGATCAGAAAATAGGCAATCGAGGAGAGACTAACTTTACATGAACATTCATTCGTCCACGAGAAAATATGCACATACTCATAGAAGGCCATCACTTTTTAAAAGTTTATAACCATTCATGGTGGATTCGGTAACTTATCAAGTTAAAGAGCTTTTTGAGGTAATCTAAGTGGAAAGCCTCAATATTAATCAATGATAAAAACCGATTTCATTCGTTATTTGAAATCCTCATCTAAACCAAAGTAGGACTTCTTTAAAAAGGACATATTCAGATGAAAACCGTGAATATCTTCAAGTTACACAATAACAACAATATTTGGTTTGTTCAATATCATAAGTCTAAATACACAAAAGGATTTTCAGCAGAAAATATGCAAAATTGCAACCAAATTCCCGTTTTATAAGCATTAAATTTGTGAATATTAAAAAATATGTATAAAAAGTCTTTAAACATCCATCAGAATGTAATTATATTCAACCACATATGTCTATGATCAGTCTTGCCTCATCGTACCTCTTTTCATCGCTGAATACACTTGACGTACGAATTCCATGGTAATCATCTCTCGTTTCTCCGAATAACAGGGGGAATGGAACATAGTGGAATGCGTTATCCGCAAAGCTGGAAGTTCTTGGATCCGCATTGCTGAGGAGTCACAAATTAGAACGATACGGCTGAACTATTGTCTTATTTCGATACATTTTTACTGAACTAATAACAAGATATAATAAAGAGCAATCCAGATATATGCTAGCAACCTTGTAGAGTACATGGAATATGATAGATTCCTAACAAAAGACATCAATAGGGTATACTTTCGAAAGAATGAAATTTATGCTTTTTATACAAAGGAATCTTAATAAGCAATCAGATGATGATTTTACTTGACCCATGCATTTAATCACTACCAACTTAAAGTGTTTACATATGTAGCTAAGATAAAATAAACATCACCTTTAAATAATCCCGTATACAATCTGGAAGTGACTTTGAAGAAACTTTCAATGATAGTTCTAAAAACTTTGAGGGTAACCGAGATGTGAAACCGCATTTCAGACAGCTAAAAGCAAAAATAAGTATAGAGAGAAAAGATCTAATTGGCTAAAGTAAATATCATACAAACGACGTTATGGAAAGATCAGTTGGAAGCGTTAAATACATAATATAAAGATTAATAACAGGGGTGGCGAAGTTAGAAACTTACTGATCATTAGTTGCATTACTTAAATACAACCATAGAAGCTTAAGTGGTGATAACGATTTTGTTTACACTTCACTTATTTTTGAAATTTTCTTGTATCACTGAAAAGTTTTCATACAACTTGGATGCAGGATTATATTGAAAATTGCTCCAAAGCTCAGTTGGCAAAAGCTTGTGTCAAGGATCATTTTAAGAACAGAGAAAACCTGATCAATACAAAACGACACCAAATGACACACAGATTCGACCAAGCATGAAAATATCTACGACAAGAATTATAAGAATGAAACAGACTCTCGGTAACCTAAAAAAATACAAGTTATTGACAAACATAGGAACAAAAATCAAACCAATAGGAGATACAACCAAAACAAAGGAGTAAACAATGACAAGTTTAAGGTCAACAAAAAACAATCAACACCGAGGTCTACGGGACAAGCTGTGAACCACATGTACAAAAATTCGAACACTTCACTTCTACCTGAAGTTTGTGCTGATGCTGTCGTTCAGAAGTACGATGAAAGTTCCACGACCAAACCATCCAGATCAGAGAATAAAACTCTATAAAAATCATTCACCTTGGCTACAAATCTTCTCCACCATCTCAAATTATTAGCAATAATTCAGTGATAATCTGAGAAGCAGCAAAAATGACCGTCGGAAATCCTTCAGTGCCATTAGAAATTTAGAACTAAGTAACCAGCAGAATAACTTTGTCAAAAGATGTCTACATTATGTAGACTAGAGGATGTAACAACAAAAGAGAACGAATTCAACATCAATTAAAGAGGCATTACACCAGACAGTATTCCCAATTACGCATTTGTGAACATAGATTAATAATCAAACTCCAAGAAACATTATCCGTATTGACAACCACGCACAAACGTTTGGGCAGCAAGATATCACAGATTTTGCATAGTAAAACCAAAAATGATAGAGAAACGATAAGAACGTCGAATGTAATGAATAACTTCAAATTAATCTCCGATCAATCAGTATGATGACTTGAACTACCTATCAACAAACTATTTGGAAATAAACCGTTTCCCAAGAATTGGACCCGAACAAGCTTGAAAAGGATATTTTTAAGACGCTACCCCGAATTTTTAAAACATCCTTACATAGCTAAACTCAGGGCATAGAAAGTAGTATCTCTAAGAGCTGGTTTTCAAGAACATCATTAAATTTCTAAGAATACCTACATATTTCTCACTGTATTATTGTCGACGGGGTGGTAATAAAACGCCTGATTTATTTTTGTTCTCAATTTTTAGGGGCTGGGTCAGAGATTTAGTTGGACAGTAGTGCAAGGTTCGGCTGAAAATTATGTGCGTCATTATATCATTATTTCAAACTCAATAGTCTCCAACTAGGTCATAACAGATACAGTAAAGGTTAATCAAGAACAGGATAAAAGACCGTTCTAAAGAAACAGACGATGAGAATGCAGACACACATGAACATTAATAAAACTTCTGAGGTCAGTCAATCAGAAATAATATTATTGAGGCAAATTGATTTGATAATTGTGCAGAATTTCCTAAACATGCTTCTATTAGAGATTGGTATTGATGATATTATCTAAACTAAAGAAAGCTTAACAACCAAAATTTTCAGGTTAAACGTTGACGTATAATCTAAAAATTATATTCCATTCAACCCTGATGTTCATTAAATATAAACTTCATCAGGCATTGCTATAATGTCCTTACATTCAATTACCATCTTCGAACTGTAAATTAATGTTAAAGGATAAGTGAAAGCCTGTGTTTGTAGTCAGCTTCAGCCACAAATAACTGGAAATATTCAAAAGGTTTGAGTGTCTGGATAAACGTACGTGCTGATAATTTATATCAGGTGAAGTCACAAAGGCATATGATAATTTAGACTATATTTAATCCTGTCGGAAAATTACTTTGAATGTAAAATATTGGGTTAGAAATGAACTTGGTTCTGAACGTTTATGAGACATAGTGTTTCAAAATTGTTGTTCGATAGGTTTTATTTTCAATTACCACAGCCCCAATATTATTTTTGATGCTTTTACACATACATGAATCGATACAAAACTGAGTAAGAATCAAGACAGTACGTTACTAAAACAGTAGCAATTACAGCAGATATTAATAGTAGAATAGTATTCAAATAAACTGAATGAGGCGTTTTTAAGTACAAAGGAAAGAAGAGAAACAAATTGGTGCGATTCCCGAAGTTCATGAAAAATAAGAATGGATTAGTATTGAGTTTCCTTTATGCCGTTTAAGATCTTTAACCAGAGACTTAAACAATAACTGTATGGGTAATAAAAAATCGACCAATAACTCTGATAAATTCAAAGACACTAAACAACTTAGTTGTTTCGATTCAGTAACTATTCTACTTTCACAACGCTAACACCAGACTCATAATGTTTACCTTACAAATGAGCCAAATAGCACAGAGAATGAAAACTTTGACAAATTCATCCACCCAGGCGACAACTTTTTTCCGCCATCTCAATACTTTACCATTTCACCAAGAAAAAGTACACCATTAATCCATAGAATCGGGTCACCATAAGATTGTATACTGATTTAACGGTCTCCATAGTATAATTGTAATCTCAAGTAATACATATAACATTAAATCATACGATACTTTCACAGTTCTGACTGTAGTTTGTCGAATTATTGATTAGTAAATTTTCCAATAATGAAGGATCTTTGAAAAACAGGAAGAGACGTTGAATAAAGTCGCCCAGTGGAGAACATTTCGCACAGAAATAAAGAATGCATGGAATTAAACACTTTTTAAAGAAGAATATCAACTACGCAGATCGATGATGGACAGAACAACTGACCGCCAGTGCAGATACTCTTTAATCCTCTTCTCTACTGCTTAAATCAATAGTGTAAACTATTATTATTAAAATTGAAGTGTTTGAATATAAACAATAGATTGTAGTTAGACGAAATGACAATCTGTTAAGTGTGTACTTCTTTCATGATAGTTTGGTCAGTAATCAGGAAAATATTTGTTATTTGAAGCAATAGAAAAGGGTAAAACGACAGATGGATTATAAGGAAAAAAAGCATGCACACAACTGAGTAGGAGAAGGATATCAACTTTGAAATCCTTTTGTTTTTTTAAAAAAGGATAAGTATGGCATCAATAAGATAGATTTCGTTTTGTCAACGAAGCGATATACATGAATACTGACAGTTTGACATAATTATTTAGTATCTACTACTTCGAATAAAATTCAGTTGTAAAAAATCTGGGAAAAGTTTTACTAAAAAAGAATGATTTTGTAATTAGATATATATACTTCTATCAAGAAATGAATATAGAAGGAAAGAAATCTTTGTGATTAAGGAAGGGAACAATTATAGCTAGTTAGATGAACTTTAGGAAGTTTATTAAGTCAATGACAGCTTAGTTATTTCACGAATAAAAACAACCATTTTCGTTTAGTCATGATAAACATTACAACTGAAAAATCGGTCATAGATAAAGTTTTCCTTACTTTCCGCCTGTGAAACCTTCTAGTCTCAAACAACCAAGAATTAAAAAATACCTACATGACAAGAAAGCTATCTAGGGTTGACAATAATATAAAAGGGTTTTTCATAATCGAAGACGATTATATGCATCAACAACTAAACATCGATAGCTTCGAAATGAAATATTTATGAAGTTTCAAGAGGAAACTGTGACAAAGTATCAACCAAGGTAGTCACTCTTCAATGTCATTGGATGGTAGTCAAGTTATATTAGAAATTGACTGAACCTGATAAATTTTGGATCACAGCTCAACGGCGAAATAGTACAGGTCAACTGTGGGAGTTATAGACTTCCTTCAAGGGCGCCTGAGAAGTAACAACCTTCCAATGCTTCCTGCTCTACAATAATTTTCCCAACTATCAGTGTATGAAGAGAGTTAAAAAATGTAATAAACTTAGTGTTACCACCACTGATGCTACTACTATTACGAATACTAATACTGATTCAGTCTGCGTAAAGTCATTGAGGAATAAGCCATAACAGTGAAGTACTGATGTATCACTCACCTATTTTCATAAATATATTCTCCTCTAATCAAGTCGTCAATAACAAATACACCAACTTGCTGGAAACGTGCTTCCAATAAATTCATAAATAAACAATGGAACTCAGGAGCATCCTGAAAAATTAACAATTTTTAAAAAATGAAGCAAATTCGTTTTTTGGAAGAATTTAAATAAGAAATTACTGCGTTATTGCATGAACGAAAATTACACTGTGAATTGTCAGCAATGTCTTATGCGATTAAAATCAGCATGTATATACCGCAAACATGTATTTTCTTACTTGTTGCTCTGTATCACATAACCGCAATGCTTCAATCAAACCTCCTGGATCAACAATACTAAGAAATGAAGAAAAAAAACAAAGTGAGTGGTAATTAATGTCAATCACTAATAAAATGAATAACACAATGCCCACAATGTCTGAAAAAAAGGAAGTTGAGGTTGAAAAGTTCAGTGTTTGAATAATTAATAGCTTATGAAGAGTTGTTCAGTTTCAGACAAGAAACAATGTCGACTACATATATAAACAATAAAGAGGAGAAATATTGAAGTATGATTTGCCAACACTTTAACTGCCATTGACCTCATTCTGAACAATTCTATTAGTAGTGGTTATAGATACATTTGTAAACTCATAGTTGCACATCAGTTCCTTTAAATGAACAGTTAATTGCTGAAGAATAAAAGTCTAATCGGAATTTGTTATATTTATTAGATGTGTATTTACGATTTTTGAACTACATATGACACACAATGTATAATTACCGCCAACTAGAAAGATGATGCGGTCCCATAAAATCGAGTAGAAGCGAAGCAACCAGGTGATAATGATAATAAAATGTTTAACGTCCGAATCAAATATTTCTGTTTTCACCCTGGATTTTTCCAACTTAAAATCCACCAGTAACAAATATCAGAATCTAAAAAATAGAATGTACAAACACTTTGTGTCGATATACATACACACATATATTTAAATAAATATATGTTGAAACAAAAAGAAATCGCTTCAAAGTAATCTGAATAAACAAATTTACCCTGAATTGTTTAACTGAAGTTGACTGAAGATTAATTGTAGCTGGTGTATTATACCGGTTTCATCAGCTGTAAAATAGGATAAACAAGTAAACAAGTCAATTGGTACTGGATAAATCACGAAGACAGTCTATTTTTATCACCGATTGATATCGACCAGAAGACCATAGAAAATAAAAAAAGCATTGAAAGGTTTGTTTATTGTTGTTTAAAGAGTCTGGTTTTCCATAGTTTTTCTACTGATGTCTATCTCTAAATTTTAAAAATCTGCGTAAATGATATTGTATAAAAGTGTTTTTATTATTTACGGCTGATATGTTCAAAATAATTAATTTTATACCTTGAAATTGTCATCAGCTACGAATCAAATATCCCGATGCAGATGAAAACTATTACTTTATCTCCTAATTCCTAGTTAATTTTGACCAAACAACCAAATATAGATACATCTAGTATGAATGGATCTACAATAGGAAACGGTTCCCTTTTGTATGGAGCTAAAGATATGGATAAACGGTTTTATTTAAGCAAATCATAGGTAGACTAAGGTTATAATAGCTCGGTCAGTAATAATGGGAAACTTGAAACTCGACCTAAGTAATTATTGAGATATTTCAAACAAAACAAGTGGACAGTATAAAACACTGGGGTTACTAATGCAAAGAACTTTATGAATACATAACCCACCTTGTGATGGGATATCATATATTGCTTTTCGAAGTTCCTTGAACCGAAAATAAAGCTGCAAAAATGCATTTAAGTAACACGTACTCCCATAATTCTTCAAACCATTACGGCTATGCTAAATATTTAAAACAGAAGAACATTGACAGGAAAAAATACATTAAAGATGCATATTATTTCACACTTCATTTTATTTTAATCAGACCCAAGATAAGAACGTGAGTTTTGCAGTAAGCTTCAAGGTCTTACCAAAAGAATCAACTCGGAACTTATTCACAGAAAAGTATGGATATGAAATGTGGCGCGACCTCGAATGAATTTTTAAAGTATTATGTACGGTCTGCTTATGTGCATGAATCAATGTGTGGAATGAAAAATAAATTAAAATACCAGAATGATTAGATGCGTATACATTTGGCAATAACATAAAATTGTAATTCAGCAACATCTTACAAAGTTGTTGACTAAATTAGGATATATTTACTGTGAGAACTAGTGTTGTCATCTGACTTCCTGAATTTATTAATTGTAGCAAATACAGGCAAAATATGCAGGAGGAAATAAAAAGGGAAAGGAATTTAAACAAGGAGGAAGCACGCACACTAACACCGTCGGATGCCGGCCTAGTGGTCTAGAGGTTAAGCGTTCACTTGCGAGACCGAAGGTCCTGGGCTCGAATCCTACGTGCTAGATCGTGGATGCGCACTGCTGAGGCGTACCGCAGCAGGACGAATTGGTCTTCCAGTGCTTCCAGGTTTTTTAGCGGTGATCTAGCACTGGTCGATTCATGATCTCAATCAGAAAGGAGAGAATTAAATCTAAGGTGAGTGAGATGCTCACGAATTAGAATGATTACACTAACATTATTCTGATTGGTTTGGAAATATATAGGCCACGGTCCATAACTTATGATTTTAGAAAATCACTGGGCCCAGCCAAAACCTTAAATTTTCTTGAGTCAATTTATTTATTTTAACACATAGATATTGGTACAAGGAGGCACCAAATACATATGCGCCACACAAATCTCATTTGATATGTGTGAGGGCTATGATACTGCCCGGGTGCCCAAACCGAAGCAGGAGTCAAAGGCTAAAGTGAATGACTTTATAGTGACCTTAATAACAATTGATTACTTCGTTAACTGGATTAGGCTGTATATTCGGAACTACACTTTAATCCTAACATTGTTGTTGATAAGATTCAACAACACCTGAAAAACACTGTGAAGCTGTGATTGAATGCTTGTAACCCATGTAGACTTTATTCTCCACATCTCGGTAGTAGTTTGTTAAAAACAACTACTGTACAGTATACATTTTCTTGAATAAGCTAGATATTGTTCGAGTGCTATGAATGACGAAAGATGTTAAAAAGCAAATGTTTATTAAAAATTCATGCTGGGATTTTGGTCAATTAAATTTTGTTGGGGCTGATAAAGTGACTAATTCATGTTATTATTATAGATTCTTCTTACAAACCAGATTTAGAAATAAGAAACAATATGATTAGTACCAATTAAGGTTAAAAAGAAGTCGCTTTATTGTTCCTAACATAGTTGTGCACTTTGACTCGCATTGCTAGTTTTGATTGAAAACATTTAAGAACCTTCTACATGATCGAACAAAACTAAGTCTAGTATTTAAAGTTTTCCATAAAAATGATTAGCTATTTTTCTCAAACAGACAGGTTATAGACTATATTTAACCTTTCATTCTTTTGTTGCACAATATATATAATTTAGAGTATGTTTAATAAGACTGTATATTCATCACACTACTCCAAAACGCTGGTTTTGTTTCCCAGTTTTAGTAATAGTTGAAAATATATAGGGGGTAATATCACACACGAATTTCTTAACTAATAATTCACACAAACAGCAACCAAGGACGTAAGAAAGGATTATTGGAACAAGTGTGTGTGAGAATCACAGGTGTTAAGCCCAGGCAACGAAAAACTTATTGCCAGTTATGCATAAAATACATTGGCCAAACCATACTAAGTGGGAAAAAAGCACGTGTTCAGTGTAAAAGCCGTAAACTGGACATTTTTAATCAGATACAACCTACTTTGACAATAAATGGTGGTTTCAACTGTGAATTCGTAAGACAGTAGCAACTTTTTAAATGAGTTTATTTTAGGAAGCATACAAGGAATTATGTTAGATATAAGCACAACTTCAAATATCATGAACATGGCTTCTAGCTCGGAATAGTTACTAGGATATCAAACAAATAAAGGGAAAGTGTCTACACCATAATTTTATGCTTTGTCGTCACATGGACTCAAAAAATTTATGTAATAATAAACTTACCGTCAGTAACTTTTCAACAGGAGACTCTGGTTCAGTTTTGTCATATGTTTCTTCGTTCAGTACATTTATTTTGAGTAAGCCATTTAGGCAAGAAGATAAGTATTTACATGTCGTTCTGTTGAAGAAGTGAAAGATATAATTTAGCTAATCGGGAAACGTTAGAGCACTTATTTATAGGAAAACATATCTAGATGATAAAGATTTCTAAGAACTAGTAGTTTGACCAACGATATCTGCAGTTTTCAGCATGGAACTTTGCGAGTAACTCATGTGGTTATTTCGAGTGTAACAGTAGCAATCTACCAAGAATGTTTACAAGGATCAGACGAACTGTATGGAAAGCAATGTCACTTTTACTTATGTCTGAATTAGATCTCAGAATTAGGATATACAGGTTACGAGCTACGCCACACATCATAATCAATTCCTTATAATCATTCAGATTGCGGGTTATTATTTTAATGCTTTCATGAAGATTGCATAAATCAGGATAACCTGGACGGTTAGTGGGATAAAAGCTAACTGGCAGCATCTAAGCTCAGAAGTTTGACCCAAGTCAACATGTATTTGTGGACTACATTAAAAACATACATCGGCCTATGACTTACTGGCAATTTCCAAAAGAACATGCAGGTTGATTAAATCTATATACTGTCCGTACAACATCTGTATTAACAATGACAGGAGCGTTTTCAACTTTGTTCCATAAACACTGAAGGTGGTGTCTCCTAAACCATGAAAAGTAATCAAGAATATGAAAAGAACTCACATTACAAAACTTTCTGTCTATATTTTAGTCGTAGGGAAGATGAGTTTTCAAGAGGTACGTCGTTGTCAGGCAATTTGCTGATGTGTAAGTACAGTATTCTCCAAGAGAACAAAGGAGAAATTCTGGCTATTAATTGATGATCACACAAAGTTTGCTTACATCTGGTAACAATAAAACTATCCAGCGATAATATTGACTAATTCTTTGTATTTCTGATGCAACCTAGAGGTCCATATGAATCAAATTGTAGTGCCTCAACCAAACCAATAAGCGCGCCGACCTTCGAAGTCGAATGCAAGGTTAGTTTCGAGTGGACTAAGGAACTAAACTTTTTTCTACGACCCTCGGTTGACAGACATAGCACAAAAGATCTTTCTGAGGATGGGCATTTTTAGAAGTATGCCAATGATATGAAATAATGTGGGAACGAACGGTGAATTGACCATGAAAATAAATTCTCCGTTTGATTTCATATATTTTACCCAGGCTAACCTCGTTTAAGATATAATGAATTTAAAATGCCGAATACCAAGAATGAAGACCTTAGTTCAGACATAAATCGTGCCTAGAGGTGATAAAAGGTGCGAAACGGAGGAAAAATGTGACGACTCGTTTTATTTAAATCACGATTTAATATTTATGGGTGTGAAGAGTACAGGTAAACATGTAGACACATACGTGCTAACGTACATACGTATAGATTAAAAAAAGACTTTAAAATATAGGGTTGTTCATGTAGCGGCAAATAAATCCCCAAACTAAATAGCTCTGTAGGTTTTCGACATTGGATGCTGACCATATGTTTTAGTGGATCCATCTAGCTGAAGGCGCTCGGTCATGCATCCGCACCAGATCACGTGTGGTAACGCTGTGCTCAACATCTACCGCAATCGCTAGCCAGATTAGATCAGAGATTTCTGATATATTGGTTATCACCAAATACACTCTTCCGATCTCCTCGACTCTGTCTTTTGATTTCTCTCGGTGGGAACAAAGTATATTAGGTGTTACTGGTAGAAGCGCTGTCAAACACTGAATACCTGTATCATCCTCAATCATATGTCTAGAAATTAGGATAAGTCATTAAAGCGTTAGTAGACGGCAGTGTTAACTAATTTGTTCGCAGTTTCGGTAACTATTAAACATATTACTCACTTATTTAAGCCTGTTACTCCAAATAAAGAATGGGCCGCCGACCATCATTCTCCAACCTGCCCTTTCTTGGGCCTTCCTTTCTAGTTCTATCCAGTTGTTGTTCACACTTTTCATGTCTGTCTCCTGATCGTAACTGCTACCTTGAAGTGGTGTCCGGGCTTACCTATTGTGATGACCCAAACGAGCTATATTGGCTGGAACATATGTCACTGTAGGTTCTACCATACCACGCAGGTCGAGTGAAGAGTGGTAAGACTGAAAACAGCAACTCAGGGTTTGAGGGCGAAGTAATACGGCTGAATGTAGAGGGGTATGATAACAGCAAGGTGTTTCCCTCGAGGCAACTAGCGTCTGCAGCGATGCTACTTTCTCACAATGAAGGAATGTGTTGGAGAAGGTTGACTATAAAAATACTACAGTTCACTTTACCTCACGGATTTCAGTCTTTGGCGGTAAGGCCTGAGACAAAAAGGCTGTGAGCGACCGGCCTCAATCAGTTGTCCCTTGGGTTGTGTGGTCGTTAAGATCAACGCTAATCCAACTTTCTCTTCAGGTTCCTCGAAAAATACCATTCTTTGTTGTGAAAAACCGGGAAGTGACATCAGCCCTCATACCCGTAACAACACACGAGACCAAGTTGGTCACATTCAAGTCCTTCCTACACCTCCTAAAAACTCTTTTATCTCCACGACTAACCCGTATCACGTTCATTTTAACTTCGCACCGTTATTGCAAACGATTCGAGTACGCGGGACGTTATTCCTGGTCTCCTGAAACCACGCTCTAAACTACATATGGTAGCTTTTAACGTCCGAACACTGTACCAAATGGGACAACAAGCCTTCTAAGCTAGAACTTTAGGATCTCGCACCATCGATGTGTGCCGCGTCTCTGAAAGGCGCATCGTCACTGATTCGACCTAACCATATCAAAATAAAGAACAACGCCGATCCACGCTACGTGTATCTGGAAGCCCTGATCCTGCTTCCCGTAGCCTCGCTGGTGTAGGTATAGCATCGAGTATTAGGGCAGAACTAGCCCTCTTAGACTGGATTCAAGCAGACAGTCGCTTGTGCGCTGTCCGACTAAACGGAAGTGTAAGGACTCGAAAAGATAGGGACACTCGCCATTGCCTCTTCGTCGTCTCGGCCTACTCTCCAACTGACTGCAGCTCAGATGATGTAAGTGATGAGTTTCACAAAAGCTTTCCGACCTTCTCCAAAACGTTAAGCGCCCCGATGTAGTAGTATTTACTTACTTACGCCTGTTACTTTTAATGGAGCATAGGCCACCGACCAGCAATCTCCAACCCATTCTGTCCTGGACCTTCTCTTCTAATTCCATCCAATTCTTGTTCATCTTTTTCATGTCTATTTCCATTTCTCGGCATAATGTGTTCTTTGGTCTTCCTCTTTTCCTTTGACCTTGAGGATTCCATGTGAGGGCTTGTCTTGTGACGCAGTTGGGTGCTTTCCTCAATGTGTGTCCTATCCACTTCCAGCGCATTAGATCCACCATGTTCATCAATGATGCTGCCCAAATATGTAAGGTTTTTACATCTTCCAAATCTTTTCCATCAATTGTGACCGGATTGGTGCATGCTGTGTTGTATTAGAGAATCTTGCTTTTTCCTTTGTGTATATTGAGACCTACTGCTGCTGAGGCTGCTGCTACACTGGTCGTTTTCTCATGCATTTGTTGTTGCGATTGCGATAGGAGGGCCAGGTCATCTGCGAAGTCTAGATCGTCCAGCTGCACCCTGGATGTCCACTGTATCCCACGTTTCCCTTCAAATGTTGACGTCTTCATGATACAGTCGATCACCGGGAGAAAGAGAAAGGGTGAGAGTAAGCAACCTTGCCTGACACCAACCTTTACCTCAAACGAGACTGACAGCTTCTTGTGCTTCTTGTGGCCCAGAGCCTCATGACATGTTGAAGTGATTGCCTTTTTGATCCCCTTACAGTTGCTTTCCACAGTAGTTCCTTCTCCATTGAGCAGATCATGAAAGACCAGGAACTTATTGCTGAGGGCTATCTTGAATTTGTTCAGTTTGTCAATATCCCGAAGAAAAGCTGTATTGAACTTTTGTGATATTGACCGCCCCGTCGTCCTGTGCTTCTTGAGCTTCAATTTCATCTTGGCGACCAGCTCCTCTCTTAGTTCTCACGTCCTCTATCGTCCTCCTGAACGTTTTGTTGCTGCAAATATGGTCGGTTTGGTTTTGCGTGGTGTGATCCGGTGAAGTCCATGTGGTTTTGTGAATGCGTTTGTGTGGGAATATAATGCCGCCTATGACCAGTTTATTGAAGGCACATAGGTTTGCAAATCTCTCACCATTTTCGTTTCTTTCTCCCAGTCCATGTCGTCCCATGATGTCTTCATATCCAGTGTTGTCCGTTCCAACCTTGGCGTTGAAATCTTCCATCAGAATGGTCAGGTCCTTTGTTTGGCATTTCTCGACGATTGACTGCAGGCTATTGTAGAATTGATCTTTAGCGTCTTCATTGTAATCGTTGGTAGGCGCATAGCATTTGATGACCTTCGTTGAAATACCCTCTTTCTTTGTTTTGAACGAGGCTTTGATGATCCTTGGTCCATGAGATTCCCATCCTATAAGCGCATTTTGCGCTTGTTTGGACAACATCAATGCAACTCCTTGTATATGTGGGGCATTTTCTTCTTCATGGACGGAGTATAACAGAAGCTCTCCTGAAGTTTTTCGTTGTTGTCCAACTTGAGTCCAATGTGTTTCACTGATCCCAAGTACCTCTAGGTTGTATCTCCTCATTTCTGCAGCAATTTGTAAGACTCTCCCGATCTCCCACATTGTACGAGTATTCCATGTACCTAAATAAATGGTTGCTCTGGTTTTCGACCTCGTGACTTCCGAAGGAATTCGGCTTTCATCATGAGGCGTCATATTTCTTCTAAATGAAGACCGTCAGACTCCCAAGGCAGAGTTTAAAAGGTTTGAATAATGTTTTCTGGTTAGCGTTTTATTATTATTTTTATTATTATTATTATTAATATTATTATTATTCACAAACATCTTATGGGTACATAAATGTTGTGAAGAAACCATTTCGGGTTCTTCAAAAAATGCAATAATACACAATTTTCAATAATGTTAGCATTATATTTGGCATATTAAAAAAATAAAAATAAAAATAAAAAAATAAAAAAATTTAAAATAGTAATAATAGACTAATAATAATAAATCGGGTGTTTGTAATTGAGAAGAATATTGAATTGAGTTTAAAGAAGGAAATGGAGAAAATAAGGGAATAGAAATAAAGGAGACGTGAAATACGCAAACATTGTAATAGGCGTGTTTATGAACACAGAACAAGAATAAACGACTACGTGTGTATCGTTAAATTAGTAAAAAAAATAATTTGTCATTGTAGTAAGATATGACGCTAGAATAAATGTTCGTGCAGTTATAATTTAGAGTGATGCTATGAAAGTCACAATTAATTGAAAAGGATAATAAAATATCACTCTGTATGAGTCATATATGCATAGTGAAGATAAAACGAATCTAAGAAGTTAATTTAAGTGTAACACAAGTCATTGTTTTAATTACAAACTTCGTAATCTTAAGAACAATATTTATTCAGAGGGAAAGAAGAGAAAGAAAAGAAGTAAACACCTAGTGAAAAGGTTCATCCATGATAAGAATAATAATTGTGTAATGAATATCAACCTTAGAAAGAAACCAGCAATCGAAGAAAAATAAAATAAAAATCCTTTAAAGCACTCGGATGAATACATTTAGATTTATGTAATAGTATACAGAATGAAACCTGATATTAGTATAAATATTTGTGCAATAATAATTAAGATTGATGCTATGAAAGTCAAAATTGATTTCAAAGGACAATCTGGAGTTAAATATGTTTGGAAGGATAAGAAGATACTAAAAGAATACTTAATGTGTCAGGGAACTAATAATGATATTAATAACGGCAATAATGATAAATACGAACATAAGCAGACTTCATATATTAAGATAAATAGGAATAAAATAAAATGGACGTGAAAAGATTTAAAGGTTTGATTTTGATTTTCAAGCAATTAAATAAATGACGGACCTTGTTTGTATAAATCATTATTGAATACATTGATATTCCATTTTCGGAAAGAAAATCGTCAAAGAGACTTTTGAACCGGGTTGTAGTTTCACTGCGACGGAGGTTCACTGGCAGTCTGTTCCACATGGTTGAGTAGCGAATAAGGAAAAAATTCTGACGTAAGTTTGTGTGGGTTCTTGGAATCGCTAGAATATTCTCCTTATTGCATAGATTGTGGGACGATATCATAAGGTATGAAGGGGTGGATACCAAAGTGTAGGAAATACCGTTAATGAGCTGGTAGATAAAGACAAGATTTAATTCGATACATCTGATCCAAAGAGGTTCTAAGTTGAGTTGTTGATATCTTTGGTAATAGTCTTTGTTATCGGAATACCCCATAACAGCTTTGGTGAACTTTCTTTGAACACTTTCAATTTTAATCAGGTTATTATGTCTGCAATTACTGTAAACTAAAATACCATATTCAAGAATGGGTAAGATACATTTTCTGTATAATAACAATCTCGATTCGATATTATTGAAGTTCATCATTATCAGTCCGATGAGCTTTCTAGCTTTGGATACTTGAGATATAATGTGTTCAGAGAAGTTCAGACTGTTGCTATATCTTAAACCCAGGTTACGAACAGTGTCGAGAGGTTTGAGTGTATGTGTGTGTACAGTCAGATTTAAATTAAGGCAGCGACCAATGTGAATAAATCCACTTTTGTCAACACTAAGTGGCATATTCCACGAAACAATCCATTCGTACAACTTGTTTATTTCCTCTTGGATTATCGATGAAATATAGCTTTCTTTCGTGGGAGAAGAGAATGAATAAACTACTTTCAGGTCATCAGCAAAAAGGAAAGGCTTACCATACTGAAAGAGGGAGCATACATCATTGATAAAAAGGAGAAAGAGTAATGGACCAACCACACTTCCTTGTATAACCCCACTGGTTACATTCACAGGTTTAGAGTAGCAAGATCCAAAGCGAACGATTTGGCTACGTTCTTCTAAAAAAGATTTGAGCCAAGATCAAAGGGGATTCTGAATGCCAAATGAAGAGAGTTTTAAAAGAAGTAGTTTATGTGAGACACTGTCGAAGGCCTTAATAAAATCGAAGTAAAGAATTATCACTGACTGACCAACATCTCTCCTCTGGGTAATTTGATCAAAAAACTCCAGGTGCGATGTGAAACATGAGCACTTAGTCATAAACCCGTGTTGAGATGGGCTGGTCAGACTAGCTGAAAGTAAAAACTATAATAGCTGTTTGTGGATGATTTTTTCCATGGTTCTTGAGAGCACGGATGTCAAATTAATTGGCCTATAGTTAATAATATCACTACGTGGTCCTGTTTTTAATCTAGGGGTGATGAGGGATGTTTTCCATACAGATGGATAGGTCCCATATTCCATAGATAGATCGAAAAGTTTCAAACAAAATAGTGGAAATTCTCTACTTCCATATTTCACAAATGATGTAGGTATCCCGTCAGGCCCACCATCATAAGACTTTTTCAGGGCAGTTATGGCCTGCTTGACGGCGGAGGGTGTGAAATCAATTTTCGACAGATGTCTGGATGTTAGTATTGGAAATGTAATGCTGGAGCTTTCAGTTCCAGTTTCGTAGCACTGCGAGAAGCGCTTGCTGAATTGTTCGCATATAGTATTCGGGTCGTTAACAATGCTTCCGTTAACTATGAAGAATTTGGTCGTGACACGAGAATTTGACTTTACACGGGATTTAAAATGTCGAAGTATTGATAATTCTGGGCTTTTACTACGTAGAGCTTTATTTTCTATATTCATGAAATACTTACGTTTAGATGAAGCATTTCTGTTGATTAATTTAAGTATACTCTGAAGTGCATACACATCATTCTGCTCATAGTAGCGGTATTTTAATTTCCTCAGCTTTCTTTTAAAAGTATTTTGGCCCCTATTAGCATTATAAGCCACACGGCCAATAACTGGAGCAGTGCAGTCAAGACAATATATCAGGTTGTGATATAGATTGGAAAGCGCGATGTCAACATTATTTGTGGTAAAATAAGTTTCCCATGGTAAACATTGAATGAGAGTTTCAGTCCGTTTCCATGGTTGTTGATCAAAATATCTGCTCTGGTACGTCATTGAAGCTTTAGAGTTCAATTGTATGGCGTTTAAAGAGTGAATAATACTCAATACAACTCTATGGTCACTCATAAGAAACTCATGACTGATATGCGCTGAGATAAAGTCTATGTTGATTGTGAACATTAAATCAAGTGTATTATTCCCCCTGGTCGGTTTTCGGACCTGTTGAACCCATCCACAAATTTCTAATGTTTCAACTAGCTAGTTATATCGACCTGGTACCGGAGTCAAGCCCCATGTGATTTTTGGCAGATTAAAATCACTTCCGATGATTTTAAAAGTATGCAGTTGATGCGAAGAAATGGAAAATATGTTTGTTAGTAGTCTGTCAAACTTAGTATCCGCATGAGCTGGTCTATATATACATCCCACCAGTAAATAATTTTGGGATCCACAGTTTACAGTAACCCAAGTAGAGTATTCTATAGCATCAAGGGATTTATCCTCAAATTGACACGCTTGAATGTCTGAACGGACATAGATAATTGTATCGCCTCCTATTCCATAACACCTATCGGTTCTAAAGAAAACGTAGTCATATACATTCAAGGAATGATCGGATATAGATGAATTACACCACGTTTCCGTAATAAGTACAATGGTTGGATTTACAAGGAATAAAAGAGTTTTAAGACGAATAATTTTACTAGACAGAGAGCGGGCATTGAACGAAAGAATAAGAAACTCAGAGTCATCATAGTGAAGCAGGTTAGAGTATAAATCGCAATTGGTAGTTCCATGAATACTCATAGGATTAGCTAAGGTAAGAGTCGTGTTGCGGGGGGAAATAGATTCAACCACTTTGTCATCATGTGAAATATGTTTACCGTCGCTGGCAGGAAAGCCGGGGGATTTACAAAAAACTTTTTCTCATTGCTATCGGATATAACATCTGATAAGGGCATAGTGTACATACTGAGAGCCGGATCAAGAAGGCTATCAGGTCTATGGTTGTGACCAAGTGGCCAATTACAATTCAGATAACTATTTATACCTGACGTATGGGTATGGTGTTTAAGACGTTTATTTCCAAGGTTTGTGGTTGATTTCGGCTTCTTCATAAGTTGGAGAGGATTATGTACTGTTAAACATACTTGCGATGGTTTGAGAGGTTCGAATATATCAATGTTAAGTGCGTGGTCAGTTATATGAATGTAATGATTAGTTTTCCTGTTATCCGTTGCACAGTTACTGTAACTGGGTGTTACACTAACAGGGGTTTGGATTGTTTTATCCCATTCTTCATCAGCACAACTACTTCGGGTTGAATCTAAGTCAACATTCTTAAGAGGATGATTACTTTCTTCTGGGTTTTGAACTTTATGAGATTCAGAAGAGTTTTTCGGTGGCGTCATACTTGTAAAGCTAGACGTCCTCTTAGAATCGGACTTAACTTTACGACCATTAGGATTATGATGCGTTTAAGAGTTTGACGCTGGTGGTCTGTAGTTATCTCTTCCTGATTTTGGCTTGCATGGTGTTTTATCCGCAAGAGTCTTAATATCCATGAAAATCTGTTTTTGTCTCAATGAATTGGAGGAATTTAATAATTCACTGGCGTCTACAGATGAGTTGAATTTGAACAAGATCGGTGAGTGCATACCAGGATGACTTCTTTTTAATCTTGTGCATACACATGGTACGTGTGTCATATTGCTGGCTCTCAGCAGACTAGATTTGATATTTTTAAGGGCATGTGTATCCGGTATATTAAACACAATTGCATTGCTAGATCGACTTATTCTTTCAAATACCTCTGATGCAACACGATCTAAGAAAATATTTATGTCATTCATTTGATCTGGAGTCTATGTGAGGTTGGGGTTGATGAGATATTTAAGCGGATTGAGAATGTTCATGTCTACTTGCAACTTTTTTATAGCATCCATATGATTGCAGTTGCGATTATCATCACTGTTTACCATCATAGTTTTCAACATGTCTGGAATGGAGACAACTGGTAAAAGCTTGTCTGCTTCCGGATGAACGGAGTGGCTCGTCTCGCTGAAATTGTTGGAAATCGTGTTAGTAGTGGTGTTAAATTGCATTGTTTTCCTACGCTTGGCTGAACGCCTGGAAGCAGGGGTCTTCATTTTCTTTTGTGGCATGATAAGAAAGTGACGTATAACGAGTAAATTGAACAGAATGTTGGAAATAGAAAGGGTTGAAAAAATCAATTCCGAGGGCTCAAGTTAGTTTTAAAGTCAAGATCTATGTTTTAACCAAGAGTGAATGTATTGTGAGGATTAGTGGCGTTAAAAACAAAAGATGACAATGGCAGGAAGATAGTAGTGGAGATGAAGTATTTATGTCAGTATCTGTGTGGAGGCAAAATAGAATATAAAGGAGCAAGTTGTATGAATTTTAACATATATGACACGGGAGATAGCCTTATATAGTAAAGTAATTTAGAAATGTCGATAATTAATATCAAACAATCAAAAACGTACGGTACGTGATACATATATAAACTGAAAGTTCGTATTAGTAAAAATTGGGAGGTGCAGAGACAAGTAGTTTAGAAGATTACCGTCTAAGATTATTATGTTGCTTCTTGAACAAGTAGCAAGTTAGTTTTCTACGGAATGTGGTCGCTAACCCCATGCCCAACCTTCATCCTTTATCCGGGTTTCGGATCTGCAGTAGCCCCCGGAGAGAGTCCAGGCGGAGTTGTGTAGTAGTAGGTTGCTGGTGATTTTATTGTTCAAGTGGATACACTAAGCGGAAAGGAAAGACACCAGGATGGATCTTATGCTATCTTGGTTCAAAGAACAGATAATGGCGACTGTCTGTTGCAGCTATGCTCAGATAACCGCCTGTTTATTACAAATACTAACTTTAGGCATAAGGTAAAACATATTTTGTCATGGAGACCCCGAATTCTTCCCAACGTTGGACCCCACTAGATCACATCGCTATCAGCCACCGTACTGATAGATGCTCGACAACTCATTCCACCTGGCTCTAAACATAACGAAGAGAGGAGTCATCTTAAGCACACGCTGATATGAAGCCTATGCAATAATCTCGAACAGTGGTGGGCAGCGAAGGCAAGAGAGATGGAAAAGGCAGCGGCGATAGGTAATAGCAGAAAACTGCTCAAACATGCCATGGAAATTGGTATCGGAATCCAACTGATAGCGAAAGAATTTCATAGAGAGATGGAAATACTATACATTCTCAATCCAGGAGATTGGATCGATGGGCAGAACACTTTAGGGATCAGTTCAACTGACCGTCAGCCACACTTCGGTTTCCCATAATCCTCAGTCAACCTGAAAAAGCCATGCGAAATCTGAAGCGAAGGAGTGTAGCAACCCCTGACAGGTTAACTCCTGAGATTTTTAAGGATGGTGGTTCAGTATTATCAGTGAGATTAACTGAGGTCTTAGGTAGGATTTGGGAACTGGACGCAATCCCATCTAACTGGTCTCAATCATTGGTTGTGCCAGTCTATAAGGAAGGACAAAAGTCCTCTTGTGACAATCACAGAGGAATCAGAATGACTAATATGGTGTCTAAAATATAAGCTTCAATAATACTTCGACGCCTAACCAAAGTTCGTGAAGAACAGACTAGAGAAAATCAGGCTGGTTTCCGACCTGGACATGTTTGTATAGATCAGATATTCACACTACTTCAGGTTCTAGAACACAGACACGCATTCAGACGCCCTACAATCGTAGTATTTCTCGATATTAAGGCAGCATTCGACTCTGTCGATCGTAAGGTTCTATGGAGGCGTTTGTCACTGAAAGAAGTACATTAACCTTATACAGGCTCTCTACTCAAACTCGACTGGTCGAGTGAGAGTTGATTACCTCAAGTGGTGTTCGTCATGGCTGTTCACTCTCTCCATTCTTGTTTAACTTTGTCGTTGACGTACTTTTAGAGATAACACTTTCCTAATCCAAATTTCCAGGGGTTGAACTTCTACCGGGAGATTCACTTGTTGACTTGGAATATGCCGATGACACAGTTCTATTTGGTGAAGACGCTGACAAAATGCAGAGTCTTCTGACCACTCCAAGCAACAATGCAAGCATGTTCGGGATGCGATTCTCCTCCTCAAAATGCAAAATGTTGCTTCAGGATTGGGTTGCATCGACACCCGATCTAATGATAAGGAGTGAAGTAGTTGAACGTGTCGACCGCTCCACTTATCTTGGAAGTCTCATCAGCCCTCGTGGTCTGGTGTTTGACGAAATCTCAGCACGGATACAGAAGGCTCGACTAACTTTTGCCAATTTGCATCATTTATGGCGTAGGCGAGATACCCTTCTATCAATCGAAGGACGGTTTGCTGCACAGCAGTTCGTTCCGTCCTATTTTATGGCAGTGAGCCATGGCCGGTAAGAGTAGAGGATATTCATAGGTTACTAGTATTTGATCATAGGTGTCTTCAAAAACATTGCTTGTATATCCTGGGACTATCGAGTAAGTAATGCAGTTGTTAGGAAACGAGTACTAGGTAAGGATGGCAACCAATTGATGAAATAGTGAGACTTCATCAGTTGAGATGGCTGGGACACGTGTTACGTTATTGACAAGTGGACTGAGTCATGTTGGTAAGTGTGGACTAGCTGGTTGGGATCCGCGAGACGATAACAACTGATGCTTACGGACCTTGAATGACATTGCTCGAAACCGTTTGCGATGGTGCAGGTGCATCTATTCTTTGTTCTCACAAATTCTAATCTTCTGAATTCTTCATGTCCCTTTTTACTTCTTTACAGATGTTTCACTGGATTATAATATTTGAATAACATCTTCAAATCCTAATCTTTTCGATTACTGCTTATACTTTTACTACCTCTACCACTACGGGATTTGAATCGACAACTGCATCTCTGTGCCAATGTAGTGTGGCAACTCGAACTGATGTACGTACGTACGGAGTTCTACGTTGTTACGGACTGACAGACGGAAATCCGTGAGATAAAGCGATAGAGCAACTGACGAATCCATTCCACTTGAAGATAAGCTTGTCTATGTTAGTCATTTTGCTAACTGTTGACGGGACTATGGAGCTCTAAACATCTCAGGGTAAGCACGAAATACAGTAGATGCTTTGGAAGGAGATGGACAACTGCACATCTGTGTTAATGTGGTGTGGCAACTCGAACTGATGTAAGCATGTACGAAGTTCTATGATGTTGGTGACTGACTTTTATGAACGGATTCTGTTTTGTCGAGTTTCACAAACCCATCGCATGAACGTGATTTAATGGGGACTGCGGTTACACGGTTCTTCGAATGAGTAGTAATATCGCACCGAAAGAAATGTGCGGATTTACTGTATATGTTAGCCTACTTGCATACTTATTAACATACTTGGTATGCAGGTTTACATAAACTGTGAGCAAATATACATTACATGCACACGAGTCCCCCATGCATCCTATAGCATACACATAGGCATATTTACCCACTTGTGAGGGTAGATGTTCACCATTCACGAAGAAAATGTATTTGGTACTCCAGACTGTCTCTTACACATATGCATTCGATTTACACCATGGCTATCACTCCAGTATTTCCTTACACACCTAAGCACAAGCACTCTATCATGGGAGATTATTGGTCGCCCCATTGCAGCATTTGTTACCACCTCTTATTATGTCTTCGACTTGATAGATACGCTACTGATTTTGTCAGATACAGGGCAGATATTTTGCAGCTCAACGTTTCATTTTTACGAAACCAAACGTCTATACGCTTGGATTGCGTAAGTCCGATGACTTCTGCAATTCCCACACCTGAGCACACACGACGGGTAGCTTGAGCGGCAAAGTGAGCCCCGAGTATACAACTCAGGATTGATCAGTTGCAACGGAGTGGGTGACCGGTACGATCTCTACGACCGCCCAAGTTGGCTAGCAGGGTTAGCCCCACTATCCAACAACGCCACGAGGCCTTATGTCGGATACGCTGCCAACCGATAAGTCAGTTGTTGATTAAGAAACATGCGCATGAGGGTGTTATGCATTGAATGTCGAAGACTCATAGAGCTATTGATTTTGGGGATTTACTTTCAGCTACAAACTGGTTTACAGAACGACGGTCTGAGTTCTAGGAGAATATGCACGTCCTTCATCGTCTCCATCGACTTAGATCCAAACTTTTAAACGAACAGGCTGAAAAACGTTCTTCATGCAGTTATACTGGTTTTTAACTCGACCATGACCAACTGATGTTTGTGTCCATTTGATCTTACGATTTTAGACACGTTTACAGACGTCGCAACTCATCATAGCAACTCCTAAATACTCGATACGAAGTATTCTCCAGAGTCCCTCAACCTAAAGAAAAATATTATATCACCGATAGAAATGGAACTAAAATTAACAGAACGGAATGGTCGAAAACAACATAACTGGGAGAAAATTCCTTCTATACCTCGATGGTATCCAGCAACCCGCCTAAAATACCGTACTCCAAATAAACCGTGAGGTTGCTAGAACATTTACGGGGCTGATGCAACTTGAAAATTTTGAAATCTTATTCTTTTTTTTTACCTCGTATGTCGTGTTTTACAGCTATTCGGTTGCATTTTGGGTTTTCGTTGTGCCGATAACGAAGAAGTCAAACTTTTAAGAAATATGTTTAAATATTCATGTTTTTCAAAAGTATTTAAAGAATTTTATGTATCTCTGTAAGTTATTTTTCCATAAAAAAGGTTTGAAAGCTTTTTGCACTGTGTGGCGTTGTACATGTATGCATATGTACCAAGATTTTTCCTATGTTTTGCTTGCCTACGTAAACACAAGTGTGCATCGACATGCAATAACACATTTACTTTATTTTTAAGGATGACTGGGATAGATGAAATACAGAAGAATAAGATGAAGCAAACTTATCCTTGTGCCTTTCTTATTATTTCATTACCTGTAGTACCGTAGGGTAGAAAAAGTCCACTAGAAGCCTCTAGACAGAAGAAGCTATCGGAAAATTGACTACTTCTGAAAAGCCCGTTATGTTTAAACTGCTGGCTGTTCATATCCTAGAGTGATGACATTACAATAAAGGGGAACTGAGTTTTAGCTGCTAATAGGTCCTCAAAATAAACAGTGCTTTAAGCCGTTGACGTTGATGCTGACCTCAATGGTCTTACTCGACACACCTTAGATGAAACAGTCATACATCCGCACCACAACACAATAAGGTATGCTGAGCTGCGCATCTCTTATAACTACTGGCCAGATTCGGCAAATTTCCAAATAAAGCTTCAAGCTCCTTCACCGATGAATTATGACTAGATTGTGTCGATTTCTCTCGGCCTAATAAGTGTAAAGGACGAAAGCTCAGTCAAAACCTGGATATCTGTTACATCATCGAACCTGTTATCTAAAGAACTGTCCGAACAGGCCCTCGATCTCTTGCACTTAATACAAAAATTCGAATATTATGTGATGTGTTAAAACAGTCAAGGTCGACGAAGTCTCCACAACGACTATAATATTACTGTCGGTTTTCAATAGTGTTTATTTTAGTTTTTTAAATACATTTGGCCCTCTGAGTTGGTTTCGTGGATCGTGGATTTCCGTCGAATTACTTACGTGTTGGTTTACTGACAAACGTCTTTATTTTTGTTTTGTCGTGTTAATATTTGCGCGACTGCCATACTGGGGTTCTGGCGGCTTGTAGTGCAATGCAGGTTGACTACAAACAGCTTGAGGTATGGCTCCACGGGAAGCTGAAACCCCTGTAAGTCTCCTCTCCACTAATAATCTTTCGTGTAATACAAAGCCGTACATTATACGCAACTGATTTTGATCTTAATGAACGTATTATTGGGGAGATACTATATAGCGCTATGTATGGCGTCATTTTAGGGAATGCCATAATACTCTCAGCTTCCTACCATTACTTCTGAGGGTCAAAGTTCACCTCACTAATTCCAGGTTGAACATCTGAGAGTATTGACTGGTCAGTTTTAAGGAGTAGTTTGGAAAATAAATCTCGAGGTCTTTTGCCAAAAATGGAGTGGATTAACTACTTATCGGTTTACTGCAACAAAATCCACGTAAGTAGCCATCTTTGGCTTTGTTGCAAAACGAGACATTGGGACACTCAAAATGGGTTCTCGAATGTCTGGTAAGTCTGTTTTGGAGTATTCATGACAGTACACGAGTCCTCTTAGTATCCCCAACAGTCAGTCTTTGATTAGTCGATGCGTCACCTATCTTACCGGTCGAATTTCGTTCTTTCTATCAGTCACAGCACTTTATGATTGCTGAATGCACAACTGATTTGATGCTGTTTTTACAACTTTGCAAAACTGGAAACTTGAAGTGGTGTATTTGTATTAGGTGCTATTTTGTTAACATATTTTCCTATCATGTTCTAGCCACCCGTAAACCACCCGCATAAAGTTTTGTCGGATTTTGTGTAATTTCTGCTTGGCACCTCGTATTTTATTCGTCAACTTCGATATTTTCCACGTTATTCTGCAATATGTTCCTGTACAAACTCGACAAAACGTTAAAACAACAACATGCATCTTCACTAATTTGTACAATTAAAGCTAAATGTATATATAGATGTGTGTTTTGTCTCCTTCATATCCCATGTTCACAGGTCATATTGTTACTATCTTTGGGGAAAATTAGTCGGATATAAACAGCCTTTTAACTGTTAGCACATTTCCCATATTTGTCCGTGTGGGATACAAATAGCATGTTGAAGGTCCCTGTATGTTGTGCCACAACGAGTGTCAAGGGCATAGTGTTAGACAGTTTATAAATCACAAAATGACTCATACTGAGTTAACCTTTATAGTTTGTTGTACAAGGATTGAACAGTGATATGAAACTAAAATTACTGGAAGCAGCAAAGTCACTGCAAACTTGTTTTGTAACACGTCCTTAGAAATGTAACAAACCGAGTTTTCTTGCATGTAGTCTATCAGTTAATAGTTGAACTGGGTTACTATCTAGGTGGGGGTGTATAGCCTTAACCCAGTCAATGATAAGCAACGACTAATGTGCATCAACCCAAGTTGTCACATCAAAACAGCTGAGATTGTCACTTTAGCGACCATCGCAGCAGAAGCAATTGTCCTATTGATGGTAGTGAAAAGGATAGTGCATAAAGAAATGAATTCGCGAAATAAAACATGTAAGACAATTTTAAGACTCAGAATCCGAAGAAAGAAATTGCACTTGCTCCATTGATGCCAATTCCAAGTCATGTTACTCAACATATCTACCCAGTCAGGTAATTTTTATTTATCTACACTTCCAACAGTCAGTAACTTCACGGACTAACGTTACTTCTTAGTTTCCGTGACTAGTTTTTTTCCAACCCACTCCTACGCTATTCGACATCGATATACATGGTTGTTATGCTTGGATAAAACATGTCACAACCCTCTCAGTCTGTGAACAGTTACAGCTATTCTTCAACTGCAAGGATACTGCCCTTGCTTTGTCAATTCATGCATTGAAACCTGCATCAGATCGTCCTTGTTTATTGTCAACTATGTTTGAGTACGCAAAGCCATACCAATTTCAAATCACCCATCTCTTTCCAAAGCATCTACTGTATTTCGTGCTTACCCTGAGATGTTTAGAGCTCCATAGTCCCGTCAACAGTTAGCAAAATGACTAACATAGACAAGCTTATCTTCAAGTGGAATGGATTCGTCAGTTGCTCTATCGCTTTATCTCACGGATTTCCGTCTGTCAGTCCGTAACAACGTAGAACTCCGTACGTACGTACATCAGTTCGAGTTGCCACACTACATTGGCACAGAGATGCAGTTGTCGATTCAAATCCCGTAGTGGTAGAGGTAGTAAAAGTATAAGCAGTAATCGAAAAGATTAGGATTTGAAGATGTTATTCAAATATTATAATCCAGTGAAACATCTGTAAAGAAGTAAAAAGGGACATGAAGAATTCAGAAGATTAGAATTTGTGAGAACAAAGAATAGATGCACCTGCACCATCGCAAACGGTTTCGAGCAATGTCATTCAAGGTCCCTAAGCATCAGTTGTTATCGTCTCGCGGATCCCAACCAGCTAGTCCACACTTACCAACATGACTCAGTCCACTTGTCAATAACGTAACACGTGTCCCAGCCATCTCAACTGATGAAGTCTCACTATTTCATCAATTGGTTGCCATCCTTACCTAGTACTCGTTTCCTAACAACTGCATTACTTACTCGATAGTCCCAGGATATACAAGCAATGTTTTTGAAGACACCTATGATCAAATACTAGTAACCTATGAATATCCTCTACTCTTACCGGCCATGGCTCACTGCCATAAAATAGGACGGAACGAATTGCTGTGCAGCAAACCGTCCTTCGATTGATAGAAGGGTATCTCGCCTACGCCATAAATGATGCAAATTGGCAAAAGTTAGTCGAGCCTTCTGTATCCGTGCTGAGATTTAGTCAAACACCAGACCACGAGGGCTGATGAGACTTCCAAGATAAGTGGAGCGGTCGACACGTTCAACTACTTCACTCCTTATCATTAGATCGGGTGTCGATGCAACCCAATCCTGAAGCAACATTTTGCATTTTGAGGAGGAGAATCGCATCCCGAACATGCTTGCATTGTTGCTTGGAGTGGTCAGAAGACTCTGCATTTTGTCAGCGTCTTCACCAAATAGAACTGTGTCATCGGCATATTCCAAGTCAACAAGTGAATCTCCCGGTAGAAGTTCAACCCCTGGAAATTTGGATTAGGAAAGTGTTATCTCTAAAAGTACGTCAACGACAAAGTTAAACAAGAATGGAGAGAGTGAACAGCCATGACGAACACCACTTGAGGTAATCAACTCTCACTCGACCAGTCGAGTTTGAGTAGAGAGCCTGTATAAGGTTAATGAACTTCTTCGGAATGAGTTGTCGAGCATCTATGAGTGCGCTACATGCTGCTGAGATCCACTGTTGCTCCCTCACCTTGTGGTTGACCGTACTACGGTGGGAAGGTCCCGACAAGTGCGGAGCTAACCCTGAAGCTACTCACAAAACGGTCGTTTGTGACTGGCTTCCAGCAGTTGTCCCTTGTGCACTGTTGTCATGCCCTCAGTTCATTAAGATCAACTGTAACCCAATTTCCTTTTCAGGTTCGTCTAGAAGAAACTTTACACGGTGTAGGCAACCCGGAATCGATAACCGCCCGCATAACTCTAACAGCACTCAAGATAATTGTATTCCCAATTAATCACCCTCTGCAATTCCTATTATTTCTCCTACCTCCATTTTTAACTACAAACTTCCGCTTTTGACTTCTTTCTCAAGTGTCACCACGACCAACGATTCTAGTGTGCAAAACACTGTCCTAGGTCTACTGAAATCTCGCTTTAAACCACACATTGGGGCCTTCAACGTATATACACTGCCAAATCGGTCAGTAGGCCTCTTTGACCAAAACCCTAAAATCCCGTACCATTGATGTATGCTTTCTCCGAAACACTCATACAAGGTCCTAGTGTGGTCATTCACTTGACCTCACCTCGCCAAAATGGAGAGCCGACGAGATTCACCCTCCATTTATCTGGCGACCTGAAGTCAAGTTCTCGTGGACTGGTGGGTGCGAGTATAGCACTAAGTACCAGGGCAGAACAAGCACTATTAGAATGGATCCCCGTTAACAGTCGCCTGTGCTGTTCGGTTGAGCCTTTGTTCATAACTGGTCGCCTCTGTTTACCATATTTTCTCAACAAGCTTCTCGTGCAGCTTTGTCTACTGATGATTCCAGGTCTTCCACTTATCAGCTTCGATGCCTCTATATATTCAGTTTGTGGCTGGGCTTCTGTTTTCGTCCAGCTATTATTGAATACTTTCTTGTTTTTCCGTTCTCGAATTTCGCTCAAGTTGTCCACAGAGGTCTATTGTGCTGGTGCTCTTTTGGACTCAATACCTCCAGCATGTTGAAGGTATCACTTATTTGATGTTTTACAGTTTCCCTCCTTAATAATTTTCTCTTCCTCTAGTAGATCCTGTAGGTTTTAAAAATTGCTGCTGCGGGTTGTTTTGAATTCGCCGAGCTTGTTAACATACAAAAACAAGGCTGTATTAAATCTTCACAATGCGGTTTGTCTAGTTGTTTGGTGCTAATTTCGGTATAACTTCATCTTGGCCACCACCAAGTGTTGATATAAGGTTATATTATCTTACTTTGTTCATACGTCCTGTATGAAACTTCTGAATTTTTTAAACACCCAGATGTGTTCGGTCTAGTTGTCCATAGTGTCATCTGGTGAGGTTCATGTTGTTTTGTGGATGTGTTTATTGGGTAAAGTATTGCAGTTCACGACCATGTTTGCGAAACCACACAGATCTACCGGTCTCTTGCTATTGTTGTTTCTTTTCTCTACAGTTCATACACCATAATCCCTTCATACCAAGTTTTGTCCATCTCAACTTCAACGTTTAGGTGATTCATCAGGTTAATTAAGTATTTCCTTGGTCATCTATTTACAGTAGACTCCAGGCTCATAAAACTGGTGTTCATTGTCTTCACTGCTATCACTTATGAATGGGGAACGCTGGATGTCATTTGCCGTAATCCTCGCCTTCTTGCTTCTAAAGTATGCGTCGATGATTTCGGAACCACAAGTTCCGCATCCCATAAGTGCTTTTCGTAATTCTTTAGACAGAATCATTGCAACTCTACAAGAGGGGGAACTTTGTTCTTCGTGACCAGATTAAAGTAAGAGCTCCTAAAGTTGGCTTATTTGGCACAGATTGTGTTCAATGAGTTTTACCTGTTCCAAGCACGGTCAGTCAGAATATTTTCATCTGTGTTGCTATTCGAGTGACCCTCCCTGTCATGTTCATTGTTCGAACATTCTACACACTGACATTAATTATTGCTCTGGTTTTTAGAAGGGGTTTTGGTCTGGTGGCTTCCAAATAATCTCAGTTTTCATCATGAAGTTTCATAAAGTTTTTATATGAAGACCCTTTAGCTCTCTGAACAAAGTTAAAATGGTGTAAATGTTTTGTTCTGGCTAGGGTTTTTGTAGCGCTTTATTTACAGCAGTGGTGTGACCATCCCTACATCCAGCTCTCCTTTATCTGGCTTTGGGACCAGCACTAACTCTGAAGGAGCTCCAGCAGGAGTCACATCCAACGTCTGTCGGCTGGTGACTCCACCCCCTTCTTCTGTGGTGTTAGGCACTTTTGAGGTGATGGCTAGATTTAACATTGTCTTGCCCAAAGCTCTGTGTTTTACATCCTGTCAGAAAATACTCCTTTCACATGTACCATGTTAGAACCATACAACTCATGGGCTATGATTGAGACATCAATACAGTATTGTATATCAATAAGGTAAGTGTTCGACCCCATGACAAAGCGGAACTCGATTCTAAGGTTGGTAGTGTTGCAGAAAATTCATCCATGTAAATTACGGTGCGGAACATTTCAAAAGCAATAAATCCGATGCTACTGGTAGATGAGCAGCATATCATGAGGTCCAAGCGAACACTCATCAGGATATCTGTCTACTTGAAATAATTAGGAAATGTAAATATGTAGTATTTAAAGGAAAATTACATTTGTTGGTAATGGGAACAGGTTGTAACCCTAATAGGCTTCAGTTAAAATCGTCCGTGCTGCTAGTAAGCAACAAAAGAAGTCACGGACTTTTTCACTTGTTCTTATCGTTTCAGACGCGTGAGTTGATAGACAATCATTACCCCATTCAATGTAAGTTTGTTGAAAGCAGTAGTACTGTTAACATAAACATATTATTTCAAATGGACAGAAACTTTCAGTACATCCCATTATAAAGTAATAGTGACATCGATAGGTCCACCACTACCGTCTTGCTGGCAGTTAAAAAAATTCAGAAGTTCTGTGTTTTTGATATTGAATCTAAACTAGCTAAATGCACTTTTTACATTGTCCATTCATAAGTCAATACTTGAAGTTAATTACTTGATACCATGCCTACTGAAATAACTATATCCGTATACTACTTTATTCAAACCAGGATTAATAACTATATAAACTTCAGCTCACATATTAGTTTCCGATAACTTGAATATTTCGGAAAATAAATAAAGCTGTACTACATCATTGAACAGAAGTAATTTTTATTTGGATCTATGGTGGATTAAGTAGAGATTTTTAAGTTTTTTCACTAGTTAACACATTTCTTCGATAATTTGTTTCTAAATATTTTTGCACTTTCGTTTTTAAAACTATTCCTGCAACTTGTGCACGTTGTAGGTGTGTTGCTGATCCAATTCCACTTTCTCAGTATGTAATAGCCCTGATAAAAAAGGACAAAGGCGAGCAGGAACTAAGAGAAATATGTATTGACCAGTTGGAAGTATTCTTGCAAGAAAATACAGCAAAGTTCGTGGAGGATTTATTTGCTGTACTTAAATCAAGAACATATATTACGTGTGAAACATTAAAACAAACTCAGTCTTCGGACAACTCTTACCCAAAGGATTCTTCTGGAAAAAACCCTTGTGGAAATACTTTTGATAATGTACCAAAAGACAGGAAAAGACATTTGACAAACAATAACACTAACGTTCCAAATGCCACGGACACTTGTGCTCCCAAGCAGAAACGAAAACGCTCACCGGAGAATAAAGCAAAAAGAATTTCGTCAGATAGTCGTTCACGCAGTCCCCATTCCCCAGGAAAACCAATAAATAATGCAAGTACAACTAGTAAGCAACATGGGAAAGAACTTGAAACACATGTAGATTCCTGCAGTCGTGGACGTCATAATAACCACTCAGAAGAACCCAGCTTAAAAACAGTGGATGGTCATATCAGACGCAATTCATCAGGTTTGTAGTTAACTTTTTTTGACTACGTCTATTAGCATCAACTGTTGTCAGTGCAACTATTCATTTATTTAGGCAGCGATTTATTTGAAGTTGTAAATTCTATTTTTGTTTTAGGTAGTTCAAATGAAGAAGTAACCCATTCAAATACAATTTCATCGCGTCGAAATAAGTATCATGATTCAGAATCACATAAGTATAATAGTCGTGAACGTATCCACTCACGGCACAAAGATGAGCATAGCAATCGTTCGTGTAAATCTTTTGCGAAGTCTGTCACCGATTACAGAGTAGTTGATGAAAAGTGTCGGGCTGTAAGGAACCGTCGCTGTCGTGATTTTGAAGAGCGTGGTTTTTGTGTATATGGAGACAGATGTCAGTATGACCACGGCCCGAATGCTTTGGTAATTTCGTCTGCTAAATCTGCTGTGTCCGCCATCGCTCATCTCACAAACCCTCTGTTAGATACTAATCCACTCTCAAATAGTACTGGGGATTTACCAATGAATATTGGAAAAGAGGCATCAAAATCTAGTACACTTCAGCCTCAATCTTTTGTAGCAGCTGTTTTATCTGGACCAACTGAACTTAACGATTTAAATCAACATATTGGTACTCCTCTTATTCCTGTTTATCACCCGACTCCAAGTACGTATGTTTATTGCTTACTGTGGTGTTTAACCAAAGACCTAAAACCTACCACTAGATTTTTTTCACTGAAGTAATAAAGTTTTGAAGCTACCAAATATTTATAAAAGTGGTTTACTTGTTAGTGAAATACCAGTATACCTAATCGAAGTGGCCAAAATGTGGTAAAAGTCATATTTCCAACTCCATATACAGAATGTATTCATGTCAAAATATCAACTTATTTCCACCAATCAGTTTAGAATTTTCCCAGAGGTTAAAGACTCTTGCATTAAAATAAACTAGTGCTTGCTTTTTGAATATGTATGATTATTGAGTTCAAATGAAGACAAACTAGTTTTTTATTATTCCAATCATACTGTTACGATACACAATCGTCCTGTTTGCAAGTTATTCAGTCTTTTGTAATCCACTTAACGTAAATTATTCAGTGAATCAGTGTAGTGAAGCTCTTCTCTATTTACATAAAACGAAGCAATTTAATAAGTGTATATTAACAGAAAGTAAATAGTTATAGGAAATTTTCTGATACAAATGTTAATTTTATGTAATTGAGATTTATTTTCAGTGTGGTCGCTTATTGATTGCCATGATTTGAATCTAAAAAGAGAATGGACTAGTTTTTAAAAATTCGGTTTATTGTCACATCACTCAGTGGTTGTAACATTGCACGCTCTTTAGTTTTTGTATTGTTTTACTTTAGATAGGTCGTGATGCATAATTTAAGATATCACGTAGCCTATTCATCTGAAATTAAAGGGCCTATGTTATCGTTGCGTACATGAGATAAGATGTACTGCTAACCATCATAGCAACAAGACGAACTAAATGTCTGTCGTCAGTATTGTGTTAAATAATGTTATAAGTCATAAAAGTTGATAATCCTCACTCATTTCAATGTAGTAGAAAGCTGACGTCATAACGATGTTATCCTGCGAAAAATATTGACTGAGATTTTTGGTACAAAAGTGGCATGAACTAATAAAATATACTAATAAACTATACCATAATGCACTCATTTTTTAAGTCCAGAGCTTCATTTTCCAATATTTTAAGGTCTCAGTCGTGTATCTTGGTTTTGCTGCACTGTTTCGGTTTGACATAATGTATCTTTAATTTTCAGTTATTTTCCTGCATCAAATGTACATCTGCGAAAGTCTAAACGTATCCCGAGTTTATCTTTGTCTGTTAACTTTTTGGATTGGAAAATGAATTTTATCTAGTCATGCTAGATACATATATTGATGTTAAAATTTTAATGTTGATTATTGTGCTAATTAAATTTTATGGAGTTGATAAGATTCTGTTAGTAGGAATAATAGTGCTATATGCGATTCTAAAGATTTATTTTGTGCGGATTATCGAAATACATTTCACGCAACCAATGGTTCAATAGTTATATCCAACTGCTGCGTAAATATTTAGCAAAAATAACAAAATCATTTTAGATGTACATGTACCAAATTTTGTGTGAAAATTTCACATCAGTGAACATAAAGCATTAGCATAACAAATGACTTGCAAGCATCTTGGCTACATTATTATTTCGAAAAGTATCATAAATATCGAGTTTTGTAACACTTAGAATTTAGCATCAGTATGCTATTTAAGCGGTACGTTCAAATTATTTGTTAGTTAATTAGTCTATTACAGCCTAATTATTGTCGAAAAAATGCAATATCCTGTGGGTCGTTGTAGCTACCAATGAGTGTTGTCAGAATAGCTCTAAGTGTGACTATATAATTGAGACAATAATAATAAAATCCTTGAAATGACATATTGATTTCATTTCAGTTTCAAGGCTAATGATTTTGAAATTAAATAAAGTATATCGGTTTCTTCTACATATGTTTCCTTGTTAGCTGTGATTAATTATTATCTTACTCTGTTCTAAGAGGTAAACTTCGGAAGTCATTGACCTTAGCTTTATGTCGGTAGTGTGGGTGTCTGTCGCTCATTGTACCTATATTGTAGTATATGTAAACGAGAAAGCACCAGTTTTAACAAGATATATGTAATAACCTTGCTGAAAAACTACATATGAATAATATTTACGTTCATATATACACATTATAACATTACAGTTCATAATTTTTAACAACAGTTTCTCTGTATTGTTGTTTATAGATTCATATTATGGATAATAATAGACCCCCATTGATTGCTTTATAATCTTGATTAATTAATCATTACCTGAAAAGTAGCTCATGTTCATACTATATTGGTTGGATATTTTATGTTAACGACAGCTTGAACTCCTTGATAGATGTCCTGTCAGTTGACCACTGGTTCTGGAATTTTTTCGACTGGAACTTAATGATCGTATACGTGGGCAAATTATTTATTCGACCACGTCAATAATTCCAGCGTTTTAACAGTCGGTTGTGCCGTCGTAACAGAGACCTGTTTATTTTGATCTATCAGAAAAGATCAAGAACGTTATCAGGCAAACCTTTCGTTCTACCGTATCAGTGGTTAAGAAGATATGAAAGATAGAACACTTTTGCCCAATGAGGAGTTGTACCACTATCGTTTTTGGCTTTACCGATGAAACCAATGATTGCCAAGATTGGATCGGTTAGAAATGTTTCCATGTCAACATTTTTTCGGTATATGATTCCAGTTAACTAATAACTGTAAATCTTGTGCCTAGTTTTACCTTTCACATATTTGGCTCGGGGAAGTTCATCGTTATCCGTTTTTTGTCCTCATTAATTTGTCTTTTCTATTTAGTTAATCATCCAGATAATCAAATGTTAATGACCTGTTGCATTGATCAGTCATCGGATACTGGATTACTTCCTCAGGTTCCTAACCCTTCTGTTTTGTATAGTAAATCCAATTGGAAGCATCCCCGTTTTCAGAATAACATGCAACAACGTTCTAATAATTTTCGCGTATTTAACAATGTCAACACTATTAGTCGAAATATAGTTCCTTTGCCAATGATTCAAAATACTAACAATAAAGATCAAACCGAAATTAATCCAGCTCCACCTGCTTATGAACCAGATCGACCACATTTGTCCATGATTTCGACGTCCGAGTCTAATATTCTACAGTCTTGCGATACTTCAGATGTAGAACATAATGCCTCTACCCCACCATTATCATATAAACCCAGTCCTATCACTGAACAAATCAGTTCATATGCTGTAGTCCCAAAAACATCAGGAGTCACAGACCTTTCTTTGGATATCACTTCTCGAACTGTTGATCCTCGTACTACTCTGTATATCGATCGTCTTCCTTGGAAACTTAATGATGCGGATAAAATTCGTGAGCATTTTGCTCAATTTGGTCATGTAATAAACGTCATTGCTAGATACAAGGGCATGGTAGGGTCCGCAGTGGTTGAGTTTTCTTCATCAGATGAAGCTGAGAAAGCCTATCGAAGCCCCATTCCTATGTTTTCAAATAGATTTATTCGAATTTACACTCGTTTTCCAGAAAACTTCAAACACAATGCTCGAAGTATGACTAGTCGTTTCCCTCGTCCCAAGGTTAGATTTTATAGTGTATTAAATTAACTGTAAAATTTTAAAAGTAGGATGTGTAATTTTTGAAATATTGTGCATGTTTTAGCAGCGGTGATACAGGCTTTCATGCAGTTTGCGACTACTTTTACAAAATTTTCATTTTTACTAATCTTTTTGGATTTTTTGCTTACAAACCCGAATTTTGTGCAAGGTCAGTCAAGTTGGAGATTTATTCCACTTGATAGATTCCTTGCAGTGGATATTCATTGCGACTTATATGCGTATAATCATTGACTCATAAACTGATGGGTTTGATGCTTTTCGTATGTGCATATTAATATTGTCGTATTTTAGATTCAAGCCTGATAAAAGTCTAATTGAAAACAAAATTCTTCGATTATATGTGTTGTTTTAACTGTTATATTGTCGTGGGCAAGTATACTGCTTGACAGTCTCCTTTCTATCATTTTATTGGTGTACAGCATGATTACTAAGAATATGGGTATATGCATAGTTTGTGGTTATTCGACTATTTATGTATTTGAAGCATGGCTCACGAATCTTTTTTCATTTATTTTTTTTACCTAAATGATCACATATAAGTTCATGTGTTCGACTTCAAGACACGCTTGCAACAATTCTAACTAGCTTGTCAATACGAAGATTAACTGGATTTTAAACCTGCGAATCAGTTGTTAAAGCTAGTTACCTTAACCGTTAAACTATTTCAGATATTTTAATCACTAAAATAATACACAAACGGTTACTTAAGTTGTAAACCTTCATTTAGTAAACTAGTTAGAACAGTTGTATTGCACACTGAGTCAGTGCCATCTGGTGCTCACATAAATCTAATATTTATTCTTATTTGCTGAGTTATAGCGTTATTTCGCTATCTATAGTCATTTTCGTCTGTATCATCCTTGACATTTCCTGTCCTAGGAGGTAGTCAAAGTGCTATTTAGGTTATTTGTGATTCATTGTTACCGAATTTTAGTGCATAATGGATTCATATAATTCCTTGGTGATGCCGAGTTTCGACTCGGAGTACTAGGTAAGCGTAGCAAATCATGTGACTAGGTAGTGATTCTTTATCGACTGAGAGAGTTGGAACGTGTATTACATATACACAACATTCACTGACTACCTCAATCGGCGCTGATGGCTGATGTTGGAATAAGTTGAAAGAATGGTAGAGGTGGTCAAACCTATGGACTAACATTAGTCCATAAAGACATTGTTAGACTGACTTATTTAGGCAAATGCAAACTACTTGATTAGAGTCTGCTTGATCATCGTAACCACTGATTAGGGATTGTGAGTAACTGCTCAAAATCGTTTATGGTTGTGCAATTACATTCACTCTTTGTATCTCTTTAGATCCTAAGTTTATAAATTCCGGATACACATTCCAAAATCATTATTTCACTAATTTATATTTCGTTTTCGAATCGCACTTGGATCCTTAAACTTTTATACTATCGTTAATGCTGTTACTACCTCTGCAACTCTGGGATTTGCCCAGACAGTTTCATGACTCTGTCCTAATAGAATTGGGAAATTTGGACCAATGTACACATGTGCCAAATTCTGTGTCTCATTTGATTAACCGACTGTGTAGGTAGTTTAACTTATAAAACAATGTTTAGAAGTGAATTCTTCAGAAGACAATTGTTAAAATTATCGAATAAGTTTAAATAATTAGAAATGTGTTTATTATTCAGAATCCTAAAAGATACATGTAACTTTCATGAACCTAATTATTTTGATCTCTTTTTATGGATGTTATAATTCTCTCTTACGGTTATAACCCAGCTATTCCTATTGCTTAGTATTCTCGGACACCGATTCACTCTACAAGTCCCCAAATCAGAACACGGTTGGACAGGAAAGAGATTATATTCCAAATAACAAGGTTAGATGGAAGTAAGAAGCACAATAGGGAAAACCTTAGTATATTTATAGTTTTTCACATGAGATTTCTAGTGTTCACTAAGTGTTGACTAACGCTGCTTAGCTCATTCTTATCCAATCAGCATGCACCAAAGCAATCGTGGATTCAGCATGATTTAATCCAGTCTGTGTCTCGCTAACAATGGAATATGATTTACTAATGTAACTTCACTCACTATAGAGTTATGGTTCAATGATTGATCCATCCTACTCAGTTGCAGTTTAAAACCTCGCTCCATATACTCCGGCTTAAGCATCTGGTTGGTATCACTGGCCCAAAGCCATGTGCACCAATCTGTACCTAGTAAATGAATCGGATAACTCCATTTACTGGTCAGATAATATTGCTTCAACATTCATTATATTATCTGTTTATCATTTTGATGTAATTTAATATATTTTATTGATAAATTTCAGATTAGCCCATTGATTAATCATTTATTTACCGTGTTTTAACAAAAAGCTAATTTGTAGTTGAAGCGTTTACAATAAATGCTTTTCAATGATTTTTTTATTTTTAAACCTTTGTTACAGAGTATACTGGATCGTTTAGGAACACGACCTGTTCCTGGAAATAACAAGATTAATTCATATTCATGGATGAGTACGACTAATGACTGTATAGAAAATCAACACGTTCCTGGCAGCATTCTTCCTGATGATACCACCCAAAGGGGTAATAGATCTCGTTGGCGTTTAGAACGTAATCCAACCAGTGGAGATGCCTTATTATCTGGTGATGAAGAAGACGATTTAATCGACGAAAATCCGACCATAGATAGTCATGAACGAAATTCTGCCACTTTCATCAAAGAACGTAGTAAAGCTTCTAATCAAAGAATTGATAAAGTAGTAGATAATTATGTTGATCTTAATGCCGATCAAGAGTCATTATTATTTACTCATAATCCTGTGAGTGTAAGATGATTATTTTTTAAAATACTCCATTAGATCGTCAGTAGATTTGTTGCTTCTAAGTAAATGATTGCAAATTTTAATTAGATTGGTTTTGTAGAAATGATTGTCCATTTTTTTATTCGAACATCATTGATCGTTCCGCTCATTCGAGGCTATCTTAGCCTAATCTCGTTTAACAAAACGTATGACGCATGCCTAATATTTGTGATTGGCTAAGCAGGTTGTGAAATATTATTTATAAGCAAATATACCGGAAATGTGCTCTGGTTAACTTATAGAAATCTGTTCTGTAAATTTACGAAACACGATCACTTAGATTCATTTTTTATTATCTTATGCCACCATTCATCTTTCCTAACGACATAAATAATTAAATTCTTAGTTGAATTCGTTGATTTATTGTACAAGTCTAGGTATATCAGTATTAATTGTGACACATTGTATAGATAAGCAGTTTCTAAAACCCTTACCACTTCTTAACTAAATTATAAAACTTAAGCTTCAGTTTTTCAGTGAAATCTTTTTAATAACATCTAGTTACTGCTTTAATTGGAAAACCTAATTTTATGATGACTTTCCATAAATATCTTATCTTAACTAATGGTTTATGACTCAATTAGGAAGCTGTAGCTATGAAAAGTATCGCTAAATCTGTCCACGTCTCTCGTCATTTTGTAGACATCGAGTTTTATCAATTTTATTAAATGTTATTTTCTTCACCTCTAGTTTTATATAAGTGTTTGCGATTATTAACTAAAGATATTATAATTTACCAATATGAATACTCAACTACACACCACACCTGGTTTGGTTTATGATTTCAGCTAGCATATTTTGTGCCCGCTCATTTTGGTCGATCAATCCTTCCTCCTATTTTTAGGCAGCTAACGATTGGCATCCTGTTAAGTAAAACGCATAACAGCAGTACAGTTAGTTGGGTTTTAGGCAACTTGTTTTGTAATAGATGCATACTGTAACAGCTCAGTTTGACCATTTTATTTATTATCAAGCATTTTAAGGGTCATCTATTAGTATCATGCACCTTTTACTGCTTAATTTTTTCAAGCAGTATGACAGTTTTAAAGAGTATTTGGTCACTTTAGAAGATCCGAAAACGAAAACATGACTTTTACTCTTAAACACTAAATTGTTTTCGTTTTTTCAGGAAACTATCACTTTGGTATTATTTTGTTTTCATGTTCTAAAGAACTTGTACATTGTAGTGTAGATCACGACATCGATTAATTCTGCTGCATTCCTGTTATATTTTCATTCCAAATTTGGTATTGTGCTTGTTACCTTGATTTTGTTATCATAACTGTGCTTCGTGGCGTAGTGTATTGTTAATCTTCTATTTAATATCCAAATTACTAGTCTTATTTAAGTTTTACGGTAAGTGTTCACCTGAAAAAAGCTTGAGTTATCGCTTGCTAATTATTATCCGTGACTCGTATACTAATTAGTAAGTAGAGATTCCCCATTTGTTCCACTTTTAAATGTCTTGTGTCATAAGTAAAACAATGTTGACGTGCTAATGATTATAGTTGTTTCTGTTAAAAGCTCATTGAAAAAGGTCATTACAACAATTCGGTAGGATGAATGTTTGTTATAACTGTGTGCTGCAGATTAGAGCGAAGCGTATTATCAATCGGACCAAAGACGCGAAAACACGCAAGGACGGCCTAGAGTTCTGATTGGTCTCGCTTCCCTGCCTAGCCCAGCCAGTTGAGTCCAGAACACAAGTCTCAGCCTCTGAGATATGAATCATGTATTTCAAACATACTCTGTTTATATACCAATCAAGCAGATCACACCGCACCATAAAACAGAAAATAACATTTAACACGCGAAATAAGTATTGACCAGTAGGAAAATGATACCATCTCAAGTTCAAGAATAGCATTAAACTCAATAGAATAATTTTTGGGATATTTTCATGAATATCCCAACAACGTTCATGAGTTTTTTGTGTATAGGCGACTCGATAACGTAATACACACTTTTTTGTGCATATAAGGATGTATTGAAATTTGTGTTTACTAGTGTCAAATCATAAACACATAATGATCAGATCGTTTGTTCAGTTTTTGTTGTATCTTTTCAAAGGCAATGGACTTTATTCATCGAGACCTCGTTTTGTGTTCTTTCAGGATACAGCAAGGCAATTCAATAATAGTAATAATATAACTGTTACGTCAAGTCCTTATACTTTGTCACATAAACAAGAGGCTGAGGCAATTCTTTGGGAGCGTCGTAAAATGGCTGCATTGAGACAACGTAAAGAACAACTTATGCTTTTAGATAAGGTACTTTTCTTACGTCAAGCTAAAATAGAATTTAATCATATATTTATATCTGATTATATTTCATTTTAATAATTCAATTTCAGTGTGATTTGTTTCTATGTGATATGTTACGTATGCCCAACGACCGACTGCCTCGACGTGCGATGTTCAGTGGTATAGGAGTAGGTTGGAAGAAAGCTAGGGGCGGCCAGACCAAAACATGGCACAAGTCCATGAAGTCACTGGCAAGTGGACTGAGTCATGTTGATAGGTGTAGACTACCTGGTTGGGGACCGCGAGATGATAGCAACCGATGGTTAGAGACGTTGAATGATATGGCTGAAAATCGTTTGCAATGGCGCAAGTGCATCCACTCTTTGTGTTCTCCCAAATTCTAATCTGAATTCTTCATGTCCCTTTTTCCCTCTTTCCAAATTTATTTCACTGAATTATACTCTTTAAATAACATCTCCAAACCCTAATCTTCCCGATCATTGCTTACACTCTTGCTACCTCTACCACAATGGGATTTGAATCGACAACTGCATCTCTGTGTTAAGGTGGTGTGGCAACTCGAACTGATGTACGTACGTACGAAGTTCTACGTTGTTATTGACTGACTGACTATGTGATATACCTGTTTATTTGATAAAAGTCAACTATTTACTTGAATGTAAAGTTTATTTCGTCAAATATCCCGCTTGTGGGATCGTGGATGCTCACTGTTGATGTGTCCAATCGTGGGTCGACGAAACGACTGTCCAATACTTCCAGGTTTTGTTGGTGTTCTAGCTTAGATCGACTCGTGATTCCAACTGAAAATATCCTTTTATCACTTAATTTCATTCTAAAATGTCCATGTTTTATTTCTCTAGTCTCGTGAAGCCCGAGAATCAGTGATTGAGGCTCGAAAACAACGAATTAATAAACTGAAGTTGCTTCTTGAAAGAGTGATGAGTCAGTTGGAAAATAATCGTACTAGCGAAACAGACAATTGTACAGATTCGAAACCACTGACATTGGATGAAAGACGTAAATTACTTACTGAAGCCAAACGGCTACAAACTGAACTTGAATCGACTTTGGAAGCTGAGAAGAAAGATTTGGATATCCGAAGTTTAAACCGAGAATCAAACAGCAAAAAAATGTTCATTTCAAAACCATTAGGAAGCACAACAATTAGTGCGGCCGCATTACAAGCTTTACCGAGTCCAATTCGATTAGAAAGACAAAAACAAATTTCTGAAGTATGTTTACATAATTTAAATTCGTTCATGCAGTTGTTTTTTTAAATAATTCCAATGATAATGATAAACTTTGTCCATTTTTATAAATTACTTTTCTTACCAACTTAACAAATAATTAACAATTGCGATTACCATAAAAAGTCATCAATGTACGTCTGAGTATTTCCTTAGTGTTTTAGTTATTATTTATCATATATTAATTCATCGCTGCTTATATTTTACATATTAGATTCAAATCGAAATCGATAAATTGGAAGCAAACCTACGTGATGCAAATCAAGATGAGGTTAAATTAAAAGAAGGTCGTCGAAGGATCGTAGAACTTAAACGCCAGGTAGGGTCTCTTTGCCTCATTTGTAAAATCGATGGACTCGTTGATTCCCCTTTACTTATAGACTAGTATTTCTTCGTATTCTTCTTGGTTTCTAGATTTACACATATCGGTTTTCGTTTAGGTTAATTTCAGTGTATAATGAATTGTACCAGTTGTAGACTATAGCTCACATTTTAAATCAGTTGTTAATAGAAATAGTTACATATACCCAATGATAAACTTGAATATACTATTAACTTATATTTCCGTAAACAGATTTATCTCTCTTCCCAAAATAGAACCTAGTTTAACATTGTGTCACTTCCGAAGACCATTCGACTGAGTCCCTTAAATAGTTTCTTAGTGTTTTTTAGAACCGTATATAGATCACTGTACAGTCACACAAACATTATTACATTCGTAGCTTAATCGTAGGCTATAATTCCGCACATACTAATAAGTTCACTGACTTTGTGGATTCCATCCCATCTTGTGCAGATAGACTTCAAAATCATACGATCTTATTAACGGAAGGTTAACCTGACTCCTTCATTCAACCGTATTTATTGATATAAATTTTAGTTGAATATGAGTACACAAAGTACATATCTTTTTATTGATCACAGTAATTATCAGGTCCTACGCTACCCAACCAACAAGCTGAAGAACGTTCTTGCCATAATCGCTAACACTATAATCAGTTTATTTTTTAGTACCAAACAATATGGTTGTTTGTCCATATGAATTGATGTTTGAATTTTGTTAGCTAAATGTAATTCTATAGTTACACTAATTTCTTCGTTTTCACCTGGTATTTTCAAACGGCTTTTTGTTTATTAGCTTGTCGACTTGGAGACAGTCCGACCATCAGATATGTTTTTGTCTCAAAACACAAGCGGTTGTGCTCCCGGCGACAATTCCACGTACCCAAACAGAACTCAAACCAAACTTGATAAGCGACCTCGAACGTTGTATATTACTGGCATCGAACCAGATGATGTAGAAAACTTTCAAAATGCCCTCTCAGTATGTATTTTGCTCTTAAAAAATCTGTTTTCATACCAAAAACAGTTTTTAATAGCATATATTATTATTACTATGCTAATATAATCACCTGTCTGGAATGCGTCATACTCTACTGTTGAATAAAACAAATATTAAATAGAACTACTATGATGTCGAAATTTCCCGTATTCATGCACTGTAAGATCAATGTAACTTGCTTGCATATCACTTCTCGGATGACATCTCTATTCACACAGATGTAATAACTATATATTTATGTTCGAATATAAATTAGTCAGCAGTCTCTGAACCTAGTATTCCTTCATCGCATTTATGGCCTTGATGTAATATTTGTGTCATCAGTTTTTCTTTGTTCGCATTTACAGCTCATGGTGTTGGTCTGTAAGTAGTTATTTAAGCTGGAAGTTATCGAGTTCATGATTCAAGAAGTGAGTTTGTGGCGCTTTTCTTCTTCTACTATTCACTATCTGCCTCTCAACACGTTAGTATTCTCGCTAGAGTATTTTTGACAAATATATAACAACTAATATAAACCAGAATGCTTTATTACTATTTATGTATAAACAGTTACGCATATACCAGTGCACATGTTCAAAAATGTGGAAATTGTGTGTTACTCTTGAAATTCCCAACGACATTCCAATTGATTCCACCAACGCAGGTACCTAGTTTCAAAGTGTGGCACATGTTACACGTAGACTGTCCTAAAAAATCAGTTGACTAAATTCAAGAACTGTAGTGCTATCAAAACTTTATTTTCACTTTTTGAATTTTTAAATTCCGATCGGTTTTGACTTTTCCCGAATTTCTCATTATACTTCAAGCTAAATTACCTACATACACAATCTTGTACAAAACAAACTAACCCTGAAACTAATCAGTTAGTACTGGAAGTTACGTTTTGCACTCGTGATTTCGCCGAGGCAGCTATTCGTCTGTTTACCCAGTTTCATGGACGTGACTTACAAATGAGTTTTGTGTATCCAGCACTGTCCGAAACCAAATCTGGAAATTTTACTGATAATGATGTAAAAAATGTAAGTTCGGTTTTAGATTGTACTTTCTTCATTTATAATCATTTAATCACAAATTGTGTAGATTCTTCAAAAATGTTTTTGCTTATTTGTGTATTTTGACTTGCCCTTATCTCGATTCTGCGTCATTTAATTCATAACAGTTTAACGTATATCTCTATTATTTTTAACAACTATTAGGAAGACGATTTGGGAGGTTCCATCTAGAAAGTTAAGTAGGTAATATTTTGTCACGTTTAGTATTTCGTGACGTTTGTCATTCCATTATCATTATAATGGTCATTTAATCTATATATCCCATATTATTATGAAAAATGCTTGTAGAGTATGGAATTTCAGTTATTTCTTAGTTGTGTGTAAATCAAACCATTTTCTTCAGTCAAATTCCGTTTATATCTTTTTATTTTTACAACTTCAAAGGTGATTTCGTTGTTTATCCTCGATAATTAAATATATTTTAAAATAAGTGTCCTTCAGAGTGTTTTGTAATAGGGTCTTAAGGTTGTCATAGTATTTTTCGTGGTATGGTGTGTTTTAATTTGAACATTTCATTTAACAAATCGACCGATTCGCACTACTAACCTATGTTCCTCATTATTAGGTTTCGTCCATACAAACTGAAACTTCTGATCAATTACAAGCTATCACATCTTCAGAGTCTTTGGATTATTCTGCTCATTCCAGCCCTACATCTACTACTGCTCTGAATACCATGTCCTTATGATTGATATCCAGTTCCCTATCAGAATATCGCTAGTGATTTGTGTAGAAAGAAATAACGTTCCTCATGCGATATCTTCCGTCAATAACGTTTTCCTTGAGAAAAATATATTTTATTTAAAGCTTTTCTACTTCAAAAGTTTTTTCACTGTTTGGCTATGTACACACTGTTTCTTAGTAATGAGTTGAGTATCAACTGACCTTGATTTTTATGAAAGTGATATAGTAGATTCTATCAATAAACCCCACTATTCTCCTTTTGCATTTTATCTTAAAGATACTTCGGTACTATATAGAGAGAAGCGAAATTCGTAATAAGAGGTGGTAACAAATGCTGCAATCGGGCGACCAATAATCTCCCATGATAGAGTGCTTGTGCTTAGATGTGTAAGGAAATACTGGAGTGATAGCCATGGTGTAAATCGAATGCATATGTGTAAGAGACAGTCTGGAGTACCAAATACATTTTCTTCGTGAATGGTGAACATCTACCCTCACAAGTGGGTAAATATGCCTATGTGTATGCTATAGGATGCATGGGGGGGACTCGTGTGCATGTAATGTATATTTGCTCGCAGTTTATGTAAACCTGCATACCAAGTATGTTAATAAGTATGCAAGTAGGCTAACATATACAGTAAATCCGCACATTTCTTTCGGTGCGATATTACTACTCATTCGAAGAACCGTGTAACCGTAGTCCCCATTAAATCACGTTCATGCGATGGGTTTGTGAAACTCGACAAAACAGAATCCGTTCATAAAAGTCAGTCACCAACATCATAGAACTTCGTACATGCTCACATCAGTTCGAGTTGCCACACCACATTAACATAGATGTGCAGTTGTCCATCTCCTTCCAAAGCATCTACTGTATTTCGTGCTTACCCTGAGATGTTTAGAGCTCCATAGTCCCGTCAACAGTTAGCAAAATGACTAACATAGACAAGCTTATCTTCAAGTGGAATGGATTCGTCAGTTGCTCTATCGCTTTATCTCACGGATTTCCGTCTGTCAGTCCGTAACAACGTAGAACTCCGTACGTACGTACATCAGTTCGAGTTGCCACACTACATTGGCACAGAGATGCAGTTGTCGATTCAAATCCCGTAGTGGTAGAGGTAGTAAAAGTATAAGCAGTAATCGAAAAGATTAGGATTCGAAGATGTTATTCAAATATTATAATCCAGTGAAACATCTGTAAAGAAGTAAAAAGGGACATGAAGAATTCAGAAGATTAGAATTTGTGAGAACAAAGAATAGATGCACCTGCACCATCGCAAACGGTTTTGAGCCATGTCATTCAAGGTCCGTAAGCATCAGTTGTTATCGTCTCGCGGATCCCAACCAGCTAGTCCACACTTACCAACATGACTCAGTCCACTTGTCAATAACGTAACACGTGTCCTAGCCATCTCAACTGATGAAGTCTCACTATTTCATCAATTGGTTGCCATCCTTACCTAGTACTCGTTTCCTAACAACTGCATTACTTACTCGATAGTCCCAGGATATACGAGCAATGTTTTTGAAGACACCTATGATCAAATACTAGTAACCTATGAATATCCTCTACTCTTACCGGCCATGGCTCACTGCCATAAAATAGGACGGAACGAACTGCTGTGCAGCAAACCGTCCTTCGATTGATAGAAGGGTATCTCGCCTACGCCATAAATGACGCAAATTGGCAAAAGTTAGTCGAGCCTTCTGTATCCGTGCTGAGATTTCGTCAAACACCAGACCACGAGGGCTGATGAGACTTCCAAGATAAGTGGAGCGGTCGACACGCTCAACTACTTCACTCCTTATCATTAGATCGGGTGTCGATGCAACCCAATCCTGAAGCAACATTTTGCATTTTGAGGAGGAGAATCGCATCCCGAACATGCTTGCATTGTTGCTTGGAGTGGTCAGAAGACTCTGCATTTTGTCAGCGTCTTCACCAAATAGAACTGTGTCATCGGCATATTCCAAGTCAACAAGTGAATCTCCCGGTAGAAGTTCAACCCCTGGAAATTTGGATTAGGAAAGTGTTATCTCTAAAAGTACGTCAACGACAAAGTTAAACAAGAATGGAGAGAGTGAACAGCCCTGACGAACACCACTTGAGGTAATCAACTCTCACTCGACCAGTCGAGTTTGAGTAGAGAGCCTGTATAAGGTTAATGTACTTCTTTCAGTGACAAACGCCTCCATTGAACCTTACGATCGACAGAGTGGAATGCTGCCTTAATATCGGAAAATACTACGATTGTGGGGCGTCTGTGTTCTAGAACCTGACGTAGTGTGAATATCTGATCTATACAAACACGTCCAGGTCGGAAACCAGCCTGATTTTCTCTAGTCTGTTCTTCACGAACTTTGGTTAGGCGTCGAAGTATTATTGAAGCTTATATTTTAGACACCATATTAGTCATTCTGATTCCTCTGTGATTGTCACAAGAGGACTTTTGTCCTTTCTTATAGACTGCCACAATCAGTGATTGAGACCAGTCAGATTGGTGTACGTTGAATTTGTAATAGACCACTAGGTCCCAGTAGCCTACATCAACTGTTTGGGGTTGGAACTGTGTACGAGCTGGTAGAAATGTCATAAATCTTAAATGGTAGTATGCACGGAAACTGATGTTTAGGAATTGTTTGTGTCTGATAAATTTATTGCTGTAATAAGTTCTTCAAATATAGTTGGGGTGGCCAGTCTTCTGAAATTAAAGGCATTCACAAACTATGTCAAACTGAGAAATACTCGAAAACATTAACAACTAAGGTGATTCCACTTACTTGAGTATATGAAACGAATATTTCTAGAAAATGGGAAGCATTTGCATTACTGAGTAATATTAGTACAGACCAGGTAATTGTAGACCTCTTGGTGTCATATTCTAATATTGTGGCGGTAAATAAATTCCCATAAGTAAATAGTTTTTTTAAGTTTTGTACATTGATACTGGACTCACCCTAGCTGAATGCGCTTGGCCATACAGCCGCCCTAGATTGCTACTGAGTGCGCCGTGCTACGCATCCCTCGCAAAAACTAACTAGTCTAAATCAAATGTTCAGCATATCTATAAATTCCCAAATATAACCTCGGTCTCTCTCTAGTATGATTAGGTTGACACTTCGATTTTATAGGTTTTTGCAGATAATAGCAATGTCAGATCCTAAGTATTTATAACACCTTTGATCCGTGTTGTTATGAGCTACTGCTTACTTTAAATGATTTGTATCCTCAGTGGGACTATATGGAAGTTTTAATTTTGGCTGTCTGATTGATCAGCTGACTAACGAGTGGCCAGCATCTTTGTTCATAACTTTTGAATACTGATTATCTCGAAACTTTGATGAATGTACAAGAGATCAAGGAAATCATCACCATATTAGTTTGATTTTGCAAGGGCAGGAGGTTAGGTTTTCTGTGTTAGTCCTTGCAGTGGTGATCTCATAGCTGTTTTAACGTTTATATAAAAGTGTCAAAAGATGAAGGTTAAGTCGAGTGTTGAGGTGATGAATTTAATTCATTGATGATTCGATGGGGAATTTAATAGTCAGCTGACAAGTAATTTGTTTTAAACTTGCGAACATTCCTAGAGCATTCTCGCAAATTGTTTTTGAATAGAAGAAAAACGAGAGCATATTAGATGCAACATTACCACCAAGTTACTTAAAAACTGTAATTACGTCACCTGTGGTTCTTCTATACGACAATGGATACAGGCTTAGTTTTGCCTGCCGATTATCATAACGGAGCTCAGCTATTTCCAGAATCAGCTTACCTGTTGTCCTTTAAACCTTTGTCAACTGTTCATCCTCTCTTTTATGCAGATGCTAGCCGCCTGCATACAGCACTCAAGTTTAGGACGAAGTCTACTAAAGTTTCTTCAAAGTGATTCTGTTCTCAGAATTTTCTCCCCTAGTGTACATTCTGCACCTGCTACTGATGCAATACCTGTGGATATGGGTTCGGTCTTAGAGCAGGAAGGTAGACCAGCTATCTATGTTTTACACAAACTTACTGTTACTGAACAAGGCTATTTACAAAATCAGCGAGAAGCATCAGCTGTCTTCATAAATATTTATTTTGAAACAAATTCGCTATTTTTACATATCATGGAGCTTTAAGGTTCAGTTACCATCCTGACAAATCCTTAGCACGTTCTTTAGTTGCTATGTTTCAACAAAGGAGTCTTTCTTAATGTGCCTATGCCTATACGATTCATCACAGAGGTGCCAAATAAATTCAATACGTTGACTACATTTCTCGACAATCATCACAAGATAGATATGTTATTACTTCAGACTGTTTGTTAGTGCAATCTGTACAGATGAGACATCAATATCTCATGATAGAAATTCGTCGATATTTTGGATGTATAATCAGTGCCATAAGAAAATGTTAGATTGTCAATCTGACAATTAGAGTTCATTTTTAATTTTCAAGGCGATATGAGATCCCCACTCACTTTGATCGTATTCTGCGTAAAAATTTTGTTGTCGCTCCTTCCTCATTACGTGAATCTGTTCCTGAAGATCTTCATCGTGAACATTTAGGTGTTGAGAGGATGAAGTCCTTGGCAAGGCTACATGTTTGTGGCCGAAAATAAGTGAAGATATATTTCGAACGGCAAACGATTGGGTGAAATGTCATAAGTTGAAAAGCCTATCTTCCAAGCGTACTCCATGGTCAGCAACGTCTGGGCACTGGCAGAGTATTCATGCAGACTATTGTGGTTCATTTTTTTGCCGACAGTGTGCACTTGTTGTCATTGATTTTTTTCGAAGTAGCCTGAATTTCTCACAACTTCACCAAATTCTAAATTCACATCGCGAGCATTAAGATTTTTTTAGTCAGGAGGGTATTTCTATGGTACTGGTGACTGATAATGACTCTCACGTCGCTGTAAATACAGTCACTACCTCGTTGGATGGTATGGGGTTCACTGCTCCCAGGCACCCTTGTTCTAATGATCAGGCGGAAAATGTTGTCAGGACATTGAAAGTTACTGTTTATTCTACCGCTGTTTCAACATTTAATGACCTGGAGAAGGGGTAGATACATTTCTACTCAATATAGAAACGCTAAACATTCTGTAAAGAAAGAGACCCCATCAAAGCTATTGAAAGGAAGGATTCTTCTTTCGAATATGAGGTGTTTGAATTTTGTAGATGATACGTATTCTCGTGGAAACAATCTTCGACATGTTATGGGGATTGTGGCGAAAAATCTTTGACAAACCATCGGTTCAAACTCTAGATATCAATGATTTATGTACACACGACCGACATATTAGTGAAATACAATTATAGGAACCGTGTGAGTCTGTCCCGACTCCGGTTATCAGTTTTATTACTGCGTGTATTCGAGATCACACAGATTTCACATCCAGTACACAGTCTGACAGACACATAATGAATCTAAGACATAATAGGTCATGTATGATAGTCGTTAACTTGGGTAGTCAAGTTGTTGTTTTTTCTGCTAGAAATAAACTTGGCCTTGCGATTAAATTTTCTAGGTGTTTCCCGTTTGTGGCCATTTGGAGAACGAGAAACAAGAGATACTTCCTTTTTGAGCTTTTATTTTTTAACAAACCTTTTTCAATGTGGTCCTCTTTCCTTTGGCCCGTGTTAGCCAATCGACTCTGAGCTTGGTTTAGGTAAATTCACATCGATTAGTGCATTGAAAGAGTGAGTACCATTCGATGTCTCGATCGCGTTTGCTAACACTCCATTTAGCAGCGTTCACCACTACAATGACCTCCGAAAGCGTCCGAGCCGCGCTGATGTAACAACCACATACAACTAAATCGTTTGAAAACTGAGGGCATCGGACTCGTGCAAACTTCATGATACCATCCTTCGAACTCATGGCGTTGTATGCCATTTTCCACAAGGTACTGACAGCCTGGGTGTATGCAATTACATTTTTAACACTGTACAGTCACCAATCAGAAGTTTTCAGAAAGAAACTACACACAAACAATACCCATAGACAAAAGGAACTGAAGACCAGAAAATAGTGAATAATTGTGAATTGTCGGAACCACAAGTGTAAACAAACACAGAGAGAACCATTGTGCTAAGAAAGTACACATGATGAATTACCTTCGAAAAAACGATGTTCTTGGCGATCACTTTTACTGAAAAATATTCAACTGAGGCGAAAACTGTAGTCTTGATGCGTGTTAAACGATAAAAAAATAAAACTATCTCAGCAAGAAAAAATATTACTATTCTTTTTGAATATATTGATGAAAAAGCAATGACGTATGTAGGTAAACATTAACCATTGCTAAAAGGTATTGGTAAATAATCTTTCAGTGTTTTATGTCGTGCTAATGTCACATTTTCGTTATCAGTTGTTAACTTTTTGTTCGAAAGGCACCCCCATTCAAAACCTCTATGAGTCTGACAATATAAGGTAATGGTTGATTGGATAGTTCTTCCGCTACTGGAAGCGAAATATCATAGGATATAATTGTGAATAAATGGCTTACTTCCTTACAGGAATTACTTTCTTACTGACCTATATCCACTCAATTATTGTTCTAGACTTGACGAGAAGAATAAAACAAGTTTTTAAAATACTTATCACTAGTATCGAGGATCCCACGAACTTTTCTTTTCACACAAAAAAGTTCTTACTCTGAGATTAAGCGATTTCTTTATATAAACTCTTAAAACATGACATCGTCTCAAGGAATAAGGTTAGTATCTTACTATGATTTACCAATTTATTTTTTCTTTTTTTATCGATAACATATCTATGCTCCTGCCTGGAGTTATTAGTGATCCACTGCCATTAGGTACGGAAGCCCGTTAAGCGAAAGCTCCGTCAAAAACCAAAGTCGGAGTTGACCATTTCACTTGTTGACTGTCTTGATCATAAAAAACGTGGGAAAGATAGGGGCAACGAACTCGGAAAACCTTGTATAGGTTAGCTAACTGTCAATCCACATATGACTCACACAGACAAACAGGACAGGAAAGCGCACTCTTTCTAAATGGAAAGCATAAACCGCTTCTACATGAACGCTACGAGTTTACAGAAAAAAATGAATGAGCTACGTGCACTCAGTAATGCTAACGATGCTCATCTTATAGGACATCTTCTCAATTTGCGGACCAGGAGCTAGCAACACCAGGAATTTTTTATTTTTCAATGACAGAAAAACAGGAATCGGAAGTGGAGTAGCCTTATACATACGATCTTGTCTGGAGGAGCATCGAGTGCACACCCAACAGTTTATCAATCTTAATGAATCCGTATTCTGCTCAGTAAGACTATCTAATACCTCGAAGTATCTATTTGGATTCCTCTACAGGAAGCCCACTGCTAATATATAGTGCAGAAATCATATACTGAAAGGATTATCCCGCTCAACTCGTCGCGGATCCACTCATATCCCGATTCGGAGGGACTTCAAACTTCCTAAAGTCCATTTCGCGGAACATACGTGTATCGGAGATGACAACTCTAGTGAAGTTCGGTTCTTCAACCCCATTGAGGATCTGGGATAATTCGAAGATATGAAGTCGGCAACTAGTTGGAGAAACAGTCAGACGCCGTCGCGCTTAGATTGCGTATTTACAAACAAGGAATTCCCAATCGAAAGCCTCTCAATCTTGGCTCCTCTGGGTAGAAGTGACCATGCCATCATATCCTTGAGTCTTATTGGCGAAACTTAGCTCAGACGTCTTACCAACAGTCACTGGAATTATGGACGGCTTTATTGGACAATCTACGGCAGACGGACTGAGAAGTTCATTCACAACTTGGTTGGGTCTCGCCTCCAACCCATTTACCAAGTCGTATTACTTTTGTAATATGTACCCCTGAAACCTCTTCAGAGAGTACATTCCTTACCACAGACTCCACTAACTGCAGGTCATGTGCATGTCTTCTAGCAGGGTCGTTGTCTTTCGACTCCTCTAGATTCCAAATAATTAATCGAGGGAGGGGTGTCACTCACTGATTGTTTCAGGGTAGATGGTTTAATAGCGGGTCGCACAGTTAGGTGTCGGTCTTGCGCCGTGACAGCACTTACGACACTAACGCAATCTTCGCCATCAGTATCGATGTTGCCAGTACAGCCCTCATCAACCTTCTTATTAGCCAACACCCGGAGACTAATTGCTTCCTGGATAAGCAATATTTTGTTCGAGGAACAAAAACTATAAAGCATATCTTATGGAACCACTTATTACACTCATCACATTGCATCCCTTCCTCCATGGGAAATAAGCAATATGGTTGTCCAGATTTATGAGCAGATCTAGCCATCTTAAAAATCAACTACAACGGTGACAATATAAGACGTGTAAAAGGATTCTCAAACCTTAACTAAATAAATCAAGCAAAAGTCAACCAAGTATGCTTCGATGCAATCAATACACAAAGGCAAAACCGAAACACTCAATAAAATATCACTTTAACTGGGGTAGATGCAATTAAAGTGTAAACAGTAGTTCTGATGCGTAATTTACGATCAAAACAGTTAAATAACTCAACGGGAAACAATACCACTGTCTTTTGAAATAGAGCGCGTATACAGATCCCCCATACATACACTGGATAGCGTGACCATTAAAGAACTCGATGTCTTTGGTCTGCTAAATAAGCTTGACATAGGTAAATCCACGGGGCCCGATGAATTACATCCTAGGCTACTGAAGGAATTATCTAACTTCTTTGAAAGCCCTTTAAGTACATGCTTTAACCTATCCGTTACGCAGAGTCGTTTACCAAAAGACTGGAAGAACGCCATAGTAAGTCCTGTCTTCAAAACAGGTACGAAACACTAACCTGAGAAATCTTAGAAAAGATTACTCGGAAGGAGCTGTTTAAGTATCTTGATAAAAACCGGATCCACTCGGAGAAGCAGCACGGCTTCAGAATAGGTTATTCTTGTCCCACTAACTTATTAGTGGCTCGTGAAAGCTGGTGCACTCCTAAGGACCAAAAGCTGCCAGTAGATGTCGCCTTCATTGATTTCAGTAAAGCTTTTGACAAAGTTCCACACAATCGGCTGTTATATAAGTTAAGAAAAGTCGGGATTGAAGGCAATTTATTGATGTGGATAAAAGACTTCTTAGTTGGGCGTCAACAAAGAGTAAAAGTGAACTCAAAGTTATCTAGCTGGGAAACTGTGCTTAGTGGAGTACGCCAGGGTACAGTTTTGGGGCCAGTGCTATTCCTCTTGTATGTAAATGACATTCCTTGTCTCCTATCATCATCGGTCTTGCTATATGCTGACGATGTCAAGATATGGAGAACAATACGACGTAAGAGTGATAGCTTAGAACTTCAAAATGACCTGAAGAAGTTATCTGAATGGTCTCAAACATGGCAGTTGCCGATGAATACTTATAAGTGTCACAGATTGATATCATGAGTCAGTTGAAGCTAGACCACCATTGAAAACCTGGAAGCACTGGACGGCCGTTTCATCCTAGTATGGGATTCCTCAGCAGTGTGTTGTGATGCATATCGGTCATCAAGGCACAGATACATACACGACGAATAACACTGAGCTACCTGCCGTCCAGACATATAATGACTTAGGAATTATCGTTATTCAAGACTTAAAGACTACTGCACACTGCCGTGCGATAGCCGTCAAAGGTTTTAGAACCTTATGGTCAATACATAGAGCTTTTAATCATGTCGACGCCAAAATGTTTTTGACTTTGTATAGTGTTCGTTCGTCCTAAACTTTAGTACTGCATAAAATCGGCTAGCCCCTGCTTAAAAAAACAGTGAGCTTCTGGAAAAAGTTCAGAGAACGGCGACTAAGCTGATTATTGGAATAGCGAAGCTTCCGTACGAATCTCGAATGGCCAAGCCGAATCTTTTGCCGTTGTCATATCGCAGAATCAGAGGCGACTTGATTACAGTTTACAAATTGCTTAGTGATAAATTTGCACCTGATATGCCCCCATTTTTCTTGTCTTCCAAAACAGAGAATTAACGAGGATACTCCAAAAAAGTTCATAAGCCGAGAACAAATTACTTGTCAGCTGACTATCGACTTTCCCATCGAATCATCAACGAGTGGAATTCACTACCTCAGCACGTGGTTGAGGCTCCATCCGTCGACTCTTTCAAAAGAAAGTTGGATCAACTGAGAGAAAACCATTGCCAGGACTAACATAGGCCATCGAGCCTCCTGTCCTTCCCAAACTGAAACTGAAACTGATTACTAATTGTTTCCATCTCTTGATTAAAGTAGGACACTACAGTATCTTACCATGATTCACCGATTTATCTTTCTTCTTTTATCGTTAATATATTAATGTTCCTCTCTGAAGGTACTGATGATCCATTACTACTAGATACGGAAGCCTGTTAAGCGAAAGCTTCTTTTATTCCGCGCGCTTTTCGAACGGAAAGTTTAGTGCTAACGTGATTTGCAATTATCAAACTTTTGCTGTGTTCTTACGCAACAAAAGTACCATTTCAGTTCTGAAGAATCTATCCTGAGCTATACGTTCGGTAGATTACTTTTTTTTGCGTTTCACCATATTTAATAGTTACCTGTGGTTTTGCCTAAGCTTACTATTCGATTTCTTTTTGTTCTTCACGTATAGACTAGTTACAGTTTATATCACTCGTTTTATCCATTTTTGATCGTTTTCAGAATGCTTTTTAGTGTTTTTTTAAAGGTCGTAGGCTTTTGCAAGCATCTATAAGATAGTTTGCTTCAACATAATCATGAAAAACTCATGCAAACGTCCGGGATGCCGTTTAGCTGTTACAACTGGCATGCAGTGCGACAACTGCACAGGTTGGTTCCACGAAGCATGCACAGATCTGACAGCAGCTGCTTACAACAGACTCAGCAAGTCAGACCAAAAATGGGTATGTGTCACATGCAGCACGGATGCTGCAGTCTTGCTGAGTAACATAATTGTCCTACTGACAGGTCTTCCGAACAAGTTGTCAGTTAACTTGTACAACGATAGTAAAAAAAACCGGTAGACAAACAAGAGCGTGTGACGGATACAAAAATAGGGATGTCGACAGGTATACCATCGATGGAGCATCCTTCAACACTAATGATGACGTGTCGAGGCTCAGCATCATCATTACGTCGACGGTATTAGGCTCCCTAAGCAAACTCGGGTCTCCCAGCTCAGAGTCCCTGAACACAACAGTGGTCCCCAAAAACCCTGTAGTTGATTCGACCCACATTAAGAGAGCCCAAAAGAACCAGGCATCACCGCCTAAGCCGAGCAATCCAAGTGTTGCTGTACGGAAAATAACTGGTGATTTGGTCACACAGTCTACTCCCAAGACTGTTCGTCCGGCCAATAAAGAGCCGAAGCCTCAAAAACGCACACTGACCTCCAAACAACAAGTTATTAAACCTGAACCCATCGTGAAACCTGGTAAATTAACAACATTCCGTGACGATTCTCTCATTATCATGAACCTCGTTGATAATCCTGACTTTCCTCTCAGTCTGCAGGACAAAAACGACAGGATGTTCTGGGGTGAATTGAACAAGAAACTCGAACATCCTAGAATAGAGCCTTCGATGGTCACCCGGCTCTCTAGAGGAAAGGACACTAAGCATCTAAATCACCCAAGGCTTCTCCGAGTAACACTTAAGAATGCTACCGATGTAGAGGACGTCTTATTACCAAGTCACTTGCTGAAATCAGATGGTAACGTAAGAATATTGCCCGACATACCGTACTCTGAGCGCAATATCATACGAAACATCCCTAAAGAATCTCGCGAGAAGTTTTTCTGTGGAAGAAACATAATTGTGCAAGGTATACCGAAAAATGCAGACCCTACTCAATCAAATTCTGGCATCAGGGAATGGAAATTCATCAAACAGTCCTTGAGGCTCAAACACATACTGACTCAGCATGTGACGAGACTAACCAAGAAGGACGGTGATCTTAGACCTCATCTAATGAAGATAACCTTACCATCTTCCCACATGGCGGCTGCAGTTCTGGAAACATTTCGTGCCAACAGACGTCGATTGCCACCTGGAATCCACATGCACCGGATAGGCCATCTGAAGCTTGGACCAAGCACAAAGGCAAGTTGGAGCTGACCATTTCACTTTTGGACTGTCTAAATGATAAAAAAAATGTGTAAATGACAGGGCCTACCACCTCGGCAAACCTCACATGGGTGGGCTACCTGTCCATTCACATAAGGCTAATACAGAAAAACAGGACGAAACTCACGCGTTCCAAATTGAAAGCATAAACTGCTTATATATGAACGCCTCGAGTCTAACAAACAAACTGGATGAATTACGTGAACTTTGCAACGCTAATAAAGCCCACCTGATATGAATATCTGAAACTTGGATATCTTCTCAGTTCTCGGACCAAGAGTTAGCATTACGAGGGATGACTTTGTTCCGCAACGACAGAACAACAGGAATTGGGGGCGGAGTAGCCATATACATAAGCTCTTGCTTGGAGATGCACCAAGTTCACAACCTCGAGTTTAACAATCTTGAGGAATCCATATGATGCTCTGTAAGATTGTCTAGCACTTCAAGGTGTCTAGTCGGTGTCATTTACAGGAAGCCAACTGCTGACATCGAGTACGATAGTCGTATGCTGGAAGGACTATCCCGCTCTACCCGTCTCGGTTTCACACACATCCTGATTCTAGGGGACTTTAATCTCCCTAGAGTCAACTTCGCGGAACACACGTATACTGGAGGCGACAACTCAATTGAAGCTCGGGTCTTCAACCTCATCGATGACTTGGGCTTATATGAAAATGTGAGGTCGGCAACTCGTTGGAGGAACAGTCAGACACCATCGCGGTTAGACTGTGTATTCACAAACGAAGAATTTTTAGTTGAGAACCTCTCAATCCTGGCTCCTCTGGGAAAGAGCGATCATGCCGTCATAGCCTTCAGTTTTGTCACCAAAACTAAGCTAAGGTATCCCAACAATAATTTGCGTTGGAATTTTAAACGGCTGAATGTGCTAGCTCTACATGACTATTTACAGCAGGTGGTTTGGGATGTTCACCCTCAACTCGATGTAAACGGTCATTGAGACTTCTTACTGCACACGCTCTTATGTGCTACAAACCATTCAGTTCCTCAAACGGTTCCCAAAAGCTGTAAGCCACCTACAATAATCAAGAACCGTACCCTTCGCCTGCTTAGCCGTAAAAGGCACTGTTGGGCGGAATACAAACGAACTGACAACGACGGAGCGTATAGGCAATACAAACATATCAGAAACATATACACGAAGGCTATAAGAGAAGGCAGGCTTCATTATCAGACAAATCTTATGGACAAATTTGCTTCTAACCCTAGAAGCCTATTCCGTTATGCAGCCTCCCTTCGTCGAGCCAAAACAGGAGTTTCTCAACTGCTAGGTATTAACAGCCCGACCAACAACGATGGTGATGCCGCTAACCTTCTGGCGGCACATTACTCTCAAACATTTCAGCCGGCTGACATCAACTCTATTGACGACAGTTTCACCTGTAATTCCACAGGGCTTTCCGAAGTGAACCTAAGCACTGACTTGGTGTTCCGTAAACTGCAGCACTTAAGACTAGATACTTCTCCTGGCCCGGATATGGTTCATTCTGCCATATTGAGGGAGGCAGCCTCAATCCTGGCAATGCCACTTAGCGTGATGTTTTCACACTCGCTAAGCCGAGGCAAATTACCGGAAAATTGGAAGTTGGCTCACATCACACCAATTTTCAAAGGTGGTCGACGCAATGAACCTTCAAGTTATCGGCCGGGGGCTCTTCTGTCATTACCGTCAAAACTCACGGAGTCCCTGATATGCGACGGTTTAAACGACTGTCTACTGTCCTCAAATTTCTTCTCACCCCAACAGCATGGTTTCAGGAAGGGTTACTCTTGCATAACCAACCTGCTGACTGCGGTAGACAGATGGACAAGCATCCTCGATCGCAAGGGAAAGGTTGATATCATTTACCTTGATTTCTCGAAAGCTTTTGATAAAGTTAACTACTTGTGCCTTATCAATGAGCTCAAACGACTAAGTATCAAACTACTTCTAATCGATTGGCTTACTGCATACCTAAAAAATCGACACTTCAAGGTTAGGGTTAATTTCACTTTATCTCAGGCGATGGAATGTCCTAGTGGGGTCCCCCAGGGCTCAGTACTAAGGCCTCTTCTCTTCTTGATCTACAAAGTTGAGCAGACGATAACGGACTTACCTTTAACACTTCAAAGTGTAAAGTAGTCTATCTGCGACATGTCGCGAACTACAGTCTTACGCTAACTGTGACAAAAATGCCTTCCGAGCAAACCTTGCACTGGTAACATTGAAGCACATTTTTGGCCAGTTTGACGGAAGAACCTTTCATACAATCTTCAATAGTTTTATCCGTTCCCATTTAGAGTACGGAAACATAGTACTCTCCCCTCACTCCAAAAGGACAAGGTTACTTTGGAGCGTATCCAACGGCGAGCCACGAAATCAGTTCGAGGACTCAAATCTAAGCCTTACGAAGAACGCCTCCATTCACTAGACCCTTACCCATTAGAGTACAGGCGTCTTAGAGGTGATTTATTAATGGCTCATAGTATTCTTAACACTTCTGGACATCCTCTTAAACACCTACTTAAGCTTAGTTCGAATAATAACCTAAGGGGTAACACCCAGAAACTGGAAACTCAACATAGCAAGACGGAAAGTAGACACAACTTCTACTCCTTAAGAGTTGTCAAATGCTGGAATTCGCTGCCGGACGAGCTAGTCCAAGCGACTTCTCAGGAGTCCTTCAAGAGGCAACTTGACCTATTCTTAAGGACTAAGGACAGTATCACACTATGATTTACCAATTTCTTTTCTTCTTTTATTGTTAACATACCTAGGTTCCTGCCTGGATGATTTGGTGATCCCCTGCTACTAGACACGGAAGCCTGTTAAGCGAAAGCTTCTTCTATTCCGTCCACAACCATTTGAACAATTTGAACCATTTGAACAACCATTCGAACCATTTGTATTGTATTACGACGCGCTCTGACTAACACTTGCGCTACCTTCGTGATGAATATTTCTCTCCGTGTGTTTTGGGTAGTTGTACTTCTGTGTGGACCTCTTGCTAGTCGAAAACACGTCCTTAATCTAAAGGTTTCAAATATTTAATGTTTTACACAAATTTTAGAACGATGGTCGTAAGTCAGTCTTATGCAGTCATTTCGGGTTTGCAAAGGATTCATTTCTCTCTGTTTTTATCCAGAAACTGGAAGGTGATTTACAATATGTAAGTTTATTTACCTCATGTAGTTTCCCACCTACGATGACATCGAATTTTCGTGGTTTCATTCTAGTTGTAAATAAAATTTTGCAATCGTCGGAAAAGCAAACTTGGCATATTTATATGTTAAAATTTCACATTCAGTGATAATTTAGACATAATACTTGTATGATCTTGAAGTATACTTTTAATTATGCCACAAACTTGAGATTCTCTACCTTAAGTTTGATCAGTATAGTTTACTGTCATAGACAATATCGTTTATCATACCTTTTGTTCTTTAACACTTCCCACTTTCGTGACCCAACACATGATAAATTCGGCCATTTCATCACTTTTTCTAGGTTTTTGTTGACAGTCGACCAAATTTTACTCATTATCAGCGTTCGTTTTAAACGTTTTCATGCATTGCTTTCAAAAGCTTTTGTTCATGTCGCGAATTTCAACTGTTTAAGTGCAAAATATTAAAGTAAATTCATTCACAGTGATGTAGAGCAGAATAAACACACATAATTCTTTGCTTTTATGAAAAAACCAGGTAATCGTAGTGTCTGGCTACACCCTCTACCCCGACCGTAGCTGCTACCTTGACGTGGTGGTCGGCTTTGCCTATCGTGATGACCCAACCGAGCTATATTGGCTAGAACATATGTTTCTGTAGGTTCTACCATGCCAGGCAGGTCGATTGGAGAACGATAAGACTAAAAGAGCCAACTCAAAGTCTGAGGGCGAAGTCGTAATGCTAACTGTAGAGGGGTGTGACAGTAGTGTGTTTCCCTCGGACGAACAGTATCTGCAGGAAGGGGTTAGAAAATGTCGACCCTTAAAATGTCACACTTCATTTCACCTCATGGATTTTTTTCCGGCGGTAAGGCCCTTTGAAGAACGGAGCTAACACATTAAAAACCCCCCACGAAAAGGCGGTGCGCGACCGGCCTCGAACAGTTGTCCCTTGGGCTCTACGATCAGGCTCCCAGGTCGTTAAGACCAACACTAATCCAACTTCCTTTTCAGGTTCATCAAGAAATACCCTTTCATGGTATTAGCAGTGAGATTAATTGAGGTTTTAGATAGAATCTGGGAAGTGGACGCAATCCCATCTGACTGGTCTCAATTACTGATTGTGGCAGTCTATAAGAAAGGACAAAAGTCCTCTTGTAACAGTCACAGAGGAATCAGTTTGACTAATGTAGTGTCTAAAATATTAGCTTCAATAATAGTTCGACGCCTAACTAAAGCTCGTGAAGAGCAGACCTTATACAGGCTCTCTACTCAAATTCGACTGGTCGAGTGAGAGTTGATTACCTCAAGTGGTGTTCGTCAGGGCTGTTCACTCTCTCCATTCTTGTTTAACTTTGTCGTTGACGTACTTTTAGAGATAACACTTTCCTAATCCAAATTTCCAGGGGTTGAACTTCTACCGGGAGATTCACTTGTTGACTTGGAATATGCCGATGACACAGTTCTATTTGGTGAAGACGCTGACAAAATGCAGTCTTCTGACCACTCCAAGCAACAATGCAAGCATGTTCGGGATGCGATTCTCCTCCTTAAAGTATGAGATTAAAATCGCTTCATATCTTTCTTTCTACGAACCAATTCTTTCTTCTTGTACTATATCTCTATATGCAATCTTTCTCTTATATATTACCACCTTTTACCTAACCACTGTTATGATTCCGGTGTTCATCTTGTTGTGTTGATGCGGTATGGCAACCTGGACCGATGCACACATGTGCCTGGTCCTACGTTGTAGCTGACTGACTGACTGACTGATTCTCCTCAAAATGCAAAATGTTGCTTCAGGATTGGGTTGCATCGACACCCGATCTAATGATAGGGAGTGAAGTAGTTGAACGTGTCGACCGCCTCACTTATCTTGGAAGTCTCATCAGCCCTCGTGGTCTGGTGTTTGACGAAATCTCAGCACGGATACAGAAGGCTCGACTAACTTTTGCCAATTTGCATCATTTATGGCGTAGGCGAGATACCCTTCTATCAATCGAAGGACGGTTTGCTGCACAGCAGTTCGTTCCGTCCTATTTTATGGCAGTGAGCCATGGCCGGTAAGAGTAGAGGATATTCGTAGGTTACTAGTATTTGATCATAGGTGTCTTCAAAAACATTACTTGTATATCCTGGGACTATCGAGTAAGTAATGTAGTTGTTAGGAAACGAGTACTAGGTAAGGATGGCAACCAATTGATGAAATAGTGAGACTTCATCAGTTGAGATGGCTGGGACACGTGTTACGTTATTGACAAGTGGACTGAGTCATGTTGGTAAGTGTGGACTAGCTGGTTGGGATCCGCGCGATGATAGCAACCGATGGTTGGAGACCTGACTGACATGGCTCAAAACCGTTTGCGATGGTGCAGGTGCATCCACTTTTTATGTTCTCACAAATTTTAATATCCCTAATCCTCCTTGTCTCTTTCCAAATTGATTACACTGGATTATACTTTTTAAATAACATCTTCAAATCCTAATCTTTTCGATTACTGCTTACACTCTTACAGCCTCTACCACTACGAGATTTGAATCGACAACTGCATCTCTGTGTTTATGTGGTGTGGCAACTCGAACTGATGTAAGCACGTACGAAGTTCTGCGTTGTTACTGAATGACTGACTGACTCACATCCCTTATAATCGTATCTGAGATAATTTACTCTGTATTTCTTACCTTATGCTCCACGACTTCCAAGCATACATAGATAGAGTAATTACAATAAATGACTTGCACACTCAATGTTAAGGGTAAGTCAACTCGAGAAGCGATCGTGCCGTGTTTATCAGTGTTTTGCACATTCTAAACAAATGTTAGAAAATGTCAGTGGTTTTAGTATCTACTCAGCTCACAGACACTCCAAAACACATTCCGGTTTGCTTTAAGCACAAAAGTGAACGAAAGCAACGCAAACATAGGCTACTACATTCTACACCGTGGTCATGGTTAGTAGTTGATAACGTAAGTAAAACAGTAAGGACGATGGGTAAAACTATATAGTTGTTTGGATAAGTCCATCCTGGAAGTTTAGAAACTTAGCAAAGTTCATCTTAAAAAAGCTTATCTAATCCCTAACACGATGGTTAAAACAATGATCAGAGCGCCTCAAGTATCACTTCATGTAGATTCCGTCTTTCCGATTTCTCACTTTTCATTAACTTCTTGACTGAGATTAATATAAGAACCTGGATTTTATGTGGAATGAAAATACCAGTAACTAGCCTAAAGCAGGTCAATTCATGTTTCATGTTCTTGAGATTGACTTAAGATAATGCAACTAATAATTAGTATTCGTAATTTTAGGGGACTGATTTTGCATTTGACTTCGAGTGATGAACTTATGTATCTGAATCATCATCGTATGTATACACCATTTGATTAGATATGTGTAATTCAAAAGAATAGCTTACATTACCTTCAGTCGTAAATACACATATCAGATCCTATCATTCATTATATTTGTTTTCCTATCACTTTATTCATATGGATCTTATATAGGTAATATACTGGCTTTTGTCGAAGTGTGCTCATGAAAAACAGCATTTTCAGAGAAGCCAACGCTTTAAGTTCAACAGATATTTATTTAGGTTGATCAACTGCTTCTAATGGGTGATAACATTCGAATTTATAGATTAGTGAACTGAGCTTAATGTCATTTATGCTTCATAATAAAGCGTTCAGTTACCACAAAGAAGCAGGGCTTTACTTGTCCGGTGTTTGAATAAAACAAGGTGTTAGAAGTCATAGGCATGGGAACTAAAAACATACCACAAACTGTCTGGTTTGATGCTTGGCTACGGTTCATGCTTGTGGATTCAATTTAGATTCGATGAATAACCGGCTCGCTTAGTCTTCGATTGTAATCCGTTTCTTGATTAAGAACTCTTATTTCCTCTTCTTTTTAACTTTTGAACCCTCTTGATTATCACTTATTATGATTTGTATTCCATTCCTGTCATCTAGTTTTGCAACCTCAAGTGGTGTCCGTCAAGGATGTCCACTTTCCCCATTTTTGTTTAACTTCATCATAGATCTACTGATGGAAATAACTTTCTCGTCGACTGAGTTCTCGGGTATTGATCTCCTTCCAGGAGGTCCACTTATCGACTTAGAATACGCAGATGACATAGTCCTGTTTGGTGAAGACGCTGACAAAATGCAGAGTCTTCTAGTAGCACTGAGCAACAATACCAGGATGTTTGGAATGCGCTTCTCTCCCTCTAAATGCAAGTTGTTGCTTCAGGACTGGTCTGCGTTAACACCTGAACTAAGGATAGGGAGTGAAGTAGTCGAACGCGTTGACAACTTCACTTATCTTGGAAGTCTGATCAGCCCTAATGGGTTGGTATCGGACGAAATCTCAGCACGGATTCGAAAAGCTCGTTTGGCTTTTGCCAACTTACGTCACCTGTGGCGAAGGCGAGATATCCGTCTATCAATAAAAGGACGAGTATACTGCGCGGCAGTCCGTTCTGTTTTAATTTACGGCAGCGAAACATGGCCATTAAGAGTAGAAGACACTCGTAAGCTATTAGTATTTGACCACAGATGTCTTAGAAATATTGCTGGCGTCTGCTGGGATAACCGGGTAAGTAATAGTGAGGTTAGACGCAGGGTATTAGGAAAGGATGGTAAATCAGTTGATGAGGTTATGAATCTTCATCGACTGAGATGGTTGGGCCACGTGTTACGTATGCCTGAACACCGATTACCACGACGTGCAATGCTATCCAGTATTGGAAATGGTTGGAAGAAAGTTAGGGGCGGCCAAACCAAAACGTGGCATCAGTGCTTGAAGTCACTAACCTCTAATCTGAGCCATGTTGGTAGATGCAGACTACTTGGTTGGGGTCCGCGTGACTATCGTAACCAATGGTTGGAGACTCTTGGTGACGTGGCTCAGAATCGATCACAATGGCGTAGGTGTATACACTCTCTGTCTTCCCTTAAACTATGAGATTAAAATCGCTTCATATCTTTCTTTCTACGAACCAATTCTTTCTTCTTGTACTATATCTCTATATGCAGTCTTTCTCTTATATATTACCACCTTTTACCTAACCACTGTTATGAATCTGGTGTTCATCTTGTTGTGTTGATGCGGTATGGCAACCTGGACCGATGCACACATGTGCCTGGTCCTACGTTGTAGCTGACTGACTATTATGATTTGTATTCCATTCCTACTGAACCCATTACTTAAGCATATGATTGAACTTCGGTCTTGTCTTCCATATAATCTAAGTACATCATGCATTTAACGATAGTACCATAGCCTGTTAGCAACTGATCAAGCATTTTTGATTGATTTGGAATGGTTTAATATACATGTTTTCCCATTATTTTGTTTGAATTTCTCGAGGCAACAGGGCTTTTAACATTTCTTTGATAAGTACGTCAAAATATTTATTAAAATAAAAATAATGAATTCGATTTTGTGTCTTATGACATGTAATCTACTTTACTTTACAGATAACTTTTACTCTGGATAAGGCTGGGGATTCTGGAGTAACGTCACTTATTGTACGTCGAACTTCATTAATCTACTTACTCATCTTCTATAGGAATCCAAGTCAAATTCTTGTTTTTGGGATAAGTCATTTAAATTTATTTATCTCTCATTTGACAAATCATCCAAGTTAGCGGTTTGATGGTAATATTCTGACCTTTTTGCTTAAATAGATCACTGGTGATACACAATTATGATCCAAATTATAAAGGTGTAATTTTTGAAGCCTCTTCTTTAGAAATGGAAGAGGATGGTCAACCTGATATCAAACCCATAGGTTTGATTGACAATATTCAATACGCTCTTAGCTGTTTGCGGTTGGTTACTGACCGAAGCCTCTCGTTGGCTAAAGCAATAAATGCCGTAAGTTTCTTATAGAATTGCATTATATATATATATATATATATATATATATATATATATATATATATATATATATATATATATATATATATATATATATATATATATATATATAATTCTAACTTAAATTAACCCAACAAACTGAACATCTACCTCAACATTTGCTTATCTAACTGAAGAGATTGAATTTGTCAAAGAAAGATGATAAACAAAATATCCTACACTTTGATCGCTCACATTACTACTTATCAAACATCGTAAACCCGAATCCCTGTACAGAATATGTCATAATGTCTGTTAGATGTCGATTTGAAAATCTGCTAGATAAAAGTTATTTACGCATCCACTATTTCGTCATTCATTGACTAGTTACCTATTTTAAACATTGTTAATCGTAAACTTTTTTCCAAGTGTAATGAATGTATTATACGCTTATTTCTTATTCTTTGTTTAATTCTTTCAGATAATATTATCTGAACCGAAACTTATAGAAAAAGTCAAATTTATGAATGTACTGGAACTTCATCGACAACAGTATCTTGTCTATCAACTTCTACGTGAAGTTGCTGAATACTCACAAAATACTAAGGATGAAGAGCAACAATTCTCAGCTCGTAAAGCTAAAAATCACATTGAGCCAAGTGATGATTCACAGTTGCAAAAAGTTTTCGAAATCATCTTATCTCAAATTACTCCTTTTGGTAAGTTTATTTGTCTGTACGAAAATGGTTTGTTGCTTTTCACGTAAAAGCTTCTGAGCAATACCCTGTCAGGACAAACTATTCTCAGTGCTCCCTATCTGTAAAACTTGACTCTCAAAGGTAGAAGACATTCATAGGTTACTACTTCTATGAATTTGGTATTCATTTTGTTGTGCCAATGAGGTGTGTTAACTTGGTCCGATGTATATATGTGCCTAGTCCTACGTTGTAGCTGACTGAGTATTTGAGTATAATTCCATTCGAAATTGGTTGTGTTATTTGGGATCACCGAATGAGCAATGTTGAGATTAGATTCAGGGTACTAGACAAATAAAATAAATTAGTTGACAATATTTTAAATCTTTGACTAAAGTGATTGAAACTCACATCATATGTGGACAGCCACCACTTACCTCGACGCGCATTGTTTGGTGACTTAAATATCGATTGGAAGAAAAGTAGGCTCTGCCAAACGAAGTGTGACATTAGTTCATGAAGTCATTTGCCGTTAGTCCAAAACATGTTGGGTTGCACTGGCATAGTAACGTAAAATTATGTTGGGGATGTTAGATTCCCAGAACTCACTTAGTAAATGCCTTAATTTTATAATATTATTTTGGAAATTTAAATTTCCTCGTTTTCGCACCAAAAGCGCACTTTTCACCTCCATATCGTATTTCCCACTTGGGAGAATCTTTAACGCTATCGGTCCGTTGTGCATTTTTAGTATGCTATTTTTGCTACGCTTCCCAAGGACAGTTTTATGCTGTGTATATACGTTTGATTTGTGTCTGTTATTATTCACTTGTGATTCTGGCTTACGGAATATACTTTCCCGTTCCAAGCTTGGACTTCTTCCTCTAGTTAGCGGGGCTGGGACGCATCAGATAGCTAGCTTATTGGTTTGCGGTCACAAGTCTTTGTTCCGTTCGCATACTAAGTGAACTGGTAATAGCTTCAAACCTAGCAAATTTGGCGACATTGGTTTCGAAAACATGGTTCCTTATAAGCTTGAATTATTACTCTAGCAGCAGTTGAAACTAATGCAAATGTTGACAGACACCAAGATTTCGCCTCTCACACAGCCTAGCACATCTAATGCAACCACAGCACCTTCAGTAGACGGCATCGCAAATATCATTGCTGAGTTTCATTATGATCCTGATGCCAACGTTACTTTTGACATGTGGTTCCTTCATTATGAAGACCTATTTAAATTTGATTTTGCTAACCAAGATGATGCTTGGAAGGTTCGGCTATTACTTCTGAAGTTGGGTCTCAGTGAACTAGACAGATATTGCAACCTAATTCCGCCTCTAAGCCCACGCGATCACTCGTTCTCGGACACTGTCCAGTCATTGAGCCAACAATTCGGAGACGACTCACTATTCAATACGCGCTATCGATGTTTTAAGCTCACTATGAACGGAAATGCTGGTTTTCTCACACATGTGGGTATCGTCAACCGAGAATGTGAACGCTTCCAGTTGAAGTCGCTTACTGAAGACCAATTTAAAGCCCTCATTCTTATCTGCAGCCTTCAATCTCAGAAGTTCAGTGGCATTAGAACACGCTTGCTAAGTCGATTGGACCAAGACCCAAAACTAAGTCTTAATGATATTGCAAACGAATATCAACATCTAATCAATCTGCAGCGTGACACTACGATGGTACAGCGTGGTGGTTCAGATCATACCGAAGTTCATGTAGTCCAACAACCACCCAACCCGCATAAATCTGCCCCAGCGACATCTAGTTCAGGTCAACAGACAAAAACAAATCCTCCTGCCCCATGTTGGCACTGCGGTGCGTGGCATTTTGTTCGAGGCTGTCCATATAAACAACATAAGTGCAGGAAATATAAAGCTGTGGGTCATAAATATGGTTTTCGTCAAAAAAAGGAGCCGGATAGCTCCAGAGCTACCAGAAAACCTGTCCCTAGATCTGGCACAAATTCGTTGAATCTAGTAGCAACCTGTCAGAACTCAACTCCAGGTGAGAGGAAATTTATTACACTTAATATTAATGGGCATCCGTTTAGATTGCAAATAGACACTGAATCTGACGTAACGATTCTCTCACGAAAATATTGGACCGGAATGGGAAAATCTCGCACGGTGCCAACGACACAAAAACCTCGTACTGCGTGCGGTAATTATCTACGTTTGTTGGGACTAGATTATAAAGTTTCTTTTCACGACTCGACGTTTAACGGGGTATGTTACATCACTAGCTGATCTTAATCTACTTGGTTTAGACTGGTTTGACCGGCTACATTTAAATGACGTTCCGTTAAGCACCGTATGCAATCTGGTGAAACAACCTCATGAACATGAAGCATATTTGAAAGAACTAATGACGGATTTTTCAACCATTTTCCAGCCTGTATCGGGTAGGTGCACTGCTATGAAAGCAACATTTCGGTTAAAACCTTGGGCTAAACTTGTCTTCTGTCCAAAGAGACCAGTGCTGTACGCATCATTATCGAAAGTTGACAAAGAACTAAATAGCCTTCAACTACAGGGAGTTATTACACCTGTTTCTTATTCTGCCCGGGAAACACCCATTGTAGTTAAGAAGGCTGATGACACAATCCGAATATGCGCAGATTTTTCCACAGGTCTTAACGCAGCTCTCGAACAGCATCATTACCCACTGCCAGTCCCGGCAGCTTTGTTCACGATGTTAAATGGTGGGAAGTTCTTTGCGAAGCTGGATGTCGCTGATGCCTACCTACAAGTGGAAGTGGTTGAAGATTCGAAAGAGTTACCATAAATACTCATCGTGACTTGTTTCATTACAATCATTTGGTGTCAAAACAACTCCATCTATTTTTCAGCAACTAATGAATACCATTCTATCGGGTCTCCCGGGTGTCGCAACTTATCTCGCAGTCAGTCAGCTACAACGTAGGACCAGGCACATATGTGCATCGGTCCAGGTTGCCATACCGCATCAACACAACAAGATGAACACCAGATTCATAACAGTGGTTAGGTAAAAGGTGGTAATATATAAGAGAAAGATTGCATATAGAGATATAGTACAAGCAGAAAGAATTGATTCGTAGAAAAAAGGATATGAAGCGATTTTAATCTCATAGTTTAAGGGAAGACAGGGAGTGTATACACCTACGCCATTGTGATCGATTCTGAGCCACGTCACCAAGAGTCTCCAACCATTGGTTACGATAGTCACGCGGACCCCAACCAAGTAGTCTGCATCTACCAACATGACTCAGACTAGAGGTTAGTGACTTCAAGCACTGATGCCACGTTTTGGTTTGGCCGCCCCTAACTTTCTTCCAACCATTTCCAATACTGGATAGCATTGCACGTCGTGGTAATCGGTGTTCAGGCATACGTAACACGTGGCCCAACCATCTCAGTCGATGAAGATTCATAACCTCATCAACTGATTTACCATCCTTTCCTAATACCCTGCGTCTAACCTCACTATTACTTACCCGGTTATCCCAGCAGACGCCAGCAATATTTCTAAGACATCTGTGGTCAAATACTAATAGCTTACGAGTGTCTTCTACTCTTAATGGCCATGTTTCGCTGCCGTAAATTAAAACAGAACGGACTGCCGCGCAGTATACTCGTCCTTTTATTGATAGACGGATATCTCGCCTTCGCCACAGGTGACGTAAGTTGGCAAAAGCCAAACGAGCTTTTCGAATCCGTGCTGAGATTTCGTCCGATACCAACCCATTAGGGCTGATCAGACTTCCAAGATAAGTGAAGTTGTCAACGCGTTCGACTACTTCACTCCCTATTCTTAGTTCAGGTGTTAACGCAGACCAGTCCTGAAGCAACAATTTGCATTTAGAGGGAGAGAAGCGCATTCCAAACATCCTGGTATTGTTGCTCAGTGCTACTAGAAGACTCTGCATTTTGTCAGCGTCTTCACCAAACAGGACTATGTCATCTGCGTATTCTAAGTCGATAAGTGGACCTCCTGGAAGGAGATCAATACCCGAGAACTCAGTCGACGAGAAAGTTATTTCCATCAGTAGATCTATGATGAAGTTAAACAAAAATGGGGAAAGTGGACATCCTTGACGGACACCACTTGAGGTTGCAAAACTAGATGACAGTTCGCCATAAGCTCTCACTCGACTAGTAGTGTTCGAGTAAAGAGCCTTTACAAGGTTTATGTACTTCTGGGGTACGCCTTTCAATGACAGACACTGCCACAGAATCTCGCGGTCTACCGAGTCAAATGCTGCTTTTAAGTCAAGAAAGACCACCATCGTCGGACGCCGATAAGTATGCCTGTGTTCTAGAACCTGACGAATGGTGAATATGTGGTCGATGCAGCCACGACCAAGTCTGAAGCCAGCTTGATTTTCTCGTGTTTGCAGTTCACGAGTTTTAGTTAGGCGTCTGATTATTATTGAGGCTAGTATTTTAGATATTATATTAGTTAAACTAATCCCTCTGTGGTTGTCACAGGATGATTTTGACCCTTTCTTATATATTGGGACGATAAATGATTGTGACCAGTCAGATGGAATAACGTCTAACTCCCAGATCTTAGCTAAAATATTAGTCAACCTAACCGCTAAAACTGGACCACCATCCTTAAAGACTTCTGGAGCCAGTCCATCTGGACCAGCAGCCCTTCCTCGTTTCAGATTATCTATAGCCTTTTGAACTTCAGCAAGAGTTGGGGGACCTACTTCAATCTCGATGAAATCTTAATTGTTGCCACATCTCTAGAACAGCTTCAAGAACGCACGACAGCTGTGCTACAATGCGTCAGCCATAACGGATTCCGATTACGCCCGGAAAAATGCCAGCTTTTCTTGAAGTCAGTAAAATACTTGGGATTCATCTGTGATGCCGCAGGTCGCAGACCAGATCATGAAAACATCCGAGCTATAAAACTGATGCCGACTCCCACTAATATATCCGAGCTACGATCATTCCTGGGATTAGTCGCCTGCTATTCAGCGTTTGTTCCGTCGATGCATGGCATACGCCCCGCTAAATCATATTCTGGATAGGAATACCAGCTGGAACTGGACAAAAGAATGTGAAGCTTCATTTTTCAAGCTAAAAACAATCATAAGCTCTGAACTATTACTGGCACATTACGATCCGTCCATGCCTATCATTGTCGCTGCAGACGCTTCAGCTTTTGGATTCGGTGCTGTCATCTCACACCAGTTCCCGGACACAACAGAAAAAGCTATTATGCATGCATCTCGCACATTAACTTCAGCGGAAAGAAAGTACAGTCAAATTGAGAAAAAGGCTCTCGCATTGTGTTTGCAGTACGTCCTTTCCACAAATTCTTGTACGGTCGAAGTTTTACTCTTCTCACTGATCACAAGCCTCTTCTCACAATTTTCGGTTCGAAATCTGGTGTTCCAGCCCATTCTGCAAACCGTCTCCAGCAATGGGCTTTGATACTTTTGGGTTATGACTTTGACATTCAGTACCGGTGCACCCAACAGTTTGGTCAGGTTGACGCCTTGTCACGACTTATCAGCGAACACCATACGGCCGACGAAGATGCAGTTATTGCCTCCCTAATGACATAGGACTATGCGCTATGTTACCTGACAACCGCTATTCGTGCTTTGCTAGTCTCAGCAGCTGGAATGCAATCTATATCCAAGAACGACTCCATCATAAAGAGAGCGGTAAAATACGTCACCAATGGCTGGCCGTCAACTGGACCCAATGGTGACTTGAAGCAGCTTTACCACCGTCGGGACTCATTATGCGTCGTGAATGAGTGCTTGATGCTTGGTAATAGAGTAGTAGTACCAGAGTCCCTAAGATCAAGGGTGCTAAAGCAGTTCCGCACTGGTCATCTTGGTATAAAACGAATGAAATCCATCGCCAGAAGCTATGTGTTAGGATGTGCAGAAAAATATACCAATAGTTATCATGTTAAGTCTAATGTTGTCCTTGGACGCTAAATGTACATTCCCTATTGGTCGATATTTGCTTCACTTGTTTAATATTGTGTAAATGTTGTTTTCTATTTTTATGGTACGATGTGGTCTGCTTGGTTAGTATATAAACAGAGTGTGTTTGAAATATAATGATTCATATCTCAGAGGCTGTGGATTGCGTTCTGAACTCAACTGGCTGGGCAAGACAGCGAAGCAGGGCCAATCGGGACTCTAGGTCGTTCATTACGTGTTTACTTGTCACTGTGATCGATCGATAAGTACGCTGCGCATCCAAACCTGCAGTCTCACCCATTACAACACTATGCTTATTGCTCCCTCATGGACCAACACATCATGGATTTAGTAGGCGAATGCACGCAATGTCAGCAAGCGGCGAAATGTAATGTGACGCCGGTCCATGGCCAAGGCCTGAGTATCCCTGGTCCAGGATACATGTCTATTTTGCTGGTCCAATCAATCAGACTACCTATCTAGTTGTGGTTGACGCCTTTTCGAAATGGACAGAAATTGTCCCCATTATGCCACCGACGAATACCAAAAGGATACAGCTCTTGTCGGAGATGTTCGCTCGCAACGGTTTACCGGATGTAATTGTTTCAGATAACGATTCTCAGTTCACCTCAACACAGTTCCAAGATTTCTGCCGACGGTTATCCGTCAAGCATCTCCGCTCTCCAACCTACCGCCCGCAACAAAACTGCCAAGCAGAAAGATTTGTGGATACATTTAAGAGAGCTCTAATCAAGTTGAAAGGGGGGGACGCCAGTGGAAACACTGCAAAACTTCTTATTCGTTTACAGAACGACACCTAGTGATGTATTACCCGAGTTCTTTAAATAACATCTCCAAACCCTAATCTTCCCGATCACTGCTTACACTCTTGCTACCTCTACCACTACGGGATTTGGATCGACAACTGCATCTCTGTGTTAAGGTGGTGTGGCAACTCGAACTGATGTACGTACGTACGAAGTTCTACGTTATTACTGACTGACTGATTACCCGAGCAGAAGTCCCCAGCAGAAATCCTGATGGAAAGAAAATTGAGGACGGTCCACAATCTGACGCTTCCGAAAACCACACTATTGCCATCACCGATTAAGTTACAGAAGCTGCCAACATACGAGTTTGGGTGTCCGGTGTTCGCTCGGGACTACAGACCAAACCATGGTCCCTGGAGGTCACATTGCGGAGGTCTGCTATTTTGTAATTGTTATAACCTTGAATCGCTTTTACCCCGTTGATACTTGTTATGACTCGACCTTGATCTTTCTAGTCTAAATTATGACCTTGACGTGATAGGGTGAGCGGCTTAACCTTGAGTCTATCACGCGTGAGTTCGAGATGGGGTAGAGAGATAACTATTCTAGAACCTGATTGGTTGGCAAGCACGCAAGTGAGAGAAGACAAGACAGTTGGAACACTTAGCTCTGGATTCTCTGAATTCGGATTAGTACAAAAATGTACATGAATAAATAAGTCAATATCTTGACCACGACGTACAATAATTTGGAAAAATACAGTTATGCCGGAAACTGGCAATTAGGGTAGAAAATACGGTGCAAAATATTATGTTTAAATTACAATATTTTCGGAACAAAAAAGGGTATGGTAGTGAATGATACACAGAACGAAAGCTCATGTTATGTAGAACAAGATAGGGACAAAAATAAATATAAGTGTTTTACAGGGTTTGAATGAAATGAATTAACGTCCCAAGAAAATGGCTTTCGTAGTTGTCTGGACTTCTTAATTCCCGTTCACAACAGTAATCCTCTCTTTTGCTATTAATATCGCAATATTTTATTCAAAAATCATTTTTTCATTATTTTCAGGAGTTAGAATTTTGAATGAAACTACTGTAGTTGCTATTCGGTCGCTTTCGTAACTATTGTTTCAAGAGCGAGAGAAAGAAAGAGTTTAGACTAAGAAAAGACTTCATACTTTCCAAACGAATCAAAAAATTTAATAGTTTAAACATTTGTTTTCAGTTATCAGGTTATCATGTTAATAATGATCAAATATTATTCTATATGTTTATTAAATTCTTTATTCCGATTGCAATCTATGACTATACCCACTGGATTATTTCATATACTGCACCACATTTCTGTAGACTATAATTTATCTAACCTTACTTTTCTTGGCATATGTGTTTTAGTTGGGTTGTTTGATCCAAAAATGTACGAGAAGAAATTACCAACACAGCATTAATAATTGGGCTAGTCTTGCAAAATTGTAACGAATATGTGATAGATCATTTGTTTTAATGAGATTGCGAGAAGTAATACTGTCCTCATTCTATTTCTTTAAAAGGTTCATTACAGCGGATTCCGTACGAAATGAAAGACAATGTAATAAGTGCTAATGTGAGTGATCTTTTTTTAGAAAAATATAATTTTTTGTTATCCTATTCTAGCTGACAAGTGTTTGGGAACTCCTTGTGTATTTGAGTGGTTTTATTCATTTATCAAAGTCAAATATTTAAATGGACATTTCATCGATGCCTAAAAATCTTAACTCATAAGAATTAATCATAATTCTCAGTATAGGGTTTTAGATATTGTTAAGTTTTAATTGAGATCATGAACCGATCAATGTTAGACCACCATTGAAAACGTGGAAGCACTGGATGGCTGATTCGCCCTAGTCTTGGACTCCCCAGCAGTGCGCATCCATGATCCTGCATGCAGGATTCGAATCCAGAACCTTTGATCTCTCAAACCTCAACAATATCCATAACCATATACTAATAATTATCATGTGCTCACTAGTGACTAGTTTCGAGAAGTAATTATCGGAGTTCTGGTGAGAAGCCATGACCAGTGGAGTTCAAACGTATCAGTTGTGAGGCAGTTACCCACCGAAGACAATGGAAGATGGCTGCGCAATATCGTGGATTAATTGAAATTAGACACTAGCACTGTTGGATGTTGTCTCTTAGGTCTAGAGGTAAAGCGCTAACGCGCGAAACCGAAGGCCCTGGGTTTGAATCCCGCGAGCGGGATCGTGGATGTGCACTGGCGTGGAGTTCCAGATTAGGACGAAACGGCCATCCTGTGCTTCCACGTTTTCAATGGTGGTATAACACTGATCAGTTCATGATCTCAATTAATCATAATTTACTGCTTTACTACTCACTCCACTGCTAGGACTGTGAAGTAGTGTATATGTAATCTTCATATTAATTAATATGATTCAAAGCATATGTTTATTTAATAAGTATCAGTTTTTAATATGACAAAAAATTGTTTTATTTTCTTGAGCATTTAGTTTCAGAATATTCTTCTTCTTCTTCCTCCTCCTCCTCCTCTTCTTTTTCTTCTTCTCCTAATTATTATTCTACTATAAGCAGTGGAAGTATTCAGAACTCATGAATATCATATATACTTGAACTATTATGTTAACGATTTTAACATTTTAATCTATTCAATCAACTTCAAATGTTATCATTTTTATATTAGCTTATTGAGCCGAGATACTCCAAGAAAATTGAGAGTATCTGATATGAATTTCTTAAGTTCATATTATAATCATCGTAATATTTTTGAATGTATTCACCTTGTAATATATGTTCTCAGCAGTAACTTTTTTTTCATTGTTCAGTTTACAGTTCGTTTCTTGAATACATCTGAAGAAGGCTTATATCATCTGTACTTTCATAATTGTGCTGAATTAAATGTAGAATCTGGTAAACGTCATTCAGTTAACTTAACAGTAAGTTTTGACTTTGTTGAAGATAATGATGTGATCTATGCATTAAGCAGAGACTTGTGCACTAGGGCTAGTGAAATACCGTTTATGTGAGAGACAGTGTTATTAATCGACTGCTTAAACTGACGTAGGTGTGACGGGGCTCAAACTTCAGTCAGTCAGATACAACGTAGGACCAGGCATATATATGTATCGGTCCAGGTTGCCATACCTCATTAGCACAGCAAGATGAACACCGGATTCATAGGAGTGGTTAGGTCAAAGGTGGTAATATATAGGAGAAAGATTGCAATAAGGATATAGTACAGGAAGGAAGAATTAGTTCGTAGAAAGAAAGATATGAAGCGATTTTATTCTCTTAGTTTAAGGGAAGACAGAGAGTGTATACACCGAGGCCATTGTGATCGATTCTGAGCCATGTCACCAAGAGTCTCCAATCATTGGTTACGATAGTCACGCGGACTCCAACCAAGTAGTCTGCATGTACCAACATGGCTCAGACTAGAGGTTAGTGACTTCAAGCACTGATGCCACGTTTTGGTTTGGCCGCCCCTAACTTTCTTCCAACCATCACCAACACCGGTTAGCATTGCATGTCGTGGTAATCGGTGTTCAGGCATACGTAACACGTGGCCCAACCATCTCAGTCGATGAAGATTCACAACCTCATTATTTGATTTACCATCATTCCTTAATACCCTGCGTCGGACCTCACTACTACTTACCAGGTAATCCCAGAAGATGCTAGCAATATTTCTAAGACATCTGTGATCAAATACTAGTAGCTTACGAGTATCTTCTACTCTTAATGATCACGTTTCGTAGCCGCAAAGTAGAATAGAACGAATTACTGCACAATACACTGGTCCTTTAATTGATAGACGGCTATCTCGCCTTCACCATAGGTGACGTAATTTGGCAAAAGCCAAACGAGCTTTTCGAATCCGTGCTGAGATTTCGTCAGACGCCAATCCATTAGGGCTGATCAGACTTCCAAGATAAGTGGAGTTGTCAGCGCGTTCGACTACTTCACTCCCTATCCTCAGTTCAGGTGTTGATGCAGACCAGTCCTGAAGCAACAACTTGCATTTAGAGGGGAAGAAGCGCATTCCAAACATTTTGGCATTGTTGCTCAGTGCTACCAGAAGACTCTGCATTTTGTCAGCATCTTCACCAAACAGGACTATGTTATCTGCGTATTCTAAGTCGATAAGTGGACCTCCTGGAAGGAGATCAATACCCGAGAATCCAGTCGACGAGAATGTTATTTCCATCAGTAGGTCTTTGATGAAGTTAAACAAAAATAGAGAGAGTGGACAGCCTTGACGGACACCGCTTGAAGCTGCAAAAGTAGATGACAGTTCCCCATAAGCTCTCACTCGACTAGTAGTGTTCGAGTAAAGAGTCTTTACAAGCTTTATGTACTTCTGAGGTACTCCTTTCAATGACAGACACTGCCACAGAATCTCGCGGTCTACCGAGTCAAATGTTGCTTTTAAGTCAAGAAAGACCACCATTATCGGACGCCTGTGTTCTAGAACCTGACTCAATCGTGCAGTCTGTTAGTTGGAAGTCAAATGCTTCAATCACTGTGATCTTTTTTCTAATTTGCTGTGTATAATGTAAAAAGCTCTTTTAATAGAGTTTTTTAAATAATTTTTGATCATTTTAAATGCAATTCTACTCATTAACGTTCCTTGATTATGCACTTAAGTGGTATTTGAAAAGTCAAATTCTCTAGATTCTCATTGATTGTGATTACATGTTCCGTTCGGTGGTAGTTGAGACTTGGTGCGCAATGTGTCTTCACTGTTTGTTAAGCGATAAGATGTACATTTCTTATGCCGCAGGTAGCATAAAGTGATAAATCCAAATAAGGGTTTCATTTCTGTGCATGTGTTCTCATGAAAGAAATATGACTCACAAAATAGGTGTAATGGTGAATACATTTAATAAACTCATTCATTATTTTCAAGCTAAACATGCAACCTGATTGACTTTGAAGTAACACTTTACACTTGGAAGATGGAGAATCCGTTCGAAACATCAAAATCACTATCATTCTATGTCGGTTAATACCATATGAATTGCATTTTATGAAGTGTAAAACCAGCAGATTTCATCTTTTAAATAACGAAATATCAGGTTAGTTTGTGTCATTTACTTGAACTAATTACAACGAAACTGTTTAATGCTTACTCTGTAAGTATTTAAACTAATTTTCAGGAAGAATATGTACATTCACTTATGTAACTGGTTCGCAAATGTGAATGATATGACTCTCATGAAAAGGGATGTTTTCCCCGTTTCTAAAATTGACTTTGTTTGCATAAGTTTAGTAACAATATGTTTTATTTTCATAACTTAGTTTCTGTTTTGTATCTCTTTATAGTTAAAAATGGTTGAGAAGAATGTAAACAGTTATTTATCTGCTGGTCAACAACCATTGCCTATGCTTTATGCAATTTCTTGTTTGGCTTATTTGTCCCTTAGTATTTTCTGGTTTGTTTACCTTCGCAAATCAAAGTAAGCACTGGTTTCCTATTTTCTGCAATAAAATCTGCTTACAAAAATAATATTGAAATTGATCTTAAGCAGCTATTTTTTGAATTAACAAACTTTAACTAACTGACCTATTATTACATGGGATTTTGTCACACCACCAAGAATTAGATGCAGTTTTTCTTAGATTAGTCAACAAAATCAATTTAATGTTTTGTACACAAACTCTTCCGGATTAATTTTAAAATTTATGTACACAAAAAGTGGCTGTAGGGTCACTTATTTCTGTCCATTATTCTGTTGTACAGTATTTGTTAATATCTATGTTATTAAATGGTAAGATCTGAATTCCATAAAGTATGATTTTGTAAGTAATCCTTATCCTGTCATGAATCAAGGAATGTTTATTCATAGTTCCGGTTAATGCATATTGAAAACTTTCACAGTTTTAAGCTTGTCTTATTTCCTATCATTACAATATATTTTCTAATGTGATCGACTGACAGAAATGAATAGTTAGTTTTTTTGTTGCTTTCATTGTAGCTCATCATTTTCATTACTAATTAATCTTAGCATCTTGATCCGATGTTTTATTTTCAACATAAACAATAGGTTTATTTCCTTAATCGAGATCTTTTATCATTGATTTCGTTCTCTAAAGTTCATTCAATTTTAATCCAATAATCGTTTTCATCAATGAATTATCAATCTAGCTATTTATTATCTCATAATTCCATGAATTTCCTCAGTTAATAATTGTTTTATCATGATATTTACATATATATCTATCGTAGAGTAAATAATCTAAGTATCTTGATTTATCCAAAAATAATTCAATCCAATAAAATGATTTCATGGGATTTTTTCCCTTTTCATTAATACCTACTTCTGTCTACTTGTTATTTAATTTATTTTTTGTTTGTTTAGAAATTCGGTTTATCGAATTCATTATCTCATGTTAGCAGTTACTATTGTCAAATCAATTTCACTTGGCTTTCATAGTGTAAGTTATAAAACAAACAAGTATGTATTCATAATCCATTTTGTTTTTTAAATTTTTTTTTAATTTAGAATAAACTTACTTTCCTTTCAAGGGACAATTTAACATGTTTATTGTACAGTTGTTTTTTTATGTTTTAAATAGAGATATTGTTTGTTGACATTTGAACAAGAAATTCTTTTGATCATTAACCTTCATTTTAGATGTGGTTCATAGCATAGTTATGATAAAAATAATTCTGTTGATGTGAAGAAGCAAGTCCAGTCAATGAAAGTCGAACGCCTCAGCCAATAGCCACAGATCATTAAGTATGACTCCGACAACACATGTAAAATCCTCTTTCTTTTCTTACTTATGAGTGATTTATGAATTTATTCAATGAATATGAAAAATTCCATTTCTTAATTTTCTTCCAATATATTCTGTACGTTCTATACACTAGAAAATAAATTTAAGCTACAGTATGTCTAAAAGACATTTTACCAAATGTCATATCATTAGTTTATAGAATGGAACTCATTAAATCCATAATGCTTACATAATCATAATCGCTTAACATAAGATCATTAGCATTAGTTTTTTATCAATAACAATCTGTTTTATCACTGTTTACCACTTTTTAGAAAATGATTATTTGTTTTATTTGTAACTGATAATGAAATGTTGTTATTATTATTGTTTCTTTTATTTAATTTTAGGTAAATTATTATGTGATTGGGAAACATGGTGCTCATGAAGAAAGTTGGGCTGTCATGTATTATATTACTCATATGTATGTGTGTTTATTTTTGTGTATTTATTTGTATTACCAGTGTAAAACTTTTTCAATTTCTTTCCCCTTAAAACAACAAAATGTTGTCTTCCACACTATAGAAGTTATTCCAAGCAGTTATTGGTAACTTCACTGATCTCATATTAGTCAGTCATCTAAGTTGATTGATCCTATCTTGTCTGTTGTGACTAATTGGTTTGCCGGTATTTATGCAGCAATTCTGACTTACAAGGCATTAAGCAAAACTTTTCTGAGTAGTGAGCATTTTGTTGGTTAGGATTAATTACCTATCGAATTTACAGTTAATTAATATATTAGAGAATATTTTGAATTTTCTAATTCAATAAAACAATGTCACTCAACAATGTTTAATTCTTTACTATAAATTACAGTGTGAATAGTAGGAAGTTATTCTGCATTTTTATAATAAATGTGTTTTAAATTGATCGTTGTTATAGTCCGGGTTAGTCTGTAAGAATCATATGATAATCCCGTAATGCAAAGACCATTGCCCTCAACGCATACCATACGCTGGAAAAAAACACTAGTTAACGTATGACATATTAATCTTATTCTTATCATCAGTAGTATTAGTACTCCAACAACTAGAATTATTTTTAGAAAGTAGTTGTCCGCTTACTTTCATTTTTATTCAGTAGTTAGCCAAAACTTTAGCTATAGTCATTTAATTGCCTGCACCATCAACATATTGTACCTTTTTAGGAAAAAAACTAAGAACAGATTTCATTGGTGAAATATTACCACTTGATTCTTCACTTGCAAACACATTTTTCTTGATGTTTTGTATAATTTCACCAAAAAAATAAGTTACTACTTAGATTGTATATTTTCTTATATTGAGTAAGAAAAAGGCCATAGCATGAGTATTCATGTTTGAGTGACAGAATCCTGATTGCATTCATTGAATTTCACTAACCAATTTGAGTAACATGGAATCAGCAATGATTTTTAAGGTAGAGTGAATTTGTTTTGTTTACCCGACTTCTTATCAACTGATCATGATAGATCTAACTTTAAAAAATGGTAAAAATCGAGAAAAGAGTATCAATTAGATTTAATACAATTGTGGATCGATCCCGGTTATAGCAATTCAAATCAACAGAACAAAAGGCAGATTGAAACAACGCGTATATTTAAAAAAATAGTAATAAAATAAATGATTTCAACGGTACAGAAGTAAAAGTATCAAAGAAAATCAGTAAATAAATGCTAAGCTTTATACTGAAATAATTTGTTCAAGATATAGAGGGATACAGAAAATGTTGAACCTGGGACACGTGTCACACTTTACATCAGGAGAGGAAGTTATCTAGATGAGTAACGAAAAAATGTAAGAAAAGAAAGAGAGGCGAACGTTTTTGGTCAATAAAATGTATGGGATAACAGTGTAAGAATGAATACATATACTCTCATCGGACAAGTTTTGAAGAAAATATCACGTAAGTATTCCACGCATCAGTTCAAATGACCTCACAAACAACAACTAAAACTCCTGTACCTTTCTACGTGATTAGAATTAGTGGTTACTTACTTCATGAGCCAATATCGTACACTGATGTGTCATAAAGTTGAATGAATAAAGCATTAGTTGCTCTGAAGAGAGATTACACCCTTCTTGAACCCCATCCGACGTAGTTATTACACACTGTATATAGGCAAGCAGAATTGTAAAATTATATTTTAAATCATTAGTAATTAGTGTGGAATACAGACAGAGAAGATAAGTTTGGAAAAGCTGTGGATACTAATTATTGGGTTGTATATTCCTTAAAAAGCAATCAAATATCATACAATTTAAATCGATTTAACTGAGATCTATTCATATAACGACATTGAGTCATCTTGAATTATTGGTTGATATTATGTGATTATATATGTTCACATGGCCTTATCCGTTTTTAACGTATTTTAACTAATACTGAGTGGGTTGGAGATTGCTGGTCTGTGGTCTATGCTCCACTGGGAGTCACAGAAGTAAGTAAGTAACTAATACTTTATAATTTTCTTTTTCGCTGATCCTTAGGTTATGGTAGTTATCGGTTATTGTTTTTTTTTAATTTTAGTATTCGAGGTGCACTTCTGTTTATCACTATATTACTGATTGGTGCTGGTTGGGCCTTTATCAAACATATGTTAACACCGCGTGAACGTAATGTGTTCCTGATTGTAGTACCTCTTCAAGTGAGTTTGTTGGTGCGAAATTGTTTTCAAGAGGAACAATTTTTTTACACATGTATGTTGTATGAAATTCATCTCCGAATTTCCATTAATAACACATTACGCTTAGTTCTCTTGTGTGAACGTAATAGTGCATCGATTCGCGTTCTTACACCCCGAGGTAATATATCACCATGACAATGTGCAACACAAAGTTTATCAAGTAACTGTTATATTGCGCTAATTAATTTTAATTAAAACCCCTACCTCATCGTTTCGAACACAAACCTGCAAGCATCTTTTTGTGTGAGAGCATTTTCCCATCTTTCAAGACTTTAGGAATTAATTGACCGCATCACCTCCAATAGTGAGTGTGGCCTATAACTTGATAAATAAATCTGTTTGTGACTGCCTCTCTGTATTAGCTAGCATTAGTTGTTATTAGTCATTTCATTATTATTTGAAACACTTACAATTAATATGTGAAAAATATATTTGAAATATTCTCAGCGATTGAAATTTAACTAATTCCAACATTTCGTCCAGCTAACTTGTCTGGACTTCTTCAGGGTAATAATCAAAATTATCAAAGAAATATATAGCTTTTAACAATCAGGATTATACTGTGTTAAACCGACAATATATGGATGTTGATTTTTTGTAAAATAGGATAAAATAAAATTCATGTGAAGAAATCATCTACATGGAAATAATTAACTGAGTAACAAATCGTATGTGTGTGAGTGTGTAGTTATGTATGTATGTGTGAGACATTGATATGAAGGAATAAATAAAATTCAAGTTCAAGGATGAAAATTTGATAATGAAACATCGATGTACATGTCAAAACGTAAATTGTATTGTTTAAAAACTCATTGAATTCTTTCAAAAATAATAACGATGCAAGTGATATTAAAAAACAGGTTTAAACAAGAGATAGGTTCCAAATTTTTTACTTGTCAAACAAAATTTGCCAGGTAGTTGCCAGTTGAATACCATCTTTTCTGTTCAGGCTGTTCTTGTTCGCCCATATATGCAGCGTTTCTGCTGTCAATCTTTCTTTATGAGTGTTAAAACCTTTCTGAAGTATTTTGGTCCCTTCAAAATTAATCTTGTGTCCTGTTTCTAACGCATGTAACGCTATCGCTGATTTATTTTCAAGTTTCTTTAGATCAATCGAGGATTTTGGAACATTTTTCAAGCATTGTTTGTGTTCCTTCAATCTTACATTCAATTACCTGGATGTTTCTCCAACATAGGTAGCATTACAGTCATGACAGTGAATCTCATATACAATGTTCTGTTGTTCTTCCTTTGCTAACTTGTCCTTAACTTTCACTAATGTCGATCTTAATGTGTTATTCACTCTAAAATACACTCTTATATCATGTTTGTTTAGAATCCGTTTGATTTCTTCTGATGTTTCACTACGGTAAGGCATGACTACGGTGTACTTCCATTCTTTTCGTGTACTTTCTAGTTTAGTTTTTCTTTCATTTTTAATAACCTTCTTTAAAAACCTTTTTGGGTAGTTGTTATCCCTAAGAGTAGAAAATACTTTATTTAATTCGGTTCGTTGGTCTTCCTTGTCTGTAATAATCTTAGTACTTCTGTTCATTAGATTTTTTACCACATTAATTTTCGTGCTCTGTGAATGGGCTGAATTAAAATCCAAGTATCTCTCGGAATGTGTTGATTTTCTGTAAACATTTATTTTTAACTTCTTATTATTGTGTCGACGTTCAACCAAACAATCTGGAAATGTTAGTTTGTGGTCAACTGATTCTAGTTCCTTAGTTAGTTTAATGTTTTCAGAAATGCTGTTTACATTGTTAAATAGTTCTTCCAGACCATCCTGTTTATTGACAATAAAAATATCGTCTACATACCTTAACCATAACTTTGGTGAACATAAACTTTTTGCGATTGCACTAGTTTCTAGGGAATGCATGAATAAATTCGCTACAATCGGAGAAACTGGTGAGCCCATTGCTATACCCTCTTTCTGTCTGTAAAGTTGACCTCGAAATATGAATAAGGTAGATCTTAAACATAATTCTAAACATTTTATAACCTCTGATGGATCTAATGGGCATCGTAAATTCAAATCTAAATCAGATTCTAAACAATCATTGATAATATCTATAGCTCGACTGATAGGTACATTAGTGAATAAGAAAGATACATCAAAACTTGCCATTATTTCGTCTTCTTCTATATCGATGGTATCAATTAAATTCTTGAATTCCATAGAGTTTTTAGTTCCATGATTAATCCGTTTTTCATGTGGTTTGAGAATCTTAGCTAAATATTTAGCTAGATTGTAAGTCGGTGAATTTGTATAGTCTACCACTGGTCTAAGTGGAGTATTATTCTTGCGGATCTTTGGTAGTCCATAAAATCAGCATGGATTACAACTCTTTGGATATAACATAAACCATAAGGATGATCCTAGCTTAGCTTTTAATGACTGTAAGAGTTTGCTAGTTTCCGCCTTGAGTTTATTAAGAGTCGTTCTACTTTTTGTTTCTTTGATTTGTTCATATGGACCCTCTTGTAGATGTTCCTTGGCTTTCTTCTCATACTCTGTTTTATCCATAATAACTGTAGTATTACCTTTATCTGCTCTCGTTATTATGATCGTTTTGTCCTCTCTCAGCTGTTTTAATGCGTAATATTCATTTTTATTTATGTTAGGGTTGTGAGGTTTCTGATGTAATAATGTGTTCATTATTTTATTCCTCAGTTCAGTCGCTGTATCATTCAGGAGTATATTCAGCGCTGGTTCTATTGTTGGTATAACATTGAAAGGTGTTAATTTATGTCTATTTATATTGAAGTTGAGACCCTTTTTAAGTAATGATACTTCATGTGTGTTGAGAGGTCTATCCGATAAATTAACAATTATTTTATTCATATCATGTGTGTTAGACCTATTTTCGGTCTGTTGAACTTTGGTGTTTGATGAATGTTTCAATAGTTTTTCAAACTTCCTAATTTGTCGTTGTTTTGATGATTGATAATAAAATTGTTCTCTGCGTTTGAAAAATCCAATTATATCTGATCTTATTTCGTTTGGTGCGATAACTGACAATATGTCACCGATATTACAAACCCTTGAACGTAGTGCCTCCGAATTCATAGTGGCCTTGTGTATACGTTCTCTAATAAATGCTCTAGTAGCTGATATCGCCGCTTTGATTGACCGAATAGAATTGTCCGGAGATTTGACCATCAGAGATTTTTTGGAAAAACATTTTGTTTTAAGCATCGTATATTAAAAAATCTGTGATTGTGCCAGTTATGTATTTTCTTTGATAATTTAATTCGATTGGAAAATAATTTATACGAATATTCGTCAAGATTAGAACGAATAGTTTGACAGTAATTGAGCGCCGAGTATAGAGAAGTCATTAAATGTGAAAACTACATTTGAAATATTCTCAGCGATTGAAATTTAACTAATTCCAACATTTCGTCCAGCTAACTTGTCTGGACTTCTTCAGGGTAATAATCAAAGTTATCAAAGAAATATATAGCTTTTAACAATCAGGATTATACTGTGTTAAACCGATTTTTTGTAAAATAGGATAAAATTGTAGTTAACTGACTCATTTTATCCTATTTTACAAAAAATCAACATCCATATATTGTCGGTTTAACACAGTATAATCCTGATTGTTAAAAGCTATATATTTCTTTGATAATTTTGATTATTACCCTGAAGAAGTCCAGACAAGTTAGCTGGACGAAATGTTGGAATTAGTTAAATTTCAATCGCTGAGAATATTTCAAATATATTTTTCACCTGTAATGATTTCTCTATCCTCGGCCCTGAATTACTGTTAAACTATTCGTTCTAATCTTGACAAATCTTTCTATAACTTATAGTTAATATCGAAGAAAATTTGTTTTTGTTTCTGAACATTTCTTGCTGAACATTTCTTATTGTGTAGAATATCTGTATACATATGTGTGTTTTATTGTGGTGTTTTTACTAATAATGAGGAAATCATTGGATACATCAATTTAACTTTATTGAAAATTAAGTCAACTATTGGAAATCAGAGATATTGCGCAACTATTTTTTAATGCAATTAGTGTGTAGTTGGATCATATACGACACATTTGGACATTACTAATCGCGATTTTTTATTAGAACTCCAAATTAGTTACTAGTGTGTACATGATTATTATTAGTGCGAGGAGCCTTTAGGGATTGCTGAATTTTGTAGTTTAGATCATGAAGTGACCTTACTTTAATAACCATTGAAAAACAGAATATACCGAACAGTCGTTTCGTCCTAGTTTGGGGCTCCTAAACATTCATTCTTAAACGTTCATTTTTAACCTCACCAAGGATGGTCGCAAAGTTTGAAATGCAAACTGTAGTGTCAGTTACTATGTTAAGCTCATTTAACTTATTCTAGCTTTTGGACAGGCTAATTCATCCATTATTCTTGAGTCACGTTTTGACCTTGTTAATTATTCACTTACCAACCCTGACTTTTTACATGAGCATGTGCGTGTACATGTCTTTTCAATGTTTTAACCTTTTAAGAGTTTCTTATTTAAATCTACATACTCCTTCATTATCTTCATTTTTTTGCATAGGTTTTAGCCAATATTGCTACTATAATTATTGAAGAGTCTGAAGCTGGTGCAGCTCGTTATGCTACATGGAAAGAAATTTTCATTTTTGTCGATTTAGCATGTTGTGGAGCAATTTTATTCCCTGTTGTCTGGTCTATTAAACTTTTGAAAGCAGCTTCTCAAACAGATGGTAAAGCAGCTATAAATCTGCGTAATCTACGGTTATTCCGTCATTTCTACATTCTGGTAAATTCGAATGTCTTTTCACTTCCATGAGATGTTTAACTTACAAATTTCATATACTTATTAAGATTCTAAATATTTTTTTATTATTGTATAATGAAACTATATTTATAAATGTTAGTTTGATTTAAATTATTATGATTGTTGAGAATTCATACGTAGCATTAAATTTAATCGAATCCTCAACTAATCATCCATTTCTATAACATGGAATTTGAAAATACATTCGTCACTTAAAATTTTGGTCATTTCTAAAATTATTAGTTATTTTTATATCATATTCATCTTTTATGATAGTGTACAGTAGGATAGTATACCTAGACTAATTATCGTAGAATACTGTATGTACTTGAGCTATGATGGATACCGAGTGGTTGGCTTAAAATTAAAAATACTCGATTCCTAGTCATTGAGTTGGATTCTCGAAGTTCACCCTATCTACTTGATTTTATGCCATGGTTAATCAATAATTAACTTTCACACGTAGAAGCTCAAACAAAAACTGTATTTGATCATTTAAGCTATGAAACTTTCTGTGCATTGCGTAATAGAATCGACAGTGTTGGACATTGATCTAATTATTACACGTCTTAATCTGTTATTGTTCCACACATGGTTCTATGCACACATGTGAATTAAACATTATGGTTTTACAAATTTTTGAAAAGCTTTAGCTTTGTCTACTCTTAGTACATATGTTCTTTATTCTCGGCTTAGAGATTAGCTTGTTATAAAGATGTAGTAGTGATCACTGTTACAATTCTGCGATCTAAATACCACTGTCTTATATGAGTTTTATGTTAGTATCTATGTTTATATGATTCGTATGCTTTGTTTTTATTTGCTTATGGTTCGCCCTCAACTACCAATGGTAAGATTCATTAGTGTATATTTCTTTGTCTTGGAATTTTTAGTGGATATTTTGCAAAATTGGTTCATTTAATTTGGTCAACATCAAGTAGTAGAAACATGGTATTGATTACGATCTGGTGATATATTAACATAAATAGTCATCCACATTAAACTAAGAGTCTCAATTTAACGAGTATTTATTTGTCGAAGTACAACACCCTTTAACATAAAGGAAAGTAGTTTACACTCTATTAACAGTTTATTAACCCATGTGTAAGACGATTTATTACCTGGGGAATGAATTCTAAGTAATAAAATTGTGTGGAATTACACTTTACAGTTCTGAAAAGGTTGATAATACAAACACTGAACTCTTGAGTAGTATTGTTTTTTAATTCAACTGTTATGCATACGATTGAGTAGTATCTTTAATATCCTACTGTTTCTCATTTCACAGGTCATTTGTTACGTGTATTTTACACGTGTCATTGTCTACCTGATGACAATCACTGTAGTCTATTCGTATTCATGGCTTGTCGAATTATTCAAGGAAACGGTGACTTTCATTTTCTTTATTTCAGTTGGTTATGAGTTTCGTCCAGTTAATGATAATCCTTATTTGCTCGTTTCTGATGAAGATGACGATGAAGATACTGTGATGGAACGTATGCAAATGGAAGATATGTAAGTAGTATTATTTTGGTTTGTGTACACAATCTTATGACTTAACTTTTTCATCTCCAATTCCATTCTTTCTCTTCCAGAATTACGTTTCTCTCGTTTAAAGTTCTATTTTAGTTCAAATTCATTTCTTCTCTTTTGCTCCCTATCTTGTTAATTTCTCCTTTCTTTAAGAATGAATATTATTCTTTTTAAATAAGTTGTTGGTCATCGTAACGTAATAGCTTGGTATTTAAGTCCAAGGATTAATTAAGCGGTTCTAAGTGTATCCAATTGACGTGTTCATAATAATTATCATAAAAAATGTCCATCCTGTTTTTTAACTTCTAGCTACTACTACTACTACTCTTAACACTTTCGCTTCTTAAATAATAATAATAATAATAGATTTTCCTCCCTTTCAAACCATGTGTAAATAAAAGGTTGATATTCCTTTTGTATACAGAATAAATTGTAATGTCATTTAATTAAATATAATAATTATTGCTTATAGTATTGACCATTTTATAATCACATGTTTTTTATCCAATAATAATTCATTGAAAATAAATTAAAATATCCTTAATTCATCAACAAGGTTTGTAGTGGTAAAGAAATTCCCAGAATAAATAGTTTCGTAAGCCTTCAACATTTGATTTTGGCTCCATTGGTTTTAATTGACACATCGAGCTGAAGGCACTCTGTCACGCATCTTCACCAGATCACGAGTGGGTACGCCGTGCTGCACATCTTCTACAACTGTTAGCCAGGTTAGACGCTTTACGAAATGTCGATAGCCTTTCAAATATAACTTCGAAACTCTTCACTTCTGATTTGACTGGGTTGACATACTTCGTTTATAAAGATGTTACTGGTAAAGTCGTTGGCAGACACCGAATACTAGCAGCATTTTTAGTGATGAACCCGACGTAATCTGGTACACCAATTCGTAAACTATGAGTCTATTCCTCTTTGGAACAGGCTTTAGTTAAATTATAGAAATGGTTAAGAAGGAAAGACGTAATGTTTAATCTGCTAATGAACACAATAGGAAAACAAAATGTTAATATTTTTTTCCCACACTTTTTTAGATGGATGATAGGATTTGGTTACATAAAATGCGGTAGATGTATTTATTGAATGGATTATATTTACATTTATTTACTTTCTCTTTATTATTCACACGCTGGTTTCAAATATTATTCTTATTCTTACGTAACAATAACTTGAATATGTAAATATGAATAATTTCAAAATGAAACGTTTTATCAGTGCTGAACTCTTATGTTTTTCAAATAATTATTCGATGATAATCAGTAAAACGTCAGATTCTTTAATATACATTTACAAGATCTGATCAGACATTCTATAAGGTCTACACCTTAGTTGACATATTACATCACTAAAAAAAGTCTTATTTATCCAGAATAAATTTCAAAAAGTCAAACTTATGGGTACGAAGATGACTTTTCAGTATAGGGTTGTGGAGATTATTAAGTTTTTGATTGAGATCATGAACCGATTGATGTTAGACCACCATTGAAAACGTGGAAGCATTGGACGACCGTTTCGTTCTATTGCGAGACTCCTCGGTAGTGCGCACCCACGATTTTGCTCGCGGTGTTTGAACCCAGGGCCTCCGGTTTCGCAAGCGAACGCTTAACCTACTTAACCACTGAGCTAGCGTCCAACGGTGTTAATGTCTAACCTCAACCACTCCACGAAATTGCTCGACCATCTTCCATTGTACTGAGATAGATACTTGCTTCTACCCGACACGAAATAACTCCACCGGGTTAAGCGTTCGCGCGCGAGACCGAAAGCCCTGGGTTCGAATCCCGCGAGCGGGATTTATTTAAACGTATAAATATCAGTACAATGAGGCACCAAATATATATACGCCACGCATCTTTACTCGGTTTGTGTAAGGACTGAAATACTGTCCGGGTATAATATCTGATATATCCTAATTATGCCATTAAATTTCACAGATATAGAGTTCTTAACTAATACTCATTATTTCGGTTTCTTGTTTACTTGGAAATATTAACCTCTACGTTCTTATATTTAGATGATTGTCGATCAGACTTGAGTAAAAATAAATAGTTTTACAAATAAGAATAAAATGTACTTAACTTGTTATCTGTTACTTGTTTTGTTTAAAATGATTAGTTCTATAATAGGTTGTGCATGTAATCCTATAAATGTGTTTCATTATTTTCCCTTTTACTTCCATAGATGGTCTCAGTCTGGTTTAACAGATGGAGTGACACGAGTACAAAGATCCCAGTCCAAGCGTAAATCAAATATTCCAATGAAAACTTATCCAAAAAGTCAAGATAAAGAATCTTTACTACAAGGAGTAGAAAATGCATAGTTCTATTCTAAATATATGCTTCTCAATCCTTTCCCATCTACTATTATCAATCTACACTGAAAAACAGATAAAAAATAAAACGATTTTATGTGTATACACGTTTGTGTTGTGCTATTACTACTACTTCTTTTGCTACCAACTATGTGATTTTCTTTGGTTATCTTATTTCTGTTTTGCAGTTTTATAAACATGTATAGTAAATATCCAAGTGTAGATGCGTATGTATGAGAAATTCATCCCTATTTCCTCTCCCGCCCCAAAAAAACATTTCTGGCACTTTTCTGATCTTATATCCACTCATGTTGTTTTCCTAACAGACATTTTGTACACACTGATTCTTCTTTTATGGTTATTGTTTTTTTTCTTCATACAATTATGTTCGTGTGTACGAGGCCTTCTCTCTCTCTCTTCTGTTCTCTCATATAAATAACGTTTATCACTTCCAAACAAATCTTTGAGAAAAATAAACTCATCTATCTTGTCATTTTTTAAATAAAGTATACTCAATGCATGTAAACTAATCATTATATTGAGTGGATTTAAATAATTCTCCACAATAAAAACGACAGACAACGGTAAATTTTGATAGAAGATGAAGATTATCAGACCTATGTCATATACTTGCGCAATACATAGTTTTTAAGTACATTTGTGATCAGATTGTCCGAAATGTATTGCGCAAAGATATTACATAATTCTAATAACCTTCGTCTTCTCATCGTACTATCCAAATTTATCAAAGGAACTAATTGTTTTAGACAACAGTAAATTGTTTACATCAAAATGATTAGTTTTATTCTGTTTTACTCCCGGATTTTGTATTTTGATTGTTACTATCACTAAATCCTGTAATAAGATAACTTACAGTGCAGATTTTTATTTGTTCGTTTCTTATTTTAAACTTCTAATTCATTTTCTTGTTTGCATCAAAAAATAAAATTAACTGTAGTTTTCTCACTTCCACTATCATATTAAAAATAATAGCTGAAATAAGATTTTGTTTGTATAATGCTCTGTTGTATTTTATTTATTTAAACACATAAACATAGGTACATGAAGGAACCAAATAGATATGTGCCACACAAATCATTCGATTTGTGTGAGAGCTGGAATACTGACTGGGTACCCGAACCGAAGCGGATAGTTTTCTTAGGGGACTACACCCCGAGCCTTTGACATAAATGTCTAATCCACAAGGCAGTGCAGCAACGTAAAGAGATGCAGTCTCATGGTAACCGGTGACCAACAAGAGGTTCGTACACCATTTATTCCTTTAGAATACTGGAGTCCCTGTGCACCATTGGTTTGGAATCAGGGTTTTCCAACTCCCCTAGGTGGATCTTCCGTACCCATCAACCCGGTTAAAGCACCGGACATTCGCTTTTCTTCCTCTGAATTTCATAAACACCCCTGCTGCGAAAAGCAGTGAGTAGGAGTTCCTTGGTAGTGGTTGTATACGCGTGGCCGTGTGAGAGCATTTCGAGACGTAAAGCGGACTCTCCCTACCCTCTGCTGTACCAGGGCATTTGGGGACTACGTATCTGGGTGGCATTCAAACCCACGTCCACATCGTGGACCAGAACACTTGAGTCTAACGCTTCAGACCGCTCGGTTACTCAGACGTTGTAATTAATTGATCGCTGGACAGTGACCAGTGTTTTCTTTGTTTAGTCCGTTTGTACTGATTAAGTTACGATATGGTTACTGGTCTAAGTAACTGAACAAGAATAAGTGCATTAATATTTGATAGGGGTGAATAAAAAAAAGAATTCGGCTTCGCTTATGGCTTTATTTCTTTGTTCATTATTAGAAGTGCTCTTAATCCTTTTTTAGGTTTACACAATCGTTTAGTCTTGCATAGCACATATTCAATTGACAATGATTTATTGGGAATTTGTAAATAGCTCATTTTAAAAGTGAATAGTAAAAACCAATGGTTTTGACAAAAAATGAAACATTCACTAGTATATTGTTTATGTAAAACTGACGGACTCAAGTAATTTTCTTACAATAAGTGTATGAGATTATGTAACAAGTGACGATTGATATTTAAAGCTGGAATTTACTGCTCAATTGATCAGAGATAGGCAAAAATAACACCTGTATGAAAATTCAAAACCCTCTTCAGAACTGCTGAAACAAAATACTCTGATGCACCTTATCATACTGAAATTATTTTGGCTATACTTTCGAAACTTACTGAAAAGAGTTCGAAATTTCAGTGAAAAGTTGTGGTATTCCTTGAAATCAAAAACATTCTATGCGCGATTTTCATTAATAATATAAAAACAACCTAATGGATTTCTCTTTTTAAATTTCCTGCTAATATTATCGTTATACTAAATTAACTCAATAGGGAATGGTAGAGTGTGTTTACAGAAATCAAAGCGTTCTTTACCTAACCAATTCAGAGAATTTAACTACGCTCATTTACCAACACTAGACACAGAAAATATCTCTTCACAGTCTGATCAGGAATATAGTCAACAGATTTTGATGCTCCAAAATAAATTCTCATGGCGTTTCGAACATCTCAAAGAGTTCACGTCTTACAACAATTTTCCAACCGCTTCACTGGGACAGTTAATTGTGATCTCCACGTGTAACTAACACATCGCGAAGTCGACAACAGAATAAACAAACTCATTACTGGTATAACATTGGTAGAGTTCAGACTTTCCACAAATATCTACCTTTCTCGATCAACCTGCAGTCACTAACATGTTGTCATGTACAAAATTCAACAGTTGTAGAAATTTCATATATTAGCGAGAAATGTTTATGCATTACGACAAGTGAAATGATGGAACACTATATTTGCACATATCTTACTGGTGTATTAACAGTGATCATCCTGATGATTTTCTGAGTAACCATTAGTTTCATTGTACGCATCATTACCAGGGTTTAACTTGATAATTCCGATAAAATTGAGCATTGTGTAAATTGTTAAAAATAAATTCATACATTTGTAATATCTGAATGAATATGAAAATTAAATTTTCTGACGTTTCATGACTCAATGTTATCCACTTCTTCTGAGAATCAATAACCAAATGGTTATTTATACACTGAGTCTTACTGATGTAGTAACAGAGATCATCCCGATGATTTTCTGAGTAAACATTATTTTCCTTTGACAGGTGATATATATTATAGTATCCTATATAAGATTTAGACGTCTTGCATATGTTAGAGTGCTACACAATTTGGTTTATGTGATTCTTTGATAAAATAATTGACTCATTGGTTACCTAGCATCATTTAGAGTTATCAATAAAACTGAAGAAAATAATTTTTGAATTAAAATTAAATCATCAAATTTATTATTTATGTTTTAACATTTTGAAAAAGGAAGAACAATTTCAAACTAGAAAAGAACAGTAACATTAAATAAATGACAAAAAAACACTAAACTGTTAAAATTTTACAATATGTATATCTCATCTTATTACAATAAACACTGAAAAATAAAAGTTCTTTCATAAAGAAGCAATGGTTAACATGTATATTTATGCTCAATATGTATATATATTCATCAATCCAATAAACTCCTAAATATTTGAAGAAATATATATTTAAAAGCAGCCTAACACATATAGGTTATAATATGAATATGCAAACATCCCCCCATCTAATAAATGTACTTTTTTTATTGACTAACTTGAGGGGCAGGTATACCGAAACACTCAGTAATAGTTAGCAAAACATAGTCTGTAATAATAATAATTATTATTCTTATAAAATTAGAGAATATATTTAGAATAAAGTTTAATTCAAAAAATCGCTATTTTTTTCTTTAAAAAGTTGGTAATTAAGTAAATTATGTTGTATTTTTTGCTTTTGTTTTTTAAGAAAAAGAAAAAAAAAGGAGTTTTTAACATCATAATATTATGGTAATGGTATAAACCTCTTTTTAGAATAGATGTAAAATAATCTTGAATTTGTTGAAATGTTTTACTTGAATTAATATAGAAACAAAAATTTAACATTGAATTGTTCAATAAAATTTGATTTGATTTTTGTATATATATATATATATATATATATATATATATATATATATATATATATATATATATATATATATAATTCAGCATTTAAAGCGATAATATTTGTTTTAATTCATGTAACTATTATTGATTTTAATTATTCTAGATCTTTGAACCATTTTAAATTATGATAAATAAACTAAACAACATTTATCCCAACATGAAAATAAAATACAATTTGGTAACTAACAGTTTTGTTTTTGTTTTACTTTATTTTTTTCAAAAATAAAATAACGTGGTTATTTTAAATTTAAAAATTTAATTCTGATATATTTAATGTTGACAATATATGTTTGTTTTGTTTTAATAAACAAAAGAAAGAGTAAGGATTATTATGTGAAATATTTAGAGAAAACAGAAGAAAAACAAACATTAAAAGCATAATTAATTTAAATAAAATAATGTTGACAATGGTTGTGTTCTCATACATACAACACATTTACTAACTGAATCTTGACTATTACGTACTTTAATGACAGTACCCATGACCATACCAAACATATGTTCATCCATAGAACTAGGCATAACACGTAACCAGAAATTTTTATGTTCTTCAAAAAATCCACATAAACCTTTTGCAGTACATTCAATAAACATATGAGATCGAAATTGTGGTAAACAACTACCTGGAGATGCTAATTGTTGTCCTCCACCTTGTGCTCCATAACCAGTATTCTAAAATAAATTAAAAAAAAATTGTTTATAGTAAATGTATTTTTATTTAGTATACAGTGTATATTCAGGAATATTTTATGAAAAGTACTATTTAATTGATATATAAATTGATTGAAGATAGTTGATTTTACACTTTAGACAATTATAGTACTAACTGAATTGTTTGGATCTCAAATTATCATTTGAACGATTGAAGTTTTCTGATCACTTAATACTTATTGGAATAATATAACCATATCTTTAATTTTTCAAGTTATAATACGAAGTGGGGAAACATGTGAAAGTTAACAGGTGAAACCCTGAAAATCCTTTTCATGACAATTAAAAATTCTGAGGAAAATTCCTAATCTTTCCCTTTGATTCATTCAATGTAACAGTTAACAATTAAATAGATATCTTAAGTAATTTTCTCCTTATTACAAACATGTCAAAACAATTACTACAATGACCGAAGCAACTGGTAAGTTTCTCACAAAACAGATCCTACTAGTCAAGTAGAATTGATTTCAGTAACTGGAACCATTAGGCAGCTGACTGAATATCAATTAAGAAACTGGGGATATTATCGAGATTTTAGCTATGATTGACAGGCTTGAGAGAACAAGTGAATAGAAAAGGTTTAATGAAGATCATAAGGAAATCAGTGAGTTTGAGATAATGGAGAAGATTTGTAGCTCAGGTGAATGATTTAGGTGGTGTTTTGTTCTTTGAGCTGGATGGTTTGATCGTGGCGCTTTCATCGTTCTTCTGAACGACAGCATCAGTACAAACTTTAGGTAGAAGTGAAGTGTTCGAATTTCTCCACATATGATTCATACTACATAGGACAAAGCGGACAGACTCTTCATCAATTAGCGGTCAAACGCCATGATATTTCCTCACTTATATCAATGCATGTGGACAACCACGGACACACATTCGACTGGAAAAATGTGGAAATCTTAGATAGAAGCAATTCCAAAAGCCCCAGAAAATTTTTAGAAGCTTGGCAATCAACAAGCACATTGAAATCGACCCAATTTATCAACCAATCAGGAAAATTATGGACAAACATACGACCAAAAATAAAATCAATGAGAGATACAACCAAAACAAAGAAGTAAACAATGACAGGTTTAAGGTCAACAAAAAACAATCAACACCGAGGTGTACGGGGCAAGATGTAAACCACATGTAGAGAAATTCGAACACTTCACTTCTACCTGAAGTTTGTGCTGATGCTGTCGTTCAGAAGTACGATGAAATTTCCACGACCAAACCATCCAGATCAGTGAACAAAACTCCAACGAAATCAATGAGTCTTTATTTATGTTCATTATATCATTTGAAATTTTAGCATCAGCAAATTAATTTATCTATTTATTTAAATTATGAAAGAATGAAAGCATACTTAGAAGAAAACAGACTTAAAACTATTTATTCAAAAATAGTCTGCATGGCTATTTTTGAGTACAAACTAATGAAAAACTTATTTCATTCTTAATTCAACTTTTCAGGGTACATTATTGGTATTAATCTCTGACAGCTAGGTTCTAATAAGTAAATTTGGTTAAGAACTGTAAAACAACTGTATTTTAGTACTGTACTTAGACTATTGTAACATTAGACTATGTTATTCTGAATTTTATGGATACGATGTGAAATAAGATATATTTCGGTTAGGTTGAATAGTATCACAAAAAAGAATGAAAACATTATTAGAAATAAATTATTCAATTTCATGTTGAGAGAACTCACCATAAGGAAACTACTTCCGGGCCATAAAGTGGACCAACCATCAGGACATCTAGGAATCTCCAATGTTTGCGAATGAAAAGCATAAAGCTAAAAGGAAGTAATTTGTTAGATGAAGTAAATGTATATTAAGTTCGAATTTTTAAAAGGATCAAACACATATAGGCAAAAACAATTTTGTAATGAATACCTCAGAATGTCCTAAGAATTTAGTGATTAGTAATTTGACGGTAACTGATCAATGCATTACAGAATTGAATAGAAAAGGAATTGGAAACGTAGTATATATGGAGAAACAAACTATACTTCATAGGCGAAAAGATTTACGTTTTTGATTGGAATCATGAATCGATTGATTTTGGACCACCATTGAAAACGTGGAAGCACTGGACGGCTGTTTCGTCCTATTGTGGGACTCCTCAGCAGTGCGCATCCACGATCCCGTCCAGTACCTCCAGGTTTTAAGTAGTGGTCTAACATCAATCGGTTGACGATCTCAAAAACTTCATGATTTCCACAACCCCTGCACTGATAAAGAGATATGAATACGATTCCAAAAATAATTTTGTTTTATATATTTTTGTTATAGGACATACTAATCCATCAACTTGTCATTTAGACTTATGGTATGAGAACAGTTACAATATATAAAAATATACACAACAGAATTTACAACCTAAAGAAAAACTAAAATATGTAACACATCTGATTTATTTAGTTCATTACTAACATAATCTAAGAAAGGTTATATGGGTTTAAATTGTCCAGTGCTATTATGTAATAATCTGTTGCCTGGAATGAAAAGCGTACGATGCTAGTTTAACATTCAGCTAGGATGTTACTAGTTTAATTCAGCTATCAGAAAAAGCTAATCCTCATGAAGTATTTTTAAAAAATTTGTTTTAGTGTATTATGTATCACACGAAACAAATTTCGCAAATAAAACACGAACCTGGATTTCAACATACAGAACAGAGGTAAAATTATAATATAACAAAGCAGAGATAGTAATATATGTTGTTGAGCATAACTCACTTTACTAGGAGCTTCACAAACTGCACATCGACTTATATGTCTTTGAGTTTCATTTGCTGGAACTGGATTCCACATCATTGGTTCTTCTTCTGTACTTAGCCAATAGCTTCGATCATTTCGTTGAGCATAATAACAATTTTCTTGTTTTTCGCAAAACATAAATGGTATTGGGTTAAATAATTGTAGACATGAACCAGGACTAGCCAGATCATTGACATGAGCACGATCCGATCCAGTCATACTTAAAAATGAATAACCATCCCATAATTTACGAGTAGATGATGGACATGATGGGATGCGTGTAGTCTGACTATGACTGAAATTTAAAATTAAGTATCTCTGATTAGTTTATTTATTCAAGCATGTTTTATTGAAATATACTGTAATAAATTTCTAAATTTTTATCAATCATTTGATAATTTCGAATACATTGAGCATTAGGTAGATTGTTATAAATAAATGATATATTTGTAATATCCCAATGAGTAGAAAAGTTAGATTTCCTGACGTTTCGTGACTTAGTGTAAGTCATTTCTTCGGAGAATAAATAACCAAATAAAAATTAATCCAAGTTTAATTTGGTTATTCATTCTATGAAGAAGTGGCCCACACTAAGTCACGAAAAACCAGAAAATCTAATTATTCTACTCATTGGGATGTTACAAATATATTATTTATTTTTATCGATCATGTTTCAATATGACACGGGGCGCTACGGATTCAAGTCCCAAGAGGAACAACTGAGTCGATACCATGAACTTGTTTGTTTGTAGATTTATAACAACTATAGTAGTAGTTTTAGTGGATCATAAACATAATGAGTAATTTTTGTGTAATCAATTTAAAACGAGTTTGTACAAGTTAGGTATTCATAAAGCATTAGATACACATTTGAACGAGTCATCTTAATTCTAATGAGTATCTTTGAATATAATAACATACATGATATTTTATTTATTTATTGTGTAAATAAATTTCGCTTCATGCCTCACTGTATAGATACAATACTACAACTACGACTCTGGTTTTCATTGTATTAATATATGCGTTTACCGATAAAGCTTATTTACTAGTATTGATTGTATTTTATCATTGTAATCTATATATTTTCAGATTAGAGTTTGTCCTACTCTACCTTGAACATTATTTTCATCTGATGAGGTACGTAGAAAACCACGAAGCAATCAATAGCTGTTTCGTTTTAGTATGAAACTCAGCAAAACATATCATTCCATCAGGGATCAAACCAAGAATATATGTATGTACACACATATTTTTGTATGCAATTGACAAGAAATGATAATATTTTAATTGCAGTGTTCATACTTCTATTGTGTGGTCGATGTTTACACTGAATTGGTCGTTATATCAATTTGAAAAAATATGATTAGAGAAAGAAAATTGAATTCACCAATTGAAATGGATGATTAGAATTAAAAATTAAGCCACCATGTTGATCTCTGATGGAATAAAAAAAGTTGACGGGCACAATCAACATCTAATGATACTGAATTTGGAGTAAGTGTCAAGGTTTAGCAGCATGGTCTTGATTTTATCAGTGTGTAAGTGACCTATCAAATCCATATCTTCTAATCGTTTACTTCTTAGGTGATATCTAAACATACATTTGTGTTTAATGTTTTAAATATAAATATAACATTTCATTGTAGTAAAAAAATATAACTTGATAGCCAATTATTTTAGCCTTTGATACCAGTTCAGTTGTGACTTTGAGTAAATAACTCGGTCTTCTGAACAGTTATCAATTGGATAAACTATTTCATTGAACATCATCTACAGGTCAGTGTTTCATTTATCTTTTTAATAACCTTGGAAACGCGCATTTTTAAAACACCCAAAGCTATCCCTCATATAAGAATATCTTCGCCTACTGCTAATAACAGTGTCATGATTGTTATAAATATTGATCAACGTATCACTTTAGTTTAAAAACACATAAAACACGAAGTAGTGCGTTTTAACTTACACAGTGAATAAGTGTCCTGTGTTACCACGTGTGTCTCCAATGCCTCCTGGCGCTCCTTGTTCTCCAACTGGGCCAACATCACCTTTCGGTCCCTCTTGACCCATATAGCCCTTCTCACCCGGGGGACCTGGGTAACCTTTTGGACCTACTGCTGATGGTTCTCCAACATCTCCAGGTTCGCCTCTTGGACCGGGGGCTCCAGGAACTCCATCGATTCCTGGTAAACCTTTGGGACCCATAAAGCCATCATCTCCTCTTATCCCTTTTTCGCCTTTTAGTCCCAAAACAGAGACCGCAGTATCGCCTTTAGGACCTTGTAATCCCGGTCGGCCTATTTCACCCTTTATTCCTTTACTGCCTTTATCCCCTGGAAGTCCTGTAGGTCCTCTGTCACCTTTCTCGCCGACTTCACCTGGTCTACCTGTTTGACCTGGGAATCCTTTAGTACCCTGTTCACCTTTTAAACCTGGTAATCCCTTTTTAAAAGATAATGTTATACAATTGCACTTTTTAACTTCATAATTTAACTATTTATACAACTGAACAAAGAAAATGTGCGAAATAATTTATAAAATACGTGTTTATTACAAATTTTGCGATACATTAATCATTATGTTGAGGAAATATTCTTCTCCCTTCAAAAATACTCAAAGTTATACTTGAATATGAAAATTTAATTCTGGGTTTGAAAGTCAATATAAATTTTATATATGTAAATTAGAGATTAGAATATAAAAGAATCTCAATACTTTCATTATTTATGAGTTATCTTATATTAGTAGTTATATATTCTTAAAAGCTGAAATAGATATTTTATTGAAAGCAATACAGCTGAGTAAAGAAACTATTCTTTTCCTCGACAACATTTTCTTAAACTTTAGAATCACATTTATATTTAATTATAAAGTAATGTATTATTATCAAAGATAGTCAACACATTCATAAATATTGAATATAATAGTCTATAGTGTTTTGAATATTCGTTTGGCAGGTGAACATTTTGTAAGCCAATATACTTTGTTACACAGGAATAAGTAAATTGATAAGTCGATAATTAAGTGGCTTAAAGCGAAAATCTATGCTCTATATCTCAAATAATGAGGTACTTAATGGGGAAATGATTAAGAGCTCTGTGAAATGAAAAGTCCTTCTCTAGGATCTAGAAATTCTACCATTCAGCATCACTGCTACCGTATCCTGTTCGAATTAAATATTTACGAACAAAACTGTCTTGGGAATTGTGGAAGTTATTTTATAACTGATGTTTTGAATTTAGGTTACTATTAACGAACATGAGTGGGAAACTGTACTCCATAAGTGTTTCTTGAATTTTATTAAATGTAGTAATATAAACTGACTAGACTTTTAACGCTAGGATAATTTATAATATAAAATCTTGTGGGTATTTAGCTAAAATGTTAATTATGTATACACACAAATCGTGTTAAGCTGGACGTGTGCAACAAAAACTTCGCCAAGTTACATCAAATTGTAAGAAGTAATCCCTTCTCAACTTACTTTTCTACCAATTGATCCATCAAACCCTTTAGGGCCACGTTCTCCTTTAATACCTGGGGATCCGTCAGCGCCTCTTGGACCAGGTTCACCAGGCTCTCGAGGTGAAACACCTTTGATTCCTTTAGGTCCTCTCATCCCGGGAACCCCAGGTCTACCTGTAGGTCCAGGACTTCCTTTCTCCCCAGGTGCTCCAAGTAAATCTGGACCGGGCTCACCCACTTCACCTGGAGCTCCTCTCATTCCGGGTTCCCCGGGCTCACCTTTGCGACCGACGGATCCAGGTGGTCCAAGCAAACCACGTTCACCTTTTGGTCCGACTGGGGATCTTGACAATTCACCTCGGTCTCCGGTTGGACCACGTTCTCCGGGAGGACCTAATGTAAACAAAAGTAAACGAAAATGTTCTTGTAAGACATTTTTTAGTGTTTATTATAAGATGGAGCAAAATGAAAAAAAAGATATTAGTCACATACAGTCAGTGATCTGAAATATTGACCATTATATTTCTTAAACTTACCAACTGAACCCGGAAATCCTTTAGGGCCCACAAATCCCTTAGGACCTTTCAAACCTGGTTGCCCCTCAGTTCCTCTTGGTCCTGGTGGTCCGGGTACACCTTTTTCTCCCTTCGGACCCATAGGTCCTGGTTGACCGGGTAGTCCATCTCTGCCAGATATCCCCTGAACACCCAGATCACCTTTTGGACCTTGTAAACCTTTAGGTCCAGGTGGACCTACTATACCAGGTTGACCTTTTTCACCTTTTGATCCAACATCTGCTAATCGATCAGTTGTACCGCGTAAGCCCTTTTCACCTTTATCGCCCTAAAATATGTAAAGTAAATAACAATATCTTATGAACCAGATGTATTCTCAGTAATTTAATAATTCGTACTATATTAAAAAGCAAAAACATTAATGTTAATATTTGAAAACATCATCTATACAAACTACTTCTATGATGAACTTAGTGAATGTCTAGTAAAAGCCTTTATTATCATCGTTAGACTGAGTTATTATAAAATAGAAATAATCTAGTTATAGTTAATAAACCACTTGTTTATACAATGGAAATTCAAGGTGAAAACTAAAACACCTAAAGAGTTGAATTAAATAATCTTGTGCTAATTAAAATCTAACTTTAAAAATGACTTTCTTATATTCTAGAAAAAAGAAAATTGTATGATTTAATATAAAGAGCATAAGGTTTTCTATATTATAAAACAACCATATTTCTGATGTAAAAAAAAGTATAACCAAATCAATGAAATCTGAAATTCAATAAATTGAGATGTGATACCTGTAAACAATTAAGTCTCCCTTAATCTTTACTTTTAGTTGAAATCAATGAATAATTTCTCGTAATATTTACAAGTGAACTACATTTTCTAGAAATCAACAAATAGTTGATTGTCAAGTGTTTGTTCTTTTGCCTCAAAGATAGAATTCAAATTATCTTTTAGGCTTTTTTCACATACCTGGACTCACCTAAAACAGAAACCTTGACTAATAAGTGATCCATTCATATTCCGTTTACTGTAAAATGTGAATATCTACATAAAAATACTCATAATGCCTCTATGACCAATTTGAAAATAGTCAATATATGAAAACGTAACTTGTATTTTATTGATCCAACAATCAATTAGTTAGTACATTTCAGGACATAGAAATTTGTCTCAATAAACAAGACACCGTAGGGATAACTATGGAATAAATCAGAACATCTTACCAATGGTCCAGGCAGCCCTGGTAATCCTCTTGGTCCTAAATCGCCAGGCTCACCGACTATGCCATTTCGACCAGGACGACCAGCTGGACCTGGCACTCCATGATCGCCTTTTTCACCAATGGGGCCAGTAGGACCAGGGTCACCTGTCTCTCCTAATGGACCCATTTGACCTGGTTTACCCTTTATTCCTGGTAGTCCTTGAGCACCTTTTAATCCTTTTTCACCTTTCTCACCTTTCTCGGCTACTCCGGCTAGACCTGGAAGACCTTTATTTCCAGGTATTCCATCATCTCCTGGTTCACCTGGGAAACCTTTTATACCTATAATGATATGAAAATAAAATGTTCAAAGTACCTGAAGCAACTAAATCTGAAAAAAAAACACTTTAGGTCAATTGCCAGAGTGGTAGTTTTTTTTTGTGAAAATATACTTTAAGGAACTGTAAAATTTTACCGAGTTATCTGACATTATGAAATGTTAAATGCATGAATTATTTATTATAAATAATCAGAAACATTTCAGAAGAATAAAGTCGGATTTATATATCAGTGATGTCTTTTTGTACGATGTATCTTGAGCAACGCCCTACATACACCATTGGATAAACTCTAAATACCTTAAAATATGTTCACTGTATGATTGTTTATTCAGGAACAGATGTTATTTGTAATTTAGCTTTCTCATTACTTCATATTCATTGTATAGTTGAACAATAGATATGAATATCAATTTTAAGCCACTTAAGAACTTAATATTTGTAAGTTTTACTCAGCTCTTAATAAAATACATGCAAGCTATCACGTCGTTTTAAATTTCGAGCAAAAAATTGGAGTCATTTTATCTCATTTATTGGTCGGTAAAGAATAGTTTTACTAATTTTTCTACTTTAGATTTTAACTCGTGTTGTTATGTAGTTCAGATAATCTTGTCGTACAGTTCATTCATCTATTGAACTAATCGCCATAATCCGCTTTACCACTTTCTTATAACAGTTTTATATTTAAAATGTTTCTAGAAGGTAATATTTTTCCTAAATATCAATTCTTCTCAATCACAGGTTAAACTGTGCTTACTGTTATTTGGTAGATAGGTGATACATAAAGTTCTGGGGGAGGGGGGAGACAATTATATTTACTGTTGATTCCTCTACTCTCAGTACAAATCCATTTTACTTATAGTATTACATCGGCTCAGCTGTATCATCTAATTAGTTGACTAAACTATGAAACAAAATGAACTACTTCTTATAAAATTATTAATCAGAGGCTTTACTATTCAAGTCAGTTAGTTAATTCATGTTGTATTTCTGTTGTTTTAAACCTTTTACATTGAATATCATTAAAAGTTAGTCAACTGTTCACTGTTATTAACCTATAGTACATATAATCATGTCTAAATTAAACGATCAAAAATAAATAAATAAGTTCAATTTCGCACATGCAATGTAATCCATCTTTGCTTATAAAGCTTGTGACTTCAGGCAATATCGAGGCAGTCCCCACAGGATGCACATATGCCGAAAAGAGACTGATCAATTGCAGTCCTAAATAACAATGGGACGATACAAGTAAACAATACCAAGTGATTATAACTTTATTCTATTTCACAAGCATGTGTCAATCAGGACTTAGTAGATAAGTGGATAATGCGGTGGCGTTTGAAGTGAACGGTACTGGGTTTGAGTCCCAAGGTGAATATCAACTCAGATGCAGGTACATACAACAGACGAGTCCTAAGTGGAACGAAACGCGCGTCCTGGATTTCACTGCTAGCCACTATCCATCTTTGATTGAAATTATTGAGATATTTCAGAATACAAAGGAATACTATATGATAACTTGATTATGATTAATATAATTTAGAATAAATCGTTATAAATCCATTTTTAGTTTCAATAGTATACTGAATTTAATCACAATTATTATAGTTCGATATTTAGAAAGTTGATACCCTCATTTCAATAACGATTTATTACCACTGTTTTTTGTTAAAATCGACCAAAAGTTAAATATACTCAAATAAAAATAGTTATGATTTTGTTTTCATTGTAGTTTCGTGTCATTAAAAAGGTTGTACTAGTTAAACATTTCTCTACTTATCATACAAATCATTTCATACTATATCAATAAAAGTATTTCGAAATAAATGACAAAATGTATTAGATACATTGTTTTACGAAAGTAATAATTACTTGCCTTTGAGTCCTGGTAAACCTTTTTGTCCTTTAATTCCTACTCCTCTCTCTCCCGGTTCTCCTGGAAGTCCTTTAAGACCCATTAAACCAGGTAATCCTTTAGGTCCTGGTGATCCAGGAAGACCTCTTGGCCCCTCATCACCAGTTTCACCCCTCGGCCCTTCTACACCATCATCTCCAGGTTCTCCAAGCAACCCTTTGGGGCCAAATGTTCCAGGTTGGCCAGTATCACCTTTTTCACCAGGAGCCCCAGGTGCTCCACTAGGTCCACTAGGACCAACTTTTCCAGGTAACCCTGTGTTGCCAGGTAAACCTTTCGGCCCTTCAGGTCCACGAGGTCCTGGTAGACCAGGAAGGCCTTTCATTGCAATTGTAGGGAATCTGTCTTCTCCTGGATCTCCTTTAGGACCATCGACACCAGGAAGACCAGTTTCACCTTTTATACCTTTTGGCCCTTTCATTCCTTGATAGACCTCACCAGGTTCTCCAGTTTCCCCCTTAGGTCCTCGATCACCTATTTCACCTTTTGGACCATCCAATCCTGGTAATCCATCAACTCCTCTGTCTCCTTTTTCACCTTTAATACCCGGAACCCCTTTTCTACCTGGAAGACCAGGGAATCCTGGTGCACCTTCCTCACCTTTTTCTCCGATCGCTGAGGAACCGGGTAGACCAGATGGACCTCGTTCACCTATATCACCAGCAGTTCCAGGAAGACCTTTTGGCCCAATCAGACCTTTTATTCCCTTTCTTCCTGGTTCTCCTGGTGGACCTGGAATACCTCTTGGTCCTTTGGGACCCATAAAACCTTTGTCGCCTCGTTCACCTGCAGCTCCTGGTAGACCAGGAAAACCTGGTTTTCCCTGTTTTCCAGGTATTCCAGCAATTCCTTTCTCACCTTCTCTGCCTATAAAATAAAAACAAAGTACGAAATATTTTAAAGATCACACTTAAATACACACTTAAATATAATTCTTATAATTTTTCTCTTTTCAGTATCAGGTGACCAAATATACACCTTTCTTGCCTCGTAAACACAATATTAATTGTCATGTTCAAATTCACTTGCGACATCAGAACGCTTTCAAACATCTGTATAACACTAAGTAAATATCATTGTTATTGTAACTCTTAGAATATAAACGAAATATATTTATTTTTAATGAATCCTTTTCCTAGTCACTGAAGTGTTTTGAAACTATAATCAGTGTAGGCATGACTTCAGTTAAAACTATCAGTTAGGAAAAATTAGTAAAAAGCTGTGTATTACATTTTAGTCAGTCCACAAGATTCATTTTATGATTTTAGGGATCAGTTTTAATAAAAGCTATCACATTTAATCTTGACAGTTTGAAGTACTGATTCTCGTTGTTGCAAATTATAACTTACTGTATCTAACTATCAAATAGTGTTTTTTTTTCTTCAAAAACGAATAAGCTAGATCAGTAGCAGTACTGTGTATCTATGTACTTACAAATATCTGATTGAAGGTTAAGGCATTACTAACGTACATTTAGTAGTACCACTCTAGTTCTATGTATTCACTTGAGACCTATCTATTATTAGAGAGTATTCAAAACACTTCCTTATTCGTTTCGAATGACAAGCTCAACTCTACTGAGTATACTATTCAAAATATTCCATGTCGGGCATAAGGATTACATAAGGGTTCTTTAATATAAATTCGTTTGTATGTACATAAATTCCCAGTTAATTCACAAATTATCTCTATTTAGTTAATAATACTGATCGTAAATAATTGTCTTCGGGACTTTCTAGTCAATTATTATTATTATTGGCTGTTCTGATTTCTGGAATATGACAAAACTTCATTATTATACATCATTGATAAAAGTCAATTTTCTGATCATTTGACGTTAAAACCACATTGTTTGAAATGTACTCACAAATTACAAACTGATTGACCAGAACTATTACACAATCGTTGTTAGTTTAGCATTTTTTGTTTTAATGAGACATTTGAAAGTATGCACTAATTAACGAACTTACGTAATAGTATATAATTAAACATAAAAATCAAGCATTTAATCTTATTGTTGACATACAAGAATCACATCAATGCTAAACATTTGGTAATGAGTAAAAAGGTTGTTATTCTAAAAATAGTACTCATGATACGAATTATTGTGCTATAAGACTATAAGGCAATGTCAGTGAAGTTTACAATATAAAAAGGAGTAACATTTTAACTTGAGATTTCCTTAAGCATTGATCGTTCAGTATATGTGTGATAAATATTGTGGTTAGTTGTAAGGTTATTAGTAAGTGAAGTGAAGCAAATCTTCAACATTATGGTTATACGTTAATTAAAGAAACAGTTTCATTCTTCTCTTCTAAATGTTTGTGTTGCTAAATGTATGAAATTAGTAAGCAAATGGTAATAGAAATTAAAACATAACATTGAATCCATTTATTGCTCTGAGAGATGTGTAATACTGTGCATTTGTGTAAATGGTTTATTAATAAACTATTCAGCTATCAACTCATCTTGTAGTGAACGAGAACACTGGTGGGAAGAAACGGATGTACTTAACGCAAGCATTACAGACTATCTCAATAAAATCCGAATACCATATAGTAAATCGTCAATTTGCAAAATATTCATGTATCAAATCAAACCAGACTGTTTGTGTTGCAAACACCAATTCATTGTTTCCCATTCCATTGTTCATAGGTTTTCTTACAAATTCCATTATGTTCTCGCTCTACCTTTCTTAATCTTCACCATCTTCTACTGCCAGACCTTACGCTCTTTTGACGCACGTTATATACTACTTATACCAATATAAGTAGTTGACACCACAATCTATACAATCACTTAGTATAAATAAATTATTTTTCCAGTATTTGACATGTACAACTCAATCATAGGATTACGTAACTGAGAATCAATATTCAATTGGAAAATTGTGCCAAGAAAAAAGTACCTTTTTCTCCTGGGAATCCTGATAATCCTTTATCCCCTGGGTATCCTTTTGGACCGGTTTCACCTTTAACATACTCGAATAGTTGATCAACAATATTATCCATTCCTAAATAAAGGAGCAATATGCAAATAAGAATGTAATATAATATTTTTATAAAAACTTGACATTATAAACTGATTTTGATTTTTCTGTACCTTAATTTAGACTATATTGGGAAATCAGAAAGTCATATGTGTCAAAAACATCTCTGAAATAACTACAAAACTTATGGGATCCGAAGGACAAACCCTCTGAGGAAGTATAACATCATTTGCAAAAGAAATTGTACCAACTAGGAGGAACACTATATGAGACAATGTTAACCTAGATTAACAAGGAAACAAAATAATATTTAGTGCATTCAGTCAAAACAGACAAGAAGTTATTTAGGTTAACTTCGAAATTTCGGACAGTGAAGATCCTAAAAATACCATCGATGCCATATCAATAGTCAGTCGATAAACAAGTCTACATTGATGCGGTTTGTCAATCCATATTGAAAAGTTTAACCACTCGTATAGTTAGAGGTAAATCTATGAGACAGTTAATGAAAATGTCGAATAAAACTATTACAAAACATGTGATGACAATCAGTCACAAACAAGGCCACCAAGGGAATCGGTTAATTCATGTGTGTTAAAATTTACTTGCCTCTGTCTCCTTTTTCTCCTTTCTCACCCTTAATGCCATCTCTACCAGGAATACCCGGAGCTCCTTTTTGTGCATCGAATACAATTCCATCCCGACCTGGTTCACCACGTCTTCCAGGCTTCCCTACTGTTCCACTAAATCCTGGTAACCCTGGCAGTCCACTATCGCCCTTTATAAACAAAATATTCGAGATAGGAATTAAAAGTTATTGATCTTGATGGTTCAAAAAATCACCTGAGTACATCATTGTTGATTATACTCATGAGTATACTTAATGACTATAATGGATCAAGCTTCATAAATAAAATTCAAATATACGGAGTAAAAGTATTATGTTATAAATTTTTCAGAGACTTTCAGAGACCAAATACAGTCTAATCAAAAATTAATCAGTCACTCCACTGACATTATTCGCTTTATTATCATATGCAACCGCGGTGATATGATGCAGTATGAACTATTATATCCTAGCGAAGATCAAATTATGAGTAACTTCTGAGAGCTACGAATGGACTAATATTATATGTACATTCCTACTGTATAACTACTGAGTAACCAGATTGTGTGTATTTATATTTCTCTTATTATAAGCTTTATTTTTACCTAAAGACTACTATCATGGGATTTACTCTACTTAAGTTATACCCATTTTTATTAATTACACTCTCACATGATTACAGCCACTTTTTGGCTTGATCATGTACAATTGCTTTTTTTCTATTTTGTGGTAGGATGTCTGGTTGGCTTGTATATAAAACCAGGTATGTTTGAAATATATGACTCATACAGTCGAAGCTGTTATTGGCGTTCTCGACTCAACAGGCAGGCCTAGGCAAGGAGAGGATCAATAAGGATTCTAGGCTGCTTATACCGGTCAACATGTTAGTGTCGTGACAGTATGAAGATTGTATACGTCGTGTTCAGATGAGTTACCTTAACACGTGATATATTAACTGGTCAAACGTTACAACAAGAAAAAGTGTGGTTATCTGGATAAAAATGTTTTTTATCAGTCTACAATTCACTATTTGTGAAAGTTATGTTTGAAATAAACTCGGGGATCAGAATTAAAGTAATTCCAAAGTTTCGTCAAGCAAACTTGTATGGGCTTCTTAAAGGTAATAATCAAGGGCGAATTTATTAAAGAATATATCATGTTTGACAACCAAATCAAATCTATACTAAGTGCTTATCCAATTATTAAGTTTTGATCGCTGAGATTATTTCACACACAATTTCCAAAACAATGTCTTCTATACACTCGGCGCCTGGTTTCTGTCAAACTTTTCGTTCAAATATTGACTAATGTTCGTATAAAGTCTACAACTCGGTTTTGACCTACAGTAATAAATAAGGTAGAATGTTTGTACTTTATAAAGTAGCATTCAGGACATCTGAAGCACCGTAGGCTTCATTGGGAGATATTTGAGGCCTGGGATGAAGATAGCAACTTCACTGAATATTCTGAGCATAGATGTCATATCATAAACAGTATGAAAACAGACTTGATGATTTATTAATCATTTACTTAATCCAAAATTTACTACATTATTCTTTGAATCAGATTTGTATTAGTATTAAATAAACAGCCATAGGGATAGAACAACCCTTAACAGTAAAATAACGAAGCATGAGCATAAATCTGATCATTTGCATCTAAAACAACCTAGCCACATGACTACGCTTTATAGCATCGACGCCTTACCTTAGGACCTTCTGGCCCAGGCAAGCCTTTTGGACCAGGAAAACCTTTCGGACCTTGTTCACCGACTACTCCAGCACGACCAGGACGACCAACATCTCCACGCGGTGCTTCTGGTACAGTGACATTTACTATTTCAACAGGACCCGGTTCGCCTTTGGGTCCACGTGAACCATCATTTCCACGTTCGCCTTTCTCACCCTATTAAAATAAAATAAACTTTAAAATGACATTCTGAATCAAATTTCGTTAAATGAGCACCCACAAATCTAACTAGATGAAAAAGATTTATCAACTTTCAAAAAATATTAAGACGCATTTTATATTTGATTTGTAAATGTGCTATTTTCAGGAAAGAAAACAGTGATTATCAATTATCATGGATACATAATCCGCAATTTCACAACAGAATTAGATTATTAGTGTCCTTATGTAATGACCGAACACTTAGATTGACCAGATACATATTAGCACATAATTACAGAATCTCTTGGCAAAATATATGAATTGAATAATACATTAAATACTGCATTTGCAAAATTACATCATTTGTCTTTCACATTCTGCATAATTCTTCCAAGTCTTAACTCCTTTATGTTTCCGTTTCTGTTTTCTCTCCAACTTGATCTTCTTTTCCTTCTGCTGCCAGGGTTTCAACTTCCAATTAGTGTTACATATTATTTATAACTGTCGACATAAGTGATATACCACACTTAGACTGCCTAAAAGTGTCATCGACGGAAATATCGTAAGTACAAGACATGTAATAGATCCAATTATGGCTTCCCAAGTGATTGCCATATAGAAAAAGGTAAGTTATTAAAAAGAAATGATTATTCATTTCGAAAAAAGGTTTTATTACATTTAGCACTACCTTGGTTATTGAGCATTGTGATTTGAATCTTCCCAATAATATTTCTTATTGACTCACAAACCTTACAAACATTCCTCATCCTCTACATTTACTTACGCTTAAGTACATTGACACCATTGTCCATTTTAGCTGCATTATCATGTCTATTTTATAGGAATTATTCTAAATGATCTTATTATTTACAAAATAATGTCAAAGTATGTAATTCCCCTCCACCAACTATAGCTATTCAAGTTTTTACTTTATTATAGGTTTATCATACCTTCACCACTACTTCACTGTTCTTTTTTATTTACTACAAATCCTAATCATTTTCTTTATTCCATTTAACAATAGTTTGGACATATTCCCTTTGGTTGATTACATGATGAACTCTTTCTCTCAACCTTCTCCTGAATAAGCTGAATTTCCATAACTGTAAACAGTTCATGATTATGTAGGTGTCATTACCAAAGTTTAATGTGATAACTTCGAATAAACTGAGCATTGGCTAGATAATTATAAATAAATAATATATTTGTAATATCCCAATGATTAGAAAAATCAGATTTTCTGACGTTTCATGACTCAGTATAAGCCACTTCTTCAGAGAATAAATAACCAAATCAAAATTAATCCAAGTTTAAATAGTACAACGGAACAACAAGAATATTATGTGATCAATCATAGTCATGATGTATCACCAAAACAGAAGGCTACTTAAAGTGAATAATACGTTCACTGTGAATCCTTTCTCGGTGTCACAGTTAAGTATTAGTAAGTCGGGTAAACATGTAAACGTCATTTAAATGCATTTCCGTCAATAATTTACTGAGCTAACATATATTATTTTAAACAAGCAATAAGATTAACTCAGTCAGTTGATCTTGAAATATTTATCATGTACCAAATATATACCAAAATGCTCACATGCTGACTCATTAGAAATACGAAAATTCTAATTCATGTCATCAAAAATAAATTACATGCCTTTTGACCAGGCACCCCAACAAGACCATCTCGTCCCTGGGCTCCAGGTAATCCCTTTTGTCCTGGAGAGCCATCCAAGCCTGGTTCACCAGGGACTCCAGGTTGACCTCGAAAACCTTTTGGCCCTTGTAAACCAGGTCTTCCATCTGGACACACAATGCAGTCCCCTTTTTCTCCAACAGGACCAGGATCACCCTCACGTCCACGTATACCTGGTAAACCAGGTTGACCTTTAACTCCTTTAGGCCCGGGAGGACCGTCAATACTAGGGCCTATTTCCCCTTGGTCACCAATAGGACCTGGTAGACCTGTAGCTCCCCGATCACCTACAAAAGATGAAGAAAAATTAATTCATTTGTAAACATGTTAAAAACACTCATAAAGTTAGTTTTCCAACTTTATGTCATGTACAAAACGTGAATCTAAATAACTAACCAGGTGGTCCAATGGGTCCTGGAAATCCACGTGAACCCTTTTCGCCTTTCCTTCCATATACCTCTCGACCAGGGAAACCTTTTTCGCCTTTCATTCCAGGAATTCCAGGTCGTCCCGTCTTTCCACGTTTTCCATCTAATCCTGGGAGACCTAAAATAATTTATACATAAAGCTATTGAGTCTGAAACATACAAATACCTATTTAGGTAATACTATTTAAGTAGTGAGAATGGTTTAACGTCGTAATACAAAGCTGTTGTCAATTAAGAAGACTTTTTACCACCTGTATTTTGATTTTTTTTAACACTTATACTGCCATTACGGACTACAATTTCAACACATTAATTATGATACGTGTAAATATGATCCAAATAATCAACATACACTTCAAAGTGTGTATAAATGTGCTCTTGAGATAAAACTGTAATAGATGTACATATCATGTCTTCATTTGACAAACTAGCCGATTATCCTTTATATCGTAAACGAATGAAATATTATGATACAAAAGAAACCACATTACAGTGTCTTTTTTGACCATTAAAACACCACAACTAAATACTAAATTCAATTCTGCGTGGAGCCCCTTGGAGGGCTAGTGCCGGTCCCAAGCCCGAAAAAGGAGGAGGGTTAGGCGTGGGGTTAGCAACCCGATTCCGTAGAAAACTAACTCGATTAAAAAACGCTAACCATAAAAAACTATTCAAACCATTTGAACTCCACCCTGGGAGTCAGGTCTTCATTTAGAAGAGTTATGACGCTTCATGATGAAAGCCGAGTTCCTTCGGAAGTCACGATGCTGATACCCCTTTTAACAACCAGAGTAATCATTAATGTAGGTACATGGAATGCTCGTACAATATGGGAGACTGAGAGAGTCTTCCAAATTGCTGCAAAAATGAGGAGATACAACCTAGAGGTGCTTGGGATCAGTGAATCACATTGAACGCAAGTTGGACAACAAGGAATAACTTCGGGAGAGCTTCTGTTATACTCCGGCCATGAAAAAGAAATTGCTCCACATATACAAGGAGTTGCATTGATGCTGTCCAAACAAGCACAAAATGCACTTATAAGATGGGAATCTCATGGACCAAGGATCATCAAAGCCTCCTTCAAAACAAAGAAAGAGGGGATTACAATGAACGTCATCCAATGCTATGCGCTATGACGCTGAAGATCAATTCTACAATAGGCTGCAGTCAATCGTCGAGAAGTGCCCAACGAAGGACTTGACCATTCTGATGGGAGATTTCAATGCCAAGGTTGGAATGGACGACACGGATTGGGAGAAAGGAACGAAAATGGTAAGAGATTTGCAAACCTATGTGCCTTCAATAAACTGGTCATAGGCGGCACTATATTCTCACATAAATGAATTCACAAAACCACATGGACTTCACCGGACCACACTACGCAAAACCAAATCGACCATATCTGCATCAACAAAAAGTTCAGGAGGACGATGGAGGATATGAGAACCAAAGGAGGAGCTGATATAGCATCAGATCACCACTTGCTGGTCGCAAAGATGAAATCGAAACTCAAGAAGTACTGAACAACGGCGCGGACAATATCACAAAAGTTCGATACAGCTTTTCTTCGGGATACTGACAAACTGAGCAAATTCAAGATAGCCCTCAGCAATAAGTTCCTGGTCTTTCATGATCTGCTCAATGGAGGAGGAACTGTTATGGAAAGCAACTGTAAGGGGATCAAAAAGACAATCACTTCAACATGTCATGAGGTTTTAATAGTTAAATAGTTAAAATTATTTATTTATTGCAACAATAGTATTTGGCTGACACAGATTTCTTACCCTTTTCCCCTTTCCTTCCTGGTTCACCTATAATAACTTGTGCATATCCAGGACCTGGATCACCCTTAGGTCCAGGGTCTCCTCGTGGTCCACGTCCACCAGGTAAACCTCTTGGTCCATAAGGGCCTATGAAATAAATATGAGAATAAAATTTTTTTACCAAAAATATATAGTAATCATAAAGCGATCAAAACTATTGTACTTTCATACATGTTTTAGTTTTCAGTGTATTTACATTTTTATTGTCCATATTGTCACGTAATTTATCAATCTGCAATAATTTTAAAGATTCTAGATCTAATTCTAATTTACGCTGAAAAGTCTAGAATAGTGATGGTACTAGCATATTCACAAATGTATTATATTTCACGTGATCACTTGAATTCACATATATTATGAGTTAAGGATGATAATTGTCACTCAATCGATTGAGTAGTACGTTCACATCATGGTGATAAATCTATTTTTTAATTTACTCATTTTATATTACTCTGATATAATTTTAATTCTACCATGTAATCATTATGTAAACTTTAATCTATTAAATAATTCAATGATAATAAGAAAGAAGCAGTTGTGTAAGTGATTTTATGCTTTTATCGATTTTTTTCTTCAAATAACGTTAGATTGTAATGATAATTCTTTGTAACACAAAGGGTTTTGTGAAGATTGTAGTGATTACAATAGTTGAGATCATGAGCCAATTGGAGCTGGACTACCTGGAAGTGCTAGACGCTTCGTCCTAATATGGGACCTCTCATCAATGCACATCCACGCCCCCGCCCGGCGATGTTCGAACCGAGGATCCATTATAGTGGACAGAACACGGGGGGACAACCAAAAATATTCGGCAAAAGAATTACAGACTGTCTTAATAAAATCTGAAAACCATATAATAAATCGTCAATTTGCAAAATATCAACGCATCATATCAAACTGGACTGTTCCTGTTGCAAACATCAATCCATTGTCTCTCATTCCATTGTTCATGCGTTTTCTTACAAATTCCATTGTGTTCTCTCTCTTCCTTTCTTGACCTTCCCCTCATCTTCTGCTGCCAGACATTATGTTTTAACTCGCGTTATATACTACTTATATCAATATAAGTATCACGCACCACACTATCAGTCTCGTGAGCGAATGCTTAACATCCAGACCACTGAACCGGAATCCAACGGTTTTAATGTCTAAATTCAACTAATCCACGAAATTGAACCACCGTCCACCATTGTCTTTAGTGAGTTACTATCTCACAACAGACCTGGTTGAACTCAGTTGGTCACGGCTTCTCACTAAAACTTCAGGAAATACCTCTTGAAGCCAGCCACTAGTGAACACATGGTGTTTACTATCAGAAGGGGATTTTGTGGGGAAGGACGGGATCGTGGATGCACACTGCTGAGGAGTCTTATACTAGGATGAAACGGCCATTCAATGCTTCTAGGTTTTCCATGATAGTCTAGCTTCGATTGATTCATAAATTCAATTATCGAACAAATAATACTTGGATATCTATATCAGTTATTATTTATTCAGCAACTACTAAAAAGTGGAAATTAACAGAGAACACTTTGTTCCAATTTTTCTTCAAATAATATTTAGTTTTATTACTTAAAAGATGTTAAATGTTAAATTCTACACATAAAATATCCAAAGTGTTTGATTTAACATGGTTTCATTCATAACCCTTTTCTGTAATATTTACATATTAACAATGTTTGGAACACAATCTGTTATTATTATGGAAAATCTGAATCAAGTATTTAGAATGTTTCTAATTAAAATTCTATATATGACTGTCTTTGATAATAAGAGAGTACAGTAGTTTAATTTACACGCTAATTAGAATAATAAATGATCATTAATCCATACTGAGATAAGTACATATATATGATGTTTTATCTAATGATCGTTTACAATTATCTGATACCATTTATAACGCACACCATGATCACTTACTTAGTGTTATTTAAGAATACCTCGTGAAATTTAATTAATCATTTGAAGTTAATAGATAATTGTCTTTTCAGTTTAAAAAAAGAAAAGCAATCGGAAAAAATAATTACCAAGATATTTTATCTCAAAACCTGAATATTTATTTCATAAATGTTAGTATTTGGTTTTAAAGATTGTTGACTTTGACTTTGGAATCATGAACCGATCTAAGTTAAACCACGATTGGAAATCTGGAAGCACTAGATGGTCATTTCATCCTGGTATGCTCAATCAAAACCTCGCGTGCAGAATTCGAACCTAGGATCTTTGATCACTTGAGCGAACGCCTAATCTCTAGACCACTGAGTAGAAGTCCATTGGTTTGACTTAGATTGGTTCATGATTTCTATGAAATTTAACAATCATCACAACCCAATGCCAGTAATTATGATGTGTTCACTAGTGATCAGCTTCTAGAGGGATTTTCCGGAGTTCTGATGGGGAGCCGCGACCAGTGGTGCTAACTTGTGTCGGGTGCGAGACAGCTACCCACTGATAACAATGGAAAATAATTGTATAATGTTATGGATTGGTTGAAATTAGACATTAACACCGTTGGATTGCTGTCCGGTGGCCCTGGGGTTAGGTATTCGCGCACTATGCCGATGGTCCTTGGGACGGGTCCTGTGTGTGAAATCATTGGCACACGCTGTTGAGGAATACCGTACTAAGACGAAATGGTCGCCTAGTGTATCCAGGTTTCCAGTGGTGACGTAAAACTTTGGTTCACGATTTCAATGATGTTTCATAAATGTTGATTTACTTAGATTAACAACACTAATTTGTATACATGAAATTACAGAATATTCGTTAGTTTGTCCCGATAGTCACAAAATTATTTGAGTTTGATTAATCATATATGATCTGATAAATAGAGATTGTTTCAAGGGAAATTTCTTACCTGGATCACCACGATCACCTTTTACTCCTGGTTCACCAATATCTCCATCTGGTCCAGGCATTGCATCCACATCAGTTGTTTCACCTTTTACACCCTAAAATTACGTTAGTTCAAGTTGAAAATAATTTAGATTGATTTTAATGAGGTGTTTATCAAATATTTTACTCATTCGTGTATCAGTCAGTATGTACAGATCCAAATCATTATCAGATATGAATATGTGTTCTTACTGAAGCCACAATATATCGAAACTGTATCCATATATACTTGTTACTTGAATTATTTAGTATAATATTTCATCAAGTTATGTAACTGTTTTACTCATTTTAATACATTCACTAGACATACTGGTTACGTAAACTCACAAGTACCATTTGCATCACTGAATTAGAGAAATGTATATTAAGTCAGGTATTTAATATGCTTATCTCACTTTTTCCATAGTACAGCAAACTAGATGATAGCTTCATCTTTTAATAATGGTCAAACATAGGATTGCTGATCAAACATTTGAGTTCCTCTGCATGGAAACTTATGTGATAATAATTTCACAAAATACAACAACAATTTATATTTATGCATTAAATACCGTAAAATAACTTTCTACCAACCTTTTCACCTTTAGGTCCCTGAGTCCCTGGATATCCTTTGTCGCCTTTAGGTCCAATAAAACCAGCTGGTCCAGGAGGTCCAGGTAGGCCATCTTGGCCTAATCTTCCAGGTGGTCCAGGTATACCAGGTGCACCAGGCTTTCCGAATTTCCCCTGCGTTAAAAGAAGAAAATACATTATTTAATAAACTATCTCTGAATTCTAAATAATTATTTTCAGGAAAACCTGGTTGTCATTGATTAGTATTTGTGAATACATGTAATTTACTAAGATGTTTTCTTAGAAATAATTATAACTTACAGAAAATTTTCGTCACTGACTAATGTCAGGCGAAAGAAAAAATATAGCAAAAGACTGGTTAATTGATGTTTGCTACATTTGGGACTACTAACTAATGAATATCTACACCTTCATAAAAGTATGAGATCATGACCTCCAGTTCCCCAGGGAATCTAAATCCAGTGTCCACATTTTGAATAAAATCAATTTTTTTAAATGGTACTATCCTCGTTTTATGCTATTAGTGATTGCTCATCTCCGTAAAATTGGGATGGCCCCATATATTACTGATTTTTCACAAGAATTTTCACAGAAAGTATTTAGCTAATGTCAGTTCGCAATGAGTAAATGTGAAAACTAAGCAACCATGCGAAACTCTGAAACACTTTCATATATTGTTGATTATTTATAAATACCTAGAGTAAAATTTATTAAATCCCAACACTGATCTAAAGTTTTACAAATGCTCTTCCTTTGCTTTTGGTGAAGTTTCATTCTCTTAACTGGATGGTTAAGTAGTGAAGTTTACAATGTTATGGTGAACAACATTATCAACACAAATTTCAGGTAGAGGTAAGTTATTTGAATTTCTTCACATATGATTGACACCTTGACCTGTCAACATTGATCCTGATTGGTTATTGTTGACTTATTCTGTCATTGTCTAGATATTTATCTTGATTTTCTCAATCTCTATCTTTCTCTAACCTGATTCCTGATTCTCTATTTGTTCATTACTTGTCTAATTAGTTGATAATTTAAAATCGATTTCGACGTATGTCGATTAACCATAATATCAAACTACTAAAATCTTTCTGATCTTCATATTACCTCTGTCAAAAAACCCAATATTTTTCTAGTCAAATGTTTGTCCACAATTGACATGAACAAATATAAATTATGACATTTGACAACTAGTTATTGTTCATACAGACAAAGATCAAGAGAGCACCTACTTTGTCAGATGTAATGTTTCACTCAATTGCAATAGTTTATTTTGTAGATTTCGATAGTTATTTAATGTCATTTACTTGTTTCCTGGTTTAATCTGACATGGATGGTAGTTTATTTATAACTAATCGAAAAGATAAATAAATCAAATTTTAATATGATAAATCACATTTTAGAATCCCGGAATATCCGTAACAATTTTATTTTAATACAAGTTATATTAATATAGATTATAAAAACTGTTACAAATTATATCGAAACACATTGTGATTGTTGGGCTTCTATAAATGAGTATAGATTTAATCAATATAGCTTGTTATCGCCTCATATTGTGCAGCTATAGGATCGTATGGGTTTATAAATGTATCTTTATCCATAGATGAGTAATCGCAGCATGTTTATCACAATCAACATGATACTGTTACTCAATAAAAACTAATAGAAGTGTTAAAATTCAATAGTTTTTTGAACACTCTAATAGATAGGATTTCTCCATTTCCAATACAAACGTTACGCAACCATAAATCATAATCGTAAATGTTTTAGCAAACCTTCCATTTGGATCGGTCTAACCAAAGTTCCCAATTTAAGTTGAACTACCAATAGGATTTGATCTTAAAGTCTAATTGGTATATTGATCCTTTAATTTGGCTGAGTTAGCCTTTGTAACTGCTTGTGTAGACACCTGATTAATGTCAGATACTTAATGTTGCTTACGATTTATCCTAATAAGACCTTGAATGACATTTTCACTGATGATTAATAACTGAGGAAAAAAGAGAAAAAACTTGAATTCTCTCTTATCCAAAGGAAAACACACTAACCATTGCACCTTCATCACCAATAGGACCTGGAGTTCCAGGCACGCCATTTATTCCTGGACTGCCCTAACAAAAAATAAAAAATAAAAATTATTTACAGTCAATATTTTATCTGGAACATTAACGTATATATTTGTTTAATATATGATTATTCGTTAGATACTGATCACCATTACTTAGTAAAATAATTGACGAGGATTATGTCAACGAAGCTATATACTAGTGATTTTCTTCATTAATATCTTTTGGCTTGATATTCAAGTTCTCACCGTTCTTACTGATAACGCTTCTATTATTACTGAGCAGTCAGTAGACAGATCAAACTATGAGCTGGTTTGACTAGATAGCCAGTTACTTACTAATAATGAAATTCAGGAATGCGCACCTACCACTATTTAAAGTATTAAACCAAGGAAGTTAATGTCTGTTCTTAATATTATATTATAATGAATGAATTTTTTAAACGTTATCCAAAAATAACGCGTATTTTTCCCAATTTCGTTTCTCTAAATGGGAAAGCTATTTTTACCACTTACTTTTGAAAAAACTAACTCCTGTTTCATTTTGCATTCGTGAAGCTTAATATGGAGTCGTAAATCATTTGCATTTTATCACTATTTACTAGTTTCAAAAGTAGGGAATATAAAAAGCAAACAGTTCACAGACACTTAAGTCTATCAGGTTCAATACGTAAATGCACAAAATATACATCCAAAGTACAACAATAATGAATATATCTGTGTGAAAGTATGTGTAGAAAACTTACTCGTGGACCCGGAGGACCTTCATCACCTGGATCACCGCGTGGACCAGGAAGCCCTTTTAAACCCTTAACCCCAATTCTTCATCAAAAAATAAAACAAAAAAATGTTCGTAGTTATGTTAAGGTTATTTAAAATATCACTCCATCAGTTTTTAACTAAAGATATTAGACGTCTCATTATGAATAATTTTATTTCACAAGCTAACAGCATAGAAATTTCGTAACATATTTTCACCAAGTTCTGTAATTCTCAACCTAAGGAACTGGTTTGGATTATTCGTTTATCTGAAATGAATCACTCGAAATCCATCCATAATGAGCTTAATAGCAAATAAACAATATGTTCATTAGTTGATATAATCACTTTTGAATCTGATACTTAAGTCATATAAATGAATAGTATTTAAAATTTCAAAACACTTCTTATCCAGTACATTGTAGTGAAAACAGATACTAACCTCTGTCCTTTGATTAAAGCTGATTCATCATAAGATATCCCTTTTTCACCTTTAAATCCTTTCTCACCCGGCTCTGCCTGAAATCACATAAAATGAATTATTCATTTGGACACGAACAGGGGTTGAATTTCAAGTTACATATTATATTACTGAAAATTTATAGGTAGTATAAAATTAAAATATATTTTCCTGACTAATCACCCAATGACACAGTAAATTATAATATAAATTAAAGTAAATATTAAATACTACTTTTCCCAGGTTCTAGAATGTCATTTATTTCCCAGGTTAGGAAAATTTAGTGACATTTAGAAATGAAAACACAAATAAAGTATAAGATATAGCTTTATTTATTTCAGTGTAAATGTGTGCTTATAAGTGACAATAAAATGTTTTATTTTCTTATACATGATATGATGGAAAGAAAAGTCAATTTTCGATTAATGTACTCATTATGAGTTTTGTTCAAGATTATTTCCGTTTTGATTCAATGTAATGATCATTCAGTGTAGTATTCGGTTTTGTTCTCTCGTATGATACTGCATTCTGCATAATGTACGATATTCTCGTATTTAATTGGCATGAACTATGCTCTGTATGTGATTTGTTATAACTCTAATTATGCGATTTCATCCTAATTATTAATCAAAATGGGTGTACAATCAATATATAAATGAGTGTATTTTCTACTATTGTTGTCGTCGTCGTCGTTGTGTTTTGGGGTTAATAAATCATCACTTATACCAGTCTTTGTGTTCTTACTTTCGCGTCGTGAGAATTGCAGAGGTCCTTCGTTCCTAGTATAAGTGATAAGTGTTTCCGACATAACAATCAGCGACGGCCAGATACAAAAAGTAGTATTAGAAGAGCCAAGACAATAAGCATTTAAACGACAAGTTCTAACAGTACATACTTACATATGGTAGAGAAATTGGTGAAGGAGTATCCCCTTTTTCACCCTTTAAACCTGGTTCACCACGATCTCCTTTTATTCCCTTTGGAAAATTAAATAATTAAAAATAATAATAAACGTTAAGAAAATTTCAAGACAATGCTAGAAAATGCAAAATTTTGCCATATACAATCACTAGAATGCTAACGTTACTCATATAGTCTGATACTAAGAAAAAAGTGTTTATAAATAGATGTATGCTGACATGAATTTAGACTTTAAAACTGTCAACATTTAACATATTTCTCTGATTTACAATCATTATTTATAAGTAGGGGAAATTTGCCAATCATGATAATCAAACATTCATAATAGAATAATCATTGTTGAATATTGCAACATGCATTCATTTCAGTATTCAGTTAAAATTGGATATTTTTCCATAATATCATCATGGGAGAGCAGATAAATTGAAACTATCCAGATGGAATTATATAACACAGGTGAATAGAATACTGATAATGAAAATTTGGTCAGATTAGAGTCAAATTCTTTCAGTAGTGTAGCTTTTTTTCATTTGTGGGTCTATTTTATGGATTCGATTTTATCTGCAACCTTCACTGGGTGATTTCATGTTTAGAGTTTTTTTTTTGGAAAAAGGCTAATCAACTGTGAGGAATAAAGATAAAATTAGTATAATCCTCAAATTTAAATACAGACAATCTCGAGATATGAGATAGATTTAGTTCTATAAATGGAATAGATATAAGAGTTTACAGTAGTTTGTAAAATCTCAGACTGATATAACTATTAGTTGTATTTAATACAAACTTGAGAGTGGTTTTCCCTATCAAAATTAAAAAGTTGTTTAGCTTTTAAAGACTAACTTCATATGATCAATTCAAATACAATTCATCAACTCACTTGATAACCTTTTGGACCAGCTATACCAGGTTGTCCTTTAGCTCCATCTCGGCCACGAATACCTTTTGGACCAAGTTCACCTTTCTCACCTTTAGGTCCCATTTCTCCAATACCATCGATGCCTTCAACAACAGCTGGTTCCCCTTTATCACCCTGAAATAATTATTTAAAATTTATTATAAATTACTTGAATTAGTAAATAAATGTAAAGTAGCACAATCGATAAGGTGAAATATAATACTTCCCAATAGGTTATTATTGATTAATAAAAGTAGTTAACTACAAGAGGAAAAGTAAGGAAAATACTGGTCATTATGGAATTATCTTTATCAAATGTTTTAAGAATCAGATTGATATAACTTTTGATGAAGACACTTTTAGATATAATAGATGAATAAAGACCGCTAAACTATGTACATAAGTGTCTTGCTATGTTTCCTTGTTTTGTACATACATACACTCAGTTATGCAATAATTTTTATTATCATTATTAATATTATCCATTCATTATCTTTCATAAATAGTTTATGTGCAAATTTGTGCCAAAAAAAAATACAAATGTTTTATGTTGAAAAAAAGAAACTTTTACCTTTGGACCTTTTAAACCTCTTTCACCAGCAAGTCCATCGAATCCATAACTACCCTGAGCACCTTTCAAACCTTTAGGACCCTATTGTTTAAATAAAAGTTGAAATATAAAAACCAAAAAATATATATATTTCTCTAAAAATTGTACATCATATTGATTGATTTACAATAAATGTATTTGATATAAACATTAATTTAAACTATTCTGCTTGTCTGTTATAATTCCCAAAATTATTTTGATGGAGTATTGTTCTTTGAGCTGGATGGTTTGGTAGTGGAGCTTTCATCGTTCTTCTGAACGACATCATTAGCACAGATTTCAGATAGATTATAGGTAAGATTATAGTGACCTGACAAATATCTTCTATGAAACATTTATCTTCAAAGGTAGCGTAAATCTATTTTACACAACTAGACATATTTAAATACGTTTTATAACGATAAATTGTCCATTTTAATACTTGAGATCATGAGTCAATTGAAGCTAGACCACCATGGAAAACCTAAAAGCACTGAACGGCCGTTTCGTCCTAATGTGGGACTCCTCAATTCATATTATCAGTAATTTTATCAAAGTTTACTTATTAAGAATGAACATTCTAGATGAAAAACAATCAATCTTAATGAATATAAATTTTTTTTAATCAGTTAAATTAGTTTTTAGGTGTGAAATATGATTTCTATGTTTTCTCTTATGCAAGTGGATTACGCTACACTTAATCAATTAGAAAATGTCTATAGTTCAGACATTTAAGTAATCTATATAGGTTCAAGTTGCATATAACATTTTTCATTGGCAACCAGTCTAGGTGCCAAGTAGCAGGGTTTCCTGTTGACTACCTTCAACCACCATCAGGGATGCATTTATTTGAAATAAATATTTCGTGAAGGGTTCAAATAGATTGATCTATCGAAAATTGGCCATAGGTCAAATCTAGGACCTTTGGTACCACATTCTTAACATTAGTAGTTTTCCAGATTTCATTGATCAATACCAATAATCTAAAGTAATCTCCAAACACCTCCCAATCAAATATGGTGTTGAATAGAACGTAATAAAAAATTTGCGAAATTCGTGATTATAGGTTGACAGAAAAATAAAATGGTGACATGATCACAAAAAATCCATTATGTCAATCTACGTTTAAATGGTATGTCGTTGGTGTTACTGTTTCCTACGCCCACTAACAATAAATTTTTCACCTACTTTATCACTTTTTACAGATTCGATACAACGTAGAATTTCCCTTCTCTTTTAAACCTCCAATCGAAATACAACATGTGGTAGGGAAACAAAACACTAGTTGCTAACATTTTATATTTATGACTCATGAAGTTATATAGATATGATGTAAGATCATACATACAGTAACTTATAAATTGCAGTTGATGCCCAAGTGAAATATAGGTGGGTAATTTTTGTCTAACTTTTACATCTAAACGTTCAGAGACATAGCAGCAACTAATAGTCGAAAGAAAGCGTACGGTTAGCTCTGTAGAAAAACACAATGGGCACAAACGTTTCATAATCATTCCTTGAAAATATACAGGCTAATTAAGTAAAGAATGTTTACAAAAGTTTAATATTTTTAGTTGAGTGAAAAATAGTTCAGTTTATGACAAAACGACCTTCAGTTTGAACTATACTCTAAAAATCACTCAAGATAAACAATTAGTCATGTGTCTACTGACGAATGGCATCGAGACAGATATTTCCAGATTCTAGTGAGAGATCAAAATCAGCTAATTTTCAGTGTTTCGAATGAGACCAGATATCATTTATAGTACCTTGAGTTGACTGAAGCTGAAAATGTGAAACCCTGAAACCCCTCTATTGTCCAAGTGTATAGTACTAAACTCAAGACCTGAATATCTAAACTTTGTATGAAGGTTCGTATATAAACATGACACTAGTCATTACTCACTGGTCAACTAATATAAATATTTCAGTTCAAAAGAATGTCGGTAGCGAGCCCATATAGCTCAACGATAACATCTCATACTGTGAAGTTGGAGGATGAAGGTTCAAATACCAAAACGTGCATCAGTTCCCAAACGGATTCAGGTATACCTCGCTGGTGGGTGTCGACTAGCATAAAACCTAGGTTCATAGTTTCTTACCAATCGTCTTCGGAGGCCTAAAATAAATAGGCTGATGCAGGTGCACTGCTGGGGCGTCTTAAACGAGGATAAAACAACATTCAATGGTTCCTCAGTTGATTTCAGTTCATAATAAAATTTGTATTTAGTATCGTTGCTTTCTACTTCCTTACAAATAGGTCATTCAACCGTAGTCGACGACTAGAGACTTAATAAACAGAATCTAATCTAATGTTAACTCACCAATAAATACTTAAATGTAATAGATCACATAATTTTTTTCATTAAAGAAAAAGTAATTTAGATAAAAAAAACTATTTTACTTTAGCACCACAACAGCCTTCTTCACCTGGAAAACCTTTTGGACCTTTAATACCAATTGCACCCTGTTAAAAATGAAAAAAGTTATGTATTTACTAAATAGAAAAAAAATCCAATTTTATCATAACTCCACCTGGGACTACTGCCGATTCCAAGCCCGGATAAAAGAGGAGGGTTGGGGTGGGGTTAGTAACCACATCCCGTAGAAAACTAACTCGCTTAAAAAACGCTACCCATAAGAAACTATTCAAACCATTTGAACTCTGCCCAGGGAGTCAGAAGGTCTTCATTTGGAAGAGTTATGACGCTTCATGATGAAAGCCGAGTTCCTTCGGAAGTCACGATGCTGATACCCCTTCTAACAGCCAGAGTAATCATTAATGTAGATACATAGAATGCTCATACAATATGGGAGACTGAGAGAGTCTTCCAAATTGCTGCAAATCATTAAAGATTTTAACTAGAAAAAGTTGTTCTTTTTTAAATTTTACTTACAAAGTCTTTTGAAATTTTATTGTAAACATTTCATTGTAAGTTTCTATATGAACAACTAAATTTACAGTACATAGTAAAACAAAATTATTAGTGTGATCTCAATGATTCTCATTAACTGATATCAAATAACGAGACAAATTAAATAAGCAGGTACATCCAGCTGACGAGTCCCAAATAAGACGAAACGCGTGTCCTGGATTCCACTGCTATCAAATATCCATCTTTGCTTAATTTAATATTATTTTAAAAAACGAATAAATAGATTACTAGATTAATAAAAAATTCAGTTGTATACATGATATATGACGTGAATTAAAAATGACTATAAACTATTTTAAACAAGATAAACTCGGTTTTTATAATAAATAAATATCTGTTACTAATGAAATCTAGAATGAGCGTTTCGTCCTATTTAATGCTCGTCAGTTGCATGAGCTTTTCATAAAAATATTAGCAGATTTAGACATAGGTATGTTGAGACATTAAAGAGGAAGAATGTATTTGTAAAACCTCAGTCAATGAATTTACTTCAAATTCATTGGCTGAGGTTTTACAAATACATTCTTCCTCTTTAATGTCCCACATCAACTGGGCGCCCAAATACTGTAAAACTATTCGATCAGATTTAGACGATAGGTATGTGGTTTTAGGGTTCGTAGTGTTTATACAAGCTTTTAATTATTATATATCATCTTTTAGAAGTATTATCTATTATTAACAGGTTTTTCTTGTACCTACTTTTAGTACTTTATACACTGGTAAGTGTTTCTTGAATTTATGATATTCGTATAATGTTATATACTGTTCTTCCTTTGGAAGCCTATCGTCGACTTTCACTAGCTCTGATTTTATGGTACCACTGGCCCGAAAATACACTCATAGATTATATTTGTTTAAAATCCCATTAATTTATTCTGATGTTTCTTTACGGTATAAGATAAACATCAGCATAAATTAAGAGGATTCTAAACAAACAAAATCTAAGATTGTATTTTTGGGCCAGTACAACCATAAAATCGGGGTTAGTGGAAGTTAAGGATATAGTTCCAAATACAGAACAACAAAATGTTGTCTATGAGATCAATTTTCATTACCATAATCCAGATTATGTGAGAGAAACATCTAGACAGTTGAATATTAGGTCGAAGGAACATAAACAACATTTGAAAATTTTTTCAAAATCCTCGGTCTATCTGAAGAAACTTGAGAATGGGTCGGCGATAAGGTTAAATGCGTTAGAAACAGGATAAAAGATCAAACTTGAAGGGACCAAGACACTTCACAAGGAGTTTGACAAATGACCAATTAATGAGCAATTAGACCCTATCTCTATTGAACCTTTTTATTTGACATGCACCGTTATTCCGACAAAAGTCGACATTTGAATATAATTGAATCAGCATTGTATAGATATGATTTGATTGTTAAACATTATATATTCTTTGACGACTGCTAATTTGTTATTGGATGAATATAACACTTATTTATTTATGTAGTGAATTATATTACATTCATAGGTAATGGGTCAAAATCAATTTTTGTGAAAATATATTATACCTCTGAAGTCAGTTCATCCGTGTAAGGCTCTATTGAGAATCGTTATCTTGAATTGGCAAGGTTTTTCCACCACTAGGCACTGCTACAATTCTTTTTTGACGAACATATTGATAAAACTGATCAATGGAAACCATTCTAAGTATCTTGGTGTTTATTTTTGGTTTGCCAGTAGCTTTTATTCATTATTGTTGTGTATGATAACAGCAAAATAACAAATAGTGATACGATTGTAAAATGTAAATGAAATAGATCAAAACAAACCATTATTTCTCCATTTTCTTCGTAAATAACTGTTACTTACCTTAAGACCATCAACACCCGGTACACCCAAAACACCTTTATCACCCTACAATTGAAAATAATCAAACAACGTCTGTTAATCTCAATGTAAAATTTAACTACAAAAAGAAACGTCAATTAATCGCATTTGAATACATCCAAGAAGATCATAAATGAATAAGGTGGCAGCATCATAAACTGCTACCCTGGTTAAGTGGGTTCGACTCAGTTGAAAAATATGGTTTCCTTCAGAGACTGAGGATATACATCACCTGCCAGTTCCAAACGACACGAAATCTCGTCTTTGTCTGTTTACACATCGCTTTCAACTACTTAACATCAACTCTGAAATCGTGTACTGATGATGGCAAGATCACTACTGATAACCGAGAAGTACTGGACCGCCATTTCATCCTATTATAGGATGAATTCAGCAGTGCGGGTCCACGACCTCGAATGTGGGAATTGAGCCCGGGACGTCCATTTTCTCGCAAGGATGCCTAACTTTCAGGCAACACTAAACAAAATAATCGGGTGGAAATAAACTCTACTCTCGTTCGCAATTTCGACCTTGCAACTGCCAACCTGCCAAAATGAAGCCGGAATCATTATTTAGACTAACATAATCCATGATGGAGGGTGTGTTTCCTTCTCCGTCATTTTTGTTGAATGAGATGAAGAATGTAAAGTTTTTTACAACGAAAATACCATTTCATTATGCTACGGATATATCAAGTGTGGGACATATGGACATGACGGAAGAATGATCACAACATAACAGAAGTCTACCTCTAATTAATTCTATAGTAGAAAATATTCCAAAATATTTACTATTAACCAACTAAATAAACGAAGACTTAACTACAATTACTAACTACGATACACTTAAATAACTTGAAAATATGAAGTTTATCCCCAGTCAAATAATCATAAATTTAACAGAATTCAATTAATAATAAGAACCAAACAAGATTATATTAGTTAGTATCAATAGATATAAATACACTATGCTAATAATTATTTTACTATAAATATATGTTTACTGACTACTTCGGTTTGGGAACCCGGGCAGTATCCTAGCTGTCGCACAAATCGAATGATTTGTGCAGCGCATATCTATTTGATGCCTTCTTGTACCAACGTTTGTGTCTAAATATTGACTAACCTAACTATAATAATAACGTAGGCTTATGCAACACAATAATACTTGTAAATTATTCAAGATGAAAAATTAACTTCTCATTTCTTTTCATAAAAGTCTCTTTTTTTTCTAGAAAAAGAATTTACAGTAGGCAAAACTCTGTGATTTTATCAAATTGACCGATATTATACCACACATTATATTAAATAAAGAAATTTCACTTAAGTTAGTCATATTATCTTAATGTGTAATTGTCTATAATATAATTCTATAAATGAATCATTTAAAACATTATTTAGATATTTTAATCATTGAATTCATGAGTTAATTGAAGCTAGACTACTATGGAAAACATGGAAGCACTGAATGACTATTTCATTCTAGTATGGAACTCTTCAGGAGTGCACATTCATGATCCCGATATTTATTAAATTAATAGATAAGTTACTAGAAATGTGTTTGTATTCAGTAAAAAAAGTTCATCTAAATACTTCTTTGAAAATAGAATTGTAAATTTGTTTTTATTTATTTGAACACATAAATGTTGATACAAAGCGGCACAAATAAATATCCGCCACACAAGTCACTTGATTTGTGTGTGGGCTGTGATACTGCCCGGGTACCTGAACTGAAGCAGGTGGTTACCTTAGGGAGCCACGCCTGATCTAGACGTCTGGCCCACAAGGCAGTGAAACAACATTAGGAGATTCAGTTCCATGGTAGCCGGTGACCAATAATTGGTTCATACGCTATTTATTCCTTCAGTATCCTGGAGCCTATGTTCACCATTGGCTTGGGATCAGGGTTTTCCAACTCCCCTAGATGGATCCTCCATATCCACTAACACGGATAAAGCGCTTGACGTTTGCTTTTCGTCATCACAATTTCGTAAATAATACCCCCACTGAGAGAAAAAAGTGAGTAGGACTTTCCCTGGTAATGGCTGTATACGCGTGGTCATGTGAGAGCATTTCAAGAGAGAGAGCTAACTTTCCCCAACCTAGGCTGTACCAAGGCATTTGGGGACCATTTTAAATTCGTAAGCTATCTGATATTTGTTAGTTGGAGACACAGTCGACAAGCTCATTTAAACTTCAATATCTGATTTGTTAGCACTCAACATATATCACATAAATATATTTTTGTTATAAGTAGAAAATTGTATTTCTGACTTTTGGTGACCTAATATGAGCCACTACATCAGAGTAGATAAACATATATGTGCTTCTGAGAGTATTAAAGAAAGTGGTTTTGTTTCAAACTGTTGCTTGTAGTCAATGATCATCTTTCTTTATCAAGACTGATAATTTACATAGTTAGGTCAATTTTACTAACTAGAGATCGACAGGTAGTCAACCATACATATTCTAGACTTGCAATAATGGCTCATACCATTTAAACTTCAACCATCCAATAAGCATAACTCAAATTTTAAGATATAAATTTTTATTTGGTTACTAGGTTACGTTTAAAAATGCACACCAGTCTTTATTGCTGATCAAGTTCACTGGATATTCTATCGAACAAAAAACAATCTGAGAATGATGAAAAATTAGTGAACTATGTGGTTTATTTTCCACAGAATCCCCAACAAAGTGCTTTAGTTCAGTAATTTCCATAGCTTACATAGTCTTGTTTCTTAGGCATATATATTTTGATAATGCCTGTCAATTGCTTGAAACATATTTGTACGTAGACAAAATTGTATATGCAAATTATGTAGCCCAAACTATTCTATGACGATGTTCGCCGATATACATATCATTTTTTTTTATCAAGTGAATAAGTCGTTATGATCACAGGTCTTCTAATTAAATATTCAAACAAATTTCTAACGGCTATTAAGTGACAGTAATAATTTAACTTACCATAATTCCTTTGGGTCCAGGATCACCTGGTATACCAGGTATACCCCGTTCACCTTCTAGACCAGGTGGACCAGGCAATCCACGTTGTCCAACAGGACCTGGTCTACCAACATGTCCACGAGCTCCAACATCACCCTTTTTTATTGCAAAAATGAGTAGCAGAATAAAACAGAAAAAAACAGTAATAAAAATGTACAAAATCAATTATTTCATCTCATTTTTTAACGAATATATTAGTCTGAAGTCAGCTTAGTCATTTGAAAGCCTAAACAATATAAACATGATAGCAAAATACTGTATATATTTTAATAGATGAAGTTAAGTTATTAATATTACCGAAACCAAGTGATCTTTGAAGTATTGATACAAATATAAACCAATAAATAAATGATCAAATGACGTGAATTATAAATCTGATTTTCTACATAATCTTATTACACAATTACGAAATTTGTCAAGTCAAAAAAATTCTTCATATCCATATATGTTTGTATGTTTCAAGGGTAATTCTGTCAAATTTCTGTGGGGGTTTTTTTTGGAAGTAAAATGTTAAACTGGACACATTAACGATAATATTATGATTATTAATGTTTTATTTCTATTGTTATTGTAATACAGACTGAATATCCATGTGATAATGTTAAATGAACTAAATGTATAATTTGATCACTATTAAATTACTTTTTGTGACCAATAATTTTGTATTATTTTCTTGTTATGAAATAGAAAGGGTATATGAAAGGATATTATAACCATTTAACCAAATATGATTCAATTTTTTTTCTTTTTTTTTTACCTTAGATACACAAATATTTCTAATCAATCAAATTCATCTTACATCAGTTAGATAATATTAGAAAACATGATTAGGACAGTTGGAGAAAGAAATTTTATTGTACTGTAGAAAAAAACAAACAAACTAATATCGACTAATATTTCATTGTTTACCTTATAGAATCTGATGTTTTTATATCACGTCATTCATATTAGATTGTTGAATTTGATAGTGTAATTTATTGTTTTGAATTATTGTGAGTAAACTTAATTCAAATATCTACATCTATTTATTTGTATAATGGATTATATAGCCTGATGTTACTGGCACACACACACACACAAACACTTATGCATATTGATGCAATCTTTTCAAGTATTGTTCTTACTTTACATGTTATATCATCATTTACACAACATTTTAAATATCTAGAGATTATTTTTTTTCTTTCAGTGCTTAACACGTTTATCAATTAGAAGAGATATCGATATCAAAACTATTCTTCCTCTTACTGAAACGTCTTCATATGTAGTTAAATAATCAGTGACACGTACACTGTAAGCAATATATATCTGCATTCATTTGGCATTCAATCCTATAAAACAATAAATTATTCTTAAAGAATTCAGTCTTTGTCTAACAGAATACAGAATGGAACATTTTGCGGAAATAAGGCTACAATTGATATAATGAATACAATTGACTCATAAATCAATGTTATTCTATATCTTTTATGTTTTGCATACATCATGCATTAGCCAAAAGAATAGATCAGAAGTTATTATTCAATTTTATTGATCATGAACACAATAGGTGTGAACATTTTAAAAAACAAACAAGACATTTACATCTATTAATCAGAAATTCCACCCTCTGTTCATTATTTTCCTTATAAACATAATGGATCGTTTTAGATAAAATTCTCTAGAAATATGCAAACTTAACAGATTCTTTCCCTTGAATGATCATGTTATTTTTTTCAAAAAATTAATACAGATTTTAATAGTTGAATTCATGAGTCAATCGAAGCTAAACCATCATGGAAAACCTGAAAGCACTGAACGACCGTTTCTTCCTAGTATGGAATCAATTATTTTTCAATCATACCTTAAGAAAAATTCATAAAGACAATGAAAGTAGTACAATTTTAATAAAATAAAAATTGAAAATTTTTTTTTCTAGACTGAACTATAATGATTATCTACCCAGTGTACCTATGAATTTTGGTAGGAATATATTTGAAAGCACACACACACACACACACGAGTAGTGTTGTTTCGTTTTGGATTGTAATGTTCGTAAACTATTAATTACATGTTGCACACTTTGTTTATACTCAGTTTCTATTATTATCACTTCCTAATTTAGGCTAAGTTATCCTAATACTTGATTTACAATTAGAAGATTTTTTATTTGTTAACTGTTATATAAATGTTGAAAGAATCAACTAAATGAATAATTCTACTCAATCACTCTCTTGTTTTCACAAATTCACCAGCTAAAATGATTCTCTGACAAAACGTATCTTGAAACGTATCTTCACAGTCAATCAAATAAACGATCAAATAAATTGATCAACTAATATATATATAACCTAAACCACTCATTGTCAACAGTAATGAACACACAGAAATCGATAATGTAACATATATAATACGTACCTTTGGCCCCGGAATTCCCATACAAGTGCATTCTGTGCAGTTCGGCGATGGTATGCACGTCTGTAATAGTTGGAATAATATAAAAAAAGAGAAATACACAATCTCATAAATAACTCTTTTATACATTTAGAATATGAAAGTTTATATAGTCCACTTTAAATATGATGAACTAATTATAGAATACATAACAAAAAAAGCTTACTAAACTGATATAAATGATAATCTAACTATTTAACTTATCTGTAAGGAATATAAAAAGTGTCATAATAATTATTGAAATTGAAATATAGTCTACCTGATTACTAGATTCGAATCAACAGTTTTCAAATGATTAGTCTAATATCCTTTCAGCTTATTTACTACAACTTAATATTGTTCTTATATCAGTCTAACTTATTCATTTGACAAATATTGTTTCAATGTAACATTACTCAATCCAATAATCCATAGACATTGAAACCAAACAATTAGGTTTAAAGAAAGAAGAAGAAGAAGAAAAAATAGTATTCCAAAGGTTACGTAAAACATTTCACTTACCGCTGCTCCATTTGTATATTTTACGCATAGATTCGATAATATAAAAATAGATATGAGAATAAATCCATATGTATTATACTTATTTATAAATTGATAATTATCATGAGGCTTCATAATCTTCAATATAATACAAAGTGACGTGTAATCTTAATGAATATAATTTTCTACTATGATAGAAGTAAAATAGAATAGAAATAAAGTGTAAATTAGTGTTTCACTTTCACTTTAGTTATATTGTGTTTAAGATTGAAAATAACTTTTTTTCGTAATGTACGTTCAGTGTTGTTTTTTTTGTTGATGTATGTTTATGGATCGATTAAAATTATTCTGGTGAATTTATGCTTGATAAACGATAACCTTATTCTTCTTCTTCAGGCAATTTTCTATTACCGGCATTACTAACTGACACACAGTCGGTGTATGTTCAAGGTGTCTCTTGATTTTTATAGGATAAATAGACATGCACACAAATGACATGTATATATATCTATACATTTGTGTAAATATGTGCTTCCCTTATTTGAATGTATATTTGTGCTAGAAAACTCCAATAGTATCCCACCATAATCAGTATGTAAATCTATTTCTGTGCCTAATTTTGCATGCCTTCCTGATTATACACACTGAGTATTTGATTCAAACCTGTGTTTTAACATAAAACTGATTGAAGATAAAGTAAAAATATCAGGGGGAAATGTTTAAAATTACCACGATCAGAAGCATAAAATGTTTTGTTGAGTTCTCCTGTTGGTCCGTCTAATAATTTTAACAAAATTGTGTAAAAATACTTTAACTTTTAACTGGTTATTTTTAATGATAATTCGGTACAAAGTATCGATTTTCCTTATTGGCCTGTCGAAAATCTAAACCGGCCGGCCGGCCGGTTAGTCTACCAATCAAATGCTTATGGGTCCAACACTAGATACCGGTGTTTAGAAGGTCATATTTTAGTGTTTATCGATTTATAATTGAACGAACATAGATCATTGTGTAATGCTGATTATCCTATATAATAAAGAAATATCTGCTTTTTGAAACTAAACACTATGCACATCTTTTGACAAAATAGTTAAATTTAATTAAATTCTAAAATATTTCCAAATAAAATAATAATAAGTCATGGTTGAAAGGAAGTACTATTATGACTAAACTATGCATTTCTCTTAAAAGATTTGACTAAATTCAATCATTCAAAGTTAGTTAAACAGATATACTCTCTATCTCTACATGAAAAAAATATATACAAGTACAGTGTAATTCTTTTCGAAAAAACACTCCTGGGAACTTACTAGAATCTCGTAACGTTCAATCTCGTTATTATAAACTACCATTTAAGAATCTGTAGGGAATCATCATAAGAAAAGTTCATTTACAAAATGTTATAAGCTATGTGACTAATATTTTATATGAAAATTATATTTGAAATAATCTCAGCGATTGAAATGTAAAATAATTCCAACGTTTCGTCCAATTAACTTGTCTGGAATTCTTCAGGGTAATAATCAAAATCAAAATCATCAAAGAAATATATAGCGTTGTAGCAATCAAATCAAATCTATACTATTTGATTATTACCCTGAAGAAGTCCAGACAAGTTAACTGGACGAAACATTGGAATTTTTAAGTTTCAATTGCTGAGATTAGTTCAGATATAGTCTTCACATAACATTTTTCCTCTATACTTGGTTGCCAATTACTGTCAAACTATTTGTTCTAATCTTGACAAATATTCGTATTTGACTAATATATTTTGTCAAAATTTCATCATCGTTAAGGTAAACATTAACTTCCATAAAATGTAAATGTTACTTACTTACTTACTTAGCTTTATGCAAATATTATGTAACACAATTGTATATCAATGATTGTCAAATTTGCCCAATAAATAATTTTAATGTTTGAGATCATGAGTCAATTGAATCTAGACCACAATGGAAAACCTGGAAGCACTGGACAGATGTTTCGTCCTAGCTAGATCGTGGATGCTCACTACTGAGGAGTCCTATACTAGGACACCTCGGCTGTCCAGTTCTTCCAGGTTTTCCATCGTGATCTAGCTTCAATTGACTCATGAATTCAATTACTAAATTACTACAATCTCCACAAAACTCCGTTCTGATAATAATGATCATCACTAGTGACTGGTTTCAGAAGATATTTCTTGGAGTTCTAGTGAGAGGCCGTGACCAGTGGAGTTCAACTGGGTCTGTTGTGAGATAATAACTCACGTAAAACAATGGCGGACTGTGGTGCAATTTTATGGATTGGTTGAAGTTAAACATTAACACCATCGTGGTGTAGAGGTTAAGCATTTGCTCGCGAGAGTGGTAGTGGATGCTCACTGCTGGGGACCCTGTGCTAGGACGAAACGGCCGTCAAGTGCTTCCAGGTTTTCCGTGGTGGTCTAGCTTCAGTTGACTCATGATTTCAATTATTGAACTTACTACAATTCCCACAAAACCCCTTATGATATTTACAATTATTATTTAAAGTTTGTAGGATAAATTGTAATCAAAATTAAACTGCATAATAAATATATCTCTTGATTATACAAAAGTTTTATTAGATTAAAAATGAAACCATATGAAACTTGAGTGAATTATGTAAACAACTTTACAGTTGATTTCAGGATTGTGTATGAAAGATCAAAGTCAATTAGAAATGTAAAAAAGAAAAAAAAAAATTAAAAGGTACTAATTGCTACTCAGTAACTTGTATGATTTTCTTTCTTGATATGTACCTTACTCTATAAAACAGGTAAATCGGTATAACAACTTTTGATATTAACTAACATTGTTCACATTTTATCATGACATTTGTTCAGTCATACACTAGAATACACTTTAAAAGCCTTTTTATTAAAATGATTTCGTCAGTCTGTTTTTTGTGCTTAATATTCCGATTAGATTTGTTATAACGAAAATGAGAGGACGAAAAGCGAATGTCTGGCGCTTTAACCGGATCTCAAACCAATTGTGCACATGGGCTCCAGTATCCTGCGGGAACAAATGGCGTATGAACCAATTTCTTGGTCGCCGGCTTCCATGGGACTGCATCGCCTCACGATTCCCCACTGCCATGTGAGTTAGACCTTTAGGTCAAAGGCTCGGGGTGTGGTCCCTTAAGAAAACCACCTGCTTCGGTCTGGGCACCAGGGCAGTATCACAGCCCTCACACAAATCGAATGATTTATGTGGCGCGTATCCATTTTGGTGCCTTCTTGTACCAATATCTATGTGTTAAAATAAATAAATAAATTTAATTACATGTATTTGTGCAACCCCTTATTTGTCAAGCGTATGATCCATTAAAAGCACATCTTTTTAATCGGTTAACAACGGTAAGTACTGACGAATGAGCTTGAAAAAACAATTTCACTGTAGGATGTGGTCTTATTCTTTTTAACATTCTAATGACATAGAATGATCCATCTAAATATTCTATGGATGAGCGAATCTATGTTCTATTCAGAAAGATTTGGGAGGAAGAACAAGTGCCACTGACAAAATGGGGAGAAACAAATCTCATCAAATACCAAAGAAAGGAGATCTGAACAAATGTGATAACTACAAAGGCACCACATAACTATCAGTACCGGTAAAGGTCTTCAACTGAGTGTTGACGAACAGGATGAAAGACTCAGTAGACACCAAACTACAAGGTCAACAAACCGGATTTCGCAAGAATCGGTCGTGCACAGACCAAATCGCGACAATACAGATTATCGTTGAACCATCAAATGGATGGAATTCATTACCACACATCAACTTCCCTGACTATAAGAAAGCATTTGACATTGTGTATAGGAGAACATTATAGAAACGTCTTCGACATCATATAGTACCTGAGAAAATCGTCAAAATCATATGAAATTCATACTTTGGACTACAGTGCAAAGCGGTGCATGGAGGACAGCCGACAGACGCATTCCAAGAGAGGACTGGAGTCAAACAAGGCTGCTTACTCTGTCCATTTCTTTTTCCTTTGGTGGTTGACTGGATTATGAAGACCTCCACATCTGAGGAGAAACACGGAATACAGTGAATAGATTGGACTTCGCAGATGATGTAGCCCTTCTATCACATTTACACCAACAAACGCAGATCAAAACAACCAGTGTGGCAGAAGCCTTTGCATCAGTAGACATCGACATACACAAGGGAAAGAGCAAGATCTTCAAACACAACACGGAGAAAACCGATACAATCACTTATGATGGAGAAACTCTGTGACAGGTGGAAACTTTCAAGTACCTGGACAGCATCAACGATGAACGTGGAGGATCTGATGCAGACGTAAAGACAGAGATTGGCAAAGCAAGGACAACATTCTTAACGTTGAAGTACATACGGGACTAAAAAGAACTGTCAACCAGTGTCATAGTCAGAATATTCAATGCGAACGTGAAGACAGTTTTACTGTACAGAGCTGAAATGTGGAGAACTACTACAACCATCATCAAAAATGTACAAGTATTTACTAACAATTATCTATATGCACCATCAACAACAACCGACTGTGGGAGAGAACAAAATAACTTCCAACTAAAGAGAAAGTCAGGAAGAGACACTAGAAGTGGATAGGACAAACATTGAGGAAAGCACAGAACTACATTACAAGACAAGCTCTAACTTGAAATGTTGAGAGGAAACGGAAAAGCGGAAAACCAAATAACACATTGTGTCAGGTATTAAAACAGACATGGAAAGAATGAATAACAACTGGAAAGAACTGGGGATGATTTTATAGGAAAGATTTGGATGGAGAATGTTGGTGGGTGACCTATGCTCTTCCATCAGGGGCACGTGCGTAAGAAGAAGAAGAAGAAGAATGTTCGGTTTCATTATCTCTTTTACTATTCAGTGTTGATTTAATCTTATCTCTAAATCTACCCCAGGACCTTCAGTCCTCTTGACGAGTTCCTAACATTTATATCACTGAATTGACATACATTTGTAACTTCAGTCAATTCGCAATATCGGTCGATCATCATTTGTTAACAGTAGGTGAATTTTATCTGATACTCGACATGAGTAAACTCCAGCGATCTACTTGACGAGTCCCTAAGAATACGAAACGTGCATTTTAGATTACAATGCTAACCTCATTCTGTTTACTGTACATCTACTGCCCATGATTTCTCAGTAGAAATTTGGAAATCATCCTTTTAATTTGGTCACTAGAAGAAACATAATTAACTCTTAATATAATGGATTGTAGAAAGTGACAACTCACAGAAAACAGCAGTCTTCACAACCGTCTAAATTGAAGAGAAAATATATCAAACCACTTATGCTTGATCAATTTATTCCCCTTAAAATATTTATTACAGATTGTACACTGCATAAGTTTAGTAACAGCTTTTTAGTAGTACTGGTTCCCATCATTAACAGACAAAACATAATCTACATTATGTCATTTAGTTATAAATGATACATTATCATAAAATAATTTGCACTTTTGTAAAGTTAGTGCTGAAGATTGACTTAAATCATACAAATATTGTATAAAAATGAACCTAACATAGTATCAATTGAATGTTATAAATAACTAACATTCAGAAAAATGATAAATGTTTTTCAAAGAGTAAATAATTTTAAGCAATATTAACGACATATCAGTTGAGAAAGGTAGGATGAGTATTTGAGAGTATTATTAATTTTAATTTTCAGAGGTAAAATGAAACTTGTCTTTGAAATAAAATAAAAATCGTTACAAAATATTCAATAATTGAGTTCAAGACTCAATTGAAGCTAGACCACCGTGGAAAACCCGGAAGCACTCGATGGCCGTTTCATTCTAGTATGGGACTCATCAGCAGTGCGCATCCAAAATCCCCCCCGAGAGATTCGAATCCATGGCCAATTGGTCTCGCACGCGAACGCTTAACATCTAGACCACTGAGCCGGCATCAAACAGTGTTGATGTCTAACTTCAAGCAATCCACGAAATTGCGCCACCGTCCACCATTGTCTTCAGTGAGTTACTATGTCACAAGAGACCCGGTTGAACACCACTGAATTCACTGAAAAACGAAACAGAATTTTTTAAAAGAATTATTATATGTATTCTTAAAATACCCTAAATGTAATGCTCGTACATTTTTGGTGATGGTTGTGGTAGTTTTTCGAAGTTTCAGTTCCGTACAGTAGAACTGTTTGACGTTCGTATTGATGATTCTGACTATCACATTGATTGACACTTGTTTTGAGTTCTATATATTCTTCAACTGTAGGAATGCTGCCCTTGCTTTGTCAATTCGTGCATTGAGTCCTGCATCGGATCCTCTTTGTTTATTGATAACTCTGTCTAGGTACATAAGGTCATACCAATTCCAAATCAACCATCTGTTTCCAAGGTATCCACTGAATTCCGTGCTTACTCTGAGATGTTCAGGTCTCTATAATCTAGTCAATAGTTAGCAAAAAGATAAAAGTAGACAACCTTATTTCATATTAGTCGTCATATGGAATGGATTCGTGGGCTTCTCTCTATACATGACTTTACGATTCAGCCCCTCATAGGAGTTCCGTATGATGATGACGACCTAAGGTAACATATAGTTTTGAAAAGACCCCGTGATGTTTTTCTGTCCGCGCTGTTGAATGCTTTCCCATAATCGAGGAATCTAATGTGTAGCGATCACACTGAGGAAGGCACCCAACTGCGTCACAAGACAAGCCCTCACATGGAATCCTCAAGGCCAAAGGAGAAGAGGAAGACCAAAGAACACATTACGCCGGGAAATGAAGACAGATATGAGAAAAATGAACAAGAATTAGGTGGAATTAGAAAAGAAGGCCCAGGAAAGAGTGGGTTGGAGAACGCTGGTCGGCGGCCTATGCTCCATTGGGAGTAACAGGCGTAAATAAGTAAGTAAGCAATGTGTAGCGATGTGTTCCATTCGAATGACTGTTCAACAGTGATCTTCAATGTCGACATTCGTTTGATAAATGGCCAGTCCTTACGAAAGCCAGTTTACTAACCTCTAAGTTAAGCGTCTATAGAATCTTTCATTCGGTTCAGCAACACTTGAAAACCTTGTCTGTTACTGACAGTAGTATGATCCTTCTGTATTCATATGCTTAATTCGATCTCATTTCTTTGGACTATTGATAAGGCATCCCTCTTTCTAATCTGTTGGTACTTGTTCTTCGTTAAATATCGTTGCAATTACCTGTATGTTTGACTTCAGTGTCTCAGCTGATATGTTGTTTGGTCCTTCTGCTTTCCCACTCTTAATTCGCCTAATGATTTTGGTCATTTTTTCGATTGTTGTTGAGGTAACATCTTTAGGGAGGTGTGCATGTGCTGCTTCAATGTTCTGTAGATACAATTAGGTTGGCTGACTCAAGAGCCATTCAAGCTAATTTACACACCTGTTCTGCTGCTCTTGAACTTCAATAGTTAGTTTTCCTCCTTTTCTCCTGATTGGTCGCACCATAATGCATCCATGCCAAGTATTGTGTCCTATTTTCCGTCAAATATAAAGTGACAAAAGCGCCAATCAGAATACCGACTTCTGTGACTTTGTTGCTGTGCCAAACTATTACTCGTCAACCAGCACAGGCAGCCTTGAGTAAACTCTGGATCCTTATTGGTCCTCTGTATATTAACTTCTCGCCTAATCCAGCTCATTCAGTCCAGAACAAAAATACCAGCCTCCACTATGTGAATTGGATATTTCAGACATACGTGGTTTATATACAAACAGGCCAAACTGCATCACACCATAAAATGAAAAATAATGATCATGCGAGATCAAGCCAAAAATGATTGTATGTACAGGAGACTGTAACTAATAGATTGGGAAAAAATAAAAATAATAAATCGTATGATAGTAACCAATTAGTCTAATTAAAGCTTATGATGAAGGAATATATATGTAAGGTACGACAAGTATACATATATAATAATAGTCAATAAATAAGCCCTGTAAGTTACCACTCATTTATTCTTCATGTAGACATAACAACACGTTTTTCCCATCTCGACCTTGGTGATAGGGTCCTTCATCAGAATTATTAGGTATTTTCTCGGCCATTTCTCTACAGTATACTTCAGCCTCATAAAACTGATGTTCATTATTTTTGCTGCTATCACTTATGAATGGGTAGCACTGGATGACATTCGTTGTAATCCTCGCCTTCTTGCTTCTAAAGTATGCGTCGATGATTTCGGAACCACGAGTTCCGCATTCCATAAGTGATTTTCGTACTTCTGTAGACAGAATCATTGCAACTCTACAAGAGGGGGAACTTTGTTCTTCGTGACCAGATTAAAGTAAGAGCTCCTAAAGTTGGCTTATTTGGCACAGATTGTGTTCAATAAGTTTTACCTGTTCCAAGCACGGTCAGTTACAATATTTTCATATGTGTTGCTATTCGAGTGACCCTCCCTGTCTTGTTCATTGTTCGAACATTCCACACACTGACATTAATTGTTGCTCTGGTTTTTAGAAGGGGTTTTGGTCTGGTGGCTTCTAAATAATCTCACTTTTTATCATGAAGTGTCATGGCGTACCGATATGAAGACCCTTCAACTCCCTGAGCAGAGTTAAAATGGTGTAAATGTTTTGTTCTGGCTAGGGTTTTTGTAACAATTTATTTACAGCAATGGGGTTACTGTTCTTAAATCTACCTCTCCTTTATTCGGACTTGGGTTCGGTAACAACTCTAGATTGGTTTCAAATGGAGATAATCTCACATTACTTTCTGGTATTTCAGATTTTTCTATTCATTCCGGCCAGTTATGCTCATGGTGTAATCCAAGTTAATAAATTATCCTACTAATATTGGCAAATAAAAATGTGAAAATCTGTGCACATAATTATTATTTCAAACTCATTCGTTTCAATCATACTTACATGCGGTCCAGTATCAGCAGCGAGATTGACTGAGGTCTTAGGTAGGATCTGGGAACTGGACGCAATCCCATCTGACTGGTCTCAATCACTGATTGTGCCAGTCTATAAGAAAGGACAAAAGTCCTCTTGTGACAATCACAGAGGAATCAGTTTGACTAATATAGTGTCTAAAATATTAGCTTCAATAATACTTCGATGCTAAACCAAAGCTCATGAAGAACAGACTAGAGAAAACCAGGCTGGTTTTCGACTTCGATGTGGTTGTATAGACCAGATATTCACACTACGTCAGGTCCCAGAACATAGACACAAATTCAGACGCCTTACAATAGTAGTATTTCTCGACCTTAAGGCGCCATTTGACTCTGTTGATCGTGAGGTTCTATGGGAGCGTTTGCCACTGAAAGGAGTACCAAACAAGAACATTAACCTTATAAAGGCTCTCTACTCATACTCAACTGGCCGATTGAGAGCTTATGGCGAGATGTCATCAGAATTGATTACCTCAAGTGGTGTTCGTCAGGGCTGTTCACTCTCTCCATTCTTGTTTAACTTTGTCGTTGACGTACTTTTAGAGGTAACACTTTCCTAATCCAAATTTCCAGGAGTTGAACTTCTACCGGGAGATTCACTTGTTGAGCTTGTTATGGATGCAGAGGAGTATACCAATAATTATCATGTTAAGTCTAATGTTATCCTTGGACGTTAAATGAACATTCCCTATTAATCGATATTTGTTCACTTGTTAAATATTGTAGAAAATGTTGTTTTCTATTTTATGGTACGATGTGGTTTGTTTGTTTGGTATATAAACAGAGTATGTCTGAAATACAGTGATTCATAAATCAGAGACTAAGACTTGTGTTCTGGACTCGACTGGCTGGGCTAGACAAGGGAGCGGGACCAATCGAGACATTAGGCCGTTCGTACGTGTTTACGTATCACTGTAATCGATCGTTAAGAACGCCTCACTCTAATCCGCAGTCTCACGTCACAACAGACCTAGAATATGCTGATGACATAGTTCTATTTGGTGAAGACGCCGACAAAATGCAGAGTCTTCTGACCACTCCAAGCAACAATGCAAGCATGTTCGGGATGCGATTCTCCTCCTCAAAATGCAAAATGTTGCTTCAGGATTGGGTGACATCGACACCCGATCTAATGATAGGGAGTGAAGTAGTTGAACGTGTCGACCGCTTCACTTAACTTGGAAGTCTCATCAGCCCTCGTGGTCTGGTGTTTGACGAAATCTCAGCACGGATACAGAAGGCCCGACTAACTTTTGCCAACTTGCGTCATTTATGGCGTAGGCGAGATACACTTCTATCAACCGAAGGACGGTTTGCTGCACAGCAGTTCGTTCCGTCCTATTTTGTGGCAGTGAGCCATGGCCGGTAAGAGTAGAGGATATTCGTAGGTTACTAGTATTTGATCATAGGTGTCTTCAAAAACATTGCTCGTATATCCTGGGACTACCGAGTAAGTAATGTAGTTGTTAGGAAACGAGTACTAGGTAAGGATGGCAAACCAATTGATGAAGTAGTGAGACTTCATCAGTTGAGATGGCTGGGGCATGTGTTACGTTATTGACAAGTGGACTGAGTCATGTTGGTAAGTGTGGACTAGCTGGTTGGGATCCACGAGACGATAACAAATTATGCTTAGAGACCTTGAATGACATGGCTCAAAACCGTTTGCGATGGTGCAGGTGCATCCATTCTTTGTTCTCACAAATTCTAATCTTCTGAATTCTTCATGTCCCTTTTTACTTTTTTACAGATGTTTCACTGGATTATAATCTTTGAATAACATCTTCAAACCCTAATCTTCCCGATTACTGCTTATACGTTTACTACCTTTACCACTACGGGATTTGAATGGACAGTTGTATCTGTTTGCTAATGTACGTACGTACGAAGTTCTACGTCGTTACTAACTGACTGATAGGCGATTTATTACTGGTTATATAATGTCCAGCCATTCTTTTAGCTAAAAAAAAGTTATTTTCACTATATTAGTAGTGATTGCCCATAAAAGTAATCTACTGTCATTTCATTTGATCAATTTTTTTTTCAAAACAAAATCTAGTTATAATTGTAATTACTTATTACATCAATTTAATTCTATTTGTTTTTCTCTTCTTTTTTCATTTAAAATGAAGAAGTTAATTGATGATAGTAGTAATAAGTTATTCGGAATAAAAGACAACTAAATAAGAAGTAATTTTGTATTATTTTAATATAGTTTTTTCTTCAAACTAAAATGTCACAGTTTATTATGACTACTTTATTTGACAAGCATGCACATACACACACATCTCCCTCTCTTCATATATATATATATATACACCTTAGATAAACAGTTTAGTGTATTCACTGAATAGATAAATGTACCTACATCGGGATAAATTTTGTGCGTGAGTGTATATATATATATATATATATATATATATATATATATATATATATATATATATATATATATATATATATATATATATATATATATATATATATATATATATATTCGTATGCTTGTTCCGTTTAATAATCAAGTACTGGGGTCAGTTTATACATGTGAATAAAATACAATCTAGATTATAATCTGTATACATTGTCTTGATTGTCTTCTAACTGGGTTGTATAAAAATTGAAAAGTATAGCAAGATATCTTATCCGATTGTCCGTTTGCTAGATGAGTGGGTACGAATGTGTATGTGTATGATTGTAAAAATAGAAGAAAGATGATGCAAAGATAAAAATTTTATGGGGAGGGGAGCATAAATTTTTCCTACGTGAAAGACTAAAATAGGCTTTTTTAAAATTATGAAATATACAGTACAGATTTAGATAGCACTAATCTAGGGGATAGTTATTCAGTCAAATTGTTTGTTTGTCTATTTCAAGTATAGTTTGGATTGGTGATCGTTTCCGTATCTTGGTAATATTTTTGTAAAGGTGAAATCTCATTCTTATTTAATCGAGAGCCGTGAACAGCTTTGTATTACTAATTTAAGGTGAGTACTGCCAACTTGGGGCTGAGATATCCGTCTCTTAAACAAGCTGCGAGTTTACTGAGCAGTCATACGCTTTCTACTGCTCTATAGTTGTGGAATATGGTGTGTGGAAATAAAAAGATATTTTTAGAAAAGAAGCCTTTGATAATAGGTGCCGTCGAAGTATTGCTCACGTTTTTGTGTAACCAATGAGTGAGTTTAAACATAGGTTACTAGACAAAGGTGATCAATTGATTGATAAGGTTGTTGATCTTCATCAACTGAAGTGGTTAGGACATGTTTTACACATGAATTATTACCATTTACATTAACAGGCACTGTTTGTTGGTGTAAAGTTTGGTTGAAAGAAAGCTAGGAGCGGCCAAATCAGTCCACGCACTAGTTGACTACTGATTTAAGTAATGTAAGTAGGTGCAGACTACTTGGTTAGAGTCGGGAAGATAACGGGGATATTTGGCTGAAGGTTTTGAATGACAAGTCCCAGAGTAATTCAAGATGGTACAGCAGCATTCAGTCTTCACATTCCTTTGGATTTCTAGTTTTAAAATCACTTCACACCTTTTATTCTAACAATTCATATTTTCTTTCACCATATTTTATGTTCAATCGTTTTTATTATCACAAACCCCTAATTTCGTCTCCGCATTTTGATGTTTTGGTAACATGGTCCTTTGAACATATGTACCAAGCCCTAAGTTGATTGTGACTAATAGACTCCTTGTACTGAAAATATTATTATTTAACTTTTCTTTCACTCCAGAAAACTGATTACTTAAAGTCTAAATAAAGACATCACTAATAGTCAATGTAAAATATACACAGCGTTAGCTGAGAAAGGTCATTGAGTATATTTATATATAATGGAATTTGTGTCATTAAAGTATGTGGATGAATTATTAGATTAGCTGTACAAATGAAAATCATATTGGCTAAACGACAGCTGTTAGTGTATTTAACATGACTACATAATTAAGCTGCATTTTAAAAGACATCATTATTTGCTGTTACAAATACCTACTTACCAGTTATGTATATAAATGTTCCGTTTGTATTTACTGGTTAGAAATTCACGATAAAGTGTCATTTCTCTGGAAAAAAACATTTTTCAAGCAGTCTATCGAATATTCGTGTATGCTTTTATCACCATTTTTCTTTCAAAGATGATTTTCATTACGAATAGTTAAAATTAACTCTTCATTGTCTAACGATGTCCCTGTTAGAAGTGGTTTAATACTATGTAGTGTCTTAGGCCCTTTACTTTTTTAGTGTTTATCAATGATATTTGTGAAAGTTTTTGTGTCGGTAAGCCCCTTCTATATGCAGATGATCTTAAAGTAGTATATTCATTTTCTCCACATGAGCTGAAAAATATGCAAAATTGCATCAGTATGGAGCTTAACAAGGTAGCACAGTGGTGCTTAAAATGGCAACTGGAGCTGAATACAGCTAAATGTGGATGGATATGCTTCGGCGAAACATCACTCAACCTAGACATTACCATAAATGGAGAAGTGTTATCTAGGTTACATACAGTAGTAGACTTAGGACTTAGATACTCTCAAGACTTGTCGTTTACAGAACAGGTATTAAAGCAGACCTCTAAATCTCAACGTCTAATAGGTTACATAACTCGAAACCTTTACAACAATGAGTCACATATTCTAATGTACAAAGTTTGTGCTCGACCTCTTCGAAAATATTGCACGTTTATTCTTAGCAGTACACGCATAAAGGATAAATTAGGGCTGGAATCAGTACAGAGACGATTTACACTTCGTATTCTTGGAGCTGATTGTACCTTAACTTATAATTCTAGATGTAATAAACTTGGGCTAGACCCTTTGTGGAGGAGGAGACTCAAACTAAATCTTATCTTTTTCTTCAAACTACGTCATAAACTATCGTTTACATACAATCGAGCGATTCAATATGCAGAAACTTCCCATTACAACATCCGTAATTCCTTGGCACTAGTGAAACGAACTCATTCTAAATCATCTCTTTATATGAATTACTTCGCCTGCAAATTTTCTAGACTATGGAATAACCTACCACAATCTATCCGTACGATAAAATCACTCCCATTATTTGTTCGCTGCATTGATGTATACTGCTCCTCTGAAAATGCATTGAATGGTCTAGCACCTGTAAATGTATCTCATTCCACAAGTAGTATTATAGGATCTTTAAATGTTTGGCCATTTTATTCGTGCATTCCCTAAGTAAAACCACCTACTTGCTGTCACTTTATGTTAACACCGTCCCTAGCAAGTTTAACGAATTTGAATAACATCAACAGTAAATCACTGTGTCACATGACACGCGCATTCTGGTAGACCTGATTCATATATTTTGGTAATTACTGCTTTGTTTTTCTGTGCTCTCTGTTCTCGTTTTAATTTCTCTAGTTGATTATATATATATATATGATTATTATTATTATTATTACTTGAAAAAACCACTGAAAATAACACCGTTTCGTATTTGTTTACTATTTTTCAACAATTTTCTTCCTATCATATCATATCGGGTTAAAACAACAACATTCGAATCTTATGATTAGTGTTAATAGATAATTGAGTCATTTAGTTGGAATCTAGCGGTTCACATGTTTTTATAGTTTGACATAATTGATTGATTTTGGTTAGACAACTGATAAAAAACTGCAAACCTATTTCATCCTAGCATAGAATTTTACAACAATATTCACCTTCTCTTCTGACTGGTCTTAAACTTAGGGCCTTCAGGCCTTGTGACAAATGCCTAATCGTCAGACTATTGAGTTGAGATCCCATGGTTCCACTATTCTAACCATAACAAATTTCCAATCTTTTTTCAGACTTTTTTTACGCTTAATTAATTTATGGTATACAATTTAGTGTCAATCCTAATGTATTTACTTTCTTATCTTCAATGTGAAAAAAGGAGAGATTTTTCTAAGATGACATTCACTTTTTTATGACATCATAAAGAAAATAAGGTAGTTCATTAATATCATTGAATAATTTTGTATATTACAATAATGTCATTACGGGAATATTATTATGACATTACAATCATAAATTTCTTGCACTCTCCTCCCCCCAAAGAAATACTACCAATGTAAATTTGCGTTGGCAATGAAATCTTAAAAGATGAAGTTCAGTGAAGGGATCTCTTTTCAACGAATTGATTATCATGCTGCACAATCATATATATATGAAATTTTTTTTGTTAAAGTACTAATTCTGTGAGGAAATGTGAACACGAATAACCAAGATGTTGTAATAGAAAGATTTTAATACTAGATTACGTAACACAAATGGTAACAATAGATATAGTGAATTTAATAAGATGATTTAAATGTTTTGGTTACAATAATTACAGGTCATAGAGGTGTGAAAATAAATAAGGTGATGTGATGAGTATTTATGAATAAAATAATGAGAACATAAAACACAAGTAAAGGGGAATGAAATTATAATAATGATATTAATTAAGGTCAAGGTAACGATAACAATAAAACGTACTTCTTTTGTACGCATAGTTCTGGCTTAAGCTCCTGGATAGTAAGAGCTTTGGCTATTTTTAAGAGTTGGATACAAAGAAATCTAGGTAGATTTGAACGAATCATATGAACCACCTTAAAAATAAACTGTGGATCCGTAGGATCTTAAGTTGAATCATTAATTAGTGTCTAGAATAATATTTTCCATTTTTGAATGATGCAAATAACAATATTCCTTTATCGACGTTTCTAAAAAAATTTATTTGAGAATGAATGTATTCGAGAATAAAAGGTAGATCAGACATGCTTATTAAATACATCATTTCCATCAGAATGGTAATTAGATAAATAGACAAAACATATTGTAGGGTAACTGCATTTACCTAGATATGTATTATAATGTTATGATATTGTTTGTCTGTTTGAGGAAATGAAGACATTTTAACTCATAATTCATTATTGTTTATAATATAATGTACTTGTGAACAAAATAAGACAAATTACAGTATAGTTTCAAATGGTGGTCTAACATCAATCGGTCCATGATCTCAATCAAAAACTTAATCTCCACAACCCCTAAACTGATAAAAAAATATTCATACGAGTATTTTGCATTTGTTTTGGTTACATCATTTTTGTTTTCGTCTTTTACAAAAAAGATTATTGACGTCATTAGTAGATAAAATACTAATCACCTTTATGACTGCTTATTAGAAAATAAGTTACTATGCATATATTAAATTACTATTGGATTGGAAAACCATGATAACAATATACATGCAGCATTTTGTGTTCTACGATATAAGAAGTTTGCAAAACAACCAAGTGAAGAACCATTGTGAAAAGAAGAATATCTGTTTTGTCAATATTCAAGAATATTTAATGATGTACAACCACGGCTCCGTCTCGGAACAAATTCGAAACTTTATGTAGGCGAATAATTCAGACAGCTCACCTCTATTTTAATTTTGTAATAATATTGTTGTTTAAACAGACGAGAAAGCTTCATGATGACACCACTCAACTGAGACGACTCAGCTTAATCAAGAACTGAGAATTCTTATTTCTAACCGCAAACACAAGAACTTTAGACTATTAACTGAAAACAGTAATGTGTACTATTTCGATCCGGTTCATTAGAATAAAGTTATGTTGGGTTAGGTAGGGTGTGGGGGTATAGTTGTTCATTAAAAATATTCAGAAACTGTAGTGAAGCATCGACTCAATTTTTCTGTGATAATAACAATAATAATAACTGTGACTGTTAGAGAATCATTCGTAAACTTTAAGTTTAAGTTGTATGTTTTTACTAAAAGATTGGCAAGTTACTTAACGTATGTACATATAATAATGATATTATTGTTATTATCAATTGGGATACTGTCTGATGTAAACTGCAAGTCAAATAACTTTTAACAATCGAATTTAGTTTTCTTTTAACTCGAAATTTTCGTGTTATAACTAATTTAATTATTGGTGGATCAGTTTACACGAATTTATCCAAAATATACTACATAACTAATTCCCACTGCTATTCATATTCTGATACAAACTAATCCTAAGACCTAGTATGAAGAGTGAGTTTTTAGATTAGTAAAGGAAATGCACATTGTATGAGAAAATGTTAATATTGAATAAGGAGTTGCACAAAATGATATGAATAAAAACATTTTAAAATTAATAGTGTGGTCATCAGAAACGATTTAAAGATAAGATTGAATCAACACTGAATAGTAAAAGAGATAATAAAACCGAACATTCTTCTCCTTCCTCTTCTTCTTCTAACGCACGTTACCCCTCATGGAAGAGGGTAGGTCATCCACCAACATTTTCCATCTAAATCTATCCTATAAAATCATCCCCAGTTCTTTCCAGTTGTTATTCATTCTTTCCATGTCTGTTTTAATACCTGACACAATGTGTTATCTGGTTTTCCGCTTTTCCGTTTCCCCTCAACATTTCAAGTTAGAGCTTGTCATGTGATGTAGTTCTGTGCTTTCCTCAATGTTTGTCGTATCCACTTCTAGTGTCTCTTCCTGACTTTCTCTTTAGTTGGAAGTTATTTTGTTCTCTCCCACAGTCGGTTGTTGTCGATCGTGTTTAGTCAACAGACATTGAGTAACTTGTGTAGCCAATTATTTATAAATACAGAACGGGAATAAATAAGAAAATCGGAAATAAGCATTCTCAATAATATGCATTAACAATCGACAACAAATATCGTTGGAACCAAGAGTTGTTAATCACCTTTTTATGTGTGGAATAACAACGCGGACTAACAAAAACAATATGAAATATGATAATATAGACAGTACTGAATAATCTGAAAAGCGGAACGGAAGAAATATTGGTTACTTCGCATTTCTGATTAATTGCTTAAATAATATCAAATCATTGTGAAAACTGCATTTAGATTACAATTATTCTCTTCATAATCACCTTCGTAAAGATTATTTTGTATCCATGCATATATTCACTACATTTCAACAAGATGTATGATTTAATCAGTGTTAAATTACTAAAATCTTCACAAAACCCCTTTCTGATAATAATCATCATCTGGTCACTAATGACTGTTTTCAAGATGTATTTCATCGAGTTCTAATAATAAGTCGTGACCAGTGGACTTCAACCATGTCTCTTGTGAGACAGTAACTCACTGAAGACAATGATGGACGGTGGCGCAATTTCATGGATTGGTTGTAGTTAGATATTAACACCGTTGGATACCGGCTCAGTGGTCTAGATGTTAAGCGTTAGAACGCGAAACCAAAGATCCTGGATTCGAGTCCCGCAAGGCTGGATTGTGGATGCGCACTGTTGAGTAGTCCCATACTAGGACGAAATGGTCGTCCATTGCTTTCAGGTTTTCCATGGTGATCTGACTTTAATTAGCTCCTAAATTCAACTATTAAAGTTTGTAATTAATTAATAAAATTATATTTGTTTTTCAAGGTGATACTATGGAAAATTGTGTAGGCCAACTAGGAAATAACCTAACATTCCATTAATATTAAAGTATTTAGTGATTAAATAGGGAAACCTACTTTTCATGCCCTATTACTATGTGTATAAGATGCAGCAAATTAACCGTTGAATAAATTAATTTCTATTTTTCATAGGAAATGAAAATGAAAATATAATGTTTTGATGTAAAAATTTAACAAGTAAATTACTTTAGGTAAATTAATGCATATCATCATAGAGATTTGGCATTTTACAAATATTTGGATTAATACAACAACAAATTCTTCACTATAGAACCTAAAAAAGAAGTATACACATGATTCACTGCATAAATGTTCAATATTTCTTGGAAAATTAAAATGTTCATCTTGACTAATTATAGTAGGCAAAAAAATGTTGAACTCTTTGAAATGTTCTGCTAATAGCACATTAAATGATAACAGGAATATCTTATTTACATGCTATTTCTGTCAACTCTATATACTAATCAGATACTGTCGAAATTTAAATTTTTTGTTAGAGTACTTGAAGTGTTAAAGTTATGGTCAATAGATTTTGAGAGTTTATGATAAATTCCAGTCGAATAAATTATATGCTTACAATAAATATGAACATGATTTTCCCTTTGAAAATCAACATGTCTGAAAATCAAGATTTATAATTATGCAGTAAAAGTCATTGATAGGCATGATAATAAGCAAAAAAAACTAGACAAAACAATAATACTTTCATGAGTCAATTGAAGCTAGACCACCATGAAAAACCTGGAAGCACTGGACGTCCGTTTCATCCCACAGTCCCATAGTAGGACAAAACGGCCGTTCAATGCTTTCAAGTTTTCTATGGTGATCTAGCTTTAATTGATTCATGATCTCAATTATTAAAATTACTATAATAACCACAAAACCCCTTGTGATAATAATATTTTCATTTGATTTCTACATTCAAAAAGTCTCCATCATCAAAAATTTCATATTTGAAAGTTTCTTAAATTCTTTTTAAGTATTAAATTCTTGATTATTAATTTCAAATCGGTACAATATGATTTCATCTTAATCAAAGTAGTTACTATGAAAATAAATGAAAATCAATTTATGATTATTCATTATTGTGTTCTTATTGTTATTCTTGTATTCTAAGAATAAATGAATCAACAGTTGTGTTTTAAATAAAAATAATATATTTGTAATATCCCAATGAATAGAAAATTGGATTTTCTACTCATTGGGATATTACAAATATATTAACAATGAACCCAATGCTCAATTTATTCGAAATTATCAAATCAAACTTTGGTAATGACACGTACAAACAGTTGTTTTGTTTGAAAGAAGCAATACAATTTAATGTACTATTTATTTATTATTTAATTCATTGTATTCATAATTGTAAACAAACTAAACTACATGGAAATTCACTTATTTGATAATGGAATTATTATTATTATTACTTATTTAGTTGCAACAGTGAATAATAAAAGTGTACAATTTAAATAACAATTATGATGTATGTTTAACATGTGTTATAACAGATTCTACTGACAAATTGACTATCTGTAATAAGAATTAAAACAATTTTATGAAGTATTTAATACTTTAGGTTACTTAGATTCTCAGTGGTCTTATGGTTAAGCGCCCGTGTGCGAGATTGTTTGGTCATGGGTTCGAATCTCGCGTGAGGCGGGATCGTGGATGCGGGCTGCTGAGGAGTCCCATATTAGGATGAAACGGCCATCCAGTGCTTCTAGGTTTTCCATGGTGGTCTAGCTTCAATTGATTCATGATTTCAACTATTGAAATTACTAAAATCTCCACAAAAATCCTTCTGATTTGTGTTATATGTTCAATTTTCTTTAAATTTAACTGAAAACCAATTAAAATATAATAGGATTAACGTTACAACGAGTAAAAAAAGATGTTAATTAAAAATTCATGAAGGTATAATTTTAGAGGGTTTTATGACTTTAAGCCCAATTAATTATCATGTGATTTATTCGTCCATCGAAATACGGTTTATACAATCTCAATACTGTGCTAAACCATTGACGTTCAGCCGGTATGAGCAGTCTAACGTTCTTATTGGTCCTTTATACGCTTTGCCTATCCACTTGAGTCCAGAACGCCAATAATAGCTTCCACTATGCAAATCATTTATTTCAAACATATTTGGTTTAAATTGCAGGCAAACAGACAACATCACAGCATAAAATAGGAAATAAAATTTATACAGGATCGAGCCAAAATGTGGCTGTGAAAATGGGGGACTGCAATCAATAAACTGAACATAAGAACAGTAAATCGTGTGTTAATAATAATCTATAGGTCAAAATGAAGCTTATAATAGGAAAAATATGGATATACACAATGTAGTTACTGAACAGTTATACGATAGGAATATATATAGTATTAGTCCATTAATAGTTTTCAGAATTTACCCGTAATTTAATCTTCACTAGGATATAACAGCAGGATATTGTTTCAATGTAATTAACTTATTATTTCTTTTCAGTAATCATTGAAGAGATATTTTCTCAACGTAAAAATAATAAGTTTAACTGTAATAGTCATTTCATGCTATCTTATTACTATAAGCAAACCAATTAACTGAAATTAGAGAATCGTAGTATCGAGGGTACTTGTTTCGTCATATATATTACTGGGATCGAATACAATCATAAGACGAAAACTAATAAATGGTAGCAGCACATACAATCGAGTCCTGTGTGCGGGATCGTGGATGGGCACTACTGATGAGTTCCATACTAGGATGAAATGGCAGTCCCCTGCTTCGAGGTTTTCAACGGTGGTTTAGCTTGAATCAGCCCATGAACTCAACTATTAAAATTACTACAATCTCCACAAATCCCCAATCATAAAAATACTGTTTTCAGTTAAATTGTCAACAGGCTTTACTTTAATATACACATGTATCTTTGTATGAAAATATTAAATGAATCAAGGCCTTTTATGAGTCATTAGTCACAATGAGCTAGATCGCATAACAATACATCATAGGTAAAAATCAATAGTAAGGAGACAGGTGTGGCATTAGGGACAAGAAAACTTGGATAAACAGACTTTAAAATGAAATGCTTGAATTATTTCTGACCTGTACTGAACACATCTGCAAAACTAATTACATAATCTCAAAGATTACTTATAGGTTACTTGCTTAAAAAATTAATAATACTATGCAATATATAAATACCACGTCTTACTTTAGAATCATCTTTGGTAAAACTGAACACCTACTGGTAATAGAATAAATGTTGCTAATAAGATGGAAGTAATTCTTCAAAAACTTAATAAATGTAGTGAAATTGAAGCTAATATTCATTGCAGAATTCAAAATCATTGTGTAAATAATGACGAATTTAACTCTTATATAATGTTATTACACTATGGAATATATTCACATACATAGATGTATTTCACAGTTATTTCATTTTTCACTGAGTAGTTCATTCATATGTATTCCTAAGTATTACAGAGGTTGTGATTTCAATTGAGCTGTTCATCAACATGATGTATATTAATACATAGTAGCTAGCAACACTCAATGCTACATACACTAAAACAGCTTATTTTTACTTAATGATTGTTTCTACGATGGTACTTGCTGAAAGAAGAACAATGGTTTACTCTACAAAGTCTGCAAATTAAATTGAGTACAATAAGCCTGTTTCGTTATTGCTGTTCTATGAAAAAACGTGAATGAAGTATTCTTCCTTCGAGTAGAATATTCTGGTATGATAATTTACATATAATCTAAGATGACACTGAAGTTATCAACTTATATTTACATTTATATAGAGACCTACTGTTCCTATCAACTAAGCACTTGATAATTTTAAAATGAAATCTCTAAAGCATGGAATAATTTTCCAATAATATTCTTAGCTCCGTTTGTCACATATAAATGACGAAACATAGTACATGTTTGATATTTTTGGCACTATTCCCAAGTTTTTTGAGGACAGCTCCCAAACGCCCTGGTACAACCGAGGGTGGGGAGAGTCCGCTCTCGTTTTCAAAATGCTCTCACATGGTCACGCGTATACAGCCATTATCAGGGAAATCCTATTCACTGCCTTTTCGTGGTGGTGGGGTGTTGCTCACGAAATTGAGAGGATGAAAAGCGAATGTCCGCCGCTTTAACCGGGTTAGTGAACTCGGAGGATCCATCTAGGGAACTAACTGCAAAACCCTGATTCCAAACCAGTGGTGAACATGGGCTACAGGATCCTGAAGGAAAAAATGGTGCATAAACCTATTATTAGTTACCGGCTACCATGGAACTGAATCTCCTGATGTTGCACCATCGCCTTGTTGAATAGACTTTTAGGTCAAAGACTATGGGTGTGGCCCCCTAGCAGAACCACCTGCTTCAATTTATGTACCAGGGTAGTATTCCAGCTCTCACACAAACCAAGTGATTTGTGTGGCGTATATATATTTTGTGCTTCCTTCTACCAATGTTTATATGTTTCAATAAAAAATAATTTGTGAAAACAAAAAAAATTCATAAATCAATAATTAGACGTTATAAACTTTACTTTCAACGAATTCTACATATGAGATTTATTACTGTGATTTATTTGAAGAAAAAAAGGAATTACATAACATATATGTACCGGTTGATGTGAATGATTTACATTTTTCATAACTTTACTTTATTACCAAATGATGTATTACATTATACTAACTAAATTAAACTCATACTGTTGAATGATATTTTTGTCTATTCCATATTTATATCTTCTTCAATGTTACATTTTTGATTCTATTTGAACTTTTTTTGTTTTGTTTTTTTTTCTATTGGATAATTGATTGCTTTTTTTGGTCTTTTACACCATAGAAACTACAAACAGATGTGCTCAATTTAATTGATAATCTAGTTTTTTAGTTTCTTGTTTGTTTGTTTGTTTCTTTAAAATAAACGCCTATTACTAATATGAAAGTATCAATTTCAATAATTTTTTAGATGATGATTTTCTATTTTTGTAAAAAAATTTTTTTAAATACAGTTTGTTTTCGGAACATCTTAGTTGGTAGAGCGATTTGTCTAGTTAATTCCGATAACAGTTTGTTTTGTTCTTCTTTTTCTAGATGAATTCTCTTTTATTCAGTACACACAGGTAAGTTTTTGTTGTTGTTGTTGTTGTTGTTGGCGCTTTCTTCTTCATTTACTTGAATTTGTGTTCATATCGTCTTTTAAGAAGAACAAAATTTATGCATTTGTAGTTTTGTAACAATACTGGTTATTATTATTATTATCATGAGAAAACCTTAATTTATAATTGTATAAAAAGAAGTATTTCTATATTTGAAAATTCATCTTTTATTGTTGAACAAAATAGGATTCATTAAAACTCCATGTGGTTAAGATTAACATTCAATTATTGTCTATAAATGTCTCCATCTATAAATAGACATTGTTAATGAACTAAGTTTTTTTTTTAAAGTAGACATGTATATATTGATTGTAGTAATATATATATTGTAGAGTAAATAATAAGGGTATCAAATAAATTTATCGTATTACCTAGAATACTGAAAATTATGGAAGTTTATAATGTAATTAGTGTTTTATCATATTCTATTTTGAAAACACTGATGAATCTCTTAGTAAAAAGGGGACAAGAAATGATAGGTTATCAAGAATTAAATTTAACAATGTAATTTGTATTTAAAACTGGTTGAATCTGTATAACTGGTACAAACCAAGGATAGTTATGTCGTCTCAGTAATTGACTCCTCAGCGGTACACACTTATAATCCGATCAGGAGTTGAACCCAGAACTATCATGTTTCATCAAAAGAGCCGCATCCAATGATTTATACTTTCAACTTCAGTCGATCCTCAATGTCTACCGACGGTAATCCATTATCATTGATATAGTCACGGTTTATTATTTATAGTTTCCCACAAGAACTACAGAAATCTATTTGAAATCGGTCATTGGTAAGCACACTAAATAGTTTGGAAGATATTTAAATTAGAAAGTGTGGGAAGCCATTGACTACGGCTCAAACACGAACCGAATAAGACGACACCAGTTAATAACTATGATCGTTCTATAAAAAAACTATAAAAACGGAGCAAAAAATACAAGTAAATGGATGACTGACAGCTTATATTTACTGTTTATTCTCTGGTGAGATGTTATCTCCATACTTCGTGAAAGTTTCAAACCCCTTTAGCTATTCTGTGCTCAATAGTTTTCAGTAATGTTCGTGTAAGTAATATCATTCCATGGTAGAAACTATGTTCCAATTGAACAGATGTTCGTAAATCGCTCATAGTTTAATACTAATGGAAGTGATTGGTGTAGTATATTCAGGTTGGTAAATGGTCCATAAAAAATATCCCATTTTTTACTCTTACATACAGTCCAGGTTTTATTTATTAGATTGAAATTGATTGTTTTTATAGGATAACTTTTGGTCATGAAATACTAAAACAACACATCTATTCTTGATAATACATATGTTGAGACTATGCTTTTTAACAGGTATATCATTTATAAATGAGTCTAAACCAGCTTAGACTAACAAGTCCACCTTGTATTTCCGTCATATTGATGTGATTGTAAATACTTAGTTGAACTATTTCTGGTAAATTTCAAAAAAACCCATATGTATTACAACATAACAGCTTGGGCTTCAGACAATATAAAGTAAATTAAAATGATACTTCATATAATTGTGACCACGTGTATTTGCAGATATTTTCTTCTTTATGATAAACATCTATCCTAATTATTGGATTCACAAAAAGAAAAACAACTGAAATAATTGTATTCAATTTATAAGGATAAAGTGTTATTTTCTGATGGTTAGAAGTAGAGATTTCAATTTCTTAGTTGTAAATACTCACTTACTGAGATTATACAATAAAACATATGGTATGGAGACATAATTAAATTTTGAAGATATAATACACCGTATGTTGCTATTTGATTTTATCAGTAGTCAACGTAATTGTTACCTAGTAAGTAATCTTGGTGATATTAAAATTAGGTTGAAGTATGGTGCAGTAACTAATTAGTTAAAGTATTTAACCAAAAATCGAATAACTGAATATTCTAGACATGCTTCACCTACTTCGGTTTCCGCAGGAGAGTTATATCATTTGTCCTTGCATAAAGATTGTAACCCAAAGCGAAGTACAGAAATTTATTTATGATGAGTTAGACTAGACAAAAGAGAATCATAAAGATTGAATGTAGTGTTTGTATGAACTAATGAATCTTTTGTATTTTATTTTAAATTCTAAATACAATACGTTCCTTTGTACTCACCTAGTTGTGTTTGGTTTAATTTGCGTTACTTTGAGGATTTCTAGTTCGTAAAATAATAATTCAAATACTTCTATTCATCACAATGACACAGAAAATTTATGCAATCAACTGGAATCTATATCACATGAAATCTAAAAAAAATTTAGACATGTACCGTTTTGAACAAAAAGTGCAGCACATTAAATACAAAAAAGAAAAAAAAAGTCATCAGCTGTAGCATTTTCTAGTGAGGAATTCTTTGTACTTACAATATAAGATAGTTCAAGAAAACTAACAAGTGCTTACAAACAAACAATCTGAAATAAGGTAAATTGATGTAAAAGAATACAATTACAACTAGAACTCTTCTTATTCAGTATACAAATGTTCAAATGATAAAAATTCAACAGCGCCAAGGTTGTTTGTGAAAGTAACATAGCCCATCATTATATTGATTACAAGATTACAATGATAAAGTATCAAATAGATTGTTAGTGACTCACAATTATAAACAGTCATCAGAAGACTATAATTGTTAGAGCATCAATAGAAAGTATGTTTAAATGATGTAAAACATACATAACTACCGTCTAGTAAAATGTTGTTCATAATATTGGAATAAAAAGGTCTGATCAATTAAAGTATATCTGATGATTATTCTTTAACTTAAAATTGAGTAGATGTAAGTCTAAGTATTAATTTTTTAATGAAATAATTAGTTTTATATTTAGACGCCCGAATTTCTATTTATTTCCTAGCCATTAGCTACTTATTTAACCCATTAGATATTCTATAGATCCTTAGTTTTTAATCATGTTTGATGACTGACATTGTACCACAGTTATAGACTGATATCACCTGGAGAACTAAAAATAACTATGAAACATTTGACGTTTGTTTTTTTCGTAACATTAGGATCAATAATGATTGAAAACAATACGGTCAGATCCCATCTCTAATACAATACCTTTGAAGCAGTTGCCTGGATATTTGACTTTAATCCCCCAGTGAAATAGTGCAACAGCCATTCAGCATAGTCATACTCCCATTGTAGTGAAACTCTATCGGTCACGACTTCTCTCTAAGACTTCGGGAAATTAATCGACGACTTGAGGACTACCTAGGGAAATAGAATTCCAATACACTAATCGATTAGACGTTTTTTGAAAAGTTTCATACTTTCTTCCATCTCTTCTTTTGTTAACTTTATCTTTCTCTACTGTTTAAAAATGTAATAACTCAAGCCTAAATATGCTGTTCTACCTTATCATTCTGAATAACCACATCGGGAAACTTTACCGACTAAACAATGAAGGAAAATTCTAAATCTCATATAATGAATTTCTGATAGATTATAAATTCCTGTAGTTTTTAAGATACGTTATTGCCACTATCTAGAGCATCCTACTGGCTACATTCTACCAATGTAATGTATACAATAATTGTATGCTTAAATAATTTAATCATGAAAATTCGAACTAATTTCAGAATAGAGATTTGTGGAGATTGTAGTAACTTTGATACTTTAGAAATTAAGCGTCCGTGTGCGCGAAACCGAAGGTCCTGGGTTCGAGTACCGCAAATGGGATCATGGATGCGCACAGTTGAAGAGTTCCATACTAAAACGAAACGGCCGTTGAGTTTGATGATCTAGCTTAGATCGACTCATTAGTTTAACTATTAAGATTCAAACTACGTCAGCATTTTCTTTCAATAGTTTATTCTTTTTTAAAGTGAAATAAAACAACAGACTAAAATTATTAGAATTCACTAAACAAATAAAATTATTTCCCGATCTTTAAATTTCATATTTCATTTTTTCGCCTCCATCTAATTTCCCATCTCGTCTTTATACTCTGTTTTTATTTCTTAACATTTTTATTACTGTTTTGTAGAACGTCTCTCTCATAATGTAACTGAAATCAATAGAATTTCATCTTCATTTTGTCATGTAAACAATACGAGAGCTGAACAATGAGAGAGAGTGGGTGTGTGTGTGGGTGTGTAGAAGAGGAAAAACACAAAAAATTTCATAATTGATCGTAAAGTATACTGATAAAGTATTTGTTAATAGGTAATACACTATACTTTACCTGATTAATTCTGCACTTATCTATTCGTCGTTTCTTTATTTTTCATTCACTAATAAAGAATCAAGAAAATAGACATAAATAGATGAAGACAAATAATCTTAAAACGTTTATAAAAACAAATAAATGATTAGCGAAAATGAAACTAATGGAAAAGTAAAGATAAGTAGTTTTACTTCTATTTTTTTTCTGCAAAAAGAAAATAAATTTTATTGAAACTGGACCTTATTGAATTGAATAACTTTAAAGTCCTTGATTTAAAATGAACTTCAATGTCAGTCAGTCAGTCATCAACGACATAGGACTTTGTACGTACGTACATTAGTTCGAGTTGCCATACCACATTAGCATAGAGATACAATTGTTGATTCAAATCCCATAGTGATAGAGGTAGTAAGAGTATAAACAATAATCGGAAAATTAGGGTTTGAAGATGCTATTCAAGGAGTATAATCTAGTGAAATAAATTTGCAAAGAGGAAAAAAGGGGCACGAAGGATTCAGAAGATTAGATTTTGGGAGAACACAGAGAGTGGATGCACCTGCGCCATTGCAAACGATTTTGAGCCATGTCACTCAAGGTTTTTAACTATCTGTTACTATCGTCTCGCGGATCCAAGTCAGGTGCTTTTGTAAGTACCAGTATTCATGTATACAAGACTGATTGTAATCATGAATAGCTAATACACTATATTTTTAAGGAGATACAGATTTATTATGATTATTAGCTTTATTCAACACTATATTTTTGGTACGATATAGAATCCTCAGCACAAAGTATTTCAACAAGTTTTTGTTTCATATTTCTTGATCGATATTGGTGATAAATATTGAGTGATCGTCAGTTAGATATTAGAATTTCAGGTATCGATATCTGGATAATGTACATTATTTTCGATGCAGATTGCCAGCAACTAGAATGTCTCTGATTGGGCTCTTTTGTAATTTGTGCAGCAAATGGTCATAAGCATTTCATAAATGCACCTGAATAGGTTATGCAATTAATTGACATAATTATCTGTTAAAACACATAAGAAAACAAATAACTTGTTGAAATATCGAGATGGCAGGAACAGGTAGCTCCGTTATTCAAGCAAGATTAAGTTAGACATTCAATCTGTTCAATTAATAGAATAGAAAAAAGTCTCTCTTATACTTAATGCACTTTCTTCTCAATAAGTATTTTTCTCTGATTGAAATCATGAGTCAATTGAATGTTTAATATTAACCCCGTTGGATGCCGGCTCAGTGGTCTAGTCGGTTAAGCGCCTGGCGCGTTACTTATGGGTCCTCAGCTCGAATCTCGCCGGGTGCGGGATTGTGGATGTGCACTGCTGATGATTCCCATACTAGGACGAAACGGCCGGCCAGTGCTTCCAGGTTTTCTATGGTGGTTTAGCTTCAATTGACTCATGATTTCAACCAGTGAATTTTCTAAAATCTCCACAAAACCCCTTCGAATAAATATTTTTCTGTTCGTGAGGAAATTAAATTTTTAGGTTACGTATATTTGAGTAGTAGAAAATACTACTTTTCTCTATGAAACATAATGAAAAAATACATACCAAAATAATTTATTACTTAAATTGTAACAGACGACTAGGAAAATTTCGCTAGGGAATACTGAAACTAAAATGTTCACTTAATGATACTTAATATACATTCATGTTTCTTTTGAAAATTAACAAAAGTCTTCTGTATTCGGAACTGTAGGTTTCGAAATATTAAATGAAATATGAAGTTAGTAACCTCATATAAAGATCAATAGTGTCTGCGAGACAACTAGAAATTAATCAAATTACAGCTGCCTACTTCTTTCATTTTCTGGCCAGCTTATTTGTAATGAGATTGGCTTTGATAATCAACTTGTTCCAAATAAACTTAGTTTAAGGATTTTAAAATACACCACTGTTCATTACTGTTAAGGACGTAAATAACTAGTTATTTTCAGAAAGGGGGTTTTGTGCAGATTTTAGTAATTCAGTAGTTGAATTAATGAATCGCTCAAAGCCAGTCCACCATGGGAAACCTGGAAGCACTGGACGGCCGTTTTGCCCTAGTGCGAATCCACGATCTCATGTACGGGACTCGAACCCACTAACGCACTAACGCTTAAAATCTAGACCACTAAGCCGGTATCCAACGGTGTCAGTGTCTAACTTCAACCAATCTACGAAATCGCACCACCGTCCATCATTGTCTTCAGTGAGTCACTGTCTCAGGAGAGACACGGTTAACTCCACTAGTCATGACTTTACACTAGAACTTGAGGAAATATATCTTGAAGCCAGTCACAAAAAAGGCCGTGTAGACAAAAGAAACTTCACCAACTACTTTTATAATCAAACTCAAATGATCCCACCTTGTATAGTCTACAATATTATTCAGATAATAAAATAATAATTTGAAAACTGCTTTATTGGTTTATCTAACTCAATTCTTTGGCAGGTCAGTCACCATCCAAATATTTCAATATCAACTTCTTTGACCGTTATGCTAGGCGGGATATATTCGGGTTGGATAGTAACATATCAGTTCCCATGGAAATTGCGCATACTTATTGGTGATAAGTGTTATCTAGGACGAAGACTAGGTGCAGGGGTTTTTTATGATTACTTACAAGAATTTCACACTTTCAACTTTTAAACGTAAATCAGTGTAAAATTCTCAATGTTGTGTACATAATTGCTATTACGAAACCTTCCACGATACAATAAAACCAATTATTTATCTAATACATAAATGTCTTCTATAATTTATTATCAGTGGGTGATCCTTTTTGAATTGTACATAAAGTGATCCTATATTGACCTGAACATACATTTTCACATAACCATCTAAATGAAACAGAACTTGGAATTACAAAAATATATCTATCCGGGAGAAATTTAGTCTGCATTAGTATTTACTCTATATGTTTAGCAATTTTAGTGAAACCTTCATGTACAAAGTTAATTTGTCAAGTAATCCTATGAATAGTAAATTACAGACTATTTGAATTTGAAATAAAACCAATAAAAAGTGAAATAGTTTCTTATATACACATGAAACAATCATATTTATTTGGGATTGAATTCAATCAGTAATATTACATTAGTAGTTATATCGTTTTGATAAATTGATATGATATCAAACCAGTAATATGATGTCAATTAATTTGACAATTTCGTTACCATACAGATATTCTTTTAACTTGAATCATTTTATTTGTATAAAAGAAGCTTTACTTATATTTGTTACCTTGAATCTCTTCTGAATAATTGTTATGGTTCGTTATTTGCTTGAATGCTATTACTGATGCGTCTTACTCAACGAACGAAGGATCAGTGACTCAGCGACTCGATAGCTATTCTGGTTCGTTGTCCCCAACTCTGCTAACTCGATCAAGAAGTCTGAGTAAGGTGTATAAGTGTATTCTGCAGATACACAGCAGATAACAAGTCAAGTCAAACACACAACTCAAGCGTATTTATACAAATATTTACAATCGATATTGTCATAGAAAATTTTTAAACACTAATCAATGAGTTCATTAATTGACCTATTTGCACATTTAATCGATAGTTCATCAATTGACCTATTTGCACATCTAATTAATAGGTTCATTAACTGACTGCTACTTAAACATTTAATCAATCAGTTCATCAATTGACCCCAATACAAATGTTTAAACATTTAATCAATAAGTTGATCGATGCGATGAAATTTAAAAAAATATGAGTTTGGGGATCTATCGTCCCCAACTATAATAACAATATTGATTTAAGAAAAGAAAGAAGAATAACATGACAAACCCAGTAAATTCTTTGCCCACATTATTTTCACCTAATTATTTACTGTTTATCTAATAATTTCAATGGTTAAGATCATGACTATAGATCTATATGTACCTAAGAATAAAACTGATGAATCACTTACATATGATTTGTTTATATGAATAAGGTCGAACAGTAAACACTGAAGAACGAAAAAAAAATAGTAGAAGTGAAAGCATAACTGAGGTCAACATAACTATTATGATTGTTATTATAAATGAAATAAGTCGATGAATTGTTTATAATTTAGCATAACAACATGTTGTATAGATATAGCAAATGAAATGAACCACAACAACGACAACACCAAAAAAAAAAAAGAAATAAAGTTAACTTAATTTAACTCTTCTTAGCCAAATTCTTTTCGTAAAAAATATTAAAAAATGATTATTGAATATGATTTAAATAGAATTTATGTAACTATTGAATTATTACCAGTTTATCTATCAGTTTGTTTTTGGTTGAAAATTTGTTTTTGGATCATGGCCAAGTCGAAAGTAAAGAAATTATTTATAAAATTACTGAAATATGTAAAAAAAAAGTTAGAATGAACACAAATAGCATTTTATTTTATTCCAAATGGTTGAATGGAAAGTTTAATACTAGTGGTAATTATCTTCAATTTAATAGTTGAATTCATGAGACAATTAAAGCTAGACTACCATGGTGAACGGTGGGGCAGTTTCGTTGATTTGTTGAAGTTAGGCATAAACACCGTTAGGTAGTGGTTCAGTGTTCTAGTGGTTAAGCGTTCATACGCGAGAGTGAAGGCCCCGGGTTTGAGTCCCGTGAGTGGGATCGTGTATGAGCAATACTGAAGAGTCTCATACTAGAACGAAACGGTTGTTGAGTGCTTCTGGGTTTTCTATGGTGGTATAGCTTTAATTGAGTCATGAATTCAACTATCAAATTACTATAATATCCACAAAACCTCTTTTCTGATAATTATCTTTAAATTGGACAGAATCCCCCCCAGAATATTCAGAAAAAATATAACTGATGCATCCGTACTAATGACTAAACTTGTGATTGATTCCTCAACTTTGTCGTGAGAAGTGGTGAGGTTTGTAATTAAATGAATCGAACGTGAAGTAGTTACATCAATAATATTTAATGGAAATTTTGAAATGTTAAAGGTTAAGTGAATATACGTCATAGTGTATGAATGGTATCTTACTTATCCAATGACCTGAATTTTCAAGTGTAGTGAGTGAGTAAAGTTCACTAATATTAAACTACACTACATATACACACACACTCGTAACTGAAGAGGTTCAAATATAGATGAATGATTTTTGATGAGAGATCTGTTGTTAATCTAACCCAAAATTGGACTTATCGATTGCTTGGAACTCAAGCTATTGGATCACTAAATTTTACTCAGTTAATTAATTGTCCCATAATGCTACCAATGAACTACAAAGTGAGTATCGATCCAGCGTTATCAATAATCTAGTTTAGTATGCAAATGCTTTGACCCTTAAAGAGATGAATTCTATGCTCAAATCATAGTGAAAACATCATAGTCATAAGATAATCAGATACATCCAACTAAAATCTCAAACAGATCTAGTATATCATCCTTGAGTAACAACATCAATATATACAGAATCCACGGGAATATATCTCGGCTTGGTTCTTTAAGAGTGAAAGGAAAGCAGTTAGGAGTTCTATACTTAAACACCTAATCGACTGTAACTATCCAACAGATTCACAATTTGATTTTAAGGTCGTTTATATGATTCGTTCAAATCTACCCAGATTTCTTCGTATCCAATTCTTAAAAATAACCGAAGCTCTTGGTATCCAGGAGCCTAAGCCAGAACTATGCGTACAAAAGAAGTACGTCTTATTGTTATCGTTACCTTGGTCTTAATTATTTTGGTTATCTTATTATTACTACTACATCCCCCTTTAATTATGTTTTATATTCCCATTATTTTATTCATAAATACTCATCATATCACCTTATTTATTTTTCCACCTCTATAACCTGTAGTTATTGTAACCAAAACATTTAAATCATCTTATTACATTCACTATATCTATTGTTATTATTCGTATTACGTAATCTAGTATCAAATTTTTTCAATTACAACATCTTGGTTATTCGTGTTCACATTTCCTCACGGAATTAGTACTTTAACAAAAAATTTCATATATATATGATTGTGCAGTATGATAATCAATTCGTTGAAAAGAGATCCCTTCGCTGAAATTCATGTTTTACTTGGAGATGTTTATTTTAGATTAAATAGCTTGACATTTTTAGTATAAACACAAAGTGTGAATTGAATGTTTAATTATTAATAGCACTATTCGTATTAATTATTTAAATACTAATGTTAGAGGGAAAGAGAGAGAGAGAGAGAAGGAAATCTTTTGACAAAGATCATGCTGATTTATTAAAGAAGTAAAGATAACAAAACAAGATATCGAATCACAAGTGAATTGGATTCAGTGCGTTAAAATATAACAATAATAATAATGAAGGTGTAAAATATTTTTTATTCAAGTGTAAATAAACATTATATGATAAACTATGATCCTAACAACAAAATAATTCCTAAATATTTTTAGAAGTGATGATGAGAAGTAATAACCAGGGCTTATGAATGATAGATATATTATAAATGAGAGCAAGAACAAAGATTGGTGCAGAATAATATGAATTCATTTTATTTCGTTAGGTTCTCATCAGCTGCTTACAACCTAAAATATTTAAAATTCAACATTATTACAGATGTTGACATACTTATACATAAGAGGGTGATAAAAGATGAATAAATGTATCATGGTGTAGCGAAGATTCCGATAGAGTTAATGAGGTGATAAAAAATTTGTTTCGAATGAATAAAGTTTGAGAGGGAAAGTTCCGGAACATTAAAATAGTAATTAGAACTCATGGAGTTAACAGAAATTAGATGATTGTGTAATTAAGCAACAGGAAATAAACTAATGCTAATAAAGAAATATATGAATTGAGATCAGTCAGTTATGTATGATGTAATTTAACTTCAGAAAGAGTTGAAATAATGACATCCTATATCTATCAGCACCAGAATTCAGACGACTCTTACTCATTTGTACAAAACATGTTTAAAATAACAACTCTTTTTGAAGTTAAATTACATCATACATAACTGACTGATCTCAACTCATATTTTCTATATTACCATTAATCTATTTTCATGAGTTCTAATCATTATTTCAATGTTCCGGAACTTTCCCTCTCAAACTTTATTCATTCGAAACAAATTTTTTATCACCTCATCAACTCTATCGGAATCTTCGCTACACCATGATACATTTACTCATCTTTTATCACCCTCTTATGTATAAGTATGTCAACATCTGTAAAAATGTTGAATTTTAAATATTTTAGGTTGTTAGCAGCTGATGAGAACCTAACGAAATAAAATGAATTCATATTATTCTGCACCAATCTTCGTTCTTGCTCTCTTTAAGATAATAAAGGGAACTATGTGTATGAAATAGGTATATTAGATAGCGTATATACATATTCGAAAGTTTCAGATGAAATTCAAGTTGTGAGTTTTAACTCATTTGAAATTTATGATTTAAATGAATGTAAATGCCAATATGTCAGAGTTTTCCCAAGAACAAAACATTACCATCTTGTAAGCAAAGATGGGTGATCAATTTCAGTCCTAAATATCAATGGGAAGATTCAAGTAAAACAATACCAAGTGAATTACTATCTTGCTTTAAACATACTGGTTGTTGATCTAAGTTGTGAATTTTCATTTTCATATTTTGAAGACAGAATTAATGCATATTTGTTGACGGACAGATTGTTGTCACAAATACTTATGTGTTACACTTGGTAATCCTATGATCATGTATCTAGATATAAGCTTTAATAAATAAAAATTATCAGAAAGGGATTTTGTGGATATTATGGTAATTTAGTAGTTGAGTTCATGAGTTATTGAAGCCAAACCAACATGAAAAACCTGGAAGCACAGAACGGCTGTTTTGTTCTAGTATGAGGCTCCTCAGAAGTGCGCATCCATGATCCCGTTCCATGGGATTCGAATCATGTATCTTCATAATATATATTGCATCAAGGAGATCACCAATTTAAGATGACCATTTTTTAATTTTCTATATGCTTATAGAATTGTTATTATATTTACCTCGTAGATAACAAAACTAAAGTTTCATGAGATTTTATGGAGTCGACGGAGTGTCATTGGTTGTGGAATTCAGGATGCACATTTCGTCTTACTCGAGACTTATCATCTAAATGTATCTGCTTCTCAATGTCTCTGTCCGTACTAGGACTCGAAACCAGAACCTTTCGCCTTTACAGGTTCAATGCATTATGCACTGAGCTACTGAGTTCAGAAAACTACTCAACTCTTCAAAGGGTTTGAATTTTAATTTAATCTGTAATGGACTGTATAATACAGTGGTTGCTATTCGTGACTAAATTTGATCAGTTTTCGTTGTTGTATATGCATACTATGATGTTTGTCTCGATATAAGCATTATGTCTTGACCTTAACTAATGTTAAATGGTCCAAAGAAATGTATTACGTCATATAAAGTCACTTTGTATGTTTTCGAAAGTTTACAAACATATTACAACAGTAACTTTATACTTTAAAAGGTTATTGAGAATATTTTAAAAAAAACAGTTTGCCATTTGTTTTTCTTGGGTAGAAAACATTTCATTTCATAAGCAAGAAAACTTCATGCTGTTGTTGCGTTTCTTTTTGTTGATTTTTACAAAATAAGGTCAGTGAACTTCAAAGACAATTAATAATGTTTAACTCTTTTCTTTTTAAAGCATTTAATCAAATAAAGAAAAGTGTAAAGTGAAGTATGGTATGTATAATACTTATAGATATATAAAGGTATCTAGGTACCATTATTTTAAAATATCATTCATCTTAACAAACTGATTGATTACAATTTGGTTCTAAATTTTAAATATTAAGATATCTACAATTATTTAGGTCAACAATCGTATACAGTTAGCACTTTTATGATGATTATGATTATGGTTATTATGTATTAATTCATAAACTGATTATTCCTGTCAAGAATCCTTTCATTATCTGTTAAATGAGAACTGAAGGTAGAGATATACCAAAAAAATATTCTATTCCGTTTCTATTCTTTTCTTAGTGAAATGAACTAATCGAAAATGTATGATTAAGCATTAAGTAGTTACATTTCACTTTATGCTTTCATATTGTATTATACAGTAAAATAAACATAAAATGGTTAGTAGTTTAAAGGTCATTTATCCGGTGTACTTATATACATTTTGTTAGATTGTTATTTTATTTCTATTTTAGTGAGAGAGAAAAAAATGTACTTTTTAAGATTGGAATGTTTTCTTATTTTTATCAGATAAATATCATTATTCATTGTTTATTAAGGTTAACTGAATTATACTACTAACCATTAATACTTATTATTACTAATGATACCATTAAACTATTGATACCATTAAACTATTGATACCATTAATATTTATAGGTATTATTAAATATAGTAATTAATTGCAATAATATTATAGTGATCAAATGTATCTAACATCGTTTATGGTACATGGTCGAATTTCAGTAATAGAAGAATGTAATAAACAATAATATTTGTTATTAGGATTTCTATATTTTATACTTATATAATCTTATGGTAATTAACGGTATAGATTTATCTAATCAGTTACAGATTATAGTCTTTGTGTAATTTTATACAAATGAATAGATTTAAGTGAATTATTTGACAAATATAAGGCATCCATTATTTCGTTTCTTCCCAGTTATGTTCATACAATTAAGTTGTATGGGCTACTGAATAAATATGTTTACTGATTTCTTCAGCTGATATCATTCTATTGTGAATATTGATTTATTTATGAATAGTAAAATGGCGATAATATAAACGTGATGTATGACGTATAGTTATGGGCAGGTTTAGAAGCTTCTTTTTCAGAGAATTAATGAATTGCAAACAACGTCATACAATTATCACGTATTTAACAAGAATGCTATTTACTTAGAAAGACATTTATTAATTTTAAAGTTTTCTTATGAATAAAATGTAAATAATATACTACTCTTAAAAGTTTTCCTATGTCATTTTGAAGCTTTGTCAATGATTTATATGGATGATGGTAGTTTGAAAGACACATTCAATTCGTTATTGTATACTCGACTATCTACTTCATATTTCTATAATTATAAAACTAATTTTTCGTCATTTATAGGTTTAAGCAAATTTTTGAAGTCTTTCCCCTATGTAGTAAGTATATTTCCAATAATCCATAATATATATAATGATTGTTAGAAAATACAATCATCCGAGATTGATGTCCTATCTAGTTTAAGATAAAGGGTAATATGAAGAACACTTCAGCTTGTAATTTCAGCAGTTGTAATTGATATCATCCATTGGATTTTGTGAGGATGAAAAGATAATTGTAACGAATGGTGAAATATATGAAACTACTTACTGAAAAGATACTTAAATAAATGTATCAAAGTTTCCTACATCCGTAATTATACAGTTTTATTATTAGCTGTAAAATAAAGATAATATTTAAAAAAAATAGTAGAACCATTAAACTAGTATTTGCAAAATAAACTAACCAGTGACCCTTTATTTTAAATAGTTCTTCAGCTGACTTGTGACTATCTTTGGGTAAAAATATTCTTAAATTGTCCAACTAAGCTATAACCATTCATTAAATTATTACTGGCTTCGAAACCCGTCTCTTGAACTTCTGATAAGAAGCTATAGTAATAAGAATAAAAATAAATTGGAAGTGAACCACCAACTTTCTAATGATAGTGATAGAAAATCGCTCTTTATAATATAGCATGTGAATTTGGAAATAGTGTAATACTTTCCAATAAACTAGAAGGACTTGGGTTTAGTCGATGGCTTACTGGTAAGCGAGCACTACTATGAAGTTCAGAATTCGAATAATACAAGTATTCGATGCCTTTGATTTTCAGTGGTTTTTTAATTGACATCAATTTATGATGAAACTAATTCCAAATTTCTTGTCTATTACATCACTTTAGTCAGTTGGCATATTTTGACTGCGATGGAAAGACATTTTATTTTGACAGTGTGGTTAATAGTAGTCTAGTCTTTCTAAACTATCAATCACAGAAGAAATATAAAACCAATAATGACATTTTAGTAGGAATTCAGAGACTGTATGAACTATTCAGATTAAGTTATATGACATTTTTATTGAAACTAGTGTTTCATTGTTACTTCGTTAACTATTTCTTAATATTCTTGGTATAACTAAATGTTTGATGGAAACCTATGGGGAAAACTATCGATGTTTATAACTCAATAGACGAGAATCTATAAAATTCATTTTTCAGTCTTTAGAGTATTTCATTCACACTTATTCGATCCATTGAAACTGATTTTATTAGTGGTACGAAAGCTTTTTGGTTAGCAAGAAACTTATCGATTGCTTCCACTTACCTAGAAACAGAACAATGTTCACGTAATATCATATCATTTAGACTAGTGACCGCCTTAAAACACAGTCAATAGAATCCTATCAGTAACAAGGCCTCGATAAATATGACATCTATTGGTATTCAGTAAATGATCAATGTAAATGATTTTCATTAAAAAATAAGTATTGCATTATAAACAGAAGTAAGTAACAATAACCAGAATACGTAATACTTTAAAAAATAATGAAAGTTCTGAGAACGCCTATGGAATCATCTGCTTTGTGACTTATCACAATTTTCTACTTTACCCTTATGTCAGAAGTATATTTCTCATACATATGGAATTTCATCTATCAATTATGATACACTAAATTATAATTTAATGTGGGAAATCTCATTTCAAACGATTTATTTTGTGTGAATGATAATCTTTGCCAATGTGTAATATTTTGTTTTAAAATCATCTTCATTTTTCAACTAAAATTAAAATTCGGAAGTGGCTTTGCGGACATTGTAGTAATTTCAACAGTTGAGATCACGAATCAGACTATCATGGAAAACCTGGAAGCACTGGACGGCCGTTTCGTCCTATTGTGGGACTCCTCAGCAGTGCGTATCCACGTTAAAATTAGTATCTAACGAAAGTATTTACAAAACAACAGTTTGTGGAATGAACCAAATCCGAAAGAAAACATTGACTCAATGATAAATGAAAATTGCACCAAATTTAAAACTGACTGGAATTCTAACTTTGATATTTTTTTGCCATATGGCTGAGATTCTGTCTAATGGAATTGGTTAGTTTGACTTATTGTTAAGTCAACGATACAATAAAGCAGCTATTAAATGTTTCCTCACTTTAATAGTGCTTCAATCGATATTAATCTATGGTGAAAATCGAATTTAATTAGTAATGATTACATTTGAATAATCAACACGAAACTTACTTGACCTAGATTATTAACCACTGGAATTAATAAGTCTATTTACTTCCTTTCTAGGTGTTATTTATTATTAAACTGAGTATTTCAGTACACCTTAACATTAAGATTTATTCAATCTTAACAGAATACCACCATAACATCTTCAACATAGTAACTAAATAAACAATAATGGGCAGTAAAATATCCTGGGCAAAAGCCTATATTAGTCCAAATGACAAAAATGTAGATTTCATAAACTTTTACTATTAGACTTTTTGTTATTATGAACTAATTTTGGAATCTAAAGAATAAAATATTATATATATATATTATATTATTATTATGTATTATATATAAAATAAACTATACTAGTTATCTTCAATATGCTGATAAAATTAACAGAGAAATGGCACCATAAATATTTTGTCTTTCAATTGTGCTATTTTCCAATTGAAATATTCGTCATTTATATGTAACTGTAAAGTAATATCTTAGATATTTTTGTTTTTGTTTTATTATTCCATTATTACAGTACATGTTTATTCAAAAATATAAAATCGTTGAACATATATATATATATATATATATATATATATCACATTTAAAAGCATAGATATGGAGGATATGAATGTCAATCAAATATATAATTTTATAGGAAAGTTTTTGATAAGTGTTCCAAAAATTAAATGGATTAAGATGATGATGATGATGATGATGATGATGATGATGATGATGATGATGATGATGATGATGATGATGATGATGATGATGATGATGATGATGATGATGATGATGATGATGATGATGATGATGATGATGATGATGATGATGATGATGATGATGATGATGATGATGATGATGATGATGATGATGATGATGATGATGATGATGATGATGATGATGATGATGATGATGATGATGATGATGATGATGATGATGATGATGATGATGATGATGATGATGATGATGATGATGATGATGATGATGATGATGATGATGATGATGATGATGATGATGATGATGATGATGATGATGATGATGATGATGATGATGATGATGATGATGATGATGATGATGATGATGATGATGATGATGATGATGATGATGATGATGATGATGATGATGATGATGATGATGATGATGATGATGATGATGATGATGATGATGATGATGATGATGATGATGATGATGATGATGATGATGATGATGATGATGATGATGATGATGATGATGATGATGATGATGATGATGATGATGATGATGATGATGATGATGATGATGATGATGATGATGATGATGATGATGATGATGATGATGATGATGATGATGATGATGATGATGATGATGATGATGATGATGATGATGATGATGATGATGATGATGATGATGATGATGATGATGATGATGATGATGATGATGATGATGATGATGATGATGATGATGATGATGATGATGATGATGATGATGATGATGATGATGATGATGATGATGATGATGATGATGATGATGATGATGATGATGATGATGATGATGATGATACATGAACATACTTGACAGAAACGAAGAAATATGTGAAAGAACTTAAGGCGAGATTCTAATTTATGGACGAGCCAAGTAGAGGCGTTTTAGAGATTTCAAGGCTACAGCGCAAACTTCAGTGCTTAATGCTAACGTACGATGGGCTCACAGGGAATTTTGTACAAAACATGATAATTGAGCGACTATAACAAATAAAACGGCTGGACTATAATTTGTGGACGAATCAATCTGGTATAAGATAGTAGATTTCGGATTTTAACGCGAAAGCCCTTCATCTATTTGGCTAAATAAATTTCCGGCATTGTAGCTAATATCAGTTCGTGATGAAAACTCCATATATAATTCCTAACTAAGGCAACTTACGACAATGATTGAGAACTGGATAATGAAAGCATCAGTAACATTGGCTGCAGCCAGGTACTACAATATGTACGGATTTTTGGAGAGCGTACAGACTCCTACATAGGCTTGGTTATGTTCATTGTGTCGTTACCCACAAGTATCATTCGTGCGCTCAACAACCAGAGTGCACATAAACAATATTGAAGCTATGTGGTCGAGGCTGAAATAGTTTTTGAGACTTTATTATGACTCCAGAGGCAGATTACTCTGTAGCCGTATGGATGATTTACTTTACTGAATGCATTACAATTTTAGAACCTCTAAACCTCTTTCTAACTTTGGCAAGTTTTTGAACCACGTATAAGAAGTGTATCCACTTTATTTCCTTGGTTTCGTATACCATGTTTTTACTCTATACTGACCGTTTGCTGACTGGCTAGTAATTCTCAAGGTCACTGAAGATTCGTTCAAAGGTCGTCCATAAATTAGAGTCTCGCCGAAATTAATTCAATAGGTAATTGTCGTAAATTTATATATGACAGTTTAATGATTTTCTAGTCAAAGTTATTACACGTATAATAAATAATCAAAGGGAAAGTTTTTCTTATTTTTTCAGGTAATATATCTGGAGATTTATAGGTGTGTGGAGGTAGTCAGCAGAAAGTTTAGAACCTAGATATTTTGCCAGTTGATACACATCAGAATAGTATACTTTGATTCTTGACAGAACTGATGTTCTCTGTGAAATATGAATCAGAGTAAATATATATATATATATATATATATATATATATATATATATATATATTCGTAAGTGAATGATTTTACTAATGATTAATTGATATTGTTTATCTTAAATATAATCTCCAAACACATTTTCAGAAATATTTAGTTTTTATCTTAGGAATATTTCTAAACAGAAAACAACAAAAGTGTTTTTATCTGTTTCTTAATCCAAATATAGATAACTTCACGAATTGACCTTAACGAAGCAGCTGCTAGAAACTAGGAAACATTGGGCAGATGTTTCATCTTGTACATAGTTCCTTCAACAGGGTCGATATGCAACTTGATTAGAAATTGAAATTTAAGCCTTCTAGCCACCGAGTGATTGAGTTTCTTCTATTCTATGGAGCTGAAATTCAATGGTTCGCATTTTCAACTTCACTTTATTCTCAATAACGTCTTACTGTTGCTCATTCTCACAAGTAATAATTGTCTCATTTCCGTAATCGTAAAATGCTTGTTAAATAGTTAATCGCGTCAGATCAACACAAATTTCACGGAAACTAGTTAAGTTTTATATTCCTTTTTGATGAGAAAAATAATGTCGGACAATGATCAGTGACTTATGAAAATTATAGTTGCTTTAAAGAACCCTAGTTACTTGTCATAATCAATACAATCCGACGTACCGAATATTGGACATATATACATATTAAAGTTATCTACCGTGCATAAAGTACGATTGGTGCCTCCAGAATTACTGAAAAAACAAATCGTATTAGTGAATAAATTACAATAAATCGACATCATTAAGCAATAATAAAAATGAGATGTTACTATGGCATAGCTTGTGCATAACTTATTATTAAGCAGTCCTTACAAATAAAATAATTTCATTTGGTTAACATTTATCTGTATTACCAATTCATTTGAATTTCAAAAATCGTGATGATATGGTGAATGCTGAATATCAGTCATCATTGTGAAGTTTCAGGGATTAATACCCTATGGCAAAGATTATTATGTCTAGTTTGTGGAGACTATGAACTGGTAGCATTGTCTATTTTATTTAATTTAAGCTAATTCAGAGGACTTGGGAATATGATTGATCTCTTAATTTTTTTAAAAATTTATGACAGCGAAATTTGTACTCGTTGCAATAATAAATATTATCAAAAGGGGTTTGCGGAGATTTTAGAAATTTCACTGACTGAAATCATGATTCAATTGAAGCTAGACCACCATGGAAAACCTGTAAGCACTGGACGGCTGTTTCGTCCTAGTATGTGACTCCTCAGCAGTGCGCATCCACGATCCCGCACTCTGCGAAATCTGAACCCAGGATCCATCAGTCTCGCGCCAGGCGCGTAACCACTAGACCACTGACCCGGCATCCAATGGTGTTAATGTCTAACTTCAACCAATCCAGTGCTTCCAGGTTTTCCATGGTGGTCTAGCTTCAATTGACTCATGATTTTAATCTGTGAAATTGTTATCTTTGATAAATTACTAAGCAGCAACTCAAAATTCGACTATCAGCCTCTAGTTTTTTTCCCCATGTAATATCGTTTTCTACAAGAAAGTATATGAACATCAACAATCAACGATAAATATAAGAATTTTGAAATGGTAATAAAACTTTTGAAATATACCCTAAATCTAAACTATTTGAGTTATAGGTACACATATATTTTATTTATTGGGTAAGATCTTAACCAGAGTTCATGTGATCTTTAAAAAAAGTCGATTGTTTGTTAGCAATCGTCCTTAACATGTGATCATAGTTTAAGGAGTAATTACATAACATTGTAAATTAGTTATATTTTTTAATGATATTTGAAATGTATGCTCATACAGTAGATGTGCTAAGCGTAAGTACTTGGAAGTGAACGATATTAAGTACTGAAAAGTTATGGTTTGACTTTTGAAATAGGAAAACTAAGGTGCCAACTGTAAAAGAGAATAATTTTTGATTGAAATAGGAAAATTACCAATAACATTGGTACAAACCAACAACGTCTATGTTTGTTGGTTGAAAATATTATGAATTCAGGGGAATGATCATTGACGAAATTCAAAGATGAAAATGAGATGAAAAACAAGATGAAAATGCAAAAGCATAAAGAAGAAAATGACCATTTCAATTAAAGAAATTGTAAAATATTTTTTTTCATATACAGATTGGGCTTTAGACTACGTATAGTCTACTTAACATCATAACTGAAAGAAGATTTATGTGCGTTAAACTTGTGTATCAAGCTTTCAGCTTCTCCTAATATATGACAGCTAGAGAAGCCCTACTTGGCTATCAATAGCGAGGTGGATAACATGTCGTTTGAGTTTGCAATGATTTTAATCAACAAAGAACATTATAATATTATATAACTCCTAAATAAAATTCTAAACACATATCCTTCTTAAAAAGGAAGAATGTATTTGTAAAATCTCAGCGAAAGAATTTGAAATAAATCCAACATTTCGCCTGGTAATCTGGTCCAAGCTTTTTCAAGGAAAAACTATTCGTTCAAATTTAGACGAAAGTACATATCCTTCTTGCCAATCATTGATCATCCGTATTTTTGATAATTAAAAAGAATTCTTTTGACAAAGTTACTAAAGATCCATATATCAAAAGAAAGTTTTTAAACCCAAACCGAATTTTGAATAGTAAATTTTTCTAATCAGTTGTCAGTGCCGTATCCATCAATCTCGAATGACCGTACCTAATGAAATGTAACCAATCATAAAGAATATTACAAATAAAAACATTAAGTTATTCACTACTATGTGTAGGTTTGAATGGTAAAACTTCGTTACATGAAAATTTTTATGTTATACTTATAAGTGTATAATCTTATGTAAATTCATCTATTCATGCCTAAATATACATACTTATCCACAAATGAAGATTAGTTAATATGTATACAATCGTAAAAAAGCCCCAACTAATGATGAATATATTTGAACTATTCGTATGTATATTTATCCATCAGGATTCATTTCCCTTTACATTTTACTTTCTTTTCTAGTTATTGTTCTTCCCCCACTGATCTTCCTTCTTCTTCTTCTTCTTCTTCATTTACCTCTTTATATTATTTGTTTCACCTTAAATTTTTCTACAAATGTCTAATTATAGTTATATTTCTTATTTTCGGATTGTTACATAGTGTTTATTGATTTGTTCATTTTGGAATGAAATAATATTGATGCTTAATATAACCATTTGTTCAAATTATTCATTTAAACAAATAACTAAAAAAAACTATTAACGGTTGATATTGTTCCATAGAAACGAAGTTATGTACCACAGCAACAACAAAATACGAACTTTCCTTTAAATTTAAATATTGTTCACTTTAAACAAAACTGTGAAGAGGAAAAAAAATGATATATACATTTGAATTTTTAAATTTCCCAGAAAAAAACCCACTGAATTGATCAATGAATGAATGAATACGAAGTATATAATAGAGGTAGCAGCAAAAAGCTAAAAAGATCTACACATAGAAGAAACAAAATCTCATCAAAACATTGAAAGAATTAACCATCACCACCACCAACAACAACAATAAAATTTATGAGATATTTTATTTCTTCATATAATTGACATTTGTATATACATTGCTCTAATGTGTCAAATTCACTATCTTATACATAAATGATGAATGATAATATTGGCTATTTTTCAATGATATAACATTGTTCTTTTTTTTGTCTTTCTATTTATTCATCGAAATAATGATTGAACTGTCATAAGTGGATTTTAATATTTAGTCCAATATCAAGGACAGAGTAAATTGAATACTTCAATCTTTCTTTCTTTCTTTCTATTTTGTATACAAACATCTATTTCTTATTGAAAAGAAAGAAAAAGTTAAATATGAAATAAGTAAACAACTGGAGATTAGAATAAATATCATATAGTAAGTAAATATATAAAAGAGATTAGAAGGAATGACAATGAAAGTATTAAGAATAGTATGAAGTAAAGAAAGTTGAAAAGATAAATAAGTGTGCTTTTTATAAATCCTTCTTTTACCTTCTTCTTGTTCTTCAAATTATTACAAAAACAATAATATTTCATCCGAGAAAGTTTACTTTTCAAGACAAATTATGTAAACATATGAGAATAGATCTATCTAACCGTGCATAGAATCATAATTCATTGAAGAAAAACAAGGGAACAACTAAACATGTGTTGAATAATTCATTGAAAATGATAATTCTACTTGTTGTGAGGTAAGTTCTACTTAAAATGAATTTTGACATATGGGAAAAATATTTGTTTCACATATATGTAAATCTATATCAATATGTGTGAAAGTTTTCTATTATTATTATTATTATTATTATTATTATTATTATTGGTAAGCTTTTCACCCCTAGACAAAGATTTTAAAGTAATAACATTCAAACCAGAACAAAAATGAACATTGGGAAATGTAGTCAATTTGATTTACATAACAGTTATATTCTTCTGTATTTATGATTTATTTTAAGGGTATGAAATTAATTTGTCTAACATGTATATAAACAAATAAAGATATAATTTAATAGTTGAATTCATGAGTCAATTGAAGATAGATTACCAAGGAAAACCTGAAAGTATTTTACGGCCGTTTCGTCCTTTCGTAGGACTTTTCAGCAGTAGGCATCCACGATCCCACCTCGCGAGATTCAAACCCAAGACCTAACAGGCTTGCGCGCGAGCGCTTAACCTCTGGATCAATGAGCCAATATCCAACGGTGTTAATGTATAACTTCAACAAATTCACGAAGATGTATCGTTTGCCTTTATTGTTTCTATCGATAAAAAAAGATAATAAACAGTTTTGAAATCAATCTATTTCTAGAGATTATAATTTAATCCTAACAGTAAATGATGTATCATTATCTAGTGAAATATACCATTTGGAACATTTTACTGACAAATGTTCAGTTATTTACCCCAGAAAAAAAATGATAATTTTCATTAATTTGTTGTTAAGACTCATAACTTTAAGAAATAATTATCAATACAATTGTATAGCTTTGTCATCGAAAAGAACATTTTCTCTTCAATGAACTAACTTTTTCTTCTTCAATGATATATTAGATTATTTCTATTACTTAAAGAATTGTTTAGCTTTCTAAAGTTATGATTGATTCAGAATAATATTGAATCGCTAAAATTAGCTACATTTTCTTTGAAAAAAAATATTTATTCAGTATATCAGATGGGTTTTGTAGATATTATTAGATATTACTGGACGGACGTCCAGGGCTTCCAGGTTTTCCATGGTGGTCTAGCTTCAACTGACTCATGATTTTAACCATTGAAATTATTCAGTATGTATTGCGTGAAGATTGTAATTTTGTGTTAACACCTAGAATATTATACATTTTGAAATAACAAATTATAAAGATTAATTTTCAAATATCGATCGGAATACTAAACAATATAAATTGCTACTAGCTACATTGAGCATATTAACACAAGAGGTTATTTGATAAGTTTTATGATACAGTTTGAATTTATCAAAATATCTCTGAAAAATTCCCATTATTATTATAACACAATTAATATGAACGAAGAATATTCTTTTCAATGAATTTCTTATCAGTTTCTACAATTATCTTATCTCCAAATTAATAATCCATAAAATTAGCCAGATTTAAGACAGTGAGTACATCATTTAAAATTGTAATACATCAATCAAGAATTGTTATTTGTCATATCGAATCAAATCAAATCGTTAATGTGAAGTGTTAACTTGAATCAGTTTATAAGTGAAATGAATTAGATCAGATATAGTAGATAGGGGTGGATGCTGAATAAATTTCTTAAAAGGTTGTCAAGTGTAATAATAATAACAATGATAAAGATAATAATAATAATAATAATAATAATAATAATAATGGTAAAGATAATATTAACAAGTTTGGGACATAACAATGAACATTAATCACATTATGTCACCATATTATAAAATTTATTAAAAGGAGCGACTGAACGTATTTCTTTTGAATGCAAAGCTCTGACTTTTTGACCCGAATAGCAATTGCTTCAGCCGTCTGCAAGATTCCCAGTCTGATGGAATTATGTAGACTACTGTTAACACGATATAGTATTGAGAAAGATTGCTCCATGTTGACTGTATTTCCCCTTCTGAATTAAATGGGCTATAATGAAGCTGTTAACCGTTTTGACTACACCTTTTCTTAACCACACTCAAGGGTGCTCATGAGCCCGAATATACAAATTCCTAGAGCATCTGCCAATATAACTTGCTCCACAAGAGCAGTTGAATTGATAGATACGGAGAAAGGTGACTAGTCTAGACAATTTATCTTTAAACCTCAGAGAGATCATTAGACGTGTGAAAAACATTAACTGTAGTTTAACTCCATTGAAAGTTCTTTAGATTGATTTGCTTAATTTCAGTCTTAGCATTTCACTCCGTGCATTGCCTCTGAATTGTAAGCGTATATACAGAGGATTTTTATTCACAGTTAGGCATTCTCTATGTTCTCTTTTATTGGTTATGTGTTTATTTATAAATTTCTCAAGATATCCATTTTCTTTCAAGGTCGTGTATAATGACTTTGTTTCATCATCGACCGTATCTAGAGAGCATATGGTCATGATTCTATGATACAGTGTCTTAATAAGGTTCCTTTTGTATTGCAGAGGAACAAGACTAAGAAAGTTTGTATATTGGCCCATTCAAGTAGTTTTCTTGTTTATGTATCTTCTTAGCGACCCGTCTTTTCTCCTTGTAAGTAGAACATCTAGAAAGGATATTCTACCCCCCCCATTTTCCTTTTCTCATGTGAATCTTATGGACGGGTGAACTGTATTGAATCGCTCGAGTGTTCTTATGAAGTTCGTATGGCCGTTACAAAGGATAAACGTATCGTCCATTTATAGTCAATAACATGAAAACTCGTAGATCTGTTATGCCAGTGGGCCGTTTCCTAGTTTAGAGAGAAAAATGTCAGCCAATGTGAGACCTAAGGGTGAACCCATCGCGACATCATCTATTTATCTATAGATTACACCATCGAATTTGAAATATACATTCATAGTACATATTAGTAGTAATTCCTTGGTGATCTCCACAGAGATTGTAGTTTCTACTTCTTGTTCTCTAAGTTGTTCACAAATATATCCTACAGTTTCCTTGAGTGGAACATTTGTAAGCAATGACATTACGCCAAAGGACATCATCATTTGGCTTTTGGTGTTTATGTTTATAATCTTGTCGATGAATTGGAATACATCCTTAATATTAAGCTTCACTAGGTGTTTGTGGAGTGGTTTTAAAATGGTTACTAATCCCTTTACTACAGTATGATAAAGGGAATATTTTCAGTTTATGTATAATGAATACAACAAAAATGATATATATATATATATATATATATATATATATATATATATATATATATATATATATATATATATATATATATATATATATATATATATATATATATATATTGTCAAGGATTATCAACTACACAGCTAACTACTTAAGATTACTATTTGATTATTGCCAACACTATAAACATAGATAATTTTGCATAAACTCCAGTTATGATTAAATAGTTGTGACTCGTAAAATTTATATTAGTAATAATGTCACAAAAGAGTTCGAGTAGCACTATTTACATCATTCCTGATCTAAATTATTTTTGACATATTTCTTAGCATTGCAATTATTATTTATAATGGTAATAATTGAAAACCAAACGTACTTTCTGTACTAAACAGATTAATCAAATGTAATTACTGTTCTAATTACTGTTGAATATATTCAAAGCACCTATCACTTCAAAGCCATACTTTTATTTATTTTGCTTCTTCGATGTACTTATATTTAAAGATCTGATTATAGAAATCAGTGAACCACTTTTAACCAACGAATGAGATAGCTATTATATATACATATATATATAGGGAGAGAGAGAAATCTAACGTTGACACAAATTAACAGACAATTCATTTGTTGAACCATACGTTCAATTATATGTTCAAATATCTTACTTATTACTTACTTACTTATGCCTGCTACTCCTCGTGAAGGAGCATAGGCCGCTCACCAGCATTCTCCATCCAACCCTGACCCGAACAATCCTTTACAGCTCTTTCCACTTGTTATTCATCCTTTTCATATCTGATTCCGTTTCCCGACGTAATGTGTTCTTTGGCCTTCCACTTTTCCGCTTCCCTTCAAATGTTCAAATAAACCTTACTATAATCTCAATTTGAAGATTTATAACATTGCCAACTGTTTAATTCTATTTCTCGACAATCTCTTCCTCTTCCTCTTCTTCTTCTTCTTCTTCTTATTATTATTATTATTATTATTATTAGATTGGTACTTTAATTATTTGGAAAATGTATGATTTAATAGAGATGAATCTTAGGCATGTAAATAAGAGATAGTTTGACATGGTAACTGGTTAAATGTAAAACAAATTGTATAATTTCATTGATAAAATGTTATTATGTATTTCATACATTCCATTTAATTCTTTTTGTTTGTTATTTTTATTGAAATGAATACAGGAGAACAACTAGTTTCTGAAATAAGCTCATCCAACAAAAAACTGGTTGACGTACGTGGATGACACTTTTGTTCTTACGAAAAGAAATCAGTTAGATGAACTTCTTAGAAATTGTCCACAGTATATTAATTAGCATCAAATTTAATGCAGAGATGGAATCCACTGAATACATATAGTCTTTTCTGGATTGTGCGGTTAAAATAAAACAAAATGATTGTTTGGAAATTAATATATTCCGTAAAATATTTGAATTGCAAATTAGCACATGCCATTTCTACACGGGTGAAAGTTTCGAAGAATTTGAAAAACAGAGTTCAACAGTTTGTCCTTGAATCTAGTGATAAAGAAACTAAAATGCATTATGTTATATCCACTTTCATGATGAATATTTATCTTAAAAAATTATAAAAAGAAAGGGAATCAAGAAGATCAGATAAAAGATACATCAAAAGAACAAGCGAACACGGTGGTGATCTTATATTGCTAAGGAACTTCATAACATTTCCAAAAGTGTCCCAAATCATCACAGTATAAGAATATTCTTCTGAACAAGCAATACTCTGAACACTAAATTACTAAGAGAGAAAGACTCATTAACAAAGAGGGAAAAATAAAATAGTGAATATTAGATTAAATGTTGGGAATGTAGTGCTAAATACGTGGGTAAGATATCACGGGAGATGAATGTGTAAGTGAAGGGAAACATATTCCTGAATTTTCAGAAGATCTGAAAAAACTAGAAAACAAGTCAGTGATAGCACTATATGCAATAGAGTCATACCATTGATTTCAATGGTATAAGAATCCTACAAAAAGGTTTCAGTTCTTTCAAAGAGGGAATTGTAGTTTAAGTCCTACATATACGAGCAAATCCAAACAACGTTAATAGCAGAGATGAAATGCAATTAACTGTCTCATGACAACTAATGATTAATAAGTAAATCTGGACTCATTATATTTTACTTCATTTAATCCATTTATTATTATATGGACAACAATGATTACCTTCACTTGTTCTAATCAGTTAATTTACTGAATATACAATAAATAACCATCTTGGTCAACACGATAAAGCAGAAATCTATTTGCCTACTTATCATCATTTTACGCATATCGTGACGTTTGATTCATCATCTCTGCTTGAAATTCTTGTGAGAATATCGAAGCAATCTCCACAGAATACACAGATGCCAAAAGAGATTTAAGCAACCGATATATATATGAATCGGAATTTACCCAATTGCACAAGCCAGTGGTTCAGTGCACGCAGTAGCTAAGTAGATAACGTGGCGGGGTCTGAAGCAAAACTGTGGGTTTGAGTACCAGAATGAAAATCCTCTCTGAGATATAGGTACATCTAGGTGACGAGTCCCAAACAGGACAAAACGCTCTTTCTGGATTCCATTGCTAGACACCAACGTTTTCTGCTTAAGACATCTATCAAATTATTTGATTTATCCGAAAACACCTACGCAGAGACGATATATGATTAATCATTTTCTCCCGTCATATTTACATACACCAAACGCCTCATACACATAATAAAAAATCTCACTTTCAACATTGTTAACGTTGTTGGACCACTTGTTTGGTACAAAAGTCACCAGTGAACTATTGATGCATATTCGATAATTTTGATATTTGGTTATATTTCCTTGGAAAACCTTGGACCAGATGGCCAATGTTGGATTTGCTTAAATTTCAATCGGTAAGATTTTTACAAATATAATTTTCTTTCTTAATTTCTAACCTCTTAGAAAATATCGATGAGTTTCATGTACAGATAGGTTTTATTTTGATGACGTACTTCATAACGTAACTCATATTCAGGACATTACGGTTAGTGAACGCATCAATCATGTTTGAATTGAGTTTTATCGATACATTAAAAACTACTGGGTTAATAAATAACGTATCATGTGTATATAGCTAGCTACCTATAAAGCTCATGAATAGAAACCGTATATTGGCTTTTGAAAAATGTGATTAAATAAAGTCGGTTTACCATTGTAAACAAAATCTCCCGGTATCACGTGCATGTTCATTTTAAAATCCTATGAAATCAGAACTTTTTGTTCGCCTATTTTTATAGTTTTCAAAGTGTTTAGTTGGTTTTCTTTTGTTTCATTCTGCACATCATATCTTCATGTTTGAAGAGCACATCAACTATCGTTTTATTTTCTCTTTCAATGAACTGGATAATTCAATTCTGGCTTTTCTCTTTTTGTTTTGTTTACTGTTGTGAAGTTTTTCTACTGATATGCTTAAGTAGGATGTAAACATGTTATTTTCTCATAAATGAAGGAATATCATCTATTCAACCGATTTTCGTAAACACAGATTTGGAAGAGCTGTCTTTTTTATAAAAACAGTAGTTGCTATAACAAATAGCTTTTTTTTAAAATATATAACAGTGCAATATTTAGAACTTTTGAGCATTATTCCATTCGTTTAATGGTTCAGTGCAGCATATAAGAATGTAATTTTTGCTTAGAACTTGATATGAATTATGTTAAGTTATTTACATATATGTCCTCTATAAACGCGCTACTGTAGTTCATTCCGATTTGCCGGATGGAAAAAAACAAACAAATAAAGTGAACTTTAGAGCATGAAATGAAATCACAAGTGAAACTTATGCTCTTAAATGCAAAATCTACTCATTAGATGGACAGAAAAATGCTAAATATTGCACACATATTGGACAATAAGAAGCAGATGAGCTGCAAATTCAAAGACATGTTTTGTATCACCTGAATCTCAACTTCTTATTTTTAAATTACCATTTGGTTTGTTGAACACATATGTGGTTACAAGTGTCAAAAGTTAGTCTTGTATTGTTTCTTTTTGTTTTCGATAATGAATATGATCAACAGCCAGTTAGTTATATAACAGTCATACTTTACTTCAATAAATAATCAGAACCTTGTAAAAATGTAGACCATTAATCAACATGGTGTTAAATTTATTTACATATTTCGCATTGATATTGTTCACAGCTTGGTAGTTTTTGAACTAATTAACTACATAATTAACAAAATTGTTATATGGAACCAAGCCATCAGCTTCAAAAATTGTAACCTCTAGCATAAGAACTTCATAAATTAAATATTTTATTAAATAACAAAGTAATTCGTAATTCTCATACAGATTTACAGCTTTAGTAGATTAAATTAGACGCCTTTTACTCTCAAATGGCTCCATTATGATTCCAATAGTTCATTTTGTGGATTGTAATCGTTAGAACTATTCACTCGAGCAGTACATAAATTTAGTTCGTAATGTTGTAAATCAAGTAAAACTTCATTCCTGACTAAAGTGCATTTAATTCAGAGGAAAAAGCCAAAAATATGGTAGTCATCAACTAAGAAGACGAAATGCAATGGATTTGGATAAAATAGATCACGAAATACTTCCTGTTAGTAATAAGTAGCAATGTTATTCAACATGTTTAGCAATATATATGAATCAAATTGTGAGTTATTCTGATCACCGTATACTTACAGTAGATTTTAGTTGGCTAAATATATGTTAATCGAATAATTTTCTGGGGTGTCTTATCGTCAAAACACTAAAACACTTTAAATAAACTTGATATAATGAGAGGACATTTCGGCTTGACGTATTCACAACATGATCCTGCAAATCTTGATACCTGATCTAGATACGAGTAAGACAATACCTGTGCATATGGGATATGATGAGTTTTTCTCACCAAATATCAAATTATTGTACATATGTGCTATCTCTACTTGTGCTATTTATTTAAGTTTAAAAGAACGAAAGTGTTAGGAGATCAATCTGAAATTGGAAAGAATAAATGTAGAATAATGGGTTTGTGGTAAATGTGATATAATAGTTAACTAACCGTACAAACAGTTCTAAATATAATTTGCTTTGAATTTATGCATTTTTACTGTAGATATTGCATAGAACTATTATATTCGTTTTGAGGATGTCATTTATTATCTGCTACGTTTTTCTTGTTTGAAATGAAAATATTGAAGCTAGGGTAGTGTTGCTGCTAAATTCCGTACGATTGGAAATTAACCTGTACCTATGATTTTATACTACTTGACTGGAAGAAGCTAGTAGTACATGTGTTTGAAAAGATGTTTTCGGGTATTTTCATGCTATTTAAACAAACAATATTTATTATTGTTCACCTTGAAATCAGTCTTATTATGTTTACCGATAGAAGTGTTTCAGATTACTTTTTGCCTTATTTTCAATACACTATAAGCCTATACACAACTATCGCATATTGTGTAGGCATATGAGGTCAGACAAAGCAACTGAATTAGGTGGTCGTCATCGTTATTATCATTATTATTACTGATGTTTTCGTGTACACTCACACAATGGGCTATGGATTAGACAGATGAGGAGAGGACATAAAATCTCTAATGATTGGTAGGGCTATAAAATTTATTTTATGTTGTATACTAGACAGGCACAATTGTAGCACTTTTCTCTTTTCTCTCTGTCTATTCCAATGTTGTTCCGTATAGGATATTACACAAAGTAATAAACCGTGAATCATAAACCGTAGGTAATCCGAATATACATTTATGTTTATATTTATTTTTGCAATTGTGACATTTTACAACATCAAATTTTTAAGTGAAATTCTCCATGAAACTTAGGTGAGTAGTGTTACATCTAACCTATGTGATGGCCTATTCGATGTAGTAGCAAAAGGTGATAGGGAAATACAAACATACATATGTTTCTAGGTCAAGTAACGCAAACGGGCACAGATGTAGATAAATGTAAATTATACATATGTGTAAGTCGACACACAAACGTACAGAAATATACTCCTACAAGTACACTAGGTAATATATAAAGAAATGTATATATATACATATATATATCTATGGTATAAGTACATGCATGCAAATGTGATTACCATTTTCACAGTATATTAACGATCAGGTCATGGGGATAAAAAGTTAAATCGATTATTTATCAGGATATATGTGACATAAAACTAGAAAAACAGTGACATCTAATTTTAACTGATTATCAATTTCATAATTTAAAACCAATTCAGAATTATTTCCATCACTATAATAATTTTCTTACACAAATATAGAAAATTCAATCTTGGAATTAATATCACACTTATATATTGTTACATTTCACTTTTGTTCAGTCATTGAACATCATCATTGAGACAATAAATTCAATTATTCTGTGGTCATATGAAGGATAATGTTCAAATTCCATGTACTGTCCAAAGCGTAAGTCGATTTTGCAAATTAATTTGAATATAAATCTTCTATTGCATTATTTCCATCCATGAATTTTCTCGAGTATATATATATATATATATATATATATATATATATATATATATATATATATATATATATATATATATAGTACATTTCGTTTATTAGATAGGAAGTTAAGTGCCTTCAGTTTGTAAAGAAAATCAGGATGAAGTATTCAATGAATGCTACGCTCTTGTTATATCGATCAACGATGTGTATTTATAATTAGAAATTTATTTGATTTAACCGTGATAAATGTCAAGGTCATGACAAGGAGCAGAACAAATGCTCTAGGCATTTAACAGTTAATAGTCTGATGTATAAATTATCCTTATTTCATTCAGTTACTACCTTTATTTAATATCATAACATGTACCGTTTAAAAAAATATAAACCAATTAGATTTTCTCCCTTAGATAACAATGTAAATTTGGAGATCTGTAGATGCATAAAAGTAGATTGTTTCGATTTGTAATTCATTACGATAAACATGATAATAACATGGGTAGAATGTAATTTTAAAGAACATTAATGGTACAAATAATTAACTGAAATACCAAACTTTCAAAGTATGTGATGTGTGTATTATCTGTTGGTAATCATTAAATAGTTAGTTAACTAATTTACTATTTTTAGACTGCGAAATTCAAACTTTTTAAAAGGTTTTGTATAGATTACAATGATATGGGTTATACTTATAATCTGATTGTTTAAATTAAATCTTAAAAGTGATAACTCTCTTGTTCACCATTTGAAAGGTGTACAGTTTGAAGCAAAGTATTTGATGTGAAACTTATGTTATGTTTTCATTGAATTACATCAGTAACTGATGTCATTTGAAGAGCAGAAAGCGAAGAACAGCAGTATCATTTTGGTTTAGGTCTTTTTTTGTAAAGAACAGTTGCCATATCATAAATGGTCAAATTTAAGACATTCAAATCATTATAATACATGGGTTGCGTAGAACAAGCAATAGTGATAATAATGATAATATTAATCATTTGATTTTCTGAGCCAACAAATTAAAGATTTAAACAACACCTACGGGTTAGTATTACTACACTGAATATTTGAAGCTTCACGTTTCAATTCACTGATGTGGCTTACATTTAATGGCCATTTTACAATCTTCAGTTTGCAGTGTTCAACAATATTTGAAATGTTTAAAATTTCGGTTTAAATAGCATCTGTAGCTTGATATATACACTTTCTGACATATGATTAGTTTATGCTGCTCATCAATACTGGGGTAATACAATGAATAATTATTACAAAAGTACTCTGAATAATTTTTCTACCCTTCCTACAACTACAAAGGCAAATGATTCAAAGACTGAATGTCAGGACATTATTACTCCAAATATCAGTTCAATTTCAATCAATACCTTTTTTATGTACACATTGAAAATCTGTACATTTTGATTTATGTTACCCCACTATTGTCCATTTCATTAAATAGGTTTCTTGGTTTCTTATATATATGAAATGTATTGAATAATGGATATCCAGTTCTCGTATAATATTTTCGGTAACTGCGTTTACACACACTTATATCTTCTTTTTTTTTCTTGCCTACTTTCAGAAATACATTACAACGATTGTTATATTTAGTTGGATTATATCTTGTAGTAATTGTTCAGTTGGTGAGATCTGTAAGTTTCTGTTTGTTATAAATAGGGTATTATTTATCGCTTTTGATATTAATGATATAAACAAGAACCTTTTGTATTCATTGAAGAATTTTTTTTCAAAACTGGGTATTGTTTTCCAAGTGAATATTAGACTACCTCATAAGAACCATGATTGCCAAATTGATTTATGCAAACAAAGAAGTGACGAAAAAATCCAGTTCCATCACTTTTAGAAATGACGAAACATTTTTGAATTAGACCGGAGAAAAACAAAACAAACTTGTCTTAAGTTACAACTTTAAGGATTCAATATCATTTAAACAATGTTTCCATATTTTCTCAAATTGTTGTTTTCATTTGTACTAATTTTGACAGTTTATTGATTGATTCGCAAAATCAACGTTAACTCTTTTAAGAGTTCACTAAAAAAACACAAGAAAGTTGTAGTACGAAGAGAGAGAAGGCTGCATTCTGTCGTATTTGGTCACGTTTACACTGATAACTCTTTGTGAGTTCATGTTTTTTTTCTTCAGAACACCTTCAAATTCTGGAGATATCGTGGATTGGTGGAAGTTAGACATTAACACTGTTGGATGCCAGTTTGGTGGTCTAGAATAATTGATAAATGTATAAAATTAATACTGTCATTCTATATATTATTGTCTAAATAACTATAATTGCTTCATTTAAATCATGGAAATTACATTATAGGTTAAGTAAAAAACAAATCAAGTATAAAAATAATTACAATTATACTTTAGGGTCAGTATCATTTTGTTACCACAATAATTTGAGAGAAAATATTTCTGATTGTTGAATTTTCAAAATGTTATAAATTAATTATACAATTAACTAAGACATGTCTGTAATGTAAACTATAATATTCAACAATCTTCATAAACCTGTATTCTTATTAGGAACTAATTTATAGAAATGATTCTGGAAGGTTTATCATATTGAGAATGCATGTCAGGTTAAATTTAACTATGTTTGGTGTGAGGAAGTTACTCATTAATGGGAGTTAAACGGGGTTGCAAAACATAACTTATTGAGTGAAAATAGAAATATAAGCAGCTCGATGGTAGTTAAGTGCCCTCCATGTAACTTATAAGTTCTTCGTTCTATATCCGATGAAGTTGTGGATTCAGACTCCCATCATTAAAGTGAAACGAATCTCTAGTGAACCATAGTTTTAAGCAATTTTCTAATCAAGTTTACTCTGATGTAAACTATAAAATTCCATTGTTTACACAAACCTCTTTACTAATAATAATCATACACACATTTTCAGTTGATAGTATTATTATTTAGTGAGGAAATCGGTCATTTTTAATGCAATAAGTTCATTTTTTGTATTGGTAACGTTTTAAAGTTAACGAATACTCCTTTTTTGATGCTACAGAAGAAACGAAATCAGAAAAAGAAAAGAATATTCTAAGTGCCAAAAAATCATCCTTAGTTGAAGATACATTATTATTACTACTATTTTTATCATTATTATTATTATTATTATTATTATTATTACTACTATTTTTATCATTATTATCTCAAATAGTTTAGTTTTATGGCACTTTATGTTTAATTGTTTTCGACAGCAAATATTAAGATCGTTCAATTCAATAACAGGCAACATTGATTACTTTTGATCCTTGCTCTATCATTTCCATCAAAATGTGTAAATTAGCTGAAATATCTCATACGGTTTCACAGTTTAAAGGTTTAAAATGATTTTGATTACTTAGTATTGGAGTTTGAATTTTATTGAATTGAATATTTCTTAATTTGATCTACTGAACCTACGGTTGTATAAGAATTAGAGGTGAAACTATAATTTATGGACGACCTTTGAGCGACTCTAAAGTGACCTTGAGATTGTCCGCCTAATGACCAGGACCAAATGAGGGTAATAAACCTGTGTAAAGACTTCGAATTGTGATTTACATTTGACGTTTAAAGTTAGGAATAATGTTTAGGGTTTGCATCACGAACTGACATCGGCTATAATGCCAAAACTCTATTTTGCCGAATTGATGAATGAATGTCGCACCAAAATCCGAGACCTGTTATCTTATACCTGGTTGGTTCGTCCATAAATTATAGTCTCGCCCATCATCTGTTATGTTTATGAATTTTACTGTCACTTAATTAAAATCTGATTTTCTTTTCAGTATTATTTCAGTAACTGACTATTTTATTCTTCCATAAGTAACCCATTTTCGGAGTAGCTGGATGTTATAAGGTGACTTAAATAATAATTAGAAATAAATTAGTAATAACATTTAGCCAATTGTAGTCAAAAATGTAAAATATTAAAATAAATATAAATGATTGGAAAGGTAATTAACTCAGCACTTTGAAGTGTTATGGAATTATTTCCAAGATAAATTAGGAGAATGAGGATAATTGATTAATTATACATCAGCAACATTAATAACAAACATTCTACGGTTCTCAGTAAATGCTGGCCTGGTGTTAATTTATGCCACAAATCAATAATATGAATTTATATTCATTTCCAAAACGAATCAATCTTTTATGAACCTTATCGTCAATTTACAAATGTTCGCTGAAAGCTTTTTATACACAGTTCACAATGATAAAATGAAGTTTTCTTAGAATTTTAACATATGGTAACTTTAAATAATAAAGATATTTGATTGTGTTTATTCATCTTATAGCTAATAATGGAGCTCATAAAACTTTGTTGTATCCATAATCTACTCTACTCAGATGATAGATTCCTGACATCTGTTCTAGCATTCAATCAACCAGGAACTTTACGTGTTTATAAAATAACTAATGATAAGATCATATAGCTTAAGTAAAAATCGTTCCTCTTTTCGTTTGATTTCTAGTTGTATATTGATTCAATTCGCTTAATATCATGTTAGCTGAAATCTGATAATTTGAAATTTTTATCATTTTACGTTATAACTTAATTTTTAGCATAGGGTTGTGAAGATTGTTCAGTTTTTGATTCAGATCATTAATGGATCAATGTTAGACTACCACTGAGAGTCCGGAAGCAATAAGCGGTTGTTTTTTAGTATAACACTACTCAGTAGTGAGCATCCACGACCTCGTATACCGGACTCGAACCCGGGACCTTCGGTTTCGCACGTAAACGCCTAACATCTAGACCACTGAACCATCATCCAGCGGTGTTAATGTTTAACTTCAACCAATCCACGATATTGCACAACCGTCCTCACATCAGATATTGTTGAATTCTACCGCTCACAGAACCCCAGGAAATCCATCCACTAGTGAGGTGGGGTAATTGAAATTGTCAACATAGTTAACATTTTAGCATTGTTTTGTTAGTAGAAGATGCTTTGTAAAAAACATTGTATATCACTATCCGTTATAATTCTGAAGCAATTAAATACACACATAGACAGGAATACAATTCAAAATAAATATACGTTTATTTAATTTCTTACTTATAGTGAATACGTTTAAATGTCATGATTGTTAAAGTTTATAGTTTTGAATGTAAACCTTTAACTGTTATTCATATCAAGTTGAAAATTCGAAATATAAGTTTAACAAAGAAAAAGTATTGAAGAAAAAGGTTAATTTTTTCTCTTGTAAATAAGTAATGGTTAAATTTAGTGCTACTTTTAAGTGTCAAGGCACATGACCTTGACATTATGTTGTAAATCGAATTTTTATTCTGTCGTATAAATAACTTTTTATATTATATTGACGTAATAGATTATTTAAACTAAAGTAAGCTTATATATTGAAACTTAACTGACGTTAAGATAACAACAATAGAGTCTATCATTCAATAGTTTACATAATGTATGGTAATTTGACATCAATGTCTATTAACTGTGTTACACTCTATTAATCTACATTTAGACATCAGATAATCAAATTAATTTAAATAATGAACAATAAGAGATTTTTATTAAAAGATATGGTAATATGATATTATCTTTAGTCAAAACGTATTCGAAAAAATAAATGAAAAATAATAATAGTAATAGTTTACTAATGCAGTTGGAAATGTACATTTTTCAAACTACAAATAATGTAATAGTTGAATTCATGAGTCAATTGAAGCTAAACCATTACGGAAAACCATGAGGAACCGTCTTGGGTTCGAATTTCGCAAGGCGGGATCGTGGATACACACTGTTGAGGAGTCTCACAGTATGACGAAACGGCTGTCCAGTGCTTCTAGGTTTTCCATGGTGGTCTAGATTCAACTGACCTATGAACTGAACTATTAAATTACTATAGTGTATATGTGCAAAATTAAATATTTTGAAAATAGTGTAATCAGTTAATCCCTTTGATAAATTTCGACCATGCAATGAGAAGACGAAGTTCATCAAAATTATGGTATGTATTTACGCAATACATTTCGAATAATCTGATCACACATATACTTGTTAACACCAGTAATAGTTCTAAAGAACATCGTATTTTCATTGCACTATCGAGAAGCGATCAGTTCAATGTATCTTTTTTAAAAGATTATTATCAAATAATAAGTAGAGTGAACATTTTCAAAGTTGATTTAACAATGTTCCATGTTCTGACCATTAGACATAATATAAACAATGTACAGTTATTGTATTAAGTTTACTAGTTAGATTAAAATAAATGCAATACATTTGAAATTGCACATTTATAAAAGAAGAAATTTAAATTATTTTGAATGGTTTCATGTAAAGCAAGTGTTTATTATTCATAATTGTATGCATAATGCTTTCGTAAACTAAATTTCCGGTGATTTTCCTATAAAAATCTGTTACAGAACAAAATATAAGTCTTATTACGTATACAGCCTTCTCGTGGCGGCGGTATTATTTACGAAACTGAGACTATGAAAAGCGAATGTCTGGCGCTATAACTGAGTTGGTGGACACGGAAAGTCCACCTAGGGGGTTAGTTGGAAAACCCTAATTCCAACTCAGTGGTGCACATGGACTCCATGATCCTAAGGAAACAAATACTATATAAACCTATTGTTGGTCACTGGCTACCATGCGACTTCATCACCTGATGTTACTCCACTGCGTTGTGGATTAGACCTTTAGGTCGAAGGTTTGATGTATGGCTCCCTACGAGAACCACCTGCTTCGGTGTGGGCACCTGTGCAGTAACGCGGCTCACACACAAATCAGATGACTTTTGTGGCGCATATGTATTCGGTGCCCCTTTGTACCAATACTTATGTGTTCAAATAAATAAATAAATCTTTTTTTAGAAAATGCAGTACACAGTAAACAAAACTTCTTCATTTTAAATAAAAAGTCAATGAAATCCAGGTAAAAATATTTGGAATACGAAAATTCGATCGGAAAAAACACCAAATTAGGCATGAAACGATTATGTTTCGAAAAAATGATTTCACAAAAAGATTCCTAATTTAGTATTTTAGTAAAACAAAACGTTTCAAAACAAAATTTGGACTGCAATCCTATATGTGCATCTATACTTTTAATGATGCATAAGACGGAATTAAGTATGTTTATGCACAAAATTTAAATGTCAACTTTGTGGATCTTGAATAGTTCGCGTTGAAAAGTTGTTCACGTATAATTCTTTTTACAGACCCTATTGAAATTCTTCGAGACTAAGATGAATGACCTCTTAGAGGTACTTTTTATATGTAGCCCGAATAGAATCAACCAATTAATTAATTTGTTTATGTACATACTGGTAGCTTTAGTGATGAGTAAATTATTTTCACCACGTTATGTTACAAAATGTAAGTACCAGTCAATAGCTTCTATTATTACAGGGATTTAATTTTCAGATGCATGATTTCTTGGAATTCTCTCGACTGTCAGTAGAATATTTTCCATTAATGTATTTAATACAAAAAATAACACATCGACCATTATTTTATCTATTTATTTAAATGAAAATAGATATTGGTACAAGAAGGCACCAAATATATATATGCACCACACAAATCACACCCTAGGTGACAAAACTCAGGTAGATGGTCCTCGTACAGAGCCAAACACCAAGCCTTCGACCTAAACGTCTAATCCACAACGCAGTGGGGTAACATTAGGAGATGCAGTCCCATGCTAGCCAGTGACCAACAATAGGTTTACATTGTATTTGTTTCCTTAGGATCATGGAGTTCATGTGCACCACTGATTTAAAATTAGGGTTTTCCAACTAGCTCCCCCAGATGGATCCTCTGTGTCCACCAACCTTGTTGGAGAGTCGGACATTTGCTTGCCATCGTCACAATTCTGTAAGGAACACCCCGGCCACGAGAAGGCAGTGAGTAGGACTTCCCTGACAGTGGCTGTATATGCGTGGCCATGAGAGAGAATTTGCAGAGGGAGAGCTGACTTTTGCCACTCTCGACCGTGTCAGTAAATTAGGGGGCTCAATTATTACCATTAATTTATAACAAATTATGCTGCGATAATTGTCTGTAATATGTTACTAGTTTATTTGTGAATTGATAAATCACTCTCATAATCTCGACTGTTACAGATGAAAGATATTTAATCCTTTAACTTTCTTTTTTTTCTTTTGTTAGCAGTCTGATCTAGATCGATGTGCAATAGTTTGTGCTCCAGATAAATGTCAATGTGTCGGTCCACAGGGAATACAGGTAAATCTTTATCTACTTAAATATAATTTTGTTTAATAATTTATTTGATCAACTACAAACTTTTTAATGATCAAACTTTGTTAGTAAATTTTTTTTTAAAGCTATGAAGATTTTATTTCATCATCGTATCTATTAAATAATATTTCTATCCACATAATTATTTCTTATAGACATTAAATCAGAATTTAAATGGTAGATTTCATAACAGATTAACACCGAACTCATCTAATAATAGATATATTTTTGTTATATCCCAATGAGTGGAAAAATAATATTTCTGACGTTTCGTGACTTGATGTCAGCCACTTCTTCAGAGTAAATAAATATTCGATAGGTCCTGGGCCCGAATCTCGCGAGGGGGGTCGTGGGTACACATTGTCGACGAGCCCCACAGTATGACGAAACGACTGTCCGATGCTTCCAGGCTTCCCACGGTCGTTTAGCTTTAACTGACTGATGAATTCATCTACTAAATTATTATAATATCTATAATACCCTTCTCTGATTAAAAATATATTTATTATTAAGCTTTTACCCAATCCTCAGTTTACTTGAAACTACCAAGTTCAACCTTGATATTGATACCTAAAAACCTGACACATCTGTTAGATATTTAAATAATTTTAGTTATTCCATTGTCTTTATTTGTCCATTAGATACGATTAAAGGTATAGTATGATATATTGAATGCATCTTGTGTATAAACATTCTTTTAGTACTCCACTGCACAGAAATAAATTTATGACAATTCAGTTGTGATCATCATTGAATTTTGTTATTGATGACAGTAGGTTAAAATTGTGCTACCGAAACAACTAGAATATCACTGTATATGATTGATGGAATTTGATCAGCATATATGAGAAAATCTCTGACTGATAAGTGACACAGTTCTGGATCTTTGGAGAAACATTAATTTTCTCAAGATTCAAGCAACAAACTATTGATAAATGTCAGTCGCAACATAAAGAAAGTTTTTGACATCCTACTGATTGCCCCCGCCTGTAGCTCTTATAGGGTTACTGCCGGTCCCAAGCCCGGGTAAAGGAGGAGGGTTGGGCATGGGGTTAGCGTCCCCATCCCGTAGAAAACTAACTCGCTAAAAAACGCTTACCAGAAAAAACTGATTGCCCCCGAAACGAAAAATAGCAATTATAAGTATTTCAAATATAAATTGTTTGGTTCATGGAATGAATTTAAACAAGAATTCTAAACACGTTGTTTCCATGAGTATTAATAATAAGTTGATTGGATGAGCTTCTTTCTAAATAAGTGAAATGCTACTTTCTCAGGTCGTTTCCACCTACTCGATAAGTCATACTGGAATTGTCTTTAGTTTTCAGTTTTTTCGTCCAACAATATATATTGCAACAATTATAATCACTTTTTTTTATAAATCTATCCTAATAACGTCCAGACATTTATAGAAATTATGGTCGAAAATATTCATTGAATGTTATTATTACTATTATCCTTACCTATATCAGAACTAATAAATGATTAATTGATCTACAAATATATAACTTTGAACAGGGACAACCTGGTCCAGTAGGTGTACGGGGTTCGGAAGGGCCTCCAGGTGATGTTGGTCTTATTGGACTTCGTGGATCACCAGGTGAGAAAGGTGAACAAGGAATTCCCGGTGTATTGGGTCCAAGAGGTGAAAAGGTTTGCATATTTATATTATATTTATTTTTTATATGATGAAGAATCTTGCTATTTCTAACTTTATATCTGTCACATGAGAAACCTGAAATAACTAATTCTTATTAGATATCTTGTTTTTCGAATTATTAACAGTCTTTAGAATCAACAGAGTACTCTTCTTTGGATTACTTAATTTTGAAAATGTCGACAAATAACATTGGTCTGGGTAATTTAAATGTTAAGTAAGTCGATATTAAAGCAGAAAATTCATGTACCTGCAAACGGAAATTACAAGGTATCCAGCTGTAGCTAAAGAAACAATATTTAATGAACATTAAATAATAAAGTTATGGTCTCAGGTTGGTTAATTAGTTATTCACGAATTGTTTCAAGTCTGTTTGCTGAATAAAAGATCTCCATATTTTACCTCATAACTTTTACATAATTTTTTTCAATTCTACAGGGTTTACCTGGTCAACCGGGTTATCCCGGTAACGATGGTGATCCAGTAAGTGTCTAGTTAAATTAAATGTTATACTTTTTAAAGGGTCATCCTGGTATGCGAGGAGAGAAAGGGGATAAAGGAGATAGTGGATGTGATGGTGAATCGGTAAGATATATAAAAATATATTCTTTACATGTTACATTTTTCATAATTAACATGTTACATTTGAATTCTGATAAACTAATTTGCTCAGTCGCATAGAAATTCTCTTTAGTATAACAGATTATTGATGAACCCAATTCCAAAGAAAGTACACTATTTATTTATCTTCTTTTTTTGTTTAGGGAGATAATGGTGAGCAAGGTGAACCTGGAGCCCCAGGTATAATAGGCACACCTGGTGAACCAGGAACTAAAGGTCCTAAAGGATACACTGGAGGCTCAAGACAAGGATTGATGGGTGAGAAGGTAATTCATTCACTTTTTCCGAATTAATAAAACGGTTATCTTTATCATTTTGTATTATATAAAACTATTTTCGAAATAAAATTTCACTAGCTAATAAATCTTTGCATCGCATCAACAATTGATTATGCACTACGTGTCAGTACTTCTAGAATGAAAATTGAATTAATAACTGGGCGAAATTTATACAACCAGATCCCTTGATAAATTTAAACAAAGCAAGAACAACAATGTTTGCAGAATAAAATGAATTCATTCTATTTGACAGTTTCTCATTAGCTGCATATAACTTAAAATAACAATTATTTAGTTTGTGAAGTTTAGATAAATGTTCAGCATATAACCAGAATCATAATATCACTGATTGAACTCATGAGTCAATTAAAGCTAGACCACCATGGAAAACCTGGGAGCACTGGACGGTCGTTTCGTCCCTGTACAGGACTCCTCAGCAGTGCGCATCCACGATCCAGCACCCCGCGAGATCCGAGCACAGTGCCCATCAATCTCGCGCCAGGCGCTTAACCAAGTATACCACTGAGCAAGCATCCAATGGTGTAAATGTCTAACTTCAACCAATCTCCACAAAACCCATTCTGAGAATCAAAGTAGTCAGAAGAATAGACATATAAAGCGTATGAATGAACATTGTCAAAATCGACGTGTATTTATATGTTGGGAGGCAATAATTAAGAGGTTATGTAAGAGTGATGAAATTAAGAAGTGATCAGTTTATCATTCAACATGATAAAATAGACAAATATGTGAACGTTAGTCAGATTATGTAAGAGAGAAATATCAGAATAATAATAAAAGGTTAAGTACAGGGTCGAAAGAAATCGAGATTACCAAGGGTTAGCAGACAAACGTCCGATCATCATGGCAGGGAAAGACAAATCAAACTTCCCTTCTGTTTACATAGGTCAGGTTGGCAAAAGTTTGATAGCGACCACCTCTGCAAAACGGAGTAAGATAGGTGTTTTTTGTCTGTTGGCTATTTTGAATGCATCACTTACATTCTATTCGTGTCCACTATCGAGATGTCTGAGAATTGCAGTTGTAAAGATTTTCCTCCCTTTCAGACGTAGGTTCCTATGAACGTGTTGAGAAAACCTTGTAGGGACCCTTCTTTCCGTCCTTCCTATATATATGCTATGGCAGGTACAAGTGAATTCATAGATACAATTGGAGGTGACGTCAGAAGGATATTGATCTACTTTTGAATGGTATAAAGAACACTTGGTGTTGTATAGTGAAACTAAATGAGCAGCGTAGAAGGTTCTGATTAACTCCGCTTTGACTCTATCGATTCTTCTTGAAATCATATCTCCCTTGAACGGGAGGGGGATGAAAACAGGTTTCTTCCTAACAGTTAGTTGTTTATCATCCCTGGGATATTCTACGTATTTCGTAATAAATTTCTTCGGATATCCACTTTTTAGCCGTGAAAATGTCGGCCAAGATAGGCTCGAGTGATGATCCCATGGCCACTCCATTGGTTTGTTTGTATAGTTGATTGTTGAATTAGAAATTCATTCCCTTCGTGCAAAATAGTAATAATTTCCTCAACTCACTTTCAGGCAAAGAAAGTAATTCAGATTGTTTACAAATTAAATTAACAGTTACTCTTAATGGTATACTCGTTAGTAATGAACATACATCAAAAGATACCATGAATTTGTCTGATATATTCAGTTGATCCGTTTCTTTGGAAAACTGAAATGTGTCTTTTAAACTATTGATCGCCAGTTTTCTATGAATGGGTTATAATAATGTGGCTAGCCACCGAGCCAACTTATGACATAGTGAGTTCATAATAGACATTATGGGTCTGATGAAAAACTGTGGAAAAAAAGAAATTCATTTTATTCTATAAACCTTGTTGTTCTTACTCTGTTTAAGCAAATTAGGTCTTTAATTTAAGAAATTTATAAATTATATATGAAAATGAGTCTTAAGATGTTCCCGAAATTTAACCCAGGAATTTATTATAATGTTTTTTCATCTATTTCCAAACAGGAACTCCGAATAAACTTGGTGATTAGGAATCTACAGTATACTGTGTATTTGTTTTAGTATAACTGATAGTTAATTCACCAGTGCTTCCGGATACATTAAAACGAGTGTCGGGAAAGATCAGGATCTTTACTTTCAACAAATATGGGTGCTCAGAGAAGGCTTATGAGCCTGCAAGTTTTTGTATGGAATGATGAGATACTGATTTTTGAGCTAAAAGTAATGGGTAAGAGAGAGAGATAGAGGAGTTTTATGGGGATATTAGCTATGAAATTCCGGGATCACCACCAGATAAATCCCAGTAGGAGGATTTCCTAAGTATGCTCTCACTGATCAGTAGTCAAAGTGAAAGTTTCAAACGCGATTGGATATCGTTGTAATCTTGATCATAAATGATTTCACCTGGATATCTGCGTCTGCTCTATAATTTTCTTCGCGGGTTGTGCTAGGTAAACTCTCAAGGCTTTGGGCCCCGAAGGAATTATTGTTACGTACTGGAACTTAGAGTAGTTGATTAAAAGTTACCTCCAAGAGCGGAGCTTAAGGTTCAATTCGATAATATACAGGGAAACTCATCCTGTTCGGATACTGTGAGGATTGACAAACTGATGGCTCTATCCTTTTCTCGACTGATGGAAGCTAAAAACATATGAAGTCTCAGGAACAAATTCAGTGTTCCTAAAGCTACAGACACAATCTTTTGGTACATGTTAATAAGTAGTACAAATATGTTAAACAGTTTCTTATTGATTTTATTTAGTAAAGATTCAACATCATTTTGTTTGTGAAAAAACAAACTGCACTGTCCTATCTCATTGATTTGTTTTCAAATGTAAATTAGCGAATCATTCTCACAATTCACGAATACAATAACCATGTTTACTTATTGTTATTAGTGAATATATACATATACAAATATAACTGAATACTTTTTCTTGCTTATTTATAGGGAGATCCAGGTGACATTGGCCAACCTGGAGAAGATGTAAGTTACTATTACATACTCTGAATTGGATCGCTCTTCGTTTGTTTAATGTTAAGTAAACCAATGCTTCTTGTAATATCGCCTTAATATATTGATATTGTGATATTAGTTGTGATAACTTATTATAATAACAAAACCTACGACAGATACCCTATCTTATTTAGAACTCGCCATTTAGACATATCTGTACTATGAAGAACGATTTCATCACTGAAACTAAAAGATACTTATAGTAACTCTCAAGTGTAATGATTAATGATCAAGATTTTAAAGCATTGGGTGTTGAGTTTGAGTCTTATGTAAAACATCAACACGAATGAAATGTATATGGGACTGATGAACTTAAATTGAAAGGTAGGTGTATTAATTTCAACAGTTAGTTACCACCGCATGTAATCAAGATTTAAAGGTATCATATTGATAATTACTTTTTGATTTTTCTGACACTTTATGTACGTTATTGTCTTCTTCATCAATGTTAAGTGTTAGTAAATAATTCATCGATAATTGTACATACAAAATGGCCCTCAAATGCCCTGGTACGGCTGAGAGTGAGGAGAGTCCACACGCGGTGGGCTATAATTAAATGACAAATACATTTGATACATAAATGTCAATAGGAACCAAAAAAATGTTCAAAAATTACATTTGTATTTGTTTACAGTATATAATAGTAATAGCAACGCATCTGATATTCATAGATCGTCTTTTATTTCAAAGATACTAACAGAGGGTTAATCAGTCGTTTTTGTTAATAACTGATAGTGAATGAAATACAATTTTAACGAAATATGTTGTTTAATTAGCGTGAGTAAGAGGAATGCGTCATCTGGAATGTCTTCTAGATTTTACATTCATCTAAAATATCATTTTTTTTTCTCATTCAGGGTTTGCCAGGACTTGATGGTGAAGATGGACTTCCTGGTCCACGTGGACCTCAAGGAGAATCAGTAAGTATTTATAGGAAATGGTAATTAAAGCACAGATCATTAGTTAGACGTGTCTACGTAAGTGAATACCATTAATACAACAGCATTTACCCTAAAACATTACTTTGAATTACTATCTATTTTGTACATAACCAGTGTATATAAAAAAACCCATTTTCGCAGTTACACATGGATTTCATTCCGTTCTATTTCATTTTTCTCATTATGAAGCGTATTTTCATACTTTCATCTTTTTTCACTCACCTATAAATTGTTGTTTCTGATTAATCGATTTTATTGGCACTTCTGAATAAAGCTGATTAAGTATTATGTAACAATAAATAAGGATTTACCAACAACGTACGAACAACCTTATATGAGATTCATTCATGTCTTTAAACAAACATGATACTATCCAGGAACTGAGTTTCTGGATAAAGTTATTCACATTATCATCAAGATGAAAACCAGCAAACCAAATTAGCCTTAACTAATAACAGTTATAAAATAAACAGACTTCAGATTGATCAAATGTTCATAATCTTATCACAAAATTTCCATTATTCACTTATTTCTTATACACGTTTCATATGGAATAAACAATAGTGATAAGAATACAATAGTCATTGAAATAATATCATTTATATTAAGGTTTCTTTCTAAAAATGATGTAAATATTTTTCTGAAAGGCTCTTTTAGCCTTATCTGTCGTTGTCTGTTGTTTGAATTGACATGTGCTAATTTGACATGACAATATATATGTTTGTTCACATTTTGTATTCATAAGTCAAAGTACGTATTGTACAACCATTAGTCATGAAAATAAGATTATCGCTTCATTTTATTCCATTGACATATATCTCAATATTTGACAACATGGTTTAGTTAAGATGACTTTCTTTACTTAATATCTTATACAATCATATAACACTTATCAAAACTATCATAAAACTAATAATATAGTCTTTATCTCGTATATGCTCTTTAGATTATTCATTTCTATAATACTTCTCGGAAGAAAAAATGAATTATTGTATGGTTGTGTATGTATTTTTATAAATTACTAGCTGAATTATGTTCAGTTGAAATCTTCATAGTATTTAGGATTGTTTCCAGTACATTCAAAATACCATTTGTCTAGCGCAAAATATCTTGAGCGAAAAGAAGTAACACTTTATTTTATAATTGTGAAAACGGGCATCTTGACAACGAAATTAATAATAATGATGTTACACGTAGAGAAATGCATTCAGTTAAATCGTACACTATAATTCTTCGGTGTAGCATCGTATTCCACCTAGACTCAAAAGAGTAAGAGAAAAGCAAGTATGTTATTAAACTAAAGTAAAACATTCATCAGTTGAAGGAATTGTGAGTTTCATGAATGGGCTCTGTTGAACTTGTTTAGACGATATTGTTGAAAAGCAGCTATAGCGGTAGAAATAAATTCATTTTATATCATTATTATAAGTATTGGTAATATTTTCGTATTATATTTATAAATTTTCTTCCTCAGCTTGATGTATACCATTTTTTTGTTCTTCATTACTTTCCTGATCATGTTTTCATTATTTCCATAAATCTATGATTTCCACAAACCGATTTTGTAACTTTAAAAAAATTTGTAATATGCTAATAATTGGACAGATCTACCAAACTGTAAGGCAATACGTTATTAAGTCTAACTAAACTCCTAACCTATTGTTATAACTTGTGACTTGAATGTCCTGCTAATGTATGACGTAATGATACCTCCAATTAGAGAGCAGTGGATTATCAATTGGACCAATGACGCATAAAACCCGTACGAGCAGTCTAGAGTCCTTATTGGTCCTGCTTTCCGCCTAGTCCAGCCAGTCAAGTCCAGAACACCAATCTCAGCTTTTGCGATATGAATCATTTACTTCAAACGTACTCGGTTTATATACCAACCAAACAGACCACATCTTACCATAAAATAGGAAACAGCAGTTGTACAAGATTTAACCAAATGTGGCTGTGAATGAGGGAGGTAGTATTCGACAGACAGACCATAACTGAAGAATGGTAAATCATATAATAATAGTTCATAGATCAAAATAAAGCTCATAATAAGAGGGACATGAATAGGAACAGTTTAGTTATTTAACAATTATATGATAAAAATATACGCATATTATTGGTCCATCAATAGATTCCAAAAGTTGCCATTCATTATGCTTATCGGGACATAACACTCATATAACTAAAAACTTCTTATAATGTATTTTAATTAAGTGGTTATTTAATAACATTATAATTTGAAGATAACTTCTATCACCTAACGTTAATTCAAAATATAAATTAGCCTCACATTTCATATTTGATATCTAAATGAGGTAGAGTTAACGATTCAAAATCCCGATTCATTCAGATGCATAAAAAATTTCAATTATCAGTTCGTATTGTGTACTAAGTACTTAGATTTTCTATGCTAGGAATTACCACTGATCATGCTCTTTAACCGAATTTTGTTTCTCATCATAAATACAACTATTTGCCTAACTTCAACCAATCCACGAAGTTGCGCCACCATACACCATTGAAGTTAGACATTAACACCGTTGAATGCCGGCTCAGTGGTCTAGTGGTTAAGTGTTCGCGCGCGAAGCCAGTAGGTCCTGGGTTCGAGCCCTGCGTCGGCGGGGTCGTGGGTGCGCACTACTGAGGAGTCCCATGCCGGGACGAAACGGCCATCCAGTGCTTCCAGGTTTTCAATGGTGGTCTAGCTTCAACTGACTCATGATTTCAACCTGTGAAATTTCTTAAACTCACCACAAAACCCATTCTGACAACTATTTGCATTAAAATTTTTTAACAATATTTTTTTAGTTTGGTTATCTGTTGAGTTAGGTTCAGTTGGAAGGCAGTTTTTCTTACCGTTTGAGTACGACTGAAATCAGGTAGTAATAGATATATCCACAGTTGTGATTTCTCAATAATCAGCACTCATAATAATGTAGGTGTCATTACCAAGGTTTGATTTGATAATTTCGAATAAATTGAGCATTGGGTTCATTGTTATAAATAAAAATAATATATTTGTAATATCCCAATGAGTAGAAAATTGGATTTTCTGACGTTTCGTGACTTAGTGTAAGTCACTTCTTCAGAGAACAAATAACTAAATTAAAATTCATCCAAGTTTAAATAGTACAATAGTACAATAGTACTATTTAAACTTGGATGAATTTTAATTTAGTTATTTGTTCTCTGAAGAAGTGACTTACACTAAGTCACGAAACGTCAGAAAATCCAATTTTCTACTCATTGGGATATTACAAATATATTATTTTTATTTACTCATAATAATGGCTTCCGATTCTTCCTTTGATGATGTCAGTCTTTATTAGAGGCTATCTTTAAACTCCATCTTGTAAAAATTTTCGACCGCTATGAATACATATTCATCAGTTATTCATCAGTTCATTCACAAATTTGTCAATTTCTCAGCTTTATTCCGAAAATCAAAATATTACACATCCATTTTTACTATAAGGATAAAGTATAAATGTAAAAGTTCATATTTATTATATTTTATGTTATAGGGAGCCGTAGGTTTGATGGGAGACATCGGTCCTAAAGGTGAAAGTGGAGTATACAATTATACGAATATAATTCCTGGAGATCGGGGTGAACCAGGTCCTCGAGGACAAGATGGTCAACCATGTGAAGATATGGACCGTGAATATACTGAAGAAGAACTTATCAGTTTTACAAGAGGTCAAGCTGGAGATATAGTAAGCCAGTGAAATACTAGGCATATATGGGTTGCAAATTAATGCATCTAATAAGGCTTAGTGACTAGTTTTTGTAGCACGTTTTCTTTCAATTAGTTTCTCTCCAATCCTTGTATTTATAAGATAATAACTATTAACTGAAAGTTAGGTTATATTGTTTTAATAATAAGGTGGTATTCTAGTTTTTTAAAATGTTTGTTTCAGTAAATTCCCCATGTGGAGCACTTGTTACTATTTATTTACAAAAACAAAGTAGTTTAACTTAATAAAATTTTCAAAGGTTTGAATATCAATAGAGGTTCAGGTACATCCAGCTGATGAATCTCGAATTGGTCAAAATATACATCCTGAATGGGATTGCTAGCTGCAATCCAAATGTATGTTAAAATATGTAACAGAAAATGAATATCATGGCATTCTTTTAGGCTGCATATACATCAAAAAATAATCAAATTCTGATCTTGGATACCAAACGTTGGGTAATACAAACACTAAAGAACTTCAGTTTTAAAATACGAAATTTATTTGCTCTCAATTTTTTTTGGGGGGAATCAGCGATGGATGGTATTTTATTGTATAAGTGTTCCAAAATTTGTTTTGTTAGTGTATTGAATTACTTAAATACATGAACATTGGTACAAGGTGGGCACCAAATATATATATCCATATAAATATATCCATTTGACTCTATGTATTACACCCAAACTGAGGTCGTTTGAGCGACGATGGTAATAAGAAGTCAAATACGGATGGATGAACTGATTTTAGATATTTGTTCAGCTATACAGACATTAAGATGAGAAGTAGGAAAGCAAAACTAAGAAGAGATGTAGATTGTGCCAACTGCATTTGACAAAGCGTGACTCCTTATATATAGTCATACAGAAAACTAAACTAAAGACATATGATAAATGAATTAAGCATGCACTCATGTAAAAACAGTTAAGGTTATAAACGAGTGATTGACAAGGTCTGAGCGTGTGTTGGTAATGTACAAAGAAGAAAAATTAACTGGTCTGTTCAAAAACCAGAATAATTGATGTAGGCTTGACTGGAAGTAGATTCTATAACTAAACAACTGATTAGCTAAACGGTCGATAATTTGTAGTCTCGATACCTGAAAAGAGCATCAGTTTTCCTTTAGATCCAAATTGTCTTAAGGCCTTAGCATAGAGCTTCCTACCACTTCTTAATTATGTTCATTATTTATAAATATATATAAAAACTGTTCATATTGTTTTTAACGTTTGTTTTCATGTAGGGTTTACCAGGACCTAAAGGTGACAGTGGAGAGTCAGGGGATAAGGGTGATATGGTAAGCCCAATTCTTTCTATAATTTAATTTATGAATCCAATGTAGTAACAGTATGATTTATTTAAATCAAGTATTTTAGCAACTGAACAGAACCTTGAAATATAGTCCAAATTGTAAGATTCAAAAGGTAAAACCAGAAATTAATTAGAATAGAATGTCTCATTTACCTTTTTTGTCATTCATTTATACATTATTTTTGCCACAGAATAAAGAACAGGATGTATGAAGCTAAATCATTTCGAGTAAATAACTAAGGCGATTCACTTGTTACTACGATCTAAAGTGAATAATCATTCCTGTCTATTTGTTGATTAATGAGTGACGAATAAGCCATAGTCATCCATCTTTCGGACAAACTAGTTAATAACCTGAATTTTCTTTCAATATTACATGACCCTTTACTCAGATAATTGGTAACTAGTTATTTCAAGGAATTGGTTCAGTGAATCAAATCGACACTTCATTCACCATCCCCGTAGTCGTTTTAGAATCTTATTGAACAAATTACATCATTTTAACAAATAAATTATTGATGAGTTTTTCGAATTACTCTATTATATTTATAAGAAGGTTTGTATTTTTACTAGATTATTTATCTTTCTATCATAAATAAAATAGGGTTTACAAGGTGAAGAAGGACCAATTGGTGAAAAAGGTGAACCTGGTGAACCCGGACTAGATGTAAGTTTATTTAGAGCTATTAATTTATTTGAGAGAAAATGATTGTTAACAAAAATACTACAACATTTGTTGTTTTATACCAATTATTTCATGAGCCAGGAAAGTATCATTCATATCAAGAATAAGACGGTTATAATCAATGTCGTCGGACGGTTACGAATGTATTGAAGTTGAATATTTGATCCATTAAATTCTAACACAGTGATGGAACGGTTTGATGGACACCACAAGACTATGAGTGTTTTTAATTCGATTCCTAGTTGAGTTATGAGTCTTCATTACTGATTCCTATATTAAGATGAAACAGCAATTCAATGTTCACTGACCTTTAATTGTACCACAAATAATACTAGTCCATGATGCGAACCACCCATATGTTAAACCAAATGGTTCTACACCGTTGTGCACATGTAATGATCAGATTTTGTAAGCAATCAACTTTAAGTCATGTTCTAAATAGATTACTGTCAGTTTATTAGTACGCAAACACTAGTTAACACAAGATTTAATTTCAAAACATCTTAGAAAAAGAAAACGACTACATTCAAGTTTTTTTAAGCAAAACTGATAGAAGCTCACAAGTTGAATAAAAAAGTTCTAAGAAACTTTTATCGTTAATTTATTCATTAAAAAAAGCTTATTTCATCATAGAGTTATAAAAATTTCACTGTTTATTACTTTCTTCAACAATCTAAATTCATAAACTTTTGAATTCAAATTGTCCTTCTATAAATGACTATCCCAAGACCTAAAATGTTGTGTTCATTTGTATTTTCTAGATCTATGATCCTGTGAAAATTTAATCATAAATATTTCATCAGAAGTGTGTTTTTATTTGTTTACTTAAGAGAAAATGGGTTTAAGAAATAAGATTGTTCTTTGCTTATGTATGAACATGTTACTGAAGATTAATATAAACATCATGTATTTATCTACAACTTAAATATAGTAAAGAAATAACCAAGTATTATACAATGTGATCTTATAGCGTTTAATAGATATATTATTGATTTAAATAACAAAATTTGTAAATTATGAATCCTAACAGTATTTGCGTGAGCGGGCTATGCTCTTTCACGAGGAGTAACAGGCGTAAACAACAGTAACATTAATTACCCTTAAGGGAAATGATTAGCATAAATAAAACGGAGAATGTTTTGTTCTTTTTTTTGTTTATAATATATAATCAAGTAGTATCATGATAATCCTTCATGTCATTTCTTTCTTTTATGTTACAAGGGTGATCCTGGAGAAGATGGTGATGTGGGACCGATTGGACAACCGGTAGGTGTATTTGTGTATCAGTTAAAAGAAATTATCTACAAATTATATTTCTAGATTTTATCGTAAATACTTTCAGTTATTCAAATGCTTTAGAAACACAAGAAGAGTTTTAAATTGTATTACTACATATTGTAAAAGATGAAAATAGAGAATTTTATTTATTTATAGTGATGGAATTAATTGAGTCACTCTTTTGCTAACTTATTCAGAAGTAAACAGACTAACTATTCTATGTACTAGATTGTTTTGTATAAATACAAATAAATATTAATTAAGAATAGTTCAACAGAAATGATCATCTATTTAGGAGTGGCAGGCTTCAAAATGAAATCATAGAGTTCTGACAATAAACCTAACAGTTTCACTTGACATAAACTGTCAGTCATTGGGATATCATTGATGATGTTGGATGATGATCGTGAAGTTGGGTTCCAGCTTGATGATTTAAATACAACACGATCATCTCATGACATGAAGGTTGTGGATTTAATTTGGTGTAGGCTCGTGAGTACATATTGTTCTGAGGTCCTAAATTAAGATGAAACAGCTATAGAGTTCTCATTGGTTTTAATGATTCTTCAAATGATGTTAGTCCATGACGAAAATAATTTTCAAATTAAAGTGATTTTCATCAGATATCGTATAGTTTGATTAATGAGTAAACAGTGTCAGTGCTCGTCACTGTATGAATTGAAAGAAAGTTCTCATATACTTAGTACTAAAACTATGTTGCACTAATTAAGGTGATGGTAAATAGTGAATGTGGTCCATTAGTTGCATTATTTTTCCTAAATGCATATTAACTTTAACGGATTCTGATCTCCTTGTAGTAACTATAACAGTATCCGATTTAACCCTTATATAATATATACACCAGTGTTTTTACTTCTTCTTTATGGTTACTATCAGTAATTTTTTCTTAACTACTCCTATCATATGGTCTTCATTTCAACTTTCAGATTAACTGTTCACGATTACTTTTTGTGTTTTAGTCACTGAATATTTTCAACTTTTCATACTCTCCTTTCTCATAAGCACTATTCACTTAGAAAGGTGAAGATTTGTAGCTCAGGACTTTCACAAAAGAAGGAATGTTTGAGTGAACATTCAATTTCAGTTCATTTTCTATGATCATAACTTAATCGAAATTGTGTTATAATGATCAGCGTTCGATTGAATCATTCAGTGTTACGTACTGATGTAGTGAATCTATGTTTTGACAAGTGGAAATCAGTATAGAGAATTATCAGACCAAACACGGGAACTAAATGTACTACCTTGAACATAAGAATACTATGTCCTGAAGTTAGATATATCTATGGCTTTCTTCGTTTAGAAGAGATAATAATGATGACTTGTTGGAATTATACGAAACAGTTTTAAACTCTAGAATGGTTCCACCATTTTAATTCCACAAAACTTTCCAATCAGATAATAAAGAATGGTATTATTTAGAGATCTAGTCACTGATTTTCTCCAACCACTCATGCGAGTGTTCATCAGAATAAGATTTTTAGAATACGGATTGTGTGAATAGCACACCAACTCTAACTTAGTCTATGCTTAGCTGTGGAGTTTATTCCTCTTCCTATGAAATATTTAATAAACAATAAACTTCTTAATTCCCATGATACTATTGCTATCATTACTATTCACTGGAAGTGGTATTTTCCAATTTTACATTATATTCACACGTTTTCACTGTACTAACTACAATCCACCAACTTATAGCATTCCTCCTATTGTATATGGTTGAAATATATACTAAGTACTATATCTTGTTTATATAACTTTTTAACTTGATTAGGCATTAGTCTTAAAATTCTAAGAACTTCACCACTATTTATGGAGATGTATATATGCGGAGGAGCAGTTGTGATTTGCATATACAGCTGATTAAAGGCATACCTAAATAGCTACAAAAGCATATAAATTACAGTAGTTAACCAAGGATTCTGTGGATATGTAATTCGCCATTTTTCAACTTTCAAACATTAGATCTGTTTAGCCTGAGCAACAAACAACATAAACTGATTCATTATCAGTTAGTTAATTCAGCATTTACCATCAGAAAATGTAAAAAGAAGTGCGTCATTTAACCCCTTTATTCACCTTTATTCACCACCAGATAATATCAAAATATATTGAGATCAAATCAGTTTGTAATTTTATCAGTATTGATCGTTGATTTAAATCCAACCACTATTCAATATGTTATCTTTAATTCTTCATTTGATTTTGTTTACTTTTTTGAAAAAAACGAGTTTTCCTGGTTTTGTTAAATAATTCTCTGTATAAAATTACCCCTAAGCCCTGTATAATATATCTGAGTTAATGTAAACAAAATTAAAGAGTAACTACCGATAACAATAATAATAATAATATTATCATCAATAACTTTCACAATACATCTGGCACATGAAAAATAAACTGACACAGTAACTATCGCGGTGAAAAAGTGGAGAGCGTGATATACTTATGACAGATGGCAGTCATAAAACAATACCTCAAAGGAATAGATATAGTTGGACAGATATAGATAAGAATCCAAGCTAAAGACAGTTTATCTGTCAGTAACTTTATTTATTTTCATATTGTTCGTTGAAATCCATTTTGTTTTATGTTGTGATAATTTGAAAATTTTAATCTTTCTATTATTATTTTGTATGATCTTGTTTAAAAAAAGGGTAATTTAGGTTCTGATGGTCCACCTGGACCAGAAGGTACAATTGGTGAAAAAGGTGATCGAGGTCCACATGGTCGTGATGGTTTACAAGGTGATCCAGGCCAAGCTGGAATCCCTGGGGTATGTCCTCGGATCATCCGATTACTTTTATATTTCTGATTAACTAAACTGATATGTAGTAATTATTTCTATCCTCATAATATCAATAAAATTGAAATAAATTTGAATATACCCGTAAAATAATTTTCAATCGAAAGTCGGAAGGAAGTTGTGTTTGGGAAAACAGTTGCTTTCAGTTACTTTCTTCCTAGAATATATAGTTATATCAAGTATATGAATATACTACAGTCGTTAATATATTGGATTTATAAATATGGAAAATGACCCATTGTGTCATCGAAGAAGAATAAAAACAATTCAACGAAGAAAATTTTCTTTTTGATAATTTCATTTACATAAGCTGAACAACCGTATTCATAGTTAATTTATTTTACAAAAATAGAAGTCTATGGTAAAATAACTTGATGTGATGTCATGTAACGAGTTGCTTGCAAAAACCAGATATTGAAAGGAAGTAACTTAATTACTGGCTAATGGAAAAATTATTGAAGTGAAGATAATTGTCCACTTGATAGGTTATGGTAGATAGAAAGGGAGGTTAATATTATGGCAAAATGAGGAATTGGAAATACTATTATATACACATAGGTTAGGCTTGAAATAGTCTTGAAATATATAAATGTTATATTTAAAATACTCGTTGTTAAGCTTAGACGAGGCAAAACAATTAAACAATTAACAGTTGCTATAGTATTGGTAACTTGGAATTTAATTTGGTGTTTGCGATGATTTGTTTGGTCTGAAGACAGTTTTGGATTTTCGACTAGGATCCACTGGTGAACCATCGTGATTTTAAATTTGCATAAAATTAACATGTTTGTATACAAGCCTAAACTTATGTACATTCTAACCTTAACAAGTGAATAATGTCTAATAAAGATTGATTGGGTACTTAAACTACCAAGCCTATGACTTGATTTGCTACTTACCATGACATGTCCAGTCATAATTGAGAAACTAGTGGTTTAAACGTGAAATACACAAATTTCTTGTAAGAAAGTAAAAGACCTTCCTGTCTTACTCGTCCTTACTTACTTACGTCTGTTACTCCTAATAGAGCATAGTTTCTGTAAAATAGTCTGCAGTTTAACAATTTTACTATAAAATTAAGTCTTCATTATTTCAAATGATTATTCATATGTTTATTTATTGTACATAGTTAATTACTGTCAATAGTAATTTACGATTTACAATTTTCACAAAGTATGCACAAACACTCCCAGATTAATCGACTGTCTAAAATAATTCAGATTTGAGTTGTGAGACATTTCATTTGTGAACCAATATGAAAATAGGTATGGACCCAAGAACTATGTTTTAAAAACAAATCTGATGTTCAATCATTACACTTTACTCTAATGGATTAGGTGAATTATTAGGTGCATATTGAAGTAAAGCGAATGCAGAACATTATTTGAAATTTGAATACATAAATTGTTATTGTAAATTAATCTAATAATTTATTTCTCTGTACTTTTTTTCAATCAGTTTTTGATAAGTTCATATGTGAACTGTTTCTCCTCCAAATTCTCTATTCATTTAAATTGATTGTTTTTCAATTGTGTATCCATTTATTTCCTTTTTTTTAAAGAAAGCTACTTGTCCAATCGAGTTTTTCCCAAAAGGTGAAAAAGGTCTCCCAGGTCATCCTGGTGATAAGGGAACTCAAGGAGAACCTGGTTTACCAGGTGATCAAGGAGAAAAAGGTGTCCCAGGCGATGAAGGTCCAAAAGGAGTAAGAGGAAGTCAAGGTAAAATTTGTGAGCCTGGTCCACAAGGTCCTGTAGGTGTTAAGGGTTGGTATGGTAAGTTAGTCTTATGAATTCAACAATGTAAATTTTACAAATTTCTATGCACAGCTTTACTTGATATTAAGTTATTCATCATAAATGTTAGTGAAGTATATGACTACTGTAAGCTACAGTAATTATAAACTCTTTATTTTACAGGAAAAAATGGAGCACAAGGACAACCTGGAATTGATGGAGATCCAGGACAACCAGGCCAAAGAGGCTTACCTGGAGATGATGGTTTTGGTCATTTAGGTGAAATTGGTGAGGTTGGTGTGGAAGGTTTACGTGGTGCTAAAGGTGAGTGAAAAATAACGTCATTACAAGAACTATTTGATAAAGGGTAAAGTTTTAATTATTTTTTTAGAACCTCTGTCTTCATTGAAGTCATCCAAGCTCAAATCAGAGTCCTTGCTTGATAGGATTACAGAAATTCCTGTTGATAATATTTGACAATTTAATTTGAAATAATACGTAACTTTTTGAAATTTGTCTAAAGTGTTCTATGAAGTTCCATCGAATTCTTTCTATTTTATTTGAGATAAATCCTGAATAGTATTATTACTGTACATGTAGTATAAGTTTGGTATTAAGGGTTAGTTAGTTATTTTCAATGATTAATTAAGAGTAGAGACTGAGGAATATAAAGTTGCCTTTACAAATTGGTTAATTACTCAAGTTGATTACAACCAGAGATGGTTGTCTAGTGATAAAATGAAAATGAAAGTAGTTCGTTTGAATATAGTTTGATGGACAGGACAAATAGATAGATCTTGCAAAGATGTTTTGAATGTAAAGGTCAAGTTTATTTAAACGAATCCCAATGGCATCTGATATATATAAATTAGCAACCTCTGTCAACTAGATGTTTGAGGATAAAGATTTTTGTTGTTCTACTTTGTCCTTTGCTCAGCCATTTAGGGTAATGTTTCGAGACACTGTAATGAATTTGTCTTGTTGATCTTATTACATAATTGTTATTATGTTACTAAGGTGAATCTGGTGAAGAAGGTGATCCTGGCGAAAAAGGATTTGGTGGAGATAGTAATGTTGGTCCAGTTGGTCCTCGTGGTGAACCTGGTGATGATGGAAGTGATGGAGAACCTGGAAAACACGGCGAACCTGGACCTCCAGGTCCAAAAGGTATGCTTTATGATTTATGTTTATCCTGAAAGTTGATTATTAGAAAAGAACATTTGTCAAATCACGTTGCAAAATGAATTGAACAATTGTTTTTCAAAGATTATTCTAAAAAGTTGATATCAATATTAATTGTATAGAAGCATAATCTGAAAGTGACCTAAATTATAAATTTCAAATAAACTAGAGAATAGTCGAGAACCAAGAAGTACTAGATAATTGTATTATCCTAATTTATTAGTTCTAATAGGTGTGGACATATAGCAACACACTGAATATTGTAACTGACATGATAACATTCAATAAATGAATAGAAATCCACTGGTCTACATTTCCTAATTCTGTTAGCTGTGATACAGAGATATCTTTATTCAGCTTCAACATTGAATGATTATTTTACTCCTGAATTGATAGACTCCACATACTTTAATAGAACTACAGAAAATAAATATGAATTATAGCACTCAATTAATATTGATCGTGTTCGGATATTAATTATCTTAAATTTAACATCATTCACCGAGAACTGTGGTGCTTAATCATAGGAAACAGATGATCTTAAATGTAATTCTAAGGAGACATTCTTTTGAGGGGATCATGAAGTATGATAGACAATAATCTAATGATAACATTCCTAATTTTGGTGTTCAGTACAAAGGACTAACAGTACAAGATAAACTTACTTTTCCTTTCACAGTTCACCAAGAATTTCGAGTTTTTGAACCTAATCATTTATAAAAACCTTGTTAAAAAGTTCGATTACCATTAATGACTAAACAACATGTGTTCAGTTTCTGCTTAATGATCATTTAGTGTTTAAATTTCTCAACAGTCAATCGTTTTTCGTTTAGTTCAATTATAAATACCGTGATACTTAGCGACTCGGGTTTAAAAGTCACGGTAATACCAATAACCTCATGAATGAAAATACGCCTTGTTGATAAGTTTAAAGTACCACAACATCTAAATACGTTCAAGGAGTTCTGCATATTTTATTTAACTTATTTTTGGATGAACTGTTTTAATAACAAGTTTAATAATTTAAATTTTATACAAGGAATTGGATGTATAAATAAGCAAAAGAGATAGATGCATAAGGCAGAATTGTTTAGAAGTCAGAATAATTATTCAAACCATACATTAAATTAACTACTTTATCTTTAAAAGCAACATAAAACTTACACCATATTGATAAACTGACGATATTGTACTTATCTGTTTAATTAAGTTGATAATAATGATAATCTCATTTTATTTCTTTTCTTCTAGGTGAACCGTTAACTACTTGTCCTTTGTGTAAAGATGGTGATGCTGGTGTACGTGGAGAAATAGGGGATCCAGGTGAAAATGGTGAAAGGGGAAGTGATGGTATGCCAGGTGATAGAGGTGATATGGGTCGACTAGGTGAAGATGGTTTAATTGGTCTACCGGGAACCAAAGGTGAAAAAGTAAGTTATCTCTATACCAACTCACTCCTCTGTAGTGTTATAACATCACGAACATCAATTTGATCTATTTTATATCATAATATACTTAATAAAATGTTCAGTGGTTAGATAAAATCTACTATAAAGCCTGGATCTATATATTTTGTTGATTAACACTCAGTACTAAAGTGCTTCTTCATTCTTAACATGAATTGGTATGCCTCCTCCTGAGTGGATGTATATCATTCAACGTCAGAATCAGAGTTGTTGTTGACCTAATAAATTATTGACTGGCCTATTATGACCATCAATAACAGTATAATTCACAAAAAGAAGCAATTACAACAAATCACATTATCTTATTTCAATGTTATGGGTGCATTTGTCAAAATGAAACTAATTCTTTCTCACAGTAAATGAAAAAAATGGTTTATTATTCTTGAAAAAAGAAAGAAAACTGGAACATGAAATGTGTTGTTTTCTTTAATTAATAGTCATAATTACATGTAATTCATCATATTTTTTAAAAAGAAAAACAGAAATACAAAATATCAGAAGGGGTTTGTGGAGATTTTAAAAATTTCACTGGTTGAAATCATGAGTCAATTGAAGCTGGACCACCATGGAAAAACTGGAAGCACTAAACGGCCGTTTCGTCCTAGTACGGGACTCCTCAACAGTGCGCATCCACGATCCCAGGACCCATCAGTCTCGCGCCAAGCTCTTAACCAACTACACCACTGACAGTATAATCGAAAGAAGAAGAAAATAGTGTAAATTCATGAATTACGTCAAATTCACAACTCGTGGTCAGTACTTAACGTAGATTACCCTTTCGTGTTATCCGTGTACTGTGGCTTCTCTGATGGCTCTATATAACAAACATGATAATAATGGATAACTATAATTATGCGAACAGATTAGAGAAATACAGTGTATAATCATTACCACGGGAGCCCATAGGGTGCTATTGATTGATCCGTGTTAATCATCCTTGACCTTGGTGATGATCGATAAACTGTCTAGAGTTCGATGATTTGTCGTGTAGTGTAGAAAAGGTTCAGCTTGATATTCGATTAGGCTATGGCTCAATGAGATTTGGCTGGCCTTGCAAGTTATGTGTCGATTATGAACAATGATGATGCTTCTTCAACCTTATTTAGCTATCTAGAGATTAAATGCCCTCCGCCAAACCGATAACCTTGGTTTCGAGCTCCGGTTGGTTCATGGATGCCCACTTCTGATGAATCGTATATCAAGAGGAAATAACTTTTCATTGCTTCCTAGTTTTCAATGTCTGTTCAACTGTAATCAGTTCTAAATGTAACTTATAGATATCAGTTTAATTTTTTATTTTTATTTGCTATATTACGTAAGCATTTTGTATGTACTTAGTATGAATTCAGGAATAATTAACGATGGAAATTTGTTTAATTTTAGTTTGTCATATCCGTAACTACTGTAAAAGTGTATCTTTCTAATCCCACACAAACTACTAAACAGTAGGCTTGAATTTCTGTTGATAAACAAACTTGTTTTACAATACATGGTACCTATAATGTACAAATATATTCACTTATGAATGAATAGCATTCAGAAATGAAACATTTATTACTCATTGTTACAGATGAGTCATAATAGACATATCATTAATCAGTTTTTATTGACCTTTTCCTTATATATTATAAAATCGTGTATTAGAAACTACATACAATCGGGTCGTTTTAAGCACTTATCTTGCCTTTTACCTAGTGGAATGATTAATGGTTTCCCTATATGTATCATCATTTGTAAATTATTAAAACTCCAACGTTCGTTAATGCGAAATGCTGTCAGAAGAAGCTATAGTCTTTAGTATTTGTCCATTTATGGTAGTGTTCATATTACTTCTGGCAGATCTGCTTGAAAGCTTAGTCTGATTGACTAAGATACATATCTACACAAAAGGATGTTATTCTTCGAAAGAACGATGTGATACATGCCCAGACTGACTACATGTGTGGTAATTTTGAACACAAACAAATAGATTTTAAGTTATTAAAAGTAAACAGTATGAAAATTCTGACCTACGTTCCATGTTTTCTCTCATGTTTTGTTTTCTAAAATGGATGGTTCAATTTATAAGTTCTATAATTTTGTCCTCTAGTACTGCATAATGAGTTCCTCTGATGGAAAATAAATACAAAGTCGATACTAAGTTAAGTGACCTAATATAGTGATTGAAAGTGACTGAGAATATCTAGGCACAGATTTTGAACCGGTTGACTCTTGTTGACCAAATGTGTCTGGATTGTGGAGGCAAGTGAGAGGAAACACATTATCCATCTGTATTGAATATAGTTTCATGTAATAGATTTCATTTTCATTTATTCGCTTAATTAAATCTAAAGATTAATGTATACGGTCCGTTGTAGTTCTAATGCTTTATTTTTTTTACATAGAACCATTCTAATCAATGTTTTTTAGTTCTACATGTTTATAGTATATAATTGAAGAAATCAACACACGTTCTAAATATTTCATTATTAAAATACCCAAATAAATTGTTTTAAGCTAAAGTTACCTTCATCAATGTTGAATAATAATTAATAAAATATCCTTTATGTCAGTAAATGGCCAAATTTTAATTTGATGGGCAAAACTTATTTGATTTTCACAAATATTCACGTATGAAATTGTAGGGTCGTATTGGTGAAGATGGTTTTAATGGTGATCCCGGTGAACCTGGAGAATCTGCTATTGTATCTCGGGTTGTAGAAGATGTTATTCCAGGAGATGAAGGTGATGAAGGTCATGAAGGTAGTATTGGTGATATTGGCGATAGAGGCGACGAAGGGGAACCTGGTCCTGTTGGTGATGAGGGTCCTAAAGGACAACAAGTAAGAAACCTTCTCTTCAGTTAATTTACTAAACAAATTGTTTAGATTATGATGACATAATGAACTAATATTGCCGGTAATAATCACTTCTCAAAAGAGTAATGAAAAATGAAAAATTATTTATCTTCACTTTAATCAATATTGTAAACTCTTAAGGCACTTTGTAACAATTTCCGAAAAGTAATTCATATTATTCGAAGACATATTTAAAGTTGAATAGTTCATATTGAAGTATTTGATTGTGATCTGATAATCTTAGCTATAAAAATGAAAATTCAATATTATACTAAAACTGTGATCGAGTATAAATCACACGAAAATACGGTCATTTAAAATTCTTGGATATCTGTATCACGGGTTGGTATGTCAGCAAAATATCGTCAATTTTGTTTGGACGTGGTCAATTGCAATGATATGGTTTCGAATAGATGAGTAGAATACCTTGGGTACTACCTGATAGTTAGGTACTGTTAACTTATGTGCTCCAAGAAGAATGAAACTTGATTTTCGATCTAACTACTACCATATATGAATGTGGAATGTAAAAGAGATGGTAGTTTGCGTAAAAAATAATTGATAAATATGTACCAGCTTTTAATAAAGGTGCTCAGTGTCTATATGAAGAAAAATGGACTTATTGACCAGAAGTCCTGACTTTTGACCAATTGGTCTCAGGTCTAAACTCTGCTTATTCTGTTTTCGATTTGGGCGAACTAGTCGTATCACCAGCCATCACGAAAAAAGAATGTACTTTGTAATTCATCAAACTAAATAACAGTAACACTTTGTTGCGTTTGATTCAAACGTTTTATACTCTTATTAACTTCCCCACTATTAAAGAATATCAAAATAGAATAAAGACATCCATTTACTGCTTATCAGTATTCAGTTATTTTCATGTCAATTTCAGTTTGCGACAGAATCACTCCTATCTGTAAACTTCTTTCTTAAGAAATAGAACTAATCAACTTTTGTCACATCTTAATCGTTGTATTTTACAACCTGTTTTCAGTTGTAGGTCAGTTTTTCAAGTCGTTTTTTTAATGTTCTGTATATTGACATAGTTTGTATGTCTCATTCAGAAATTTGGTAATTAATTCGGTTCCAATAATTACTTTAAGACTATAGCATAATAACCATTATTTTCTATAAAATCATTACAGGGTACAGATGGTGAACAAGGACCAATTGGTGAAGTTGGAGATGATGGTGACGATGGTGAAACAGGTGAAGATGGTATCGATGTCAAAGGTATGGTTGGTGAACTGGGTGAAAGGGGTGATGAAGGTTCAATCGGTGAGAAAGGTGAAAAAGGCATAGCTGGAGTGATGACCAACTGTACAATTGATTGGAGACAATTAGTAGCAAAAAATGAATCTGGTAATAGAAAAAAAAACGGTTGAAATTTTTAAATACATCTGTATTTTATAGTCAAATTGAGATTTTAACTGTGTTTTTTAATAACGTTATTAATGTCATCTGCTTAGAATATTAGCTATATGGTGTTTCAATCTAAGATGCTTACATTTTACTCTGCCTTTCTACAATAAAAAAAAGCAAACATAGTTTTCCAGTTTTCCTCCAACACGTATATTTATCGCATTTATTGACTTTTTCAGGTAACCATTCTGTAATTATAGAAACTAAAAATTAAATAAGACATCCTATCTAAACTGTTTACGCTTATTAATGTGAATTCTATATGGTTATCAATGAAAAGTTATTAATTTAAAACATTCACAGTGGTTCTTATTAATTCTAGTTTATTCTCGAAAAAATAGTTCAATAATGCCCTAAATTCAGTTATTCTTGAAGTCAGGAATCAGTTAACAATAAACAAGTCAAAATATGGCATAAAAATTCATCAACTTAAGGCCGTTATACTTCGAATCAGCATAATCGAATAATAAAATCTAAGAGATAGTGTTAAAATTCACTATTCAGTGGACGATAAAGAATGAATATATTTCCTCAACTAAGATTGACTTTAAGTTATTCCATTCACGCTCACTGTCCCTTAATGAAGATTATCACGCAGACCACAGTCAAGTAGTCTCCACCTCTTGACACAACTCCATCTAAAAGTCAGTAACTTCAAGCAATTATATATCTTAGTTTGGCCACCAGTGAACATCTTCCAACTTACTCCTATGCCGTTCAATATATTAGGTGTAAGTAGATCGTCATTGCACATGCCCAAGCTATCTAAATTAATGAAATTTAGTAGTCTCACCAATCAAACTATCATCTCTACCCAGCCACCATCTCCTGATTGCAACATTAACCACTCGTACATGATCAATAGTTTGATTATGCTTGTGGATCAATCTTTACAACCTATTCATTTGTTGAACATTCGAAGGTCATGTTGCATAATCATAAAATAAAGTAAAGAGTACTGATAAACAGTATATTCACTCTTTTGAGGGGGAAACAAACATCCTGCCTACACCAGAAAGTGAGAAAATCAGCAAAATCTGGGTAAGTTTTTTGTATTCGTGTTGAGATCTTGTTAACCACCAACTTGCCAGGACTGATGAGACTTCCAAAATGTGTAAAATGATCAATTTATACAGAACGGAACCTATTATTTTTTGACTACTAGTTACGATTCTGTTCAGAGTTAGAGTTCCGTTCAACTGCAGTAAATATACTAATCTTAATATAGAATGTAAAAGCCAAATTTATTTTGTGTATGAGGGACGAAATGAAATAGTTCATTATTAAGTGATTCCTAAACAATAATCTTTGAATTCCAGATTTACCTCTTTTCCCATTTCAAATACATGCTGTCTGAAAATCAAGTGATTTGTCATGCCAAAAATCAATAACAAAGTTCCTTATACTTAGCGAGTGAATAAATGTAAAACCATTCATATGATTTCTGTATTATATTTGTACCAATATTTATTAGATTAAAGCATCAAAACATTTATTCCACACGAATACAATTGTCTTTGTAGTCTGTTGCGGAAAGTTTGAGTTTCCATTCTTAACTTTGTGTGCACTTAGACTAAATAACTGCTGACACATTAATCAACTAATAGCGCAAGATATTCAGAATTTGAGATGACGTGTGTTAGAAACAGTTTATTTGGAACGTTCAGGTGACGCCAAAAGAAAGTGAGCGAATTAATGAATACTACTTAGCAAGCGCATATGTATGTAAGGGAGAATAAGTTATTTAACGTTCAAAGCAGTCAATGTCACAGCTGGTCAGAGAGATAAGTGTTGGATAAAACCTATGCATTCGATCATACATAATCACTTCTACAAGAATGTATGTACAAATAGAAGTATGGGTGAATTATTACGGACTAAAAATGTCCATACGATAGGGTCACCTATAAACCTACTTCACTCAATAATAAACGGTAACTTACATTATTACACTAAAATAACGGATATTTTTTGAAAAAAAGACAACTCAACTGCTCAATATTTAACAGATTGACATGAAGACTTCCATAAAAAAGCAATAAGGCAAGAGATAGTCTGATTTATTAAATAAATTTCAAGTAGTGATAATTGCCTACCAGTTTCATTTTATTTTTTCCATCCAAAATATTCCCTCGTAATTTCAGCATTTTTTCTTAAAATAAAAACTGAACTTAATTAGAATGATTACAATCATGTCTTATTTCAGAGTGGTGAGAGATTTCAGGAATTATTTTAATCATTACAGTTGGACATTATTTCAGTTGAACTAAACGTCTTGATAGATGGTATTATGATCTGAAACCTTTAGTGTTTTAGATCTTTTACTTAGTTGCCGACCTATATATATTGTAACAAAACCACTGAATGTCAGACCTTCTATTTATTTATGTCCACTTCAACTATGCTCTTTCTTGTACTCCATATCCCATAGCCTATTTCGACATTATCACTTATTTTATTCCATTAGATTAGTCATAGGATTATGAAATCTATAATTTTATTCATTCAAATTTTAAGTTACTTTACACGAATAATCATAAAGCATCACTACCTGCTAAACGATTTCATTTTTTGTTTCAAGTGACTTTGTTGGAAATAAGTTCTGTCCAATTGTACAACAGACTTCATGCTTGTAAGTTTGAAAATTATGTTCTATACAATTCTAAATTATCATATGATAAATAATAACAGTTGAGATTTATGAGTACGTTTACTTTGTTTTGGCATTTATTCAGAATTGATTGGCGATCGTGGGGAGAAAGGAGATGATGGTGAGGTTGGTGAAAAAGGTTCCCGAGGCATTGATGGACGAAAAGGTGAAATAGGTCAAACGGCAGCACCATCCGAACGCGGTGAAACTGGTTTCCCAGGCCCTGATGGGGAAAAAGGAGATCCAGGTCCACCAGGTAGGATTCACATGATTTTTTATCAATAAAATTCTTGCACTTAGAAATCCAGATCATCATTCCATTAAACTTCCCATTATATATTTAATGTAGGTATTGAAGGTCCTCAAGGACTTCAAGGAGATCCTGGTCAAGTGATTGATGGGATCGAAGGAGATATCGGTGAACAAGGTCCTGAAGGCCCAAAAGGATTTAAGGGTGAGTATAATATTTCATCATATCATCAATTTCAAATCTGGTTTGTTAAAAATCGATGATATTTTGAAAAGGTGTATATTCCTTCCAATAAGTAACTCTTGCTATATTTCTCATCTTAAAGCGGATTGAAAGAAGAGTGGTAATTTAACTAGACCAATAAATATATTTTTGAAAGATCTGACTCAAAACTCTTGCTTCTTGTAACCTAGAATAGCCTGTTTTAGGTTTTCAGTATGAAAATACATAATCAGAATTGTGAAGTACAGCGATTTTACCAGCGACATTTCATTTAAGAAGACATTGCTGTTACATAAAATATTATAACCCTCCTTTAATAACTCTCTTACAGGGGAAGAAGGCGATGTGGGTGATAGTGGTGATTCACCAGAACGTACTAAGGGTGAACCTGGACCCGACGGTGAACCTGGGATTGAAGGAGACGAAGGAGAACCAGGTATTCCTGGACAAAAAGGAGAGCCTGGGGCTGAAGGTACGCACTCAAAGTGTTAAGAATATTTTCTAATTAGTTACATCAGTGATTAATATGCATGAAGGCCGAACTAACTGTAAATATTATCATTTCAAGCCGGTCAGCAAGGAGAAACTGGTATCCCTGGAGAAAAAGGAGATTCTGGACCTAAAGGTCTACCTGGCCCTAAAGGAGAACCCAGTACGGATATGGAGTCGGGCGATCAAGGTCCTAAGGGCGAACCTGGTTTAATGGGATCAGAAGGAGAAAAGGGTGGTGTTGGTGAAGTTGCTGAATGCAATGAAGCCGGTTTAATCGGAGATCCTGGACCTGACGGAGCAATAGGAACAATTGGCAGTCCAGGTGATGATGGAGAACAAGGAGAAGATGGTGATGTTGGACCGGAAGGAGAACCGGGTCCTGATGGTGGGTTAAATTAATGTCTTAACATATTGTTGGGTTTACGTATTATGACTGGTCAAAAATATACCATAAAAATAAGTGGCACTAATCTTAGTTAGACATCTGTTAACAACCAGGAAACACTGAACGTCCGTTTCGTCCTAGTACGGAACTTACCAGTGAGCATCCGGAACCCTACAAGGGATTGATCCTAAGACTTTTGGGTCGCACAGAGAGCACTCCACCTCTAGACCAATGAACCCTTATTCGGCGTTTTATATATTTGACTGTGATTCGCGACTTTGTGCAATCATCTTTCAATGTCACTGACGGGATAACTGATCCGTACTCGACATGGCTGAAGCCCAATAATTACAGCGTCTCGTTAGGGTTTTGAGGATTACGTGTCCAAATTAGTCAGTGGCAAGCACATGTTAAAGTATCATAGGGTTTTCTGGATATGGTTGAATTTTGAAGAATACACTACCGAATATTCTTAGTCAAACATCCACTGAAATACATGAAGCACAAACCGCTTACAGTACGATATAGAAAAGTTTTATTGGCTACCATGAGAACTATACAGGTCGAGTCACAGTGTACTTTCGAACACCATGACATCTCTTTCGATTATTAGTTAACCAGAGTCAAATCTTTTGCACGTCTACTTTGCATCATAGAGTAAAAGAATTAGAATGGTAGGAATGTATAGTGATTACTTTGAAGTCCGTTTGTCCTAATATGAAATTGACACATTTCCATCAAATTTAACAAAAAAAAACGTTTACATCATTTTGTTGAACCTGTAACAGATCAATACGCTTAGTCTTTCATATTGTGTGCTTATCTACAAGCCCACAAATCAATCGAATAATGAATTGCCTGCTGAGGGTAAAAGTATATTATTCTGACGACCATAAATGACCTACCAAATTAAGTTAGATGATATGGAAGATTGGTGTGGATTTAAAGCATCGTTGCGGATATTTAATTATTCATAACATCTTTTCGACTAGATTTCGGATGGACTGAATGATGATTCCCATGCCCTATAATGTGTTGGGGTTATGGGTTAGGATTAAGGATATAAGGATTTCTAGCGTGATTACAGACATAGAAACCTAATAAGTTCATTAATCGCGCTAAAGTCATAAATCTTTTGTAAGTTTATCATTTTGATTTGCAAAATGAAGCTCACAAAACCTGTAATCGGATTGGACAGTGTTTAGTCGGTTTGATTGAAGGTCACTCTTAACGTCTCATAACTGTCATTATAGTGCACTTTTCCCATAGATCTGATTGTTCTTGTTTATTGTTTTTTCTCTTAGTGTTCAAATGTAAGAATTTTTACTCGTGCAACTACTAAGTAGGCTAGTTCACTTTTAATGTTGCTCCCCCTATCTCTCTCTCACAAGAAAATAGTTGTAGATTGACTTTCGGATTGATTTATAGTTTTAATAATGTTCGATTTCTATCTCCTTTTAATAGTAACCTCAGACATTTTACATTTTGTTCATCTTATTGTATAATTTTCAAACGTTAAAAAAACATAATCCAGATTGATGAGTCTTTGTAAACAATTTTGTTGATTTGTAATTAAGTCAGTTAATTCATATTTCCCATAATTATCATAATTATTGGATGAAAATTTGGAAATAATAAAAGTATAGGTACCACGTTCAATTTAGTTTAACAAGTTCCAGGAATTCAGCATTTAAGAGTTTACGAAAGGAATAAAATCACTAATTACTTTCATAATTTTTTTTTAAAAACCCTGCAAAAAATAATTACTTGACAATCATCTGATTTTTAACAGAGAAATATATGCAGAATTAGATAACGTTCAAGGTAAGTAATTAGTGCTGACTTGATATACTTGATCTACTCCTGAACTACGGAAATAAAAGTTAACCTAATCAATTTTTTCTCAAATTCAGTTGATTCAAATGATATGGAGCGATTTTCGATGATGTTACGACCATGTTAACACAAAAGCTAATTGACTTTAGATTAATTATACTGTAGTAATCTAAATACAAATAATCGTCATCATTTGAATGTCATGATTATCATGGTCACTTTTTTATGCTTTAAATGGAATTTGTAATAAAATCAGTCAAAATTGTATTTACTCATTCTTACTTATGGAATACAAAAAAGTCGTTCAGATTATTTCAACTGGAAACTTTTAGTGAACATTGAACTTTATTGAAATCTTTGAAAAGATCCACATTTAGTCAATGTGTGGTGTGAGCTGCTTATATCCACATAAGTAGTATATAATAATCGTCAGACATAAAATGTATTTCAGTGGAAGATCGAGAGCGAAAGAACGGCAACAGAGAGCAACCGGTATGAAAATGCAGGAACAATGAAATTTAAGACGATGGACAAAAGAAACATTCAATTTTGAGACAATTGATTGAAATTTTGCAAATTAACTATTTAATGTATGGTTGTCAGATTTTAGTGAGATATTTTGTAATTTTGTGCTCAAATACATTTGATTGTCCCCACTTGTGTTCTTGTTCACTACAAAGATTGTTTATCATCAAAGTCGACTTAATAAATGTGTAGATAAGTTTGCTTAAGTTGATTGGCATTCAATAGTTTTATCTGAGATGTAGACATTTGTTTTAATTGAGCTAGTCGACTTTATATCTTAACTCTATATTTATTCGTTATAGAAACATGCAAACAAACAGTTAACAAATCAAAGGAATACTTAAAGCTTTCTTTCGAAAGTTTATGAAACATTTGAATATCTGATTAGGTGAATTGAATGAATTGTATATAAATTATGTAATTGGTTGTGATATTTATTCACTTGGAAACTTATCATACTAAACAAAATGTACCAATTTCATCATACACTTTCAATAACAAAAGAAAATCAATCACAATATTTAGTTAAAACAAACGATTGTTTGATTATCTTACGAACTAGACAACAGTATAAATGTAATGAACAGTTAGTTAAGTGTACAATAAATAGACATAAAGTAAATGATGGTTTAGTTCAACAGACAGTAAGAAGATTAGTTTTTTCACACTTTGAATACTGTGAAATGTTTAGTAATATCAGCTTCAGAAAGAAAAAAAAGTAATCAGAAATAATAATTAATCGGTAACACAGATAGGTTGTTCTTTCATTTTCTTTATGTTACGTAATTGAAGGTAATCAACTATATGTTGATGAATGAAAATTATCCTTAATGAGATGATGAATTTTAACTTAAATATTGTTGTAATGAATTTCTCCACTACTTTTAATTGTTTTTAACATTCATTATATAGTAGATCATATTTACACACATATATTTTGTGTGTGAAATAACACCGTTTTGTTGTTTTTGTTTTCTTTGCATGTTGATTTTTAGGAGAACGTGGTGAGATTGGCGATATGGGAATAGAAGGTATTCGTGGTATTACTGGAGAAAAAGGTGAACCAGGTAGTATGGGTGATATAGGTGAAAAGGGTTCTCCTGGTCCAGAAGGTGAAACTGGAGATATTGGCCCACAAGGTAAAATCAAGTTTACATAACGATTTTCATTTTCATTACTGTATGACTTTTACACCATTCTAAAACAAGAACACTTTGTTTTATTTTAGAGGATCTTGTATAGTTCGTAAAATTAACGAACAATTTCATTACGAAAAATGTAAATGGTTAACAGGAGTAGTTAATATAACTAAAGCGTATAGAATAATAATATTATTTTAAAAGCTTAAGTATTTAATATATATATAGCTTGAAGATCATTGGTTTGTGTTTCTATATACGTCAACATTCATAAATTATTTTCAGTATAAGCTTATAGAAATTGTTCAATTTCATTGAAATTATGAATCGATTTAAGTTAGGGCTCGATTGCGGGATCGTGGATACACACTGTTGAGGATTCCACATATGGATGAAACGTCCGTTCAATACTTCCAGGTTTTCAATGGTGGTCTAACTGAAATCGACTCATGATTTCAAAAAAAATGTTTAACTAACTCAAGATTTATCATCGTATTAATTTTTATGAAATCTTTACAGGTTACCTACTTTTAAGAAACCTACGAGTATGAAGTGAAACGTTTTTCTAATTATTCAATCCAGTAATAACTTTTGGAGTATTATAATAAAAATTAATTTTACGTCATAACAACATTTCCGTAAATGAAAGGTAGTTATGTATCCTAAGATGAATCACTGTTTACAAACTAGAAGTAATTACAATAGAAGCATATTATTTGCAAGGTTTCTTACATAGATAACTACAGTGAAAATCAATCATCTAGTTTCCAAAGATTTTTAAATACTGTTTGACACCAACAAAATCTTGATACTCTAATTAGTATATATAAAAACTGAATTGCTATGTAATTTTCACATGGGTTTCATCCACTGATTTTTAATGAATTGATTCAGAAGTGTGCTGTGAAGTCAATTTATCTGCGTATAATGTACTTTGATCATTCATTTGGACTATTGCATTGTAGGCCCACAGGGTGCAGATGGTTCTCAGGGTCCAACTGGTGATCCTGGACGGAGTGGGGAGTTTGTGGAAGGTGAACGAGGAGATACCGGGCCAGATGGAACTCAGGGAGAGCAGGGTGAGAAGGGTGAACCTGGTCCACCTGGAGAAGTTGGTGAAACAGGTCCTACCGCTGAAACTCTACCAGGTATCAAAGGGGAACCTGGACAACCCGGTGAAGATGGTCAGTTAGGTGAACCTGGGATAGATGGTAACGATGGGGAACCTGGGCTAAAAGGTGATGAAGGTTTAATGGGGGAGCCTGGATCAAAGGTAGAGATTTTCTTTTTAAGTAAAACCATTTGTTACTTTTCTTTATTGAGAATGACATAATCATATGAGTATTTTATAGTTTTAAGCTAATCAAGTAGTTTGTTTTAACAGTATATGGGGTCTAAAAAGTCAAGTAACTTATAGGATATTTTAATTAAAAAATAGTGCTTTAAAAATATACGATAAATTTAACAACCAACAGACTAACTACTAACCAAGGTTTGTTTCACTTCAGGGTTCACGTGGTCCACGCGGTAAAGTTGGGAATGTTGGTGCAGAGGGTAGTAGAGGAGCCAAAGGAAATGTTGGTCCTGAGGGTGAGCTGGGTCCCGATGGTGAAAAAGGGGATAGGGGGGAAGCAGGTGATATTGGTCCTCCCGGTAATACGACTGCTGGACTCAAAGGGAGGGAGGGACTGGAAGGACCTCAAGGAGTAGAAGGTCAAGCTGGTGACTCAGGGGAACAAGGAGAATCAGGTCTGTACAACTAAAATTGATGGTTATGTGTCATATTGACATCGGTTATTTAAAATAAGTATTCATTTTTTTTTATATTTATGCCTAGAAATTACAATTATCAATGTTTATATATTTCAAAGTTTTTATTAAAATATAATTATCCATAAATTCGAACAATATATGTTACGTTTACCTAATCTCGATTGTGATCCATAGAGTTAGTGAAGTATGCTTTACTTTCCTCAAACTGAAATTCTTCGCCTGTTCCACTTTTATGATCATTTTTAGTCTGGTTAACAATGTAATACCAGTTTTTATGTTGAATAATATTTTCTGATAAGTTTCTAAAAGATAAAAATGTCTTAATTATTGTTTGTCCTAATCTTATAGACCATTTCTTCGCTCATAACCTTCTCCTAGACAATAGGACTCATATTTTAGACTTAAAGCTTTTAGTAGTTATTTGTTTGTTCTTAAACTATACATGAGTATGGTAAAATGGGTAGGAGCGGACAATTTTCCACATTTAAACAAACACAAATATTGTCTATGCAAATCACTAATTTCGAATGGATTAACATATTAATTTTAACCATCCAGCTCAGAGAACAAAACTCCACCAAAATCATCCACCTGAGCTACAAATTTTCTCCACTACCTTTAATATCGTTCAGTTATAATAGTTTATATCTGAATGCTATAATCATATAAATCAACTAATCTGTTCGAGTTCATCTTGCTTCCAGTAATTCTAAAATATACCGTTGAAATTCTCATTTTTGGGGTTATAGGTTTGAAAGTTTGTATTAGCTGTTTTAAACCCTAAAGTGGTGTATAAGTTATCAGTTCTATCTCTCATGCTATTCGTTATAAATCAAAACAATTCTGAAAATGGTAGTTTATATTGAAAGAGTCTATTAGTCTATTTCTAGCAATTTAACTTTAACATATATGATTAGTCGATTGTCTTTTTTATTTACTCAATGTTATTTCATTTGATTTGACAAATTCAATAATCATTTATAACTAATTCCATATTTTAAAAATGTTATAATATGTATGACATTTCAAGGTATACCCGGTGAAGAAGGTGATCAAGGTGATGAAGGACCAACTGGTGAGACTGGCGAAATCGGAACACCTGGTTTAGAAGGTGATATAGGACCTGAAGGAAACGAAGGTAATGTGATTCAGCAGATAAGCACAGTATTTAATTAACTGAATATTTGAAATGATTTATCTATGTATCTTAGCTCTAAGCCAAATATTTTGTATGAGGGATAAACATACAATGCAACTGTCGAGATCGGATTATATGCAACAGAGCTGAAACTCGAAATCTACTGGTTTAAAGTCAAGTGATTTTACTTATTAGTAATATCCTTTAATAAGAATTTCTCGCTCATGTTATTTATTAATAAATGATAGGAATAATCATCTATTTCATACTTGTTTATCATACTCATGAATATGCTTAATCATATAGTCTATCCGCCATTGAAGCCAAGCGATGTATTCTGTGTTACTTGTTTATGTTCATTTTGATCCAGACTCTATAATCCATACTTAAGCTTATGTTAGTAACAATACATACAAAATCTTCATTCTTACTCCAAAGATTTAATTTTCTAAAATTTCTAAAACGTTGAACTTATCAGATTAGGAAAATTTTATACAAGAGATTGTACTCAGAATTTTCCATCAAATCATACGATCATTTTAAAAACAAAATCATTAGTATGAAAGACATTAGTTGACGTATACTTTACAAGATATGAAGAGATAAATTGTTTTATTTAAGTTGCCTTATCAAATATTGAAATATGTTCATTTATTATCAAATTAATCATATGAAAAACTATTCCAGACAAGGTTTTAGCTTATTCATTTGGATTATACCATTCATTCATTATCTTGAATATAACTTTTTGAATTCATTTAATTTCATTTAAATTAATCAAATTATTTATCAGAGTTACCTGAAAATATATAACTACTTTACATTACCAGTAACAAGAGATATATCTTCAGTAACTGTTTTTTTTGTTTTTACAAGTATTTTCTGCCTTTTACTCACTGTATTTAAGGTCCAATCGGAGAGCAAGGTTCGGAAGGAGATATTGGTATGATAGGAGTATATGGACCAGAGGGAGAAAAAGGCGAACCAGGTCTTAGAGGTGATTCAGGTGAAGCTGCTCAAAACTGTTCCATTGGGCCGAAAGGTCGACAAGGTCGACTAGGCCCATTGGGGTTACCTGGACCACAGGGACCACCTGGCGACCAAGGTTTGTAGAATTTTAGGAATATATATTAATTTGGTAATGACAGCTCATTAATCCTTAATTTTGATCAGTTAAAAACATCTGTAGTTTATCACTACCACTATTTTTAGCTGTCATTCCATCCCATCTAACATCGAACCGCTTCTTTTGGAAAACAGAGACATCAAACAGAAAAACGTTAGCATATTTACAAAGAAACTTCATGATCAATTTTTGTATATTTCATGAGACTTAAAGATATACAAGATCAGTCATTGGTAAAGTTGAAGGGTTGCATCACTATAGGTAAGAATATTAAGCCAATGAGTAAAGTTGTATGAATATAGTTCAAAACTGAGAAATGGCATGTTGTTGTTAATATGATAATCGAAATAACGACCCCGTGTGAACTAAAGAAAAATTGACTGATACTTTGATAGGAAGGGGGTTCGGGAGAACTAAACTTAGAAGAGATTAATGGTGAGTGTTTATAATTTTTTGCTTAAGTAGTATTATAATACTGTTTTTCGCTAGATTAAACAAAGTATCTCGATATATCTGCCTGGAACACACAAGCTTGGTTTTTCTAGTTGAACTTGATGGTCTTCGTTATGTAGAAGAGGGCTAATTTTGGGTTTTCTGGTAAACTATTCGGTACTTGGTTTGAAATAGAAAACATTTCTATCTCGTTATGATACTTACCATCTATAAGATGAAGAAAAAGATTACACTACGAATATGATCTTTTTCGATCCCATATAGTGATAGTGAGCACCCAAAGATTACGATGCCAAAGTACAGCCGATGTCATTTTTTCCACATTAGCAGTTATGGTAATATACGTACAATTATGAATTTACTGTCATTATGTATATATCCTTAAGCATGAATATTGATAATTACTAGGCATTCGAGTATTTTTAGTATTCCTCTGGGTTCGTTGATTTAATTTTATTAATTAACAATGTACTTTCAGTTGTAGAGGATGCGGATTATTTAAAAAAAAACAATGTTCTTTTATTCTTTAAAAAGGACTACCTGGGCTACGTGGTAAAGATGGTCCACCAGGGGTTGGGGTAATTGGAGCACCAGGAGAACTTGGTGATACTGGACACATCGGTCTACCTGGAGAAGCAGGTATTGATGATCTATTTTTTATGTTTATTTACTTATGCCCCTAATATTATATCATGGATGTATAGCGAAATGAGTTCTGCAGGAGATACTTTAATCAAGTGTCGTACGTCCATAGATCTTTACAGAATAACTATAAATACATTAATCTCTCTAATTCTTTGTGAATTTGGTTAAAATATTCTGTCATTTGAGTTATTTTCCTTTTAAGACTGAGTAAAAGTGGTGATATGAAAACCTACATGATAGTAAGTTCAGCTCATCATACTGAAATTAAAAATCAGTTTATCAAATAAACGGTAGACAAGGGTAAATGATACGTTGTTTCCTACTGAGCTATAGCTCTTAGCACCAGATCTCACTATTATTTTAAATGAAGTAAGTAATTATTTATTGATAACATTATTAAAATAGCGTTATTCCTATTACCTTCCAGGAGAACCAGGTGATCAAGGTCCTGAAGGCCCTTCAGGTTTGGCCGCTCTTACTGGTGAGCCAGGAATGAAAGGAGAACGAGGAATACCAGGAGATATTGGGGATCCGGGAGTGGGAGGCGTGCAAGGTCTTCCTGGTTACGATGGAGAAAAAGGTGTACAAGGACCACAAGGTTCATCAGGAATAGATGGAATTGATGGTATTATGGGACCAAAAGGGTTTTCTGGAGATCAAGGTCCGTCAGGGAATCGTGGACAAACTGGCGATCAAGGCGAAATGGGCGAAGCTGGTATACAGGGTCCAAAGGGAGCTCAAGGAGTTGCAACAAGAGGGGAGCTTGGTGAAATAGGTGATCCTGGGGAAAATGGAGCTCTTGGGGAACAAGGAGACCCGGGTCCTGATGGTGAAGTGGGAGATGATGGAGATATTGGTGAAAAAGGAGAAAAAGGTCAACCTGGACTTGTAGAAGGTGAGAGAGGTGAAGCAGGTGATGTAGGGGAGCGTGGAGATATTGGAGAAGTTGGACCTCCTGGTCCTCTCGGTGATGTTGGTCCCAAAGGTAAAAATGGTGAGAAGGGACAACCAGGTCAAACAAATTACTCCTCTATACTATTTGCTCGTCATTACCAGACGCCGTTTGTCGATGACCTTACATGTCCAACTGGAACTAATAAACTGTTTACTGGTTACAGCTACGTTATGGGAGGAGGTGTGGATGATTTAGTCAGTATGGATTTAGGTAAAGTAATCCAAATTACATGGATAAAGTACATCCTGTGATATTTTTTATAAACCTTTTTGTTCTGTCAGACTATTAAGCCATATATACGTATGTTTCTCATATACACTCAGAATAACTAGGCCTATTATCATCCTAGAGAATTTGAACTAGTATAAAAATATTCTGTAAATTGTAATATTTTCTAAATTTCTAAATGAAATCAACTTGTGTATTGACAATAATTGTTGATTTCACGAATCACTTTACATTGGAAAAATATTAACAATCAATCAGGTAGATATGTACTTTAACGGCAAAAGTTCAAACATGTTTCTTGTAGTTAATAACACTAATTGTTGAAGATATTCATTTCACATTATAGTATGTGTTCAACAGGGTGTAGTGAACAAGAACACAAGTGGGGACAATCAAATGTATTTGAGCACAAAATTACAAAATATCTCACTAAAATCTGACAACCATACATTAAATAGTTAATTTGCAAAATTTCAATCAATTGATTCAAAATTGAATGTTTCTTTTGTCCATCGTCCTAAATTTCATTGTTCCTGCATTTTCATACCGGTTGCTCTCTGTTGCCGTTCTTTCTCTCTCGATCTTCCACTGAAATACATTTTATGTCTGACGATTATTATATACTACTTATGTGGATATAAGAAGCTCACACCACAAGGGTAATGTAATTAATGTTAAGTAAGTCTACGATGAAATCAATAGTGATTTTAAAAACAAACATCAAAAAACAAGTCATCCATAGCATTGGATTCAATAGATTCTGGATATCCAATTGATTTCAATAGCATAATAGTCTTTCAAAAAGATTTTGTATTGTATGAAAGGAGATTGACAGCTAAAGTCTGACATATATAGGCGAACTCAAGTGATAAAAATAGGAGAGATGGAATATAATTAGCTACCCCATGATAACAATAATGATTACTTTTATTTGTTTAATTTATTTAATTTATCTGAACATACAATAAACAATTAACTGGTTTAATACAACAACATAAACTTACATTTACTGTTTATTTATTCTAATTTTTTGTATGCTGTGACATTTGATTTACAATATCTATTCAAGTGTAGCGCTTCAGACACATTGAAGTTTCTCACATCAGATCCACACACAATTTCTTCACATTAACTGATTCGTACACCCAATGACAAATCTCACTATCGTCATTGATAACATTATTAGACAATTCGTTTAGTATACAGTTAATATGTGAACCATGTATTTATAGTCGAGAATTTTGATATTTGATTATTTGCCTTGAAAAAACTTGAACCAGAATGCCGACGGAAACGCTGAATTCGTTTCAAGTTCTATGGCTGAGATTTTTCACAAAAGTAATTTCTTTCTTAATGGTGTATCTGTTGTTTTCAATCAATCGGTCATTTCCTTCTCCCATATTGACACTTTTTATACTTCTGTTTCATTGTATCATTCTATTCGTTCTATAATTATTTGGTGAAATATTTCTTACTTGTGTCAAAGTTAGGAATATCTAGACTGAAATGAAAATGGGAAATGACCACTAAAACCTTTTCAAGTTTATTTTTTTAAAATTTAAAATTGTAGTATAATATGTATACTATCATAGTATGGGACTAATATTCTTTAGCTCACATGTTAAACGGTGAATATTAATTACCTTGTCAAGCCGTTTCTGAAAATAAGAGTCCTCAGCTGTCTCCAATAATTGGCCTTCACTATTTTAAACTAAAAAAATAGTATTTACAGTCGAGTAATTGATAAATTGTATTTTTTGATACAATTGGACTTTTCAAAATTCATATTTAGGTACGCCAAGTTCATGTTTGTCGAAGTTCAGTTCATTACCAATGACTCAATGTGAAAGAGATACAACCTGCCAATCAAGTATGAGACATGAACGATCCTACTGGTTGGCCACATTGGTACCCCGATCTGAACAACCGATTCCAGTAGATCAAACGGCTGATCAGATTGCTAGATGTGTAGTCTGTGAAGCTCCTGCACATGTGTTTGCTTTCCATAGTCAAGGTGAAACACTACAACCATGTCCGAATACTTGGACTGAATTGTGGACAGGTGTTAGTTTAATACTTGTAAGTTATTTGATATTTTCGGAATTCCTAAGACGGTAAAGAAAATCAATAAAAATCAATCGTCACTTTTTAAAATCGACGTGATTTCTCGATGTGATTATGAAATAATAATTTGAATTAGTACATTCAGAAAGTTTTCTCCATTTCTAGAATGGAAGGTTTTCTACGGTTTCTATCTCATTTAGACACAAACCATAACCATAAATATTTACTTTTCTGTATTTAATATAGTTCCATTATTTGTCTAAAGAGAAAATTTTCTCTTGGAAAAAAGAATATCATTTGGTGATAAGGATTACATTCGAAATCTAGTTGTTTTCATATTACTTATTAAAGGTTGAGAAATTAGTGAAGTTTGAGTAAATTTATTTGGGATGTATATTAATTCATTTGTAAATGAATAAAACTTTATATTTACTCCTTCCACTTGTAATGTACTTTCATTCCATCAGCTGTTTAAAATTTAAGTCAATGAGTTTTATTCATATGCTGGATATCGTAATTCAATATGTACTTGACATAAACAGGTAACACTTATATTCATTAATTTCAAAGTCTATTGATTAGATCATATTATCTCCTCAACTACTTTAATCAGCATAAGCTTTAAATTATTCAGTCATTGTGTAATAAAAAATGTCATTTTTATCAAGTTCTTAGTCCAGATCAAATTTTACCGGTCATGTCAAATGGTGGTCACTAGTCTGAATAACTCATCATCGCTTGATTCTAATAATTCAGTCGCGAAATCTCGGTTCAAATCTTACAGGGAGCACCATTGCCTTAAGGTTTTAGATAAACTTCAATGGTGAGTATTAATTAGCGCAAAACCAAGAGTCCCTGTCGGCTACGTCCAACTACCTAACATCACAGTAAAAATTCTGTTTGTTAAAGGGAAGAAACTGGTTAAAAGTTATATACCATCAATAATGCAGAGTGACACCAGGTAACGGACCATTGAAAACTAGAGATATCTGTCTCCCCCTACTTCCTGAATTAGTAATACGTAAACATAACCTCATATAAGATTGAAATTAATAGCTTTGAGTACTGTTTTCCAACCATTGATGTGGAATAATTTGTTTCACTCATGGGGAAGATCAAGAATAGAATGCAACAATTAGTTTTTTCCAGTGTTTGCTAAACCTTGACTAGATCTATATTCGAATTGTCATCTCTAAAAACCACTCAACATAACCTAGTGTACCCATAGTTCAGTTTTGGGTGTAGCGTTCTCGTTTTAAACGATATGTTCTTTTTATTAGATGAATATTTGCAATAATTCTTTCAAATATACTTCATCTCTTTGTATTTATTTCTAGCATACTTCTGGTGCTCATGGTGGAGGTCAACAATTATCTTCACCTGGAAGCTGTATGGAACATTTTCGTTATTCACCAGTTATTGAATGTAATAATAATGTAGGAATGTGTCATTATTGGTCAGATGCAAAAGTTTATTATTTAAGAGCTCTTAATCCAAATATTACACAATTTGAGAAACCAGTAGGTTTTGTTATGAAAGCAGCTGAAGGGCCAGTTTTGAATAATGTCAGTAAATGTCGAGTCTGTATGAAAATCCCTGCTTAAATAAATATTACTCATATCCATAGATGAATAAATATACATACAGAGTAAATACATTTGTTGTTTCAAAAACTATAAATGATAGGAAATAGAATCAATGAAAGAGTAACATCATGTCGACAGGTTAATTAATCTTCAACATTTATATCCATATATACTTCATTTCTTAATATATTTTTCTTTCTTTTTTTTCATTCTTTCTGAAATTTTCCTTTCAATTAACAATTTTTATTCATTATTACCTGGTTATTTTAAAAGTTAATTTGTTTTTTTTCTCCATTTTATATTCTTTTGTTTAAATAGGCTACTTGATATTGATACCCTTTAATTTTTTTTTGAATTTATTCTGTACTATTATTCGTTTTATTGAAAATGACATGCTTTTTTAAAAAAAACAAAAACAAAAAACAAACAGAAATATCTTTGCTTATCTGTGCTTATTGATTTTGATTTTAAATTTTTTGTTTAAAACAACAACTAAAAGCGCCATATTCAATTTTAGTCATAATAAGCATGATATATATGAAATACAATATGATATAGAAGAATGATCAATATTTAATCTTTTGAAATATTTATAACAATATTTACATACAGATTCTTTAATATTATGAATTATATTGATAATATTTAGTAGTAATAATAAAGGTTTTTACTGTAATTTAATAATTTTTTTTTCTTTCTAAATTATGTATGTGAATGAATGTATGATTTATTTAAGTAGTATTTTTCGAATTTGAATATTATATAAGTAGTTTATGTTTAAAGTTAGTTAGTTTACCGTAAATATTTATAAATTTTATTAAGAAAAATCTAACTATAAATACTGAAATAACTTAGTTTCATAGAAATTTTAGTTGTTGTAGTAATATTCAAGATGTTCTATGCCTTGTCAATTTTATCCCATTTCAATATGTGTAGTGAGCAAAAACACAAGTGGGGATAATCGAATGTATTTGAGCACGACATTAAAGAATATCTTAGTAAAATCTGAGAACCATACAGTAAATAGTTATTCTGCAAAATTTCAATTAATTGTGTCAAACTTGACTGTTCCTTTTGCAATTATCAGTCCATCGTCTTAGATTTCATTGTTTCCTTGCATTTTCATACCAATTGCTTTCCGCTTCCGTTCTTTCCTTCTCAATCTTCTACTGAGATACATTCTATGCCTGACCACCGTTATTTAGTACTTATGTGGATATAAGTAGTTCTCGCCACATATGGAGGTCACTATCATTAGTTGGTGCAAAAATAACCTTTCTGATTTTGAGATACTAGACTGAAATGTAGTAGCTGATATTGCCAGCTGTAATTTGATTTATAATTTAGTCATTCTATCATTTAATTTCAAAGGTTATTGAATGTAACATTCAAATTAAATGTCAAGAAATTTATCACTTTAAAAGTTGGAATTTTCTGTGAATTAAACTGTCATTCATGGTACTAATAGATACGAAACAGTAACATTAAACTATTATACTAAGTTCTGTAAAATGAATTTAATGAAAAAATTCCTTAATCAAACTTCAAAAGGTTATGATACTCATGGTCCCAAGTTTGTACATAGTTCTTAAATGTATACATCTATACCTCTATAATACCCTATCTTAATATTGATCGAAATGGGAGATTATACTTCCCAGCATACATAGATGCTTGTTCTAAATACAGACTTAATAGACTATGATCCACCAATGAGGTGGGATATACATGTCTCGTTTGAGTTATATGAACTCACTATTGTTTTTCACTCGGTATATATTACGAGAATATACTAATATATAATCTTATCAAACATGATATTATTTCTCATTCTGTGTTAGTGTGTGACTTTACACATTACTATAAGTCTCTTATTTGGTACACATCTTAATTCAAGTTATCTTTGACACCTGAATCGGATAAAAAATCCCCGCTTTTAATCTCTTTTAAGTTTTCTGAGTTAGTTGGCTTTATTAATGAGCTTCTAGTGTCATTATGGGCTATTGTATCGGAACCTGATTGAAATATAAGCGAGATTTTTTAAAACTACTCCACAAGTGCCAAATAAATGCATTCTTACCACATAGCTATTATTAATTAACTTCTCAGGGTTTATTTTCTTCACATGGATTTGTCTTATTAGGTTAATTTGCGATTATGTAGGTAGGTAACCTTGTTCGTATAGGTTGATATATCAAATCTAGGTCGACATCTCAAAGAATCCAACATCACCAAAAACATCTGTTGAACGATAAGGTCTTTTTCATTATTTCATGATTTAATTAAGTAGTAAAATTTTCTATCTATGATAAGAATTGATATTTTTCATTGTCTTGTTTTCTATATACGTGTAGAATATTACCATTGATAACAGAATCCAGACCAATGCATATGCTGTTGCTGTCACGACAGAAACAGGCAAACAATATTGATCTTCGGTATATCAGAGCAAAACTTTTGTAAGTTTATATGTAGAAAAAAATTAAACCAACATCAAAATTCACTGCTTAATTTAATTTCTATTCATTCCAATCATTTCGTTTTCTTTCATTATAGGACATTTATATTTCTGGTCACGTTCATTACTTTCAGTGGAATTCCTTTTGCACAATCGGTATGTAGTTTATTAAATGGATACAGTTTTATTATCATTTATGTATTTTCAGCAATTTCGTCGAGATATCGATTGTTCTGTGAGATGTGATTACAATTTTTGCAGATGTTTTGGACCACAAGGACCACAGGTACGCAAATTTATCAAATGAATTTTGAATTCAATTATATTAATTGTTATTGAGAAACTTATTTTTCTTTTGAACTTTTTGAAATCTTGTATTTAGGGTGATCCTGGTCCTCGAGGTCCACCTGGGCCTATCGGTCCTAAAGGTTATCCAGGTGAACAAGGACCACCGGGACTAAGAGGTATGAAAGGTGATCCTGGACAAGATGGAGCTGATGGTCCTGTTGGAGAAAGAGTAAGTATAAAGAAGGGTTATAATTCATTTATTTATACCGGTGACACACATGTTTTGGTATGAACTAATCAAAGAGATGATGGCGATTGAGTTATCAAAATGACTTAAATGTATAAATTGTATTTAAATAGTCCGTCGTTTCATCTAGGATTCCGGTTCGAACTTTTTCAATGGAAAATGTTCATTCAGATTTTAACGAGTCTTCGTATAAAGTATAAATATCTGTATAATTGACACCAAGTTTTTGTGTATTTAAGCTGTACACTAATATTCATTACGAATGATGAATCAATGAAAGTAAAAAAGCCCATCAAATTCATCTGGATCACCATATTTCTACTGTTTTTAACTTCAAGTTAATTTAATTTTTGAGTATATTTGTAATCAATACTTAACACAGTAATATATTGTATAGTTTAATTCAATATTAATATCAACATTCGGTGAGACTATAATTTATGGACGACCTTTGAGCTAGTCTGACCTTGAGAGTGTCCACCTAATATCTAGGACTAAATGTGGGTTATAAACCTGTGTAAGGAATTAGAATTATGATTTACAGTTGATGGTTAAGGTTAGTAATTAGATTTGAGGTTCTCATCATGAACTGACATCAGTTATAATGCCAAGACGCTATTTAGCCAAATGGATGAGTGAATTTTGCGCCAAAAATCCGAGACCTATTATCTTAGGCCTGATTGGTTCGTTCATAAATTATAATCTCGCTCAACATTTTAAAGTAGATGAATGATAATGTAGTTATGTCGTGCTAACCATTGGAAAATTTTTATTTTCATTTAACTAATAATTAATATATTCACATATTGACAATATAAATTAATAATAAAGTTAGACAAATTTTATGGTTGCATACAAATTATCATTAATTTCAATCTATTGAGAAAACTATGAAAATTGCATAGTTGCTTTTTGCCTAAATTACTTGATGTATTTTAAAGTAGTAATTGTTACCTCGTTGGTTTATGCTGTTTGCATATGATCTTGGTTGTAAAGGCTTCTTTTCACCGAATAATTATCCATAAATCTATCATTGTTTAATATAAATCAATTCATTCAGCTTTGCAGCAAAAACCTCCCAGTTTTATACGTGTTGAGGTCTATAAACTATGATAATTTAGCGTTTCCTCTCTTATTTATGCGGTTGAGTGAGTCAGGAACTACATTGGCAAATAAGATATTTAAAATAAAACATTGAATGTAATTCTTTAGTTATGTTATAGAATAATCTACACAAATGATTTCATTTTAAACTTATTGTAGTTTCTCTTGGTACTCAGTGTGTACTTCAACTAACCACTACAAACTACATGAAACTAATTCGTTTATAAATTTTTGAACTGAAATTCCAGTATCTTTTTGTTTCAACCTTATATTATTATATATGTTATAGAAACCGTTATTTTCTTATTCTTTGTTCGCAGGGTCCATCAGGGGATTTTGGCTCACCAGGAATGCATGGTGAACATGTAAGTAAAAAAAACCTATCAAAAATATATCTCTTTTGACTTACACTTAAAAAGTTGTTTTAGTTATTCAAAAATATTTATTTTCGTATTTACAAAATTCAAATGATTTTTATTGTTTACTTACAGGGTGAGAGTGGAGAAACAGGTGAAAAAGGTGCCAAAGGTATTGCTGGTTGCCCTGGAGGAAAAGTAAGTGTTGTCTCCCCCCACACGTGATTCACTCATATGGTGAACTAGTAGTACACAAAGTTATTTACTTTTCTCTTCATTGTAATTTTTATGAGTTTTTATACACTTATTTATTATGTTTATTTTGCATCACGACAACCTAATTATCGATTCAAAACCCTTTATTATGTGAGAGTTTGTTCACTAAATCTCTAGCTATATATTTATACCACTGCTTCACTCAAACTTATTTTATTGATCTTTTTTTATTAGGGTGATTCAGGTGAAAAAGGTGAACCTGGAAGACAGGGTATGGATGGTGACCGAGGACTGCCTGGTATCGATGGTGAACGTGGCGATCCTGGTGAATCTGGATTTGGAAGACGAGGACTACCAGTTAGTTTCGTCTTTAATCACACATATAATCGATAATTTATCCGTTATATTGTTTTCGGCATATATATATATATATATATATATATATATATATATATATATATATATATATATCCCAAGTCCTCTATTGCCCATAACTGACTGAATAGCCGATATTCAGTTACTTTTCAAACTGAATAGTAATTTGACTAGTTGAATGGTCGCTAATGAACATATTATTTCCAATATATTTGTATACATATGTGGTCTGTGCTATAATAATTTTATATTCTGCTTTTAAATATGATTGTCTTTATTTCCATGTACATCATCCGGTTGAGTCTTGCTTCCATTTGTTTTTTTTATCTAATCCTTAGGGTCCGAAAGGAGAACCTGGTAATGTTGGTCCAAAAGTGAGTTAAGTATTCAAAAATAGTCAACAATTTTATAAATCACACTGATTTTGATGTAACTTATCTATGGACGTTTAGAAAATAAGAAACCTCCAAATGTTTGAAGAAATTGTTTTTAATGAAATATTATGATATATCATTAATAATGAGTAAAGAAAATATGGATAACAGTTTGTATTATTCATACAATAAATATGAATTTGACAAGAAACTGCCGTGATTTTGAAAGTAAGCAGATATACAAAAGACTTGAAAGTGGAGTATTAGTTAGCTAGTTGAAGTTAGTACAAAGCATTTGACTCTACCATTGTTGTTTCTTCCATAAACAAGATGGTTACAGTTTTAGAGTTTGTTACATTAATAATGTCATTTCTCATAACTAGGCAGACAAATACATTTTTTTCGCGAGAAGCAATCAACTCTGAAGTTATAAAGTTGTTATCGTATTTAAATAAATAAATAAATGATTTTTAGGTAGATTCTTTATTGAACACATTCAACAGTACATTTTTGGACTTTTACGGTACATTGGAAAAAAGAATAAATATCCATTTAGATTACTGATGAAATGATTAAATTACTGGTAGAACGTTAGTTACAATCATCCATTTTTTACATAGTTATTTTTACTATTCTTTTAGGGTGATGATGGAATTCAAGGTGAACGTGGTGACCCTGGATTGCCTGGATTAGAAGGAGACAGAGTAAGAATATTCTACAGTTTATCTTTCATTAATTTTTCGCTCTATTCTTTATTTAGAAATGATTCAGTCATATTTGAAAGTCCTGAGTAACTATTTCATCTTGTCTTTGAGACTTTTCAGCAGTATATATTCATCATTAGATGCTTTTGTATCAGAAATGATCATTATATTATGTCATTATTTTATTCAATATTGTAGAACATGATGACAGAATTTGTAGAGGTAGAAACAATTTTCATAGGTTACTATTAGATCCTAATATCGTTTCACAACTATGATTGATCTTGATTAATTAGCTAAGTGTATATTTTATATAAATTGAACTTTTGAACTATAGTGTTTTGGTTGGTTGAGCTTCAATATTTAAAAGGATTACTTTTCACAATCAATTGTAATATATTACTTTTTCCGTAAATAACTGATGAATCATGATTTTCCTCAAATACAAAGTTCTATTTCTTGAATAGTTACTTCAATTAGTTAATACTGTTCCATTGTCCTTTTTAAACTAAAAATAGGTCTCGAACTTACTAGAAAGTTATTCAATCTATAATTGTTTTCTTTCATGAAGTTTGTTCTTGTATGTTCATTGTACGTCGATGAATGAAACTTCGGTCTACCTAACTTAATGTAAAATGAGTTAATTATAAACATTTCATGTTCACTTAAGCTAAAGCATTTTTTTCAAGAAACTTTTTCTGTTCTTTTCTTTATATTCAAGTAACAGATATACAGGATGAATATTGATTTGTAGTTGAATCTTAAAAATGCCATTAAATACGTGAACTATCACTAGACAGCAATAATAACTATGGATCCGAGATGGTGGAGAAGATTTGTAGTTCAGGTGGATGATTTCAATGGAGTTTTGTTCTCTGAGCTGGATGGTTTGTGTTGATGATGTCGTTCAGAAGAACAATGAAAGCTATATGACTAAACCATCCAGCTTAGAGAACAAAACTCCATCAGAAACTATGAATCTGTAATGATATGTAAATAAAAAGTCATATAATTCATTGAATTAAGTATATATGTCACATAAATGTTAGTGTCATCCACCTAATTAAATCACAATGAGTTGAGTAATTTTAAACTGTCACTTTTTGTATGCACGATACTAATATTGCTAAAACAGAGTAGTAATGGCTGAAATCTGATTTCTACGGTTCTGCTTAATTAATAAACAGATTTTTATTCATGTTTTATTTATGATTTGACTGAACTGATTTGAAAGAAATTTTAATTTTTGTAGAATAGTCTAAATTTTTGGATAAACACTTTCAGAATGTATTATCTTTCGATGATTCATATTCTGAGAATCCTCCCCAATAAAGTATATTTTTGAAAATCTTTATTTTCGATAACAGGGTGAAGATGGTGACTTCGGTGTACCTGGTGAAGCTGGTGAACCAGGAGAAAGTATCATTGACACTTATACACCTGTAAAAGGTGCCCCAGGTGCACCTGGGGATCCTGGAGATCCAGGCAGAAATTGTTCAGTTACCACGTTGGAACAAGGCCGTAAAGCTCTAATTGGACCTGCTGGTGATCGAGTATGTGTTATTTTTGATAAGTATTTATTTGCTTTACAGAATGTACGTAGTTTGTCACAGATTTGCACAATGCTATACTTTCCATCAATCTCAACCTATCTATTGGATTAGTATAAGGTATACAGCACATCATTTGTAATTGAAATAATTAGAAATGGGATAAGCTAAATCTTATCCTCATAACTTTGTAGGTCAGTCCTGACTGTCATCAATTGGTATCAACAGATTATGACCCTATTCTCAACCATTAATTTATAAAGAAACCACTAATTTTTTTAATTCCTAGAAATCCACTGTTGTTTCACTTTATTTATCTATATTACACATATTACGAAACCTTATTGAAATCACGAACCGATCAATTTTAAACCTGGAAGCATTAGACTGCCATTTCGCCCTAGTGTGAGACTCCTCAGTAGTGAGCATCCACGATCTCGAACACTTGATTTCTGGACCACTGAACCAGCATCGAGCTGTGTTAATGTTAATGCTTATGGTTTCAATAAAATTCAACAATCTACACAACCCCATACTGAAAAATATAATGAAGTGTTGAAAAGCATTAAAAATGGAAAAGTTACAAACCATTTTGTTTTATCTTTATTTTTGTTTTTAATAGGGTGATACAGGTCCTAAAGGCTATCCAGGTTCCAAAGGAGTGAAAGGAATAAGAGTAAGTGTATAGAGTCATTTACAACTGTATTGTTTGTACTTAACTTATGTAACTATGAGAAGCCTATTTCATGTTGCGATAAACAAGATTTATCCTTTAGTTACAACTGTTTGATCACTAAGTAGGGGTCATTGTCATGTTTTTTTAGCCCTTTTACTACTGATCGAATTCTATAGATCAAGTAGCACTGAGGTTGCTAGTCTAACTGATTTTATATCGCTTGCTCTGGGTTGAAATTACAGATATCCGAATGTAGTCGACAGGAAATGCTAGACCTAGTTCTCATGCTATTTGACGTTAATCATCAGGGTGTTTATGTTGTCTTGGGTGACCTGGTGCTTCCTGTCAGATTCGACTCTGTGTCACCAAGTTTCACATTCCGAGACATTACCACTGGGAAATTCCATCTTTGACTGACCTTCTGTCTTATAGCAGATCAGGGTCAAATAGATCTTCAACCACCACACGTTTGCCTTTGAGTGTTAATGAACTTGAATTGTTTTCTATTTTGAAATTGAGTTATTAAAACTTAGTTGATTTGGTAAAATACTGAGTTATTCAAACTGATTATATGAACATGAAATTATTCCCCTCATTCTAACAAAATAAATTTTTAAGGACAACACCACTGGTCAACTATCGTGGTACTTGAATTTCTAAATTGAAGTTTATTTATCTTACAGACAAACGGGAGTGGTTATCTGTCACATACCAATTTATTAATCAAGAATAAAATGTATGGCATAAAGTAACTGATAATCCAGCTTGTTATAACAAAATTAAAGTTAATTGTTTGTAGGGAAATATGTTGCAACTTGTTTTAACAAATCTTTCGAGATTCTTTTCAATTATGTACTGAAAAAATTACTAGTACATTAATTATCCAGGTATTAAACTTAAGCAGTTGTGGTAATACTACTTGTGGGTCTGAATACGATAGAATAACAAGCACACTTTTCTAAAAGAATTCCTAGAACCTTAAAAGATCATCATTGTTCCAACATATTATACGATACTCTCATTGAAATAATAATAATTAACTTAATTATTTAAAACTGGATATTGAATGTTTTATCAATTTTTATACAGGGCATAGATGGAACTATTGGTTTGCCGGGAGTGAAAGGACTTCCAGGTCCTGATGGGCCGCTGGTAAGTTAAAAGAATGATAAAATAAATACGAAATTCTATATTTTTAAATTAAACGTTTATCTGAAGATTTTGTGATTGTTGATAATACATACATCTGTTTTAATATCGGCGTTTTTTTATAGTAGTTAACTTTTGAGTTGAAAATAAAGATATATGTACTGAGTCATGATATAAGTGACGACAAATAGGATGATACCAAAGGGTGAATTACTCAATAAGAAAATTTCTGAAAAATGTATATCAATTAAAGCATTGATGGTAAATAAATATCTGAAAATTGGTTTGGTACATTTTACACTACTTACTGTTTATAAGTAGTGTGATTTACTTTGCTATTTCTTTCATCATTCTTTTCCAGGGTCCTAAAGGCATTAAAGGAAGTGCAGGACAACCGGGTGTTAAAGTAAGTTAACCTGTCAAATTATAAATGTGGTAAAAAACTGCGTACAGAATAAAAGCACATTGTCTTACTTGAAAATCATCATAACAAAAGACGTCATTATGTTGTTGGGAAATTCCACAAGTTTTGGTAAAATTTTGCTCACAGTCAAAAATGTAAAATGATTTCTTGTTAGCACAGATCTTGTTATAAAGGCTAATACTAATTCTCTTCATAATATATTTATCGTCAGAACCAAGTGGTTTTAAACAATATTTATCGTTGCTAGGTACTTAAGTATTGAAAATATTCATCTATTACTACATCATAATAAAGAAATTGGAAAGTTCAAATATAATTGGAAGTGAACCTATTTTATTCATCTAAGCTAACATCAAGATTAAAATTTTTCATCATACTGAATAAAAGAAAAAGCTATGAATGCCGCACTTTTAAAGACAAAATGTAAAGCCTGTTATACATGAGCTGGTTATTTGAACTACAACTAACAAATCCTTCGACTTATTTGATTTAGGGTGGTCAAGGACGTGATGGTTTGATTGGTGATCGTGGTCCTCCAGGTCCTAAAGGTTTACCTGGAGATCCAGGGGCAGATGGACTACGTGGATTCGTTGGAGATCCTGGTGAACCTGGGGTAAGTAAAAAAATCTGTTTGGTGGAAACCTTGGTCTCTGTAATTACATTAGTTTATTATCATTTGAACTGAGGTCATAGGTTCATGCCTTCAATAAATATGGAAGGTTTCATTGATAAGAGTATTCATCACAAAATGTCCCGTGTTAAAAAAAAACGCGTAATCATTATTGAGGGGCTTTATACTAGAAAAATGAATGGCAGACTAAAATAACTAATTCACAAAATGTTTGTCATTTTATTGGAAATTTTAACACAAAGTCATATGTTAAGTTGAGAGGCTTGTGGAAGTTAGATTTGGAAATAGTTCAGATCATGGATTGTCATCAGCTGGAGAACCACTGAAAATCAGGAACCATTGAGTATCTGAGTAATGGAGTTCGACTATGCTGTGACAGACAGTTATCGTTGACAGACATGCCAGATCGTGGATTAGCTGTAGTTAAAAATGCCGATTAAGAAGTTCTACAGCAGCTTTCTATCTGAATCATGGCCATAGCATGCTTCTCAGTTTGATTTCTTGTCAAGTGACCGATTTATATTGTTAAAAAGCTTCAAACTAGTATGTAATCGCTGTTCACTTTCACCTAGTTTTCAATGTCCCTCCTAATGATTCCAGTTAGTGGCTACAATTATTTCCTCCAGAATCATTTTGAAAATGGCACAAGACGAGAAGTTGAAACGAAAGTACTTCAGTCACAAGACTATCCATTTATGAGATAGCCGTGTTAATAAGTATGATGACATACATATGATGCGAAGGCATCAATAGCTTCTGTGATAACTCTGTGCATGTGCCTTTATAACACCTCAAAATTGTTTCAGATTAACTATATTTTCGTCATAGTAAACAATTGGAAACTAAAAACATGTTTCTACAGTTATGAATACTATTCTGTCTAATAAAATACACTTTTCAATTCATTTTAATCCGTTTTAGGGTACAACAGAATGCACAGGTATTTTACCTGGGAGACCTGGACAACGTGGTATACCTGGAGAACCTGGAGAGAAAGGATTTCCTGGAATTCCTGGATCCATAGGAGACAGGGGACTGAAAGGCTTGGTTGGCCCACAAGGACCTGTTGGCGACCCTGGATTTGACTGTCCCATTGGACCACCTGGGCCACCGGGTCCAAAAGGATCACCTGGTAAATAGAGTATTTAGTTTGAAATGATCTTACACCTAATATTCTCAGTAAATCCCAATCAGACGGATGGTTATCATTATACCTGAAATCTGAAAAATAAGAATTATTCTTATAACCAACAATCTTTTACAAGTTTCACAAGATACCAACTATCTAACTCATACTATATTTTAATTTATTTCTCAACATTTATAAATGAAAGTAAATTTATCGTTCACCACATGATGATTTCTTTCAGGTGATGACGGACGAACTGGATTACCTGGATTACCTGGGAGTCCAGGTGATGATGGACTACCAGGTGATAAAGGAGAACCGGGTATTGGCCACAGAGGTGCATCGGGTGATCCTGGAGATAGAGGCTATGATGGGCCTCAAGGTGAGTTGCATTTGCATAGTAACTGAAGTTTTAAATCAGAAGCTTAAATGATAAGTAGCGAACTTGCTAACCTATTTTCAAATTTATGTTTTTAGACCATATATGTTTGAGTTAATTATAAATTTTTTGTTTACTTTGCACTAGTCAAGAGATCCTATATCAATTACAACACTAGTTTTATGATACATCTGCTTACTCACATTGAAAAGTTTCGTTCGGATTTAACGATTTATCTTACTTAAATCATTCAACTGATGTCAACAAATGATAGTCATTCTAACATACGGTCATAGATTCTACTCAAAATATTCGACATTATAAATATGAATAGTTTTATGATAATAAATGTTTCGAACACAATAGTTTTAAACTCATCATTAGCATGAATATTAAATTAAATTAAGTATATTCTGAAATAATTACAGAAGACACTCTGATTTGAAAGCATGATCATTTTACTACATAAAGGGACAGAGATATTAGGGTAATTTATCGGAAAAGACGTTCACAAATTGTTTTAAAAGGACATTTTCTTAGTAGGAGAACTATGACGTCATGTCTTAGAAAGAATAGTATAGTGAAGGTAATTCATCTACAACTAGATAGAAGTACACAAAAATAAAGAACAAGGAACAATAGCTAAAATAATTGTGATAAGTCTGTTTTTACATATGTTTTTGATTGTTTTTTAGCTTATTGATTTGAATATATTTAATTGAAATGAATGAAATTAACTATGGATAGTGTACGGGTAAAATATCAGTAAGAGTGGGTATATAATAAAGGTACCTGATAATAATAATGAATATATGTTTAATATCTCTGTAATTCCATTCATGGAGTGGAATAGATATATGTGTATAAGGAATTCATCCTATTGTATTTTCTTACATTGCTTCAAATATACAATTAATTCTATTAAACATGTTTCTGTAAGTACCCATTTTTATAGTGTGTTAATGAATTCCAGTTGAATCATGGCATCTAGACAGTAATATATATCATACTACAAACTAGTCTAGCATTCTTAGTTTCTTTCATATTTTATCTTAAGTTTGAAGTCCTATTTATCTGATCTTTGTTATTACTTTGGCCAAAGTTATAAAAACACGGACAATTTCAAACAAACAAGAAACTATATAGCAATGGTAATATTTTTAATTTAGCAGAGCCAAGTTTATTCGGGCATCCATCTGATGATAGGATGAACATATGATCAAACAACACATATTTGTATACCTACTCTTCAAATTTACCTATTTACTTTGTCATGTAATAAATCGTTTTCGATTTTTTCTTAAAGGTCCAAAAGGTCCAAAGGGTTTAAAGGGTGAACGTGGATTGCCAGGTACTAAAGGATCTGGTCGTCCTGGTCCACCAGGTGAGAAAGGTGAACGTGGATTGGATGGTTTAGCTGGCAAACATGGAAAACAAGGTCCAATGGGGCCTCAAGGTCAGTTAATTATATAAATTACTGAGGAGTGATTATTAACTTTAACATGGTAACGTAAATAACTAATGTATTAAGTAATGATGAAGAAATCATATCAATACGTAGGGATTAAAGTTCATCTATGTGTTAGTCAATAATATAAAAACGGTTGAAATATTGATAAACTTTCACAGCAAATGTTTTATAAAAACTGTTCCCTATTAGCTGATAGTAGCTCATGAAACTGAAGTAACTGATTGGCTATACTTAATAAGTAGTAACACGTTGACCAGAAAATAAATGATCATTTAAATGGTGAACCAATAAACTAACCTACTATTTGCATTTTTAGCTTAGAAACGTAGCTATCGACATACAAGTGGTTTAACCGGAAAGAAGTATAATTCCAAGTTTTTGAACATATAATTGATTAGTACCGAATAATATTAAAAGTCACTGTATACTTGGTACATTACTGCTAATCCTGAATATTTAGGTGAACCTGGAGAACGATGTAGTGCGTGTATACCTGGTATACCTGGAGCAAAGGGTGAAAAAGGTGATATCGGTTCAGCTGGTCTTCCAGGTCCACGAGGTCGAGATGGTGCCAAAGGAGAACGAGGAAGTCGCGGTGCTCCTGGAAATCAAGGTCGTACGGGTGCACAGGGTTATGAAGTAAGTTTACTCAGATGTCAATTTTACCTCTTTATGTTAAGACATCTTTTCGTTCAATATGAAGAACACAGAAGGACAAAATCGCTTACTGACTTCAGTCTATAAAACCCGAGGAAGTACAAATAAATAACCAGTCGATTTTATCATGAATAATTGTATCTAGTTTATAATCAAAATATTCACATTATAAGAATTTGGTTATTCTAGTCGACATAAAGAGGACCGAGTTCAAACGTACGACCTAGTGGTCGAAAGTTGAGTACTCCTGTCAATACGTTGCCTTTCCGGAAGTCGTTTCACCAATAATTCATTAAAATTTATTACTTCTCTAGATTATATAGTTACCGTTAATCGTACTCTAATGAAATGCTTGAAGGAACTAATTAGGACCAATACTCTAGAAGTTATTTTATTTTTGTCCCTATGTGCGAATGCAAATATTGTGTGATATTTACCTTAGATAATCAATATAAGTAGTTATTACATATATTAAATATGTTAATAATCGTTTATACGACTACCTGACATTACTATTACTTTATTTTACGGTTAGCTGTACATAAATTTCATCACGTAATATTTGATTTCTTAACCTTTCTATAGGGTGATCAAGGTGAGCATGGTCTGCCTGGACCAAAAGGTTTCAAAGGTGAACCAGGTGAAACAAGAACAGAATACACTGGAATTCTAAAAGGCCCTAAAGGCTATCCAGGTGTGGATGGAGTCAAAGGCGACAAAGGGATCAAGGGTATTATAGGCTCTCCAGGAGAAAAAGGAGAACGTGGATTAGAAGGACCACAGGTTGGTACTTTTAAAAATCACTCTGTTATATGCATTATTGACTACCTGTAGGATTTTAGGGCATATTTCATTAAATCTATTTTCTGTTGATTTATATAGAATAGATGTAGCTCATATTTATAATTCTGTCAGATATGAAAAGGTGGTAATTAATTTGTTTGTTAATATTATCTAAATGTAAACTGTTTTTTCCCCTTCAGGGTGACCCTGGTTTACGAGGTTTACCTGGACAGAAAGGTCCTAAAGGTATACTAGGCGAAAAAGGTTACAAAGGTGCGACAGCTGATGTTAGATTCGGTGATAAAGGTGAAAAAGGTCAACCTGGACGTCCTGGATTGAAAGGTGAATTAGGCGATTCTGGAGAACCTGGAAATTGTACTGTGAATGTTATTCAAAGTCGTAATCTAACTGGTATGTTCATTAACAGTTCTTTTAGTGAATAAAGATTCTAAAAACTTTATGGAACATAAAATCTATTTTCTAACAAATGAATAAAAATTAAACATTTTTCTCTTTTCAATGAGAAGTTAGAGAAGGGGAAGTACCGAAAATTCATGAATTTTATCAGAAATTTTTTAACTTATATGAGTTAGTCATTTGATCACTATTGATGGAAAATTTTAAGTGATAAATAAACTTAAATGGGTAACTAGTTTCAAATTATTTTGAATAAGATATGAAATGCTTTTACTGATAATCTGAAGTTTCGTGAAATCAATAGCACTAGCTTAGTTTCATATCTAATACTTGAATGTACGAAAGTCTAATTTCTAAACTAGTACGATACAATTACCCCCTTCACTGGTTATTTTCAAATTTGAATACAGTGGATCAAGATGGCCTGTGTACGTATACAATGTGGGAGATGTAGTATTTTTCGAGCAAGTTAATGTTCAATGAAATAACTTAATTGTACGATCCGAGCTGCAAAAAATTTATTTTCATATCGGATTAGATTTTGACGAATATATCGACTATCTAACAATATATAGCTTGATAATTCTTGCTAAATGAACGCTCGATTCGATTCCCTAGGCGCTTTTAACAATCTTAGGCTGAATTCGCACAGCAACTTGAACACAAGAGAAAAAAACGTGATGTGCAAAGCTAAAGACTGATGATAAGGATTTAAAAAGACACCAATTTTTACATGATTTATTTACTGTTAAGTTAGCAATCATATTTAAATAAACTGAATTAAGTAGTATTTAACAATTTAACGACTTAATAGTTTACTGTGTGAACACATATTTTCAGTGAGTTCGTAAGTATCATTACCAAAGTTTGACTTGATAATTTGGAATAAATTGAGCATTGAGTAGATTGTTATAAATAGAAATAATATATTTGTAATATCCCAATCAGTAGAAAAATTAGATTTTCTGACTTTTCGTGACTCAGTGTAAGCGAAGTGTAAGACAATAAATTCCCTGAAGAAGTAGCTTACACTGAGTCACGAAACGTCTGAAAATCTAATTTTTCTACTCATTGGGATATTACAAATATATTGATTTATTTATTTACATGTTTTCAATATTATACATCTATAATCTCTCTTAAAGTGTGAATACATTTTCATATATCATTTTTATTTTAGTTGATCAAGCTATTAGCCAAAACGACAGAATTATTTGGGTTTTTTAAACAAAACTCTTTTTATGTATTACTTTCTTTTAGAAGTCCATTCATTTGTTGTTTAATATCTACTTTTTTCTTGTTTAGTTGAAAAAGGTGATCGTGGACCCAAAGGTGAACCTGGACCAAGAGGAGATAAAGGAAAACCAGGTGATGAAGGTCCACCTGGTCAACCTGGGGATAGTGGGATTAGAGGCATAAAAGGACTCCCAGGAATACCTGGACCAGCTGGAATAAAAGGAGTTGTAGGTGAAGCAGGTAAGATAAATTTCATTTCCAACAGCTACATCAATATTATGTTGTCTCATATAGAAGAAATATTTCAATAAACAAAAATAAGTCTTATCATCCTTCTGTACTATTATTCCAACCACAACTATTGTGTAGCAGATAGTACATCTGTCCAACTTTCTGAACATTAGTGACGATACATTTATTGTCTAAATTAATGATCTGCAGCTTCTCACACAGATGATGATAAAAAAAAGCTGTATGTCGTAATGAATATTATGAACTCTACTTTAAAAAAAATCACTACTAACTGCTTATTGTAGTGGCTTTATTTTGCGATGCGTAATCAAAGTTAAATATTGTTGAACCATTTTCTACATACTAACTACTGAAATTACTAAAGTTGTATTAATCTAATGGTATTGTTTCGCTATACTTATACTTACATTTTACTAACCTCCTAAGTGGTAACAGAGTTAATGATACTTTATAAAATGTTAATTTTTTAAATAATTTAACTTGAACTCACGAATCTAGTTTCATCTTTTAGGTGATCCTGGTGAACAGGGTAGCCCAGGAGAACCAGGGTCCGCTGGAGTTACTGGGATAAAAGGAGATGTAGGTGATATTGGTCCTGTAGGAGATCGTGGTTACCCAGGTGAGACTTAAGGAACTGTAAAATAACTGATTTTGAAAGGTAAATCATTTTAATCAAAAAAAATTCTGGAAATTTTAAGAGTGAATGGGTTTGATGTTTTATTTAAAGTTGGAGATATTCACATTAAATTTTTTATATGATCAAATGTTGAGAAGAGGATGAATAATGGTTTGGATATCATCAGCAAAACTTCTATATAAATCAATTTATCAGTGAAAGGTGAACAACATATCTTATACATTGCTCATATGTTGGATAATTGATCTATTTTTGAATGTTACAAGGCAAAGTTTTCATACAAACAATACTTTTAATAACTTCCACAGGTCCAAAAGGAGAAAAAGGATTGCCTGGTCAACCTGGAACTGGAATCCCTGGAGAACGTGGTGAGCCCGGGCGACCAGGTATACCGGGTCCTAGAGGTTCACAAGGAGACCCTGGTATGATTGGTGATTCAGGAGATCCAGGTAAAAATTACGTTGTAATTGAGAGTATTATTATCCAATCATTTTATTGCACTTTTGTGAAACAGCCGATGTTTTAAGAGAAATAATATGTTTTAACGCCGTTATTCAAGTAATTGCATGCATTTTTAAAATAAGTTACTAATTTTGAGTTGTTTTTAATGAGTTAACATAAAATACATTTGCTTATTTATTTATTAATTATTGTTAATATCATTATTATGATCAATAGGATTAGATGGAAGACCTGGATTAGCAGGAGAGCGTGGAGATATTGGTCTGCCGGGACTTCAAGGTGATCCTGGTCCAAGTGGTGGAGCTGGTATTAAGGGAATTATGGGTGATCCAGGAGATAGTGGAGAACCAGGTGTGTTTAATCAACAGATAAACATAATTAAATGATTATGTGTACCGTTTTTATTTAAACGGTATCCATTTTAATAAGTATTGCGTCTGTTAGTGAGGTCAAAAGTAACATTCTAAAAAGTGGAATCAAGAAACTTCAAATACTGATGTTTAATAAAAGAATATGAAATATGTAAGTTATGTTTAAGAAACATTTCATTTATAAGTAATAGATCTGTCTTTTGACACTAGTTCAGCTACTGGAATTGATTTGAACCTGAATTTTTAAGTATGGTTCATTGTAATCTAACGCCTGTTTTTGATTGTTACTTTCGAAAGTGAAAATTAAACAACTTTGAGGCAGTGCATGAGTTGACACGTATTTTACTTTGACTAACTTACCACTTTTAAAAATTTTGCTATTAGTAAGGAGTAACTTAAGTCTAAGTACAGCAGTATATCAAGGGAATTTCTGGTAAAATATAACTTGTTAGTAATATTATCTTACCACAGAGTTAATTATACCTCCTATGTTATATTTTAGGTTTGCCTGGACGTCCTGGTATACCTGGGGATAAAGGCAGATGTCTCGGAGCAGCGGACAAAGGAGAACCTGGACTTCCTGGTCCAGAAGGTCCAGAAGGTCAAAAAGGCGAACCTGGACTAAGAGGCGCGAAAGGAGAGAGAGGACCATCAGGTCCAATTGGACGAACAGGTAAGTTAACCGTCATTATTTCTGAACTAGTGCATTTATTTTTAAACTATACTCAGTTTATCGCATACCACCCTAAAACAGTAGGTGGTTGGATTTACATATTGAAGTATTTTTTTCTTTAAAAATTATTTATTTAAATTTGAAAAGTATGTTAATCCACAGTTTAAATTTGAAGTTAAACACAGTTAATGATTATTCCTCCTCAAATCACTTAAACTTATTGACTCTTACTTTTACATTTCCTTCTTTGCAGGTGAAAAAGGTTTGAGGGGTGAACCAGGCTTACCTGGACCAGATGGTCCTTCGGGCGATCCAGGTCCTCCTGGCCGTCCTGGAACTACTGGTCCTAAAGGCTTTGAAGGAACACCTGGGCCAAAAGGATTCGAAGGACCACCAGGTAGTACACTGAGGCGTTATCTTTGTATTTGATAAGGAGATTGGTAATTTTTATAAGTAACTTATAATTTTCAAACTTTGCAAATATGATGCGACAGAATGGATTTATATGGTAAAATAAATACTACTGTATAACGCAAATGAATAAGAAGTATGACTGGCTTTCTCAGGACCCTGAGCAGCAAGAATGTCAGAAAGCAACGTCTAGCAAGAGAGTATAAAGATTAATTACTTCGCAAAAACATAACACTTTGTTCGTATTTTTAACCAACTTTACTTGGAAAAAGTGATTGAGAGTTTGAGCTTGTTAATCTAAAAACAGGATAGATTATTTAATGGAAATATTCTAATAATCAACTAACGGAACGAATTAAAAGCTTAAGTGTAGAAACTTTTATCTTCTTTATCAACAGTGTGGTGCTGAGAGTTTTTTTAAAGTATATCCTGTTAACACGAATAGACAAATACGGTTTTTTATAGTAACCTAGGTTACTTTCCGTAAACACGCACATGGTCAATATCCTCATTAAATATTCATTTGTCACCTATACCTAGATACAGATTTCTGTGAAACAGCGAACAGTTAGATCTATCATTTCGCCTTAGATTTAAACCAAGATAGTTGCATCAGACAGATCACTTAATTATTAATCACTTAATTCTAACTATTTAAAGTAACCACTTGTCTTCATGAGTTTTTCAGTTCATAATAGTTCATTTGTATCATCTATATTTACGAGTGAAAAAAACATTATAGGTATCGATATTTTCCAGTGTCCGATTCGTACGGAGTCGTTTAGTTGAGTGTAAAAATCTTATACGCAACTTTGTGTATTATTTCAGAAATATCGAGATCTATCACCATCATTTTAGCTAAACTCGTTTCCTGGACATTTTTTCGACTACAAATATGATACCTCCACCTATTCTTTAGGAGGTTGGTGATCATAGTCATTATGCCTAAAAAAATGGGACTAATGTTACAGATCTCTGTCCACAAACAAAGCAAAGCCTATTTAACAAGCAATCTAATAAATTATATTTCATCATTTTATGAATGTAGGTAGTCCAGGTGATGAAGGTCAACCGGGTCCAAAAGGTGAATCTGGCCTTCCTGGTGCAGAATCATTTGGTGAAAAAGGTGATACGGGAGAACGGGGTCCCCAGGGTGATGTTGGAGAAAAAGGTTCCACTGGAAAACCTGGTTTACGTGGACCTCCAGGTGATGCAGGAACCAATGGTCAAGCAGTAGTTGGAGATGTTGGTGATGTCGGAGATATCGGCGAGAAAGGTCTACCAGGGATGCCTGGAGACCCTGGATTACCTGGACCTAAAGGTTCCCCTGGAGTAATAGGTTTAATTGGGCCAAAGGTAGGTGGATATCACTCCTATTTCTCCAGTTGTTCATCTGCCAATGTCTGCGCTTGTTTTTTCAAGATATTAGTTACTTTGCTCTATCTTAACTGATTTTTTAACTTCTACTTTCAGGGAATAGTGGGAGATCCAGGCGTGCCAGGTTTGCAAGGTCGTCCGGGAAAACCCGGTCAGGAAGGCCAACCTGGCTTGCCAGGTCCTAAAGGTTTTCCAGGGGGGAAGGGTCAGAAAGGTATCAAAGGGGAACGTGGTGAACCGGGAGAAACAATAGTTGGCCGTGATGGGGAACCTGGTGATATAGGAGAACGAGGCATTCCTGGACTTCCAGGACCTAAAGGAGACAGAGGATTTCCAGGTCAGATAAAATCTGTGACCATGTACCATGTACTTATAATTTTTTTCTCAACACAATTTTAATTTATATATATTGGCTGTTTCGATATTCCCATTGATGTTTGAGACTGCAAATGATCAGTATGTTTTGGCGTTTGTGCATCCATCTTTAATTGAAATTCTTGCCAAAATATAATTTTATGATTATCATTATTCTATTCATTCTTCTCTCCACAATTTAGGTGATGCTGGACCAAAAGGCTTACGAGGTTTGCCAGGTCGAGTGGGTGACAAAGGTCAGATGGGAGTATCTGGAGATAAGGGTGAACCAGGTATCACTGGACTCGATGGATACCCAGGTAGAAAGGGAGATAAAGGTGAATTCGGTGATATTGGACCTATAGGTGATCCTGGACCAAGAGGACAACCCGGACCCAAGGGTTTCCCTGGAGCTCCTGGTCAGTGTTTACCAGCTGAGGAAAGTCCTATTGGAGATCCTGGTCCACAAGGTCCTAGAGGGCCACCGGGTGAAAAAGGTTTAACAGGTAATCATAATAATAGATTGTATTTCAGAGTAATTTATACTACTTTTTAATATTCTGTTGAAACCCTTGTAAGAACATGATCATTCTTCGATAGTAAGAATATAGAAACTAAATAATTGCAATGTAGATAAACATATCATATAAACTAAGGAATTCAAGTTTATTAAGCGAAGCATAAAATTCTGTCAAGTTTCGTAATTTTACAATCATTTAGTCATGCATGGGAATCAATCGCGAATTGTTACCGAATTCATTTCTAATTTGACTCAATGGGGCCCAATAAATATTGGTTTAAGGGGGAAAATTCATAGAAAGTATTTTAAAAATACTGTTATGATTAAATGTTTAACTACATTGACTTCCTCGTATTATTTGTGTATGGGAACATAGAATATATGATCAAGTTCACTATGAGGCAGTTGTATTCTCTTGAGGAATAATACTCATTCGTTTACTATTACAAACCCTATTCCTACGTAGAAAAACTTCTTACTAATGGTAATAAGGTCTCTAAGGTCTTATCATTGTAAAAATAATCACAATCGAATTCTGAAGTAGCGTCGGAATTTCAGTTCTCGTAAGCTAAAAATATGAATAGTTTTCAGATTGTATTTATTATATCCTAGTTAACATGAAACCTGATATTTCCGTTAATATTATTTCTTTAATTCTGATGTTATTAGGGCTACCGGGTAAAGTGGGCAAAACTGGTGATCCTGGTCCACCTGGAAGAGGTATTCCTGGTTCTAAAGGTCAACGAGGTGATCCTGGACTTCGTGGACTTACTGGCAAGTAACAAAGAAATTCCCTGATTTCTTATACATTTTTTTACCTAAACAGAATAAGTTAATTGAATGTAAATAAAATGTAATCACCAATAATCAAATCTTTTCATATGTTAAGAAAATTAATTATTGTAGATCAGCACCATTATATATTTCATCAATGTATGATCTTATTAAACCAAGTTCTTAGGAAAGAATTGTTCTTCAATAAATATGAATAACACTGTTTATACGTTGGTGTATTTGAAATACGGTAATAGACACTTGTAAATATCATCCAAGAAAATAGTTATCCTATTTTTAATACTACTCATGAGTAGTCTACAATAATGTAAATATGCTTAGTTTCAATTTATTCTTCTTAATAGATGATTACTTAACTAAATTAGCTTTATAAACCATAAGAGCACGACTGAATTTGAAGAGGAAATATAAGCATATAAAGTTGAACAGCTGGGACAAGGGCAAGATCTGTTACCTAAATGCTTCATCAAGGTTTTACACTTCCATATTCCGCTTCAAATTCCATAACTACTAATTTGAACTAAGTGAGGATTCTGTCTAAATCAAGAATTATTACTACGATAAAAGTTACTGACTAGAAACTCATTTGTATTCACCTTACCACAAGTTACTCAATCGATTTCCCGTTATGACTATTTGGTCCCGGTTCAAATATAACAGCTTCTATTTAATTCAGGTTGTATTTAATTAGATTGTCTTTGTTTAAATGCAACAAACTTTTTTCCTCGTTACAGAAGTTGATTTCTTATTTTGTGCAGTTAATGATAACTGACGATAGTGATATCCTTTTACTAACGTTAGATATTCACTAAATGTTTATATATAAATATTTTTTTAAGGGATTCGTGGCGAATGAACTCAGATTCCAATATTCTTGATGTACATTTTTGAATGCTTACAATCTGTAGCTCATAAACTTCCCTGTTTCCTTCTTTATGGTCATAAATTAGGTCCAAAAGGTGAACAGGGTGAGGCAGGAGATCCAGGTGATATGGCCCTACCTGGTGCTAAGGGTCAAAGAGGTTATCCTGGAATTAAAGGTGAAAAAGGTGAAGTGGGGTTGCCGGGAGATATTGGCCCAAGAGGTCCTATCGGAGATCCAGGTCCCCCAGGGGATGTTGGATTGCCAGGTGACGACGGGAGACCAGGGTTATTGGGCCCTAGAGGTGATAAAGGAGATACTGGCTGGCCAGGAACAGTTGGGATGAAAGGTGAAGTTGGAGATGTTGGTGATCCTGGACCAATAGGTGCACCTGGAATGCCTGGAGAAGATGCTATTGGTCTTCCTGGAGTCAAAGGAGACAAAGGTGAACCAGGAGCACCTGGGCAAAAAGGTATGATTGGGGAGCCGGCACTGCGGGGATTAAAAGGAGCTAAAGGAGAAATGGGATTGCCCGGTCCCACTGGTAGAGAACCTGGAGAACCAGGGCCGAAAGGAGATCCAGGGTTAAAAGGTACTCCTGGTGATATTGGTCCAAGAGGTATGCCTGGAGATGTTGGACCCCCCGGACCTGAAGGATTCAGCGGTCCTCCTGGTCAAGCACTACAGAGCACCTACTTGTTCACAAGGCATTTCCAAAATCCTGACACTGAACCTGTATGTCCTCCAGGTTCACAAAAAATATCAGACGGATATAGTTTTGTAATGGCTAATGGAAATGGTGAATTAGTGACCATGGATTTAGGTATGTGTTAACTATTTATTAGCCTTTGAATCTAGAAACTGTTTTGTTCTTTTGTATAAATTTTAGATAGTGAGATGAAAATGAATTTATATCCCAAAACATTTCTTTATGTTCTGAGCTGTTTTTGTCTTTGGAACAATGTTCAACAAATACTTCTGGGGAAAGATCCGCTCTACTTAAATAGTACAATGTATATTCGACTGACTGAAATAGCTTAAAAAGCAACATATGTGTTTTACCAAAAAGCTAGAATGTATTACAACTTAAGGTCAGTAATCGATTAAATAGGATATCATTGTCATTCACTGCTAGATATCGGTGATTGAAATAATCGACAATGATAATTTATGACTGTTTTGTTCAGAGAGTAAGAAAAAAATGGTTTTGTGTAGGTATAAGATAAAATCTGTGCTAAAGTCATTTTTAAATTTATGTTACAACTCAACTTACAACTTAATACAAATCTATTTAAGCCAACTTGCCCACTGTTCATTACTACATGTTATTTTTACACTGTTAATAAACAACTAGACAATTTAATTAAAATCTGTGGACAAAATTCCACGAAAACGAAATATACTGTATGGTACATTTATCTAAAATGGTTCACCGAGGTTTTTATTGCTATCATACCTGTTTGTTTTGATAATTAGTTACAACTCATGTATTAGATTCTGACAACTTTTTATATATTCAGAACAAAAAAATAACTTTTATATTCTTAGTATATTGAGAAGTAGAATTTTTTCCTATTTTTATTTACTTACCAGCTAATACGAATATTTGCGAATGTTTATCTTTTTTCAGGTTCTCATAGTTCATGTTTAAGTATGTTCAGTATAATGCCATTTTTCCAATGCCTTCGCGATGGATCTTGTCAACTTGGTGTTCGAGCTGATCGTTCTTACTGGTTAGCTACCACAGAACCTCTTCCAATGATGCCACTAGATGTAAGCGAAGTTACTCGAAGAGTTGCTCGTTGTGTTGTCTGTGAAGCACCAACACAACCTTATGCTTTTCATGCACAAGCAAATCAACTTCAAGAAGTTAACTGTCCAGAAGGCTGGGCAAGACTTTGGGATGGATATAGCTTTGTAATGGTGAGATTATAAATCTATATACTTTTTCAGTTGAACAATTTTAACATTGTAAAGTATAGCTTATTAAATCTATGGTAGGTAAACATATCGAACACGCTTTTAAGCCACCCGCATGTACGTAAATAATATTTTAAAACCTTAGGCGGAGTAGAACATACAAATGTGATCATAGTGCCACCTGATCACTTTTTTATCTGAAGAGATATCATAGAAAAGCATTTTTTCATCTATATTTTTATTACTATTTTGTAACAAGTCATATTAGTGTTTCTCTACAATTAAGAGCAATGGTCTGACAGAATTCGGCATGTATCAAGTTTCTACGGTGATTTGAAATTTTAAATCTACCTTCATTATATTTTCATCCAAAAAGACAGATGTAATACTCCATAAATTACTCATCCTTTTCACTTTGTTCAAATGTTTGTAAAGTTTTAATATCAACTATCGCCATATATTTAAAATAATTGGTATAGATACTTTCTTCCAGACATTAGTTTATATTTTGTTTCTTTTCTCTGTCTCATAATTTTTATTATGCGAGATCATTGTCGTTTAGTCGGTCTTTATAATCATTAGTAATATTCAGAAATAAAGTTTTTTTTAAAAAAACAACCAGTGATGTTTATGAATGAATTACCACTTTACTTAAGAAGAATATATGACTTAGTCTTATAGCTGTTAGCTATTAGAGTCATAAATTATCTATTAATACCAACGGTCTTCAAGGTCCTTCCAGTAAGAAAGCTAAAAACACTTAATAACTCGGTATTTAAACGTATAACTTATAGAGAATAAAACTAAGAAACCATTCTATCATATCAAAGTATAATGAATGAAAAAAGTTTTGTTCATGGCCATACAGGAAACAAAACCTAACTATGGTGCATTATGTCCAGTATGTGAAACGAACTTCCAGGGTATTGGAACTGAGGATAAAAAAATGAATTTATGAATACATAATAAGTATATCATTTTAAATATTCTTTTTTTAATAGCATAGTGTTGGAAGTACTGGTGGTGGTCAACAACTTTCATCACCTGGCAGCTGTCTTGAATATTTCAGTTATTCTCCATTATTAGAATGTAATAATGGTATGAGTTTGTGCAATTATTGGTCAGATGCAAAAGCTTATTATCTACGTCATGTTAGTAATAATACAGAATTTCAAAAACCAGTTGGTCAATATATTACAGATCATTTACCAGATGAAACTAAAGTACTACGTGAAATAAGTCGATGTCGTGTTTGTACTAAATCTCGGTTCCAATCATATTTTGTTTAGTTCAAAGGAAGATATAAAGAGTAAGTAGAATAAAATGAAAATATTAGACATTTATGCAATTTTTTATGAAATGAAAATGATTATTTCAATTTATTATGCATTCATTCAGGATGATATATAAAAAATATATATGTGTGTTGCTTGATAAATACTTGCCTCTATTGTTTTTATCAACTTATTCTAGATGCTTATTTCGATTTAACTCTTTTTATTGAAACAAAAAATTATATTTTCCGTTCACTAATATTAATTTTTTGCTTACTTTGATGTCGTTTCTGAACTCTTTCCCTCCATGCAAGTGATATATCCATGTATTTTATTGCAAGTATATTTGTGTTTTATTATGAATCTGATTATTACTATTACTATTATTATTATTATTATGATTATTATTATTATTATCAATAGTATTATAATTGAATAAAATAGAGAATCTTAAAGCTTCATTAAAAAATCTTTGTTTCCATATCTCTTATATTGATTATCTCATTTACTAAATGAATCAGATACACGTTTCTACTGATGAATGTTTATTGTAACTGTTCTTTTTAATTTAATCTTTACAAACTTCTTGGGTGTTATATTTTGTTTTAAGTGATTATATCCAAAATGTAAGAATTTAATTTTTTAGGGATTTTTCTTTCAAGATTATCCAATGAGTGGACTTTTCAAAAGTATTTGTTTCCCATTCTTTTTGATCTTTATCAATTGTAATCTCAAAATATTATCTAATACTGAATTTTAAATAATGAAATTCACATCAATCAAAAATAACTTTTGGATTAATTAAAAGAATAAAATTTTAATCGACTGATAGAAGTTAAAGTTCATTATTTATACACGACACATTTTTATTCATTGAACAAGTTGTAAAACAATTTATTCTCAGATTATCCCTAACTTGTTTATTTGTCGATATGAAAAGTCCTTAAATCACATTAATTTAGACCAAAAGTTATTAATTATTGATTATATGTGGTCAAATATAGGACATTACTATATTTTCTTTGTGTTACAAAAAAGATTTCGTAAACGTTTATTCATCGTACAGTTTTTAAATTACAAATTTGAAAGTAGCGAATGTCACCAGCAATGAGACTAATTCCTGAGTTCCTATGGAATAGTAGCCATTGTCTCTAACTTCAATTCATTTTTCCGCCAATGTACAAGGTATGGAAAGCATTTTTGAATATTATTCTTAGGTAACTAAGCTGTTCTCTAATTTTAACCAAAACCTTATGATGCTGTGCATCTTAATCTTTGAGAACCACCAGATTGCATTCGTAGACAAATGATGGTTATGTCATGTATTATTGTACTATAATATCACTTGAAGTTAAGTAACCAGCCATTATGTTCATACCAAACAGAGCCTGCACACAACATTTATTAAACTTTCCGACCTACGTTTTTGAATAGCTTATAGTTTTACTACCTTTAAAACTCCTAAATTTTTGTAGCTGTTCAGCAGTTTTCGTCTAATGTGGTTTCCTTTTTGACGAACAAGTAAAGTGACTTTTTAAAAATCCGGTGGCATCATTTTAAAAAATATCATAATGCACGTCAGGAACTATAACGTTTGCTACATATACTTGTTAGTAAACTTATAATGAAAATGACTTATTCGACAATCGGAAACACTCTTGATCGAGACTAATGTTTTGAGAAGCAATGAATATAACTTATTTAAATGCACTAATGTTTAGCTACTCAGTTATATTATAAATATCTGAGATAGTACTTTCATCTCACCGTTTTCCGAAATTGAGTTTCTGACAAGACTAACTATTGTGATAAAATTATTTGCTATCATGAACGTTTTAGAGTGGCGTGATATTCGTGGTGCGGACTTCCGCCATTTCTAATCGAATAATCACAAATACCGTCAGAGTCAAAAACTACTGCTACATCCCCAAGCTTAAGTTAAGGATTTTGATACCTATGTTTGCATTATACAGATCATAATTATCTGGTTTTAGGCATAAATTATACTTAAAGTGAAAAAACTCACTTGGACCATAAGCATCTGAAATAAATGTTCTTAACTTTATCATTCATCAAGGATTCATTCCTGAATGTTGCTCTGATAGTTCACTTTTCAGGGCATTTTGGATTAAATGCACTTAATTGTTTGCTACAAAGTCATAATTAATAATTTGCTCTTGATTTAAAAGTGATAGAGATACCCAAATTGTATATTGAATCTGAGGAGAGAGCCAACTCGGTCTATTTTAATCCAAAGAAACTAAAAAACAAACTGACTTGTGCTTACAAAGCGGACTTCTATTAACCGAGAGGTGTCTCGATGTTTTAAGCATAGTTCGTTCTCAACAAAAGATAACCTTCGCTATTCTGTTCAAAGCAGTTTCCTGTATCCTAAAGATGGACGTTTTGTGTTCCTTTTTGTTTGATTTTGTAAAGAACAAAACAGCTTGTGTAAAACTTTTAATTCTAAAATTTGCGAATTATTTACTTAACATGTTATAGTATATGACGTATACAAATTATTTACAGCATGACTATAAGTTTTTAAAACTGCGAGTTATGTGTTTCATCAGTTTTCTTTCTTTTATTCTTCATCTATAAGGCAATATTCGTTTTCAATACCAGAAATAGCTAAAAAAGATTTTAAAAGTTATTATTATGCACTCAATAAGGAGTAACAATCATTCCAAATCCAGAACACGTTATAGAATAAAAAACGTTATGATACAAATGTTTCGACATTTTTAATAAAGTATCTAAAATGAAAATTAAATAATTGTTTGTAGTAGTAAGTCTCAGTAAAATCTTGTAATAACATAACCCTGAGCTTTCTCTGAGGTGACGTATTTTTTACTTTATGGATATCTGTTTCTTGAACATCCTGATGAGCAATTTTTCACGAATTCCTTGACTCTCATTAGTAAACACCACTGAGTTCCGAAAACCCAATCGGGTTTATATCATTGGAAATTTTGCTTCATACTTGACGGAGAGGCTTTCGCAGATCTAAAACCTTTTACATATCTGGGCAGAATGATTGATGAACATAGTGGATCTGATGCAGATACAAAGGCGCGGATCGGCAAAGCAAGAGCAGCATATCTACAACTGAAGAATATCTGGAACTCAAGACAACTGTCAACCAATACCAAATTCAGAATTCTCAATACAAATGTCAAGACAGTACTACTATATGGGGCGGAAACCTGAAGAACTAAGAAAGCCACCATTCAGAAGATACAGGTGTTTATTAACAGTTGTTTACGCAAAATACTTCAGTTCCGTTGGCCAGATTTTGTCAGCAACAACCTCCTGTGGGGGTGAACAAACCAGATTCTAGAGGAGAAATAAGTCGGGAAGAAGCATTGGAAGTGGATAGGATACACAGGGCAAGCCCTCACTAAGACTCCTCATGGCCAAAGGAAAAGAGGAAGACCAAAAACACATTACGCCGGGAAATGGAGATAGACATGCGAGTAATGAACAAGAATTGGATGGAACTAGAAAGGAAGACCCAGGATAGAGTGGGTTGGAGAATGGTGGTCGGCGGCCTATACTTCATTGGGAGTAACAGGCGCAAGTAAGTAAATTTCGTTAATTTAAAGAAACCTAAAACTTAGGATGCTTAATAAGGTACAATCTGGAGAACAAAGTGATTTACCAAGCCAAGAGTGAGTTAAGTGATAGCAACGACTTTTACACAAAGAATACCTGTTTACCAACCTTTGTAAAGCCATGAATTGTTTAAAATATTCAGAGTACGTTTACTACGAATAAAATGCGAATCAGTATATAAGTAACATATTTGTGACCTCAGTATTCAGTAATGTACCACTTGGAGATAAAACTTGAGCACAATACTTAAAGGCTTTAGTACGACGGTAAACGATGTTCACAAAGTGTAATTAACTAGAGAACTGATAAATAATGAACGTTACATTGATGTATGGGTAAGGAAAACAATGATTGGATGTTTACCCAGTCAGACTAATGGATAGTCTGACAAATCTTAGATGAGTTAAATATTGTTCTACCCTTATTATTACTGAAGTCAGTTGTTGACGTGGAAATATACTCACTTTCTAGTCAGGCCAACCACCTTTTCTTGATTCGAGTTGTGTTGAAGTCCTGTAGAATGGACACTAGGAGGGCATCTAGTGCACATATTAGTCTAAGGTAAATTTGTGTACCATTGGTTCAAGGGAGCGAACTGAGAGTTATTTCATACATGTTAGTTACCTTGCTGTTTATCATTAAAAGAAATCCTGGGAATTAAAATACATTGGTTTTAAAAACACTATTACAGGTTTTTCTGTTACTTCACAATGTTCTATTTGTACGATTCGGTGCAGAATTAAAACTGACTACAGTTGTTATGCCATTGTAAGTCCTGGGAAAACAGTATCATAATTTTTTTGACAAATGCAAGTACAGAATTTCTAGTTATTTTAAAATTCTGGGTATTTTCTTTATTAATTTGTCTTTATGTGACAACTAACTCATTCACATAATTTTTTGGGTATTTTATATATATGATGCTCATTCAGTTAACTACTAGTTTTGTCTTCCAAGAACTGACCTGGTTAGGTAAGCCGGTTGATAATGAGAGCTATTTGTCCGACCACCGTAGTCACATCACTTATTTTATCAAACCATTTACCCATCATAACGCTAAACATGACATTTATGAGAATCATGACTTAGACACATCTGACTATGTCTGTGGCTAATCACTCATAGTTTTTGAACTAGACAGGTGTTATTACAAGTCCCAACTGAATGTTACCCATCGGTATATTTACCATTGTTAAAATGTAAATAGTATTCTAACAAATAATATGCATTCAGTACCATAAATAACTAAGATTCTGTGTTGTTAAGATGAAAACCAATTTGTTTTAAAATTTGAATACACTCTTACTTCTCTCATAACAGTACGTTTCTTGAGAGAGCCAACTTTCATTACAGCATGAATTATATGATTGAAACCCAGTATTCATGTTTGATCCATTCTCGTTTCTAAAGCTGCTGAACGAATCGTCTTTAATTTTGCTGATTTTAGCAACTTTGTAATTTTTACCTTCAAAGAGACTATGGAAAGCTGAGTCATTTAGGTTTGGGGAATTTTCTGGGGTAAGGAAGTTTTCACCTGCAATCAAACATTCAGGAACAGTGTCTCTTGCATAGAACAGTTTACAGGCATCACATAGTCTACAAAACGAATATGGTAATAAAATCTGTCATTTCTGTTGGTGTTTTGTACCTTGGAAGGGACTTCGGACCCTGCGGAATATTCGAGTCAGTGGGCTTTAGATAAGATCGAATAGCTCCTCCATGATGTGGAAGTCTGTTTCGGCCCCATACGGGATGTGATGGAAAAATACTCATTAGCTTCATCGCAGTAGAAAACAAAACCAAACATACTTCTTTGCAGCATCTATAGCTAACCACAGCTCGATAATCCATTCTAGCCCATAAAGCCTCTTTCTGTCTAGAAAAGCTCGACATTTTCTGTTGCCAAAATGAACCAAGAGCCCATGGAAGAATTTCATATTTGTGATCCCCATCATCTTCTTCTATATCATGCACAAGATACCTTGATCGGAATGTAAAAAATGATGTCACACTCACAGACAGCAAAAAAAGTTCATTCGATTATATTCTTGAATTGAAAGATTACATCTTTTAAAATAGGCGAACACATAGGCAATCGCAAACTAAAATATCCGATGAAATTTCTATAAGCTTACATTGTCCGCACATTTGAAGCACATATCGAAGGCAAGAAACTTTTTAATTGTGGTATCCTCTTTGGATTAAAGAAAATTAATACGAAAATTATCATACCCAGCAGATGAAAAAATGCTATCATCTCCGTTTCCTTAACTACATAGGCATTCAAAACATTTTGACGTAATTTTTGGATAGATGGAGCCACGACGTAAGGACTATGAGTAACACTGTTAGGGCCAGATGACTGAATTATCTGAGATTTCTTAGATATAGGTGTATGCCTGTAATTCTTCCGTTTTTTGTTACAAAAATTATTGTTTTCACTAGGCCTCTTGCATGAATTACGCTGACGACTTATGCTATCAAACCATACGATAGACATACGACCAGCTAAACGCGAGAAAAGAAAGTTTATTCACAATTGACGCTTAAGTAGTTCGGTAGATTAGTTAGCCGTGCTTCAGAAAAACAAATGTATCAAAAGAGAACAAACACCAAAAATTGAGTTGCATATATATCTCGCTGCCTATAATGTTTGATTAGATGATATTTCATTTTTCGCAGAGACAAATGTTGAAGCTTTAGGTATATAATGTGTCTGTCTAATACCGGTGGATTGTCTATTCTTCCAGCTGGATATCCAATTGTATGATAAGGTAAGAACTGCAAACATTATAGTGTTAGACGTTACGAGTGTATGATGCTAGGAGAAGAGTTTTTATTCTTAGCATAACATTATGATTATTGTCAACAATACCTCTTACATGTACAGTAACTGAGATAACGTTACCATATATTGCCTGACGACGAACGGGAAGTTGTTACATGAAAAACAGAAGTGTGAATGAAGGTTCGCAAACCTTATATTTCCAGAACATTTCTCTTTGTCTGCTTAGACTTTACTAGAGGATGACAATATTATATCGGACAGACATCTTCCAATCATCAGTCTACTCATGGAATCCTTAAAACGGTTTTTAAATTTATCCTGATTTACTTTTAACGGAACATCATATATGCAGATAAATCGACTAACAATATGATCCCTCGTGTCCTGATTACAGCCAACTTATTTGTGTCACATATAAAATCAAATATTTCCGTCAATGACATTGAACCACGAATACAGATGATATTTTATTGTCTTAAAAAAAGAACCGCCTAAGACCTTTAACTAAACTGACGAACACATTTGTCTCATATTAAATCCACATACGAGAATGCGAATGGAAATTTCGAGCTGCCGTTTTTAGACCCTCCACTTGAAAAAATCTAACTGAAGCTCTAAATCTAGCCATCTACCGAAAACCAACGTACTCAAATCGTTACTTTGACTCCAATTCAACAAATTCATACAGTGCAACAGTCCCTCTAGCTATGAATTTCTTTGGAAGTGCAAATAAGATTATTACATCTGAAGAGGAAAAACAAAAATAACAAAAGCATATAACTAACATCTTACGATATAATAAATTTCTTATGAATATTGTTAGAAGTGCAATGAAATCACACGTTTTGCTGCTAAATGATAACCTGAACGAAATGCCAGGGATTGACACTGAAGTCACACCATGCCGTCATGGTGTGACAGAAGGACTTCTAGGAGTCCTGAAACAACACAGAATTAAAGTATATCATAAACGACGAACACTCTTCGAAATGCTATAGTTTGCTTAAAAGAAAAAATCGCAGTCAAGTCAACACAGAATTTTGTCTACAAATTAAGGGTTGTTCGTCGTGACTACTACTATGTTGCAGAGTAAGTTCATGGAATCTTGACTGGAGTCAAAGAATATCTTAGGCACACAAAGAAAGCACTAGTAATCCCGTAAAAAATGAAAAGACTTCATATTACATCCAAGACAGCAGTCCATGAAATTTTTAATAATCATCAAGTGGGTGTTAAAAATATCAAAATAATACAATAAAGCCTTTTGAGCTACAAAGAAAGCAGAGTAGCTGAAGCTTTCCATGTTTTGCATAATCCTATTGTTCTTAATAAAAAATAACACCACACGATCCATCCGACTTGGACCATCAGTTAAACATGCCGAGTCTGATTCCATTCACATCCCACACTCTTATCGTAAATACAAATTCAACTCTGTCCCTTTGCATCACGAATGTCAAATTTTTCCATCATTTAACACACACAAACATGACCCATATAAATCACCTTGGCCGGAACGACAGGATATCGACTTGATCAGACTTGTTTTTGATTAATCGCACCAAATATTGTTGCTTTACTCCTTTGTACTATTTAAACTTGAGTATATTTATTCTCTAAAGAAGTAGCAAACATCTACTTACGATAACTCAAAATATTTAGAAATTTAATTTTTTTTACTCATTGGGATATTAATAATATTTTATTTTTATTTATAACTATTTACACAAAACTCAAGATTTTGAAATTATCCAGCCAAACCGTGCCGATGGCACCAACAAATATGATTAAATGTGATAAATATGACTGCATTTCGATTTTTCAATTCATAGTTGAAATCTAGTAGATAGAATCGTTTATATCAGTGAGTATCAACATTGGTAGAGACAATAATAATAAGCAAAGCTGGTTAATCAAATATCAATAATGTTAAGCTTCTTGTTTAACCGATAATATTGCATATATACTAGCCATGTTCTGGTTTTAGTTATCTATACATTTTGAACCTAGTCATGGAAGAAAGCATTTCGGTCGTTAAAACCCACACAAGACTGCCGTTAAAATGTAAATAAATCATGGGAACACGAACAGGTCACCACAAACACCGAGATCCAAGTCACAGAACCGGTTACTAATGTCAGGCAAGCTGGGCAGTTGTGTTGGTAGCACTCGAAGTTTGATGTCATTTCGACCAGGTTCAGTCAACCGCCGGCATAAAAAGAATCCCAAAATATGGAAAAAGATAACACACTTAAGAGTCGTGACGACCGAGACGAAAGGGATCTAAATATTTGCTTGTTATTTGTTAGAGACAGAAATTCAGGCTTGAACATTTTGGTGGACATGGGGGCTGCACCTAGTGTCATTACTCAGAACGAAACAGAGCTGGGTCGAAAAACTATTACAGTAACACTACAAGCTGCCGACAAGACTAAAATCGCGACATTTGGCAGAAAACGTTGACACTAGACTTGGGGTTTAAAAGGTGATCCCCCCAGGTGTTAACCGCAGTTGACTTGGATATAGCACCGCTGGGAATAGACGTTTTAGGGAGATATAAACATCTGGGCGATAATAGTAAACGACGTATGACACTTACAGAAAATTCGAATTAAACACAGGGTGAAGGACGTAATTCTACTTCTCAGAATTTATTATCAATTTCTCTAGTAACCAATGCTAAGTTCCAAGATATACTCGAGGAACTTAGAAGCCTAAATGAATCTAATCCTCACTCTTCCAACGGTAAGCTAAAGGCGATTCACACGATGAAAACCGGGGATCGACCAGTCTTACTAAGCCCAGGGGACTAGCACTAGATGAGCTTAAGGTCGCTGGGGTCGAACTGCACTACGTGCTAGAACAGCCAATTGTCCATCCCTCCGATAGCATATTGGCATCTCCTATACACATGGTCTCAAAGAGAAATGAAGGCAACTGGCCACCGCTTAGACTTTACAGATTCTTTAGTCGTTGAATCGTAACAGAATGGTACCCAATCCTCATATCCGAGATTCAAAAAACGGCTTAAAATTATCACAATATCCCGGTATCTGTGGAAGATATCCCTCAGAGAGCTTTTACTACACGTTTTGGACTGTTCGAGTCTTTATACATGCCAACTAGTCTGAGGATGTCAGAACAAATATTTCTAAGGTTTATGGACAACCTATTTCGGGATAAGCCCTTGGCAGATAATTCGTTAATTGCGAGTTCGGATTTACAACCTTATGAACAACACATGAGAGAAATGTTAAAATACTTACTTACTTACGCCTGTTACTCCTCGTGAAGGAGCATAGGCCGCTCACCAGCATTCTCCATCCAATTCTGTCCTGGGCAATCCTTTCTAGCTCCGTCCAGTTGTAATTCATCGTTTTCATATCTGCTTCTATTATCCGACGCAATGTGTTCTTTGGCCTTCCTCTTTTTCGCTTCCCTTCAGGATTCCAAGTTAGCGCTTGCCTCGTGATGCAGTTTGACGATTTGCGTAATGTATGTCCTATCCATTTCCATCGTCTTTTCCTAATTTCTTCTTCAGCTGGAAGTTGGTTTGTTCTCTCCCACAAAAGGCTATTGCTGATGGTATCCGGCCAATGGATGTTGAGTATCTTGCGTAGACAGCTATTTATAAATACTTGTACCTTCTTGATGGTGGTTGTTGTAGTTCTCCAAGTTTCAGCTCCATACAGTAGAACTGCCTTGACGTTCGTATTGAAGATTCTCACTTTGATATTGGTTGAAAGTTGTTTTGAGTTCCATATGTTCTTTAACTGTAGGAATGCTGTCCTTGCTTTACCAATCCTTGCCTTTACGTCTGCATCTGAACCTCCTTGTTCATCGATGATGCTTCCCAGGTATGTGAAAGATTCTACATCTTCCAGAGTTTCGCCATCAAGAGTGATTGGATTGTTGTTTTCCGGTTTGAATTTGAGGACTTTGGTTTTCCCTTTGTGTATGCTGAGGCCTACTGATGCAGAGACTGCTGCTACACTGGCTGTCTTCATCTGCATCTGTTCGTGTGTACGTGATAGGAGTGCTAGGTCATCTGCGAAGTCCAAATCGTCTAATTGATTTTGAGCTGTCCATTGAATTCCGTGTTTTCCGTCAGATGTCGAGGTCCTCATAATCCAGTCGACCACCAGAAGGAAGAGGAAGGGAGAGAGTAAACAGCCTTGTCTGACTCCGATCCTTACTTGGAATGCATCTGTCAGCTGTCCTCCATGCACGACTTTGCACTGTAGTCCGTCGTATGAGTTCCGGATGATGTTGACAATCTTCTCAGGAACTCCATAGTGTCGGAGAAGTTTCCATAATGTCCTCCTATCTACACTGTCAAATGCTTTTTCATAATCAATGAAGTTGATGTATAGTGATGAGTTCCACTCAACTGATTGTTCGACGATGATCCGTAGTGTTGCAATTTGGTCTGTGCATGATCGATCCTTACGGAATCCAGCTTGTTGATCTCGAAGTTGGGCGTCTACTGCATCTTTCATCCGGTTCAGCAACACTCTGTTGAAGACCTTCCCTGGTATTGACAGCAGTGTAATGCCTCTATAGTTCTCACATTTGCTCAGATCTCCTTTCTTTGGAATCTTGACGAGGTGTCCTTCTTTCCAGTCCATCGGCACTTGTTCCTCTTCCTAAATCTTTTTGAATAGAAGGTAAAGCATGTTTGTAGTTGCTTCGATGTCTGACTTCAGTGCTTCAGCTGGTATGTTGTCCGGACCCGCTGCTTTCCCGTTCTTGATTTGTCTGACGGCCATTCTGACTTCTTCCTTCGTTGGTGGGTTGACGTCTATGGGAAGATCTGTGCGTGCCGCTTGGATGTCCGGTGGATTCATTGGAGCCGGCCTATTCAGGAGTTCCTTGAAGTATTCTACCCATCTGTTCCGCTGTTGTTGAATTTCGGTGATTGGCTTGCCTTCTTTGTCTTTGACTGGTCTCTCTGGTTTACTGTATTTCCCTGCTAGTTTCTTCGTTGTATCGTGGAGCTGTTTCATATTTCCTTCTCTAGCAGCTTTTTCTACCGTCGTTGCTAGTTCTTCCACGTATTTCTTCTTGTCGGCTCTAATGCTTCTCTTCACTTGTTTGTTTGCTTCTATGTATTCAGCTTGTGCTTGGACTTTCTCTGCTCGTGTTCGGCTGTTGTTAATTGCTGCTTTCTTGTTCTTCCTTTCTTTGATCTTGTCCAGTGTTTCTGTAGAGATCCATTCCTTATGATGGTATTTCTTTAGAATTTTTTGTTGATGCAAATATGATCTATTTGGTTCTCTGTAGTGTGGTCCGGTGAGATCCATGTAGCCTTGTGTATACGCTTGTGTGGAAATATTGTGCCTCCTATGACCAATTTGTTGAATGCACATAGATTTGCAAATCTTTCTCCATTTTCGTTTTTTTCTCCCAGTCCATGTCGTCCCATAATATCTTCATATCCAGTGTTGTCTATTCCGACTTTGGCATTTAGATCTCCCATCAGAATAGTTAGGTCCTTTATTGGGCATTTCTCAATGATTGACTGCAGCCGCTCGTAGAACTGATCTTTAATGTCGTCGTTGCAATGTTAAAATGGCTAGATGAAAATGCGACAAACATACGTCGAAGTAGGTTCTCTAGTGTAAAAACTACGGAATTTGCCAGACACACAATAAGCCCACAAGAGACTACATCGATCGAACAAGAAGCAGGTAACATCAGGCAACACCCTATACCAAGTTCTTCAGTACCACTTGGACATTTACTAGCTTTAGTTAGCGTTTATTGTAGATTCGCGCACGTCTGCACATAATCGGTAAAGCCTTTGATAGATTCTCTTGACGGAAAACCGAATGATTTTAAGGTGGCTTCTTAGGCTATTGAGGTTACTAAACAGCAAAAAGATAGACTAGCCCAAGAGTCTTTCATGTCTGTAGGTAAACCTCGTGCTACTGATAAAAGAAATCAGATTAGTAGTCTTTATTTAGATCTTTGCGCAGTTACAATGGAGCGTGGGATTACCTGTCCAGACAAACAAAGCCTCTCAACATTCAATATAATATAATCGGAAATGAATGAATATTTGAGCTCCACCGTTTTGACATATGCTTGGTTGTTTGAGGTCAACTCTTAACCAATCACCCTAAGCTGTTATAAGTCTACATTCACTCACCCAAATCACCAGGCTTCAATCGTTTTGATGGAGCGGGCGCCATTTTTAATCGATCAGTTGAAAACCTTTGGCAACCGATTGAATTCGACTCGAAGAGACCCGTTCTGGCTTAGGCGGAATATTATACCTAACGATAGAAAGTTCTTGTGATCTTCCTAGTCATTCATCATTTCACGAAAATATTGGAGTGAAACGAATTCATAGTTTATACGGATGATGAACTACCAATCAATGTATTAAAATATACAGTCGGTAAATATTCTCCTAGAGAGATCAGAAACCCTGATCATAAATCGCAGTTCACGGGTGATATACGACATTCCAAAGGTTGGGATGATCATGCCGGTCCCACCAAATTCGTGCTGGTATATAGCCCTCGTCTTATCTATACAAGAAGCCAGACGTGTGGTTGAACAGGCCTTTATTGAAAACGTGAGGCAGAACAGTTGGGGTACGTGGTTCTCTATTTTCAACACACAAGGTTTTCAACATTCAATATAGATTAATAGGAAACATAATGCCTACACAAAATAAGTAAGCAAATGAATACCCTTGCCATAATATTTCGATATTACCTAAATGTTTTAAGCCAACTGTCAATCAATTGACCTAGGACGTAACACAAGCAGATAAAGATGGTCTAAGTGGAACTTCGTTCATACTATTTTGTTCATGCTTTACGCTTCGCAAACAATGCACTTCTGTCAACATTATCGTCAACCTCCGTTTTGGACAAGATGTCTTCTGACCATACCGAACAATGTGTTGCAGTTATTAGCCACTTGAAGTTTGAGATCTTTTCTGTCTTTCTTGAAGAGTATCAGTCCAAACCAGTTTCAAGTACTTCGTTTCTGAGTCTTAATGTTTACTCATAAGTTGTCTGTTAATCAGTAGTAAAAAAGTCAGGCACACTTATCGAGATCATGTTGTGACGATTTCTGATTCCGTTTATTTAAATAATGATAGCGCTTTGAATTTATTCCCTGATAATTGTGCTGAACGACATTTGTGTTGCATGTTTCGAAGGCATTTGGAGTGATTCTTTGGCAGATATATATAGCTTGTGTTTCAAATAGCTCCATTGTTTATATTATCTTCATTGTTTGGAGAAGCTCACAACTGACACACGTCAAATCCGGTGTCCTAATTACATATCGTCAGTTTCGGAAATTCTGAGAATAAAGATTACAGTAAGAATGGGAATTACGTTTTGGAATTTCCTCTCAAACAAACGGAATACTTAGGACCGGTGTCGTTATTTACTTCTAAATTCATGAAGTGGGATGACAATGATGTGTAGTCGTATCAAAAACAGTAATACATATACTGTACTACAATAAAGTTCAAATAAAGGTGTAAAGTTTTAGTATTATATCGTTTTAAGGAAAAGAGATCATACTTCCTGATGATTGGAGGAAAACACTTTTTAATACAATTCCAGGGGAAGTGGAAACTAACAGGAGCTTTGCCTCATCAGTTTATAATCAAGCTTTTGATCTCTATCTCTAAGCGTCATTAAAACAGCTTCGTATTACGGTGTGACTTGTAGGAAATTTAAACTTAATAATACGTTAAATTAACATGTTAAATAGAACGATAACCTTCGTTAACAGAATTCCTTGAACGGTAAGGTGGTTTCAAGACGAGTGTGTGAAATTCCGCCATAGTTTATGAAGCCCATCAACCATGGTCTCATGAATCAAGTTATAGAACGACATCGGAGTAAAAAAAGTACGTATGATAAATCAAACTGCTTTGACACTGTGATTTCTTGATTGAAAGACTTAACCTCATAAGAAACACCATTGACAGCAATTGGTAACAATTTCAGATGCACTTATCACTAGAACACGGTTGTATTAAAAGAGTCGAAAGTAGAATAAAATGAATAGTGCAGTAACTATTCTAATTTGTAGAACTCGAGCGCTACTGACACCATATGGTCCAGGAAAGAGCGGGTAACAAAGTATAGAACGAGCATGAGCAAACCACCAATGACAGGACCGTTCCTTTACCACCCTAACCGTCTGTGTGGAGTAGGGAGGACTTACTTAGCGACATTACGGTCAAGTCAAAAAAGGTTGGGTTAACACATATATGACATCGCAGCTCACTGATAGATGTTCCTGTAGCCAGACTTCGTAGCGCAGCCGTATAAATTTTACTCAGAAATCAAAATTAGCTCTTTTTTCGGCAGTCTCAGTACACTCCACTTTTTGCTCGACACCGTCGGGATAGTGAAATGTCATTTAACCCTAGCCAACTCATGTGACAGTCGGGTCACAGAGTGTTGAACGGCTCTTCGATCCCCATCAAGGTCAAGGACAACGGACGTTCATCAGTTGATTGCACTCTATAGACTGGCTCATGCGGTGGTGGTCGTAATCCCTTGCTTGTACTCTTACCGACGTATTTCTGTCATAACATCCTTTGTGTTATACGGTCTTCACAGCGGTTATATTACCGTGACACGACAAAAGGGTTATCAACCTTGGGTGCTGACCGTGAGGTGTGACTTTGAAGTTAGGCGGTTGGTCAAACCATGCTCGTAACAAAATCACGCCACTCGCCATTCAGAGACTGCACCGTATCACATTAGCATTAATCTTTCATCCCTTTTACTGTCACTCCGCTATGTTACATTGCATAGGAGCCACCAGAACATCACAACTTATCGGGAGCCTGCTTGAATATCTAGGCTACCTGTTTCTGCCATCTAAATATTTCAACATGTTATTTGTTTCTTTTCTGTTTCAACAGATCATTATGTCAGTTAATTGCACAACTTTTTCATGTTCGTTCGTGAAATGTTCACGATCTGTACAACTTAGGAAAGAGCACACTCAGAGATACTGTGGTTGTTAGTATTATACATCAAAAATAATGTACATTATTCAGATTCAAAATGAAATAAAAGCATAAAAGTGGAAGCAACAAGTTACTAAGAACTGAAGACCTTCAGATGAAGTATCAATAACCAATTATCGATGGTCGAAAAACTACGTATCACTTATTCAAAGTAAAATTCACCAAACATTTCCCACACATCGTCCAAACACCCTTCTTAATATTATATCCCCTAGCTTCTCAAAATAGACGTACGAAACAAAATGACTAGGGTGATGAGTATAACAACTTTTCTTCAAATCCAAAGAATTACAGTATTTGTTGAAAAACGAACTCTTTATTTATCATTCTTAAAACTATGACTTTCATTGTATGCAGGGCAAAGGGAGAGGGTGGATCGAACATATTCCATATCGTTAGAAATTCTGTTCCCCTTTTCAATAATTATCTTCTTTATCTTGTGTATTTTTAATATTGACCCTTGTTAATGTGTCTTTATTGGTGTGAACCATAATATGACGTCCGGTTGTATACAACAACGTTCAACAATTAGATGTTCTCGTGTTTTGAACATCTTTCAAATTTAGAATATTTTATCACCTGCTCTATAAACAACACTCGAATATTCACTATGGTACGGAATATCCTAGTTTACCTCATTATTGGAGATATCAGTACAACTAGCGAAATCATTTGCAAATTAAATTGTGCGACTGCGAAGAACACTACATTAAACAAAGCAGACTCGTTATTTATCTTCGCCTACATGAACATCGATTAGCGGTCAAACGCCATGACATATCCTCACTTATATCAATACATGAGTTCAACTGAGGACACGCATTCGACTGGAAAAATGCTGAGATCTTAGATAGGGGAAATTTCAAAAACATCAGGTAATTTTTAGAAGCTTGGTATTCAGGCCAAGCAGCAATCAACAAGTACATTGAAATCGATCCAAATTATCAACCAGCCAGAAAAATTATGATCAAACATTGGACCAAAATTCGAACCTATGGTAGATACAAATAAAACAAGGAAGTAAACAATGACAGGTTACAGGTCAACAATAACCAATCAAAGTCGTAGTCTACAAGACAATCTGGGAGTCATATTTGGCGAAACTCTAACACTTCACTTCTGCTTGAAGTTTGTGCTGATGATGCCGTTCACAAGAATGACGAAGGCTCTACGGTTAAACGATCCAGCTCAAGGAGCAAAACTCTATCAAAATCATCCACTTGAGCTACAGATCTTTGCCATGACTTGGGCTCGCCGAACATTACATGAATTGCGACTTTGGCATCAGAACGATATAACTAATTGGTTGAAACAGTAGAGCTTTGTGGTTAGGTCCAATAAATCCGAAAGCCAACTAGGAGGGGTTGTATGCTTGTTTTAATATTTACAATCAAAATCAACCCTATCTTAGTGCATGTCAGTCACGAATTTTTTAATGGATGATCACTGAGTATTACTGAGCATATTTCATTCTTCAGACACTAATACCATCGGACTATTAAGCTGTGACAATGTACCTCAGCGGGTAGTTTAATCAACAAACGTGGAAGCGCATCAAAACTCGTATTCGGTTCTTACCATGGGAATCTTGCTTCATCGTAAACAACACTGACATCGAGTTCAATGTTAATGGAGACAAAAATACTTTCAAAACGTTTAGGAGAAAGCTGCAAAATTTAAAGCATCACCACAGGCACTATGGTGTATATGGGGTCCACAGTACCCTAAGCGTGATTGACAGAAATTATTTATCTCAGTTCAAGTACCTCATGAATATGGAGAATAAAGCTTTAGGTAGCAAAACCCAGACTTATCAATATTTCGGTTTTTCAAATCCCGCGTGAAATTGAGTTCTCTTAATACAACAATATTCTCCATAATCAAAGGCATCATTGTCGACGACCTTGATACTATTTGTGAACAATTTAGTTGCCATTTCCCACAATGCTGCAATTGAGAAACACAAACCTTTATCAATGTGCTTACAATGTTGACATCTGAGCATCTATTGACAATTGGTTTTACATCTATCAACATCAGGCAGGCCATAAATGCCCTGATAAAGTCTTCTGATGGTAGACACGATGGTATTCCTGCATCATTCGTGAAATACAGTGGTAGAGAAGTTTCATTATTCTGTTTAAAACTGTTCAAACTATCTTTGGAATATGGTTACTATCCATCTGTATGGAAAACATCTTGAGGATGATACAGGTATTCAGTGTTTGACAACGCTTTTACCAGCAACACCTAATCAAAAGACAGAGTCGAGGAGATCGGAAGAGTGTATTTGGCGATAACCAATATATCGGAATTCTCTGATCTAATCTGGCTAGCGATTGCGGTAGATGTTGAGCACAGCGTTACCATACGTGATCTGGTGCGGATGCATGACCGAGTGCCTTCAGTTAGATGAGTCCACTAAAACATATGGTCAGCATCCAATGTCGAAAACTTACAGAGCTATTTATTTTGGGGATTTATTTACCGCTACATATCACTCCCCCTCCCTAGTGGGGCAGTGATGACCCTAAAACGTGGCCAGCCAGAAGTTTAAACCCAACGAGTCTGTCATTGGTAAACACTCTTCTGATAGCTTACAAAGTTTAGCAGCGTCCGGTCGTCTTTCCTGACTATATGGGACCGAGGTACAACATAGTAAAAAAAGAAAAAGTACAGTGAAAATTTCGGCTCCTCGTAAACTGCATCGTTCTATTTCAGCCATCCTGGAAGTGCATGTCTAAATACACTCGTATGTGCGTAAAAACGCAATGTCTGAAAAAAAGGAAAATAAACTCAAGCAAACGTAATAGCATTAAAAAAATTTTGTTTTTTTGTTCGTTTTTTTAAAATAAAAATAAAAATATGTAAGCATATTAGAACTTTAAAAAAATATATTATATATCGTAAAAAGAAACATCGAGATAATATAAAATGTCGAGTAGTGCTTTACGTGCAGTAGTCGTTTAAATGTTCTGGAAATCTTACTTATCTTCCAGAACGTGTCGTTCTAAGTTTATTTTCAGACACATTTGGAGTGTCATTGCCAGTGTTGGTTGTTGGTTGAGGAATTATGAGTGTAGGAGTCGTGTTGTGCAATTGTACCGAATGGAAATCGACGTGAATAGGATTTCCTTCTAAATACGCTGCTGATGCTATCGTTTTTTCTGTTCTTATCGACTATATAGTACTTAGATTCACGTTGAAGAACTTCGAAAGGTCCTTCATATGCTGATTCGAATGATCGTCGATGTGAGTCTCGACAAACGAAAACGTGTGTACTATATTGTAAGTCAGGTTGAACGAAAACATCGGTTGATTGTGATCGAGTGGAAGCAGGTTTAACTGAACTCATTGCGTTTGTAAGCCTGTTTGTGTAGGAGGTTAGATCCACGCTCATTGAAGAGGATGAAAGATCCACGAATTCTCCTGGAAGTCAAAGTGTCGTTCCATAAACGAGTTGAGCCGCAGTGTCAGCTTTCACTGCATTGCGGATACCTAGTAAGATGAGTAGAAGAGCGTCGGTCCACTGTGAAACGTTTGCAGCTGATAGTGAAGCTTTTAGTTGTCGGTGAAAACGTTCTACCAACCCGTTTGCTTGTGGGTGGTAGGCGGTCGTTCGGAAATGAGTAGTTCCTAAAAGTGTGGATTCAAACTGACGTCGGCGGTCTGTAATGATGGTTGAAGGGTGATCGAAGTTTGCTACTCATCGTTCGACGAAGGTGCGGGCCACTGTTTCAGCAGTGATGTCCTTGATAGGTACTGCTTCTGGCCATCGAGTGAAACGGTCTACGCAGGTTAAGAGGTAAGAGTATCCATTTGAATCTGATAAAGGTCCTACCAAATCCAGATGAACATAGTCAAAACGATCATCGGGAGTTTTAAATGAGCCTAAGGAACATTTATTGTGTCTGATGATTTTAGATTTTTGGCAGCTTATTCATGCCAGGCCAGCAAAACCGTTCTGCTATAAGCTTGATGGTTGCACGAACACTTGGATGAGAACGTTTGTGCAATGTGTTGAAGACATTGCGTCGATAATGTTTCGGCACGATTAAGCGATCCCTACCTGTAGATGTGTCACAAAGTAAGGTTTCCTTACCTGTTCGTATCTGTTTGATGCGTAGTTTAAGGGTTGTTGACGATAACTTGTGCTGAAGATCAGTGTCTTCTTTATGAAGCTCGGTGAGTTTAAGAGGGTCGATTCCTTGGAAACTGTTCAAGGAAGTTATGCGAGATAAGAAGTCTGAAACTACATTGTTTGCTCCAGAGATGTGTTGAATGTTTGAAGTAAACTGCGAAATGTAGTCCAGTTGTCGAGACTCACAAGGAGAGTACTTGTCTGATGTAGAGCTTAACGAGAAGGCGAGTGATATATGGTCGATGAAAAGAGTGAATTCACGACCTTCGATGTAGCGTTGAAAATATCGTACAGCACAATACATAACTAGGAGTTCCCTACCGAAAAAGCTCTATCTCGATTCGGTGTCTAGCAACCGCCTAGAGAAGAATGCCAATGGTTGCCAGGAATTGCTAACCCATTGTTGTAAGACTCCTCCGATTGCTGAGTTCGATGCGTCTACTGCGATACTAATGGGTGCTTGGGTGTCCTAATGTGCAAGCGTTGTTGCTTTAGCGATGAGTTCCTTAATTATGGAGAATGCTTTTCGTGTGGTGTCGTCCAAATTAATGGATTTCGCATTTCCACGAAGTTGGTCGGTTAGAATTTTCATGAGTAAAGCTAATTTAGGTACAATTAGCCTATAGAAACTTACAAGGCCGTTAAACGTTCGTAGTTGCTTGATCGTGGTCGGTTCTGGGTAATCCAGGATCGCCGCCACTTTGGTCCTAAGGGGTCGAATGCCTTGAGTATCTACAGTGTGTCCTAGGAAGTTTAATGAGTCGGTTCCGAATCTGCATTTCTGAACGCTCACAGTAATGCCAAGTTTTTGTAGTTGATCGGAAACAAGATCTAGATGCTTGAGATGTGATTCTCTGTCCGGACTTGTGATTAGACTGTCATCAATATAAGCATGTACGAAGTTGAGACCTCAAAAAACGCCGTCTATGAATCTTTGGAATGTTCGCGCAGCGTTTCTTAGACCGAAAGGCATTCGCAAAAATTCATAGAGTCCGAAGGGAGTAATTATAGCTGTTTTCGGTATGTCTTCAGTGGCCATGGGAATTTGGTTATACACTTTAACCAAGTCGATTTTCGAAAAAACAGTTGTACCTTTCAAGGTAGCTGTCAAATCGTGAATGTGAGGCAACGGGTAACGGATCGGGAATGTTTTTTGCATCCAATCGCCGATAGTCGCCGGTTGGACGCCAATCGTTGCTGTCCTTTTTAGGGACCATGTGCAACGGAGATGCATATGGGCTGTTTGACGGTCGTATGATTTCTAAGTCTATCATGTGATCAAATTCGTTTTTCGCTAACCTTAGCTTTTCAGGAGCTAGTCGTCGTGCTTTAGAGAATACAGGTGGTCCTGTAGTCGTGATGTGATGTGTAACGTCGCTGGTTGCACACGGTAATTTCGGTTGCGTTTGGTGTATCCCAGGATACTTATCGAGCAGTGGTTGATAAATTGGGTCTATCGTATGCTTAATTGGGACTGGGAATAATCTGCAATCAGAAAAAGAAGTTACGCAAACGGATAAATTAGTGTTTCCGTCTACTAGCCTCCGTTTGCGCGTGTCGATGATCAGATTATGGTGTTGTAGAAGGTTTATACCAATGATTGGCATAGAAACATCTGCAACAACTAAGATATAGTGAATGGGTTTGCATAAACCCACGTTAAAATAAACGTACCTTTTGCCATATGTAGCGATCGGATTTCCGTTTGCCGCCTGTAAGTTTAAAGTCGATTCGTGAAGCCGGTCGTTAGGATTTGCTGGGGAACGCTAACTTCTGCGCCAGTGTCGACGAGGTAGCGAACTCTCGTTGTCACATATGTGACGTGCAACAGACGGTTGTGTTCGCAGGCTACGGTTGCCGTTAACGCGTGCCGGCTTGGAAGTTTCCCGAGTTGTTTTTCGAGTCAGTTGGTTTCGTGTTGGGAAAATTGCAGGATTTTCTGCAATTTCTGGAAGACTTTCCATACTGGTTATGATACCAGCACCAGTCAGGGTTATCCGTCTCTCGAGGTCTCGAGACAGATCGCTTACGTGAAATGCTTCTACGTGGGCTGTGTGAGCGATTACGGTCGTTACGAAGATTAAGATAACGCGTGAGTGTATGACATAACTCGGTTATATCATTCTGAGTCGTTTGAGGCTTTTCTTTGACTGAAAATACCTCTGTAGTAGAAGATTTCGTAATTTCTAAAATGCGGTCGGCAGATGCAGCTAGCTCGTCTAAGGCGTGATTTTGTAACGAGACAAGCACAGCTTGCACCTGTTGAGGAAGTTTAGACAAGAAAAGTTGTTTAAATAGGCCATCATCGAAAGTTCTTAGGCTTATGACCTCTCTCATTCGTTGCAACATGTCCGTCACAGAACCGTGTTGCAGGTCGATGATATTGAAGAGTTGATCTAATCTTTGTCGATCATTTAGGTCTCCTCGTTTAAGAATCGAACGTTTCAAGATTTCGTCAGGATCGGAAACATCACTAGTAAACATACTAGGTGTTACGTACCTGTTGAATTCTCGCGGTAGTTCCTTGACTACTGCGAGGAATTGTGCACGTGTGTCGTTCACGCCGTGCTCGGAGAAGTCGGCTTCTGCGTAGCAGAACCAAGCTTCGATATTGTCGGGCCAGAAAGGTATCAGTTGAAACGAAGGCGGGGACAAAGTCTTAAGCTTGAGTACTTTGGGTTTGTTAGGTCATGATGAAATATGAAGTACGATAATGAACGAGGGGAAAATATATATATCCAAGAAAAAACACGGAAAAAAATCACAATGTTTAAAAAATATAAAAGTAAGGCAATGATATATAAAAATCACAAAAAAGAAAAGACTCACAGTTGCAATTAGGTGTACCAGATCACGTCGGTCTCACCAATGAAGATGGCACAGATATTCAGTGTTTGACAACGCTTTTACCAGCAACACCTAATCAAAAGACAGAGTCGAGGAGATCGGAAGAGTGTATTTGGCGATAACCAATATATCGGAATTCTCTGATCTAATCTGGCTAGCGATTGCGGTAGATGTTGAGCACAGCGTTACCATACGTGATCTGGTGCGGATGCATGACCGAGTGCCTTCAGTTAGATGAGTCCACTAAAACATATGGTCAGCATCCAATGTCGAAAACTTACAGAGCTATTTATTTTGGGGATTTATTTACCGCTACATATCACTCCCCCTCCCTAGTGGGGCAGTGATGACCCTAAAACGTGGCCAGCCAGAAGTTTAAACCCAACGAGTCTGTCATTGGTAAACACTCTTCTGATAGCTTACAAAGTTTAGCAGCGTCCGGTCGTCTTTCCTGACTATATGGGACCGAGGTACAACATAGTAAAAAAAGAAAAAGTACAGTGAAAATTTCGGCTCCTCGTAAACTGCATCGTTCTATTTCAGCCATCCTGGAAGTGCATGTCTAAATACACTCGTATGTGCGTAAAAACGCAATGTCTGAAAAAAAGGAAAATAAACTCAAGCAAACGTAATAGCATTAAAAAAATTTTGTTTTTTTGTTCGTTTTTTTAAAATAAAAATAAAAATATGTAAGCATATTAGAACTTTAAAAAAATATATTATATATCGTAAAAAGAAACATCGAGATAATATAAAATGTCGAGTAGTGCTTTACGTGCAGTAGTCGTTTAAATGTTCTGGAAATCTTACTTATCTTCCAGAACGTGTCGTTCTAAGTTTATTTTCAGACACATTTGGAGTGTCATTGCCAGTGTTGGTTGTTGGTTGAGGAATTATGAGTGTAGGAGTCGTGTTGTGCAATTGTACCGAATGGAAATCGACGTGAATAGGATTTCCTTCTAAATACGCTGCTGATGCTATCGTTTTTTCTGTTCTTATCGACTATATAGTACTTAGATTCACGTTGAAGAACTTCGAAAGGTCCTTCATATGCTGATTCGAATGATCGTCGATGTGAGTCTCGACAAACGAAAACGTGTGTACTATATTGTAAGTCAGGTTGAACGAAAACATCGGTTGATTGTGATCGAGTGGAAGCAGGTTTAACTGAACTCATTGCGTTTGTAAGCCTGTTTGTGTAGGAGGTTAGATCCACGCTCATTGAAGAGGATGAAAGATCCACGAATTCTCCTGGAAGTCAAAGTGTCGTTCCATAAACGAGTTGAGCCGCAGTGTCAGCTTTCACTGCATTGCGGATACCTAGTAAGATGAGTAGAAGAGCGTCGGTCCACTGTGAAACGTTTGCAGCTGATAGTGAAGCTTTTAGTTGTCGGTGAAAACGTTCTACCAACCCGTTTGCTTGTGGGTGGTAGGCGGTCGTTCGGAAATGAGTAGTTCCTAAAAGTGTGGATTCAAACTGACGTCGGCGGTCTGTAATGATGGTTGAAGGGTGATCGAAGTTTGCTACTCATCGTTCGACGAAGGTGCGGGCCACTGTTTCAGCAGTGATGTCCTTGATAGGTACTGCTTCTGGCCATCGAGTGAAACGGTCTACGCAGGTTAAGAGGTAAGAGTATCCATTTGAATCTGATAAAGGTCCTACCAAATCCAGATGAACATAGTCAAAACGATCATCGGGAGTTTTAAATGAGCCTAAGGAACATTTATTGTGTCTGATGATTTTAGATTTTTGGCAGCTTATTCATGCCAGGCCAGCAAAACCGTTCTGCTATAAGCTTGATGGTTGCACGAACACTTGGATGAGAACGTTTGTGCAATGTGTTGAAGACATTGCGTCGATAATGTTTCGGCACGATTAAGCGATCCCTACCTGTAGATGTGTCACAAAGTAAGGTTTCCTTACCTGTTCGTATCTGTTTGATGCGTAGTTTAAGGGTTGTTGACGATAACTTGTGCTGAAGATCAGTGTCTTCTTTATGAAGCTCGGTGAGTTTAAGAGGGTCGATTCCTTGGAAACTGTTCAAGGAAGTTATGCGAGATAAGAAGTCTGAAACTACATTGTTTGCTCCAGAGATGTGTTGAATGTTTGAAGTAAACTGCGAAATGTAGTCCAGTTGTCGAGACTCACAAGGAGAGTACTTGTCTGATGTAGAGCTTAACGAGAAGGCGAGTGATATATGGTCGATGAAAAGAGTGAATTCACGACCTTCGATGTAGCGTTGAAAATATCGTACAGCACAATACATAACTAGGAGTTCCCTACCGAAAAAGCTCTATCTCGATTCGGTGTCTAGCAACCGCCTAGAGAAGAATGCCAATGGTTGCCAGGAATTGCTAACCCATTGTTGTAAAACTCCTCCGATTGCTGAGTTCGATGCGTCTACTGCGATACTAATGGGTGCTTGGGTGTCCTAATGTGCAAGCGTTGTTGCTTTAGCAATGAGTTCCTTAATTATGGAGAATGCTTTTCGTGTGGTGTCGTCCAAATTAATGGATTTCGCATTTCCACGAAGTTGGTCGGTTAGAATTTTCATGAGTAAAGCTAATTTAGGTACAATTAGCCTATAGAAACTTACAAGGCCGTTAAACGTTCGTAGTTGCTTGATCGTGGTCGGTTCTGGGTAATCCAGGATCGCCGCCACTTTGGTCCTAAGGGGTCGAATGCCTTGAGTATCTACAGTGTGTCCTAGGAAGTTTAATGAGTCGGTTCCGAATCTGCATTTCTGAACGCTCACAGTAATGCCAAGTTTTTGTAGTTGATCGGAAACAAGATCTAGATGCTTGAGATGTGATTCTCTGTCCGGACTTGTGATTAGACTGTCATCAATATAAGCATGTACGAAGTTGAGACCTCAAAAAACGCCGTCTATGAATCTTTGGAATGTTCGCGCAGCGTTTCTTAGACCGAAAGGCATTCGCAAAAATTCATAGAGTCCGAAGGGAGTAATTATAGCTGTTTTCGGTATGTCTTCAGTGGCCATGGGAATTTGGTTATACACTTTAACCAAGTCGATTTTCGAAAAAACAGTTGTACCTTTCAAGGTAGCTGTCAAATCGTGAATGTGAGGCAACGGGTAACGGATCGGGAATGTTTTTTGCATCCAATCGCCGATAGTCGCCGGTTGGACGCCAATCGTTGCTGTCCTTTTTAGGGACCATGTGCAACGGAGATGCATATGGGCTGTTTGACGGTCGTATGATTTCTAAGTCTATCATGTGATCAAATTCGTTTTTCGCTAACCTTAGCTTTTCAGGAGCTAGTCGTCGTGCTTTAGAGAATACAGGTGGTCCTGTAGTCGTGATGTGATGTGTAACGTCGCTGGTTGCACACGGTAATTTCGGTTGCGTTTGGTGTATCCCAGGATACTTATCGAGCAGTGGTTGATAAATTGGGTCTATCGTATGCTTAATTGGGACTGGGAATAATCTGCAATCAGAAAAAGAAGTTACGCAAACGGATAAATTAGTGTTTCCGTCTACTAGCCTCCGTTTGCGCGTGTCGATGATCAGATTATGGTGTTGTAGAAGGTTTATACCAATGATTGGCATAGAAACATCTGCAACAACTAAGATACAGTGAATGGGTTTGCATAAACCCACGTTAAAATAAACGTACCTTTTGCCATATGTAGCGATCGGATTTCCGTTTGCCGCCTGTAAGTTTAAAGTCGATTCGTGAAGCCGGTCGTTAGGATTTGCTGGGGAACGCTAACTTCTGCGCCAGTGTCGACGAGGTAGCGAACTCTCGTTGTCACATATGTGACGTGCAACAGACGGTTGTGTTCGCAGGCTACGGTTGCCGTTAACGCGTGCCGGCTTGGAAGTTTCCCGAGTTGTTTTTCGAGTCAGTTGGTTTCGTGTTGGGAAAATTGCAGGATTTTCTGCAATTTCTGGAAGACTTTCCATACTGGTTATGATACCAGCACCAGTCAGGGTTATCCGTCTCTCGAGGTCTCGAGACAGATCGCTTACGTGAAATGCTTCTACGTGGGCTGTGTGAGCGATTACGGTCGTTACGAAGATTAAGATAACGCGTGAGTGTATGACATAACTCGGTTATATCATTCTGAGTCGTTTGAGGCTTTTCTTTGACTGAAAATACCTCTGTAGTAGAAGATTTCGTAATTTCTAAAATGCGGTCGGCAGATGCAGCTAGCTCGTCTAAGGCGTGATTTTGTAACGAGACAAGCACAGCTTGCACCTGTTGAGGAAGTTTAGACAAGAAAAGTTGTTTAAATAGGCCATCATCGAAAGTTCTTAGGCTTATGACCTCTCTCATTCGTTGCAACATGTCCGTCACAGAACCGTGTTGCAGGTCGATGATATTGAAGAGTTGATCTAATCTTTGTCGATCATTTAGGTCTCCTCGTTTAAGAATCGAACGTTTCAAGATTTCGTCAGGATCGGAAACATCACTAGTAAACATACTAGGTGTTACGTACCTGTTGAATTCTCGCGGTAGTTCCTTGACTACTGCGAGGAATTGTGCACGTGTGTCGTTCACGCCGTGCTCGGAGAAGTCGGCTTCTGCGTAGCAGAACCAAGCTTCGATATTGTCGGGCCAGAAAGGTATCAGTTGAAACGAAGGCGGGGACAAAGTCTTAAGCTTGAGTACTTTGGGTTTGTTAGGTCATGATGAAATATGAAGTACGATAATGAACGAGGGGAAAATATATATATCCAAGAAAAAACACGGAAAAAAATCACAATGTTTAAAAAATATAAAAGTAAGGCAATGATATATAAAAATCACAAAAAAGAAAAGACTCACAGTTGCAATTAGGTGTACCAGATCACGTCGGTCTCACCAATGAAGATGGCACAGATATTCAGTGTTTGACAACGCTTTTACCAGCAACACCTAATCAAAAGACAGAGTCGAGGAGATCGGAAGAGTGTATTTGGCGATAACCAATATATCGGAATTCTCTGATCTAATCTGGCTAGCGATTGCGGTAGATGTTGAGCACAGCGTTACCATACGTGATCTGGTGCGGATGCATGACCGAGTGCCTTCAGTTAGATGAGTCCACTAAAACATATGGTCAGCATCCAATGTCGAAAACTTACAGAGCTATTTATTTTGGGGATTTATTTACCGCTACATATCACTCCCCCTCCCTAGTGGGGCAGTGATGACCCTAAAACGTGGCCAGCCAGAAGTTTAAACCCAACGAGTCTGTCATTGGTAAACACTCTTCTGATAGCTTACAAAGTTTAGCAGCGTCCGGTCGTCTTTCCTGACTATATGGGACCGAGGTACAACATAGTAAAAAAAGAAAAAGTACAGTGAAAATTTCGGCTCCTCGTAAACTGCATCGTTCTATTTCAGCCATCCTGGAAGTGCATGTCTAAATACACTCGTATGTGCGTAAAAACGCAATGTCTGAAAAAAAGGAAAATAAACTCAAGCAAACGTAATAGCATTAAAAAAATTTTGTTTTTTTGTTCGTTTTTTTAAAATAAAAATAAAAATATGTAAGCATATTAGAACTTTAAAAAAATATATTATATATCGTAAAAAGAAACATCGAGATAATATAAAATGTCGAGTAGTGCCTTACGTGCAGTAGTCGTTTAAATGTTCTGGAAATCTTACTTATCTTCCAGAACGTGTCGTTCTAAGTTTATTTTCAGACACATTTGGAGTGTCATTGCCAGTGTTGGTTGTTGGTTGAGGAATTATGAGTGTAGGAGTCGTGTTGTGCAATTGTACCGAATGGAAATCGACGTGAATAGGATTTCCTTCTAAATACGCTGCTGATGCTATCGTTTGTTCTGTTCTTATCGACTATATAGTACTTAGATTCACGTTGAAGAACTTCGAAAGGTCCTTCATATGCTGATTCGAATGATCGTCGATGTGAGTCTCGACAAACGAAAACGTGTGTACTATATTGTAAGTCAGGTTGAACGAAAACATCGGTTGATTGTGATCGAGTGGAAGCAGGTTTAACTGAACTCATTGCGTTTGTAAGCCTGTTTGTGTAGGAGGTTAGATCCACGCTCATTGAAGAGGATGAAAGATCCACGAATTCTCCTGGAAGTCAAAGTGTCGTTCCATAAACGAGTTGAGCCGCAGTGTCAGCTTTCACTGCATTGCGGATACCTAGTAAGATGAGTAGAAGAGCGTCGGTCCACTGTGAAACGTTTGCAGCTGATAGTGAAGCTTTTAGTTGTCGGTGAAAACGTTCTACCAACCCGTTTGCTTGTGGGTGGTAGGCGGTCGTTCGGAAATGAGTAGTTCCTAAAAGTGTGGATTCAAACTGACGTCGGCGGTCTGTAATGATGGTTGAAGGGTGATCGAAGTTTGCTACTCATCGTTCGACGAAGGTGCGGGCCACTGTTTCAGCAGTGATGTCCTTGATAGGTACTGCTTCTGGCCATCGAGTGAAACGGTCTACGCAGGTTAAGAGGTAAGAGTATCCATTTGAATCTGATAAAGGTCCTACCAAATCCAGATGAACATAGTCAAAACGATCATCGGGAGTTTTAAATGAGCCTAAGGAACATTTATTGTGTCTGATGATTTTAGATTTTTGGCAGCTTATTCATGCCAGGCCAGCAAAACCGTTCTGCTATAAGCTTGATGGTTGCACGAACACTTGGATGAGAACGTTTGTGCAATGTGTTGAAGACATTGCGTCGATAATGTTTCGGCACGATTAAGCGATCCCTACCTGTAGATGTGTCACAAAGTAAGGTTTCCTTACCTGTTCGTATCTGTTTGATGCGTAGTTTAAGGGTTGTTGACGATAACTTGTGCTGAAGATCAGTGTCTTCTTTATGAAGCTCGGTGAGTTTAAGAGGGTCGATTCCTTGGAAACTGTTCAAGGAAGTTATGCGAGATAAGAAGTCTGAAACTACATTGTTTGCTCCAGAGATGTGTTGAATGTTTGAAGTAAACTGCGAAATGTAGTCCAGTTGTCGAGACTCACAAGGAGAGTACTTGTCTGATGTAGAGCTTAACGAGAAGGCGAGTGATATATGGTCGATGAAAAGAGTGAATTCACGACCTTCGATGTAGCGTTGAAAATATCGTACAGCACAATACATAACTAGGAGTTCCCTACCGAAAAAGCTCTATCTCGATTCGGTGTCTAGCAACCGCCTAGAGAAGAATGCCAATGGTTGCCAGGAATTGCTAACCCATTGTTGTAAGACTCCTCCGATTGCTGAGTTCGATGCGTCTACTGCGATACTAATGGGTGCTTGGGTGTCCTAATGTGCAAGCGTTGTTGCTTTAGCGATGAGTTCCTTAATTATGGAGAATGCTTTTCGTGTGGTGTCGTCCAAATTAATGGATTTCGCATTTCCACGAAGTTGGTCGGTTAGAATTTTCATGAGTAAAGCTAATTTAGGTACAATTAGCCTATAGAAACTTACAAGGCCGTTAAACGTTCGTAGTTGCTTGATCGTGGTCGGTTCTGGGTAATCCAGGATCGCCGCCACTTTGGTCCTAAGGGGTCGAATGCCTTGAGTATCTACAGTGTGTCCTAGGAAGTTTAATGAGTCGGTTCCGAATCTGCATTTCTGAACGCTCACAGTAATGCCAAGTTTTTGTAGTTGATCGGAAACAAGATCTAGATGCTTGAGATGTGATTCTCTGTCCGGACTTGTGATTAGACTGTCATCAATATAAGCATGTACGAAGTTGAGACCTCAAAAAACGCCGTCTATGAATCTTTGGAATGTTCGCGCAGCGTTTCTTAGACCGAAAGGCATTCGCAAAAATTCATAGAGTCCGAAGGGAGTAATTATAGCTGTTTTCGGTATGTCTTCAGTGGCCATGGGAATTTGGTTATACACTTTAACCAAGTCGATTTTCGAAAAAACAGTTGTACCTTTCAAGGTAGCTGTCAAATCGTGAATGTGAGGCAACGGGTAACGGATCGGGAATGTTTTTTGCATCCAATCGCCGATAGTCGCCGGTTGGACGCCAATCGTTGCTGTCCTTTTTAGGGACCATGTGCAACGGAGATGCATATGGGCTGTTTGACGGTCGTATGATTTCTAAGTCTATCATGTGATCAAATTCGTTTTTCGCTAACCTTAGCTTTTCAGGAGCTAGTCGTCGTGCTTTAGAGAATACAGGTGGTCCTGTAGTCGTGATGTGATGTGTAACGTCGCTGGTTGCACACGGTAATTTCGGTTGCGTTTGGTGTATCCCAGGATACTTATCGAGCAGTGGTTGATAAATTGGGTCTATCGTATGCTTAATTGGGACTGGGAATAATCTGCAATCAGAAAAAGAAGTTACGCAAACGGATAAATTAGTGTTTCCGTCTACTAGCCTCCGTTTGCGCGTGTCGATGATCAGATTATGGTGTTGTAGAAGGTTTATACCAATGATTGGCATAGAAACATCTGCAACAACTAAGATACAGTGAATGGGTTTGCATAAACCCACGTTAAAATAAACGTACCTTTTGCCATATGTAGCGATCGGATTTCCGTTTGCCGCCTGTAAGTTTAAAGTCGATTCGTGAAGCCGGTCGTTAGGATTTGCTGGGGAACGCTAACTTCTGCGCCAGTGTCGACGAGGTAGCGAACTCTCGTTGTCACATATGTGACGTGCAACAGACGGTTGTGTTCGCAGGCTACGGTTGCCGTTAACGCGTGCCGGCTTGGAAGTTTCCCGAGTTGTTTTTCGAATCAGTCGGTTTCGTGTTGGGAAAATTGCAGGGTTTTCTGCAATTTCTGGAAAACTTTCCATACTGGTTATGATACCAGCACCAGTCGGGGTTATCTGTCTCTCGTGGTCTAGAGACAGATCGCTTACGTGAAATGCTTCTACGTGGTGTGCGCGATCTCTTACGGTCGGTACGAAGACTAAGATAACGCGTGAGTGTGTGACATAAGTCGGTTATATCATTCTGAGTCGTTTGAGGCTTTTCTTTGACTGAAAATACCTCGGTAGTAGAAGGTTTCGTAATTTCTAAAATGCGGTCGGCAGATGCAGCTAGCTCGTCTAAGGCGTTGTTCTGGAACGAGACCAGAACTGCTTGCACCTGTTGGGGAAGTTTTGACAAGAAGAGTTGTTTGAATAGACCTTCGTCGAAAGTTCTTAGGCCTATGACCTCTCTCATTCGTTGCAACATGTCCGTCACAGAACCGTGTTGCAGGTCGATGATATTGAAGAGTTGATCTAATCTTTGTCGATCATTTAGGTCTCCTCGTTTAAGAATCGAACGTTTCAAGATTTCGTCAGGATCGGAAACATCACTAGTAAACATACTAGGTGTTACGTACCTGTTGAATTCTCGCGGTAGTTCCTTGACTACTGCGAGGAATTGTGCACGTGTGTCGTTCACGCCGTGCTCGGAGAAGTCGGCTTCTGCGTAGCAGAACCAAGCTTCGATATTGTCGGGCCAGAAAGGTATCAGTTGAAACGAAGGCGGGGACAAAGTCTTAAGCTTGAGTACTTTGGGTTTGTTAGGTCATGATGAAATATGAAGTACGATAATGAACGAGGGGAAAATATATATATCCAAGAAAAAACACGGAAAAAAATCACAATGTTTAAAAAATATAAAAGTAAGGCAATGATATATAAAAATCACAAAAAAGAAAAGACTCACAGTTGCAATTAGGTGTACCAGATCACGTCGGTCTCACCAATGAAGATGGCACAGATATTCAGTGTTTGACAACGCTTTTACCAGCAACACCTAATCAAAAGACAGAGTCGAGGAGATCGGAAGAGTGTATTTGGCGATAACCAATATATCGGAATTCTCTGATCTAATCTGGCTAGCGATTGCGGTAGATGTTGAGCACAGCGTTACCATACGTGATCTGGTGCGGATGCATGACCGAGTGCCTTCAGTTAGATGAGTCCACTAAAACATATGGTCAGCATCCAATGTCGAAAACTTACAGAGCTATTTAGTTTGGGGATTTATTTACCGCTACAGATCACTCCCCCCGCTACAATCTCTTATCATCCTTATATTCAAAAATGGGCCACATAGTGATATTGCTAACAAAAGACTCGTTAAATTGAATCTGTTCTATCAAGAATCATAGAAGAAATAATCCAAGACAGCCTTTATTATCATTTTTCTTTCGGCAAGCCTGATTAGATCAACTTCACATGGGTTTATGACTAGACTATCATGTTCTACATCGCACTTGGAATTTTGTGGTCGAATTATCCGAAGAAGACATGTTGGTCGATCGGTGATAATTGTGTACTTCGATTTTGGCAAGGCCCTCTTCTTCTAAAACTACCTTCATTTGGTTACGGAATCCCCTTTTGTCCTTGTTCGAATCTCATTAGTAGAATGTAACCAAATCGTTTGCTTTGGATCTTACCTCTCTAAACCTGTGAATATAACCGGCGGGATTATTCAAGGAATTGTGATTGGTTCATTGCTCTTTATCCTTTTCATTAATGACGCGTGCTCACTCTCTTAACTCGACAGACCTTACCGCTTTGTCGATAACCCAAAAGTGGTTTATTCATTCTAGTCTTCTACCAAAGAAAGCTATATTTCAGCGGTAATCCAAGAACATAAACAAGTCATACGAATAGATTTTTTCGTGGAATCTGTCACTGAATGTTGATAAGAGTTGATTTATTTACATTGGCTCTAGTCCTAACTTAAATATGGCTCTACACAAACACGTAGTGAGACTCCTCAGCACTATTCATCACTTGGGTTTGAGGTGTAAAAATAGTTTTAACTTTTCCAAGCACATTGTATCTCAAGTATCCAAAGCAAAAAACTTATTGGATTCATGATGGTAAATTTCAGTAACATCGAATCCAGATTACTATTACCTACCAATCCTCTAATATGGTATTCTAAATTGCAGTAATTGAGGGCATAATGATTTGATGAAAACTAAAGATGTTCAAAGCAGATTCACTAAAGCTGTTTTGGAGTATTCTAAAAGTTCATACCTTCAATGAACCTATCCTTGACCATCAGTCGCACATTCGCAACGCAACTTTCATGAAGCGCGCCAACTGTAGTACTGATTAAAACCATCTACATTCATATCTTATAAATTATCAACCCAGCTATGTAATTTACTACAGTTTATATTGTATCATTTGTATCAATTTGATCTTGCCTGTAAACTGGCATGCCTCATGTAACAATCTGTTATTTGAGAATAAATTATTATTATTATTGTTATTATTATTATTATTATCGTTATTCATACAAAAAGGATCACCACTACAGATGTCAAAAACTCAAGTTAGAACCTCTATGTATCAAACCAAACCCTGTCCCTATCTAATGGTATATCTTATTCTTTGGCATCCACTCCTTCGTACTTGATCATATCGTCCCATAGCCTGCCTAATAACGAGAATATTATATCGAATCCGGGGACCTACAAAAACGTACACCAGAATTTCTTCTTTATTTGCAAGTAAGATTTATTTTTTGATTAGATTTGTAGTAAATATATTACCGTTTATCCTTATTCTGTTTCAAAAGCATACTTATTGAATAATTTACATATTTCGCGTTTCTCTTTTTCTTTTCTTCTCGAAAATCAACTCAATATTCTTCAAAATTCTACAGAAGATTCAAATATGTCAAATCTTATGCGAACGTTATTAAAACTTGTGTATAATTCCATTTCTGAAGGAACTCAAAATTGTTTTTTTCACAACACTTATATACCGACATGCTGTTTGTGTATAATAACAATAATGATAAAAAGAAGAAGAATTAGAAGAAGAAAAATACAAGGTCAGATTTAATATTGAGATGCACAGCGGTTATTTTGACTGTGTTTATAACAGCTAGCAGTCAAATCACACATTCCCGCATCACCAAGTCATATGGTTTTACAGATGACTTCCACACTACTTTTCGTAACATCTCCAAACATTGAATCCACATCAGATCAAATTCATTGAGGTCACTGTTGACTTCCAAAATAATATTGACTGGTTTACAACTAGATAAAACACAACACCATAGTATCCTGAACACACGTACAGGTAATTTTATTAGGCCCTATTGGAAATCATCTTTCATGCTAAAAATGTAACATAGATAATCTCTTGTATCCTCAAACATATTGTAGCTGGGTGAGCGATTTATTTCAGCGAAATATACGAACCTATTTGCTACAGATAAAACTACTGATATAATCTGAAAATCAGATCCACATTCTTTGATAAGTGGTGGTCTGTTTTGTTGACTGATATTCAGATTGAAGGAACTATCGTCTTCTTTTTAACGACCACAATGTTACCGATAAATTCTGCTTTGGTCCGTTCTTGAAGCATTATCGACTGATATACGTGTGACTTAAGACCCAAATGACAAGAAATCCGAATTCCGATTCTGGTACCAAAAATTTATTCATAAACTGTGAGTAATCAACCCAAATATATTTTTTAAATATTCGTTACAGAAAACTTCACAGCAAATCTTCAATTTTTGGGTTTCTGGGGTAAAATTTTCAAAGTGCTAAATCAACACAATGTGACGTAAAAATTTCAAAGGTCAAAATTATAAACGAACAAGTTCAAAGTCTGATCATATCCAATATATTCAAAACCCAGTGAAAACAATGGCATTCGCGGGAACAATTAATAGTCAGCCAAATACTTCGGGTTCCTCCTGTAACATACACTACATACTAGTGAACTGAGGTATAGGTGATCATTTGCGCTGCCATTAAAACATTAAAACTGTTTGTTCTTAACTATGGACTATGAATTAACTTGCAAAAGGTACAATTCAACATTAGTAAGACTTATACGCAACAAAGATGCCAGATGGTTAGTCATTTGTGCGGTTACAAAATCAAGCCCTTTTCCATCAGTTACAGCGATTGACATAGCGAAACCAAGATGAGCTTGCAAGTTTTCAATACATTTAAAAATATTACTGTCTTTCCCTTCACTTGATGACTAACTAATCTACAAATCAAACTTTCTTCACTAACATATTCCGTATGGGGATTCGATTCAATGGACGGAGCCATTCGATTTTATGACATGACATCAATTTCACCAATATTTATGCCTGCATTAAATAAATCTAGAGATCCCAGGTTCTACTCAGTACCTAATTCAGGATTTAGTTTTAAGTTAACCACATTATTAACATTGTTTAACCCGGTTGATTCATTTTCATTAGCATAGTTCACCTTATTTATCAAACAGCTGACTTGGTATTCATGAGAAATTTTATTATCTATCTCCAACAGCGGGTGGCTTTCGCATCCTACTTACATGACCATATTTCCTTACTTGTAAACTCCAACTTTTGACTGATAACAAGCCTCAAAAACTCGTCATGTTGCTCCATCTGATGTTATTTCTCTTGCAAGATTAGTCAGTCAGTCAACTACAACGTAGGGCCAGGCACATAGATGCATCGGTCCAAGTTACAATACGGCATTAATACAAGATGAGAACCGGATTCATAGAAGTAGCTAATTCAGTGGTGGTAATATATAAAAGAAAGATTGCGTATAAGGTTATAGTACAGGAAGAGAGAATTAGTTCGTAGAAGTAAACATATGAAGCGATTTTAATCTCATAGTTTAAGGGAAGATAAAGATACATCCTTCTGAATCTACCTCTGAGCTATTGAGTTTCATAACTAAAGTTCTTCCATGAACAATAAACTCACTGTCTGCTTAACTAAGTTTTCAATTCCACTAGTTGACTAGTTAATATTATCTTGTAACAGCTTTAGTATATCAGAGAAACCTGTTTCAACACCTTTCATTGTATTCCTGGCTTTCACTCACTTTTCAAACGGGTAGGTAGCCTCATTAATCTAATATCGACATCAGATATTAGTTACGTTATAAATTTAAAGAAATCGTTGTATTTCTGTACAGCAACAAATTATTCGAAAATCAAATCAAACCTTTGGTATCATTCCTGGTCTGACATCTATTTCCTTCTTACCAATTCAAACACTCTTTGAGTAGTTATATGTGATTTCCCAAACCTCTGATAAAGAATTTTCCGGGCTTCCTTATAATCTTGAGCAAGATGCAAAGGATTACAACAAATAACAGCACTTGTTGCATCCCCAGTATATTGATGATATAGATAAATTAATATCAACTCTTCACTTAAATCCTCACCTAAAAACATTAAATCTATCTCGTCTACGAAACTAGAATATTCTAAGTAATCTCTGTCAACACACTTAGGTAGATACTTTGGAAGCCTAAAAGTTCTCTGTCTGAACTAGCTAGAAGAAATAATTTAGTCAATGAATTTCACCTTTCAAAAATGCTGCCAAACACACCAACATAGTAACTATTGATAAGATCATGACTCATAGTAAAAACAACCTTACGCTCACGTTTCTCCGCATACATAGGTATTATAGAAAGAACAGACCAATAATAGTACTTAACCTTTCGCAAATAATTTCCAAAGGTTACAGTCGAACCGATATAAGATCAAGACTAAGGGTAGATCCCTTTTCTACCCAATATTAAACCAAAATTCATTGCAGAAACGAACAGTTATAAACCAGGTACGACTGGGACTAGCGAAAACTCGCGGTTGGAAAATTCATGTCCAAAACTGAGAGTGAAATACTCAACTGAGAAAACAGAACTAATGAACAAATAATGATATAGGAATCCGTTTACTCGACAATTACAGCAATATCATGCACTGGTACAATAAGTATTGGCAACAATGTTAATTATCACTGTCTAGATAACGATAATAAGAATATCCATCGTGCGAACTTTCATTAGATATTCCTATCGAATCTAAGCTCTAATCAAGAATTTTAAACCAGACTAAACAGAAACAGAACCATAATATGGAGGTGTTGGTATTAAAAATGGAGTGTTAGCATTATCGAACAAGATCTGTGATGTTAAAAACTCATCTTCCTAGACAACTTAGTTTGTCAAATAGATGAACAGAAAAATTACAAAAAGTCTCAGCTAGGATATCTATAGTTACGATAGCGGTGGACCAGACAACTCTAGTGAACAAGAACTTTATCGCATTAATTGCCAAATTTGCCTTTAGTTGCAAGTATTAATCAACCGATCCATAGATTGAGGGAAAACTTTTGGTAACATAAGTTTAACCGTAAATTCATCATCATTTCGTAGTCAGGTAGCATTCATATATTATGAAGTCATTCAATGTGGATCAGCGAAAGAATACTGACGTCAACAAAAATGATATTTCAATCATTCTACTTTTCAGGGTTAAGTTTGGCCCATGACATTAAGAACCCTCCTACTGTCGTATAATATACTGTTAAGTAAGACATAACTCCGCCTGTAGCTCTTATAGGGTTACTGCCGGTCCCAAGCCCGGGTAAAGGAGGAGGGTTGGGCATGGGGTTAGCGTCCCCATCCCGTAGAAAACTAACTCGCTAAAAAAACGCTTACCCGAAAAAATAATCCAAACCATTTGAACTCTGCCCTGGGAGTTGGAAGGTCTTCATTTAGAAGAATTATGACGCTTCATGGTGAAAGCCGAGTTCCTTCGGAAGCCACGAGGCCGATGCCCCTTCTAACAACCAGAGCAAAAATTTTTACAGGTACATGGAACGTTCGAACAATGTGGGGAACCGGGAAGACCAGTCAAATAGCAATGGAAATGAGGAGATACAACTTAGCAGTACTGGGAATCAGCGAAACCCACTGGACTCAAGCTGGACAGAAAAGGCTAGCTACGGGAGAGATGCTGCTATACTCCGGTCACGAAGAGGTCAATGCTCCACACACTCAGGGAGTCGCTCTTATGCTGTCCAAAGTAGCACGAAATGCACTTGTAGGATGGGAATCTCACGGATCCAGAATCATCAATGCATCATTCAAAACAAAGAAGGAGGGGATCTTAATGAATATTATCCAATGTTATGCAACCACAAATGATAGCAACGACGACATTAAAGACCAGTTCTACGAGCGGCTGCAGTCAATCATTGAGAAATGCCCAATAAAGGACCTAACTATTCTGATGGGAGATCTAAATGCCAAAGTCGGAATAGACAACACTGGATATGAAGATATTATGGGACGACATGGACTGGGAGAAAAAAACGAAAATGGAGAAAGATTTGCAAATCTATGTGCATTCAACAAATTGGTCATAGGAGGCACAATATTTCCACACAAGCGTATACACAAGGCTACATGGATCTCACCGGACCACACTACAGAGAACCAAATAGATCATATTTGCATCAACAAAAAATTCTAAAGAAATACCATCATAAGGAATGGATCTCTACAGAAACACTGGACAAGATCAAAGAAAGGAAGAACAAGAAAGCAGCAATTAACAACAGCCGAACACGAGCAGAGAAAGTCCAAGCACAAGCTGAATACATAGAAGCAAACAAACAAGTGAAGAGAAGCATTAGAGCCGACAAGAAGAAATACGTGGAAGAACTAGCAACGACGGTAGAAAAAGCTGCTAGAGAAGGAAATATGAAACAGCTCCACGATACAACGAAGAAACTAGCAGGGAAATACAGTAAACCAGAGAGACCAGTCAAAGACAAAGAAGGCAAGCCAATCACCGAAATTCAACAACAGCGGAACAGATGGGTAGAATACTTCAAGGAACTCCTGAATAGGCCGGCTCCAATGAATCCACCGGACATCCAAGCGGCACGCACAGATCTTCCCATAGACGTCAACCCACCAACGAAGGAAGAAGTCAGAATGGCCGTCAGACAAATCAAGAACGGGAAAGCAGCGGGTCCGGACAACATACCAGCTGAAGCACTGAAGTCAGACATCGAAGCAACTACAAACATGCTTTACCTTCTATTCAAAAAGATTTAGGAAGAGGAACAAGTGCCGATGGACTGGAAAGAAGGACACCTCGTCAAGATTCCAAAGAAAGGAGATCTGAGCAAATGTGAGAACTATAGAGGCATTACACTGCTGTCAATACCAGGGAAGGTCTTCAACAGAGTGTTGCTGAACCGGATGAAAGATGCAGTAGACGCCCAACTTCGAGATCAACAAGCTGGATTCCGTAAGGATCGATCATGCACAGACCAAATTGCAACACTACGGATCATCGTCGAACAATCAGTTGAGTGGAACTCATCACTATACATCAACTTCATTGATTATGAAAAAGCATTTGACAGTGTAGATAGGAGGACATTATGGAAACTTCTCCGACACTATGGAGTTCCTGAGAAGATTGTCAACATCATCCGGAACTCATACGACGGACTACAGTGCAAAGTCGTGCATGGAGGACAGCTGACAGATGCATTCCAAGTAAGGATCGGAGTCAGACAAGGCTGTTTACTCTCTCCCTTCCTCTTCCTTCTGGTGGTCGACTGGATTATGAGGACCTCGACATCTGACGGAAAACACGGAATTCAATGGACAGCTCAAAATCAATTAGACGATTTGGACTTCGCAGATGACCTAGCACTCCTATCACGTACACACGAACAGATGCAGATGAAGACAGCCAGTGTAGCAGCAGTCTCTGCATCAGTAGGCCTCAGCATACACAAAGGGAAAACCAAAGTCCTCAAATTCAAACCGGAAAACAACAATCCAATCACTCTTGATGGCGAAACTCTGGAAGATGTAGAATCCTTCACATACCTGGGAAGCATCATCGATGAACAAGGAGGTTCAGATGCAGACGTAAAGGCAAGGATTGGTAAAGCAAGGACAGCATTCCTGCAGTTAAAGAACATATGGAACTCAAAACAACTTTCAACCAATATCAAAGTGAGAATCTTCAATACGAACGTCAAGGCAGTTCTACTGTATGGAGCTGAAACTTGGAGAACTACAACAACCACCATCAAGAAGGTACAAGTATTTATAAATGGTTGTCTTCGCAAGATACTCAACATCCATTGGCCGGATACCATCAGCAACAGCCTTTTGTGGGAGAGAACAAACCAACTTCCAGCTGAAGAAGAAATTAGGAAAAGACGATGGAAATGGATAGGACATACATTACGCAAATCGTCAAACTGCATCACGAGGCAAGCGCTAACTTGGAATCCTGAAGGGAAGCGAAAAAGAGGAAGGCCAAAGAACACATTGCGTCGGATAATAGAAGCAGATATGAAAACGATGAATTACAACTGGACGGAGCTAGAAAGGATTGCCCAGGACAGAATTGGATGGAGAATGCTGGTGAGCGGCCTATGCTCCTTCACGAGGAGTAACATGCGTAAGTAAGTAAGTAAGTAAGTAAGTAAGTAAGTAAGTAAGTAAGTAAGTAAGTAAGTAAGTAAGTAAGTAAGTAAGTAAGTAAGTAAGTAAGTAAGTAAGTAAGTAAGTAAGACATAAATTATTATTCTTTCTTCAGTTTACTACTCAGATTTTAACAGTAGGCTTCAGCTTTACCGAAAATATTGATGACATATGCTCATGTGCACATTCTCTTCAAATTAACATTCAAACAGTATTGGAATTTAATCTTGATCCAAACTATTTAGTAACCAGATAGCCATTCTATTCAGTGTAATCACATCTGTTTAATCTGACGACTGCTTGCCTAACCAGGATAAGTGTTTTAGTCGTTTATTTTGCACAATGTTAAGACGTTTCAAAACAGTCCATCTCTCCTATAAAACTTGTGACAAAATGGCTATATCTAAGCAATCCTCACAAGTTGAACAGGTTGTCAACTAACAATGAACAAAACCCGGTCAACAGAATAAAAAAATAGTAACTCACGACCCTTGCATTGTTAAAATAAGATAATAGTAATCATAGGACTAAGCAACTTTTAAATATTTTATATTTTTTGTTTGAATCTTCTTATTGGTGTTTAGGACTGCAATTGATCAATCTCTCATTGGCATACGTACATCCTATGCGTATTGCCTCATTATTACTTTAGGTCACAAGCATTATAAGCAAAGATGAATGGTGGATTGCAGTGGAATCCAGTGGAATCCAGGACGCGCGTTTTGTCCTATTTCGGACGTCTGAATCGAACGGTACTGGGTTCAAGTCCCGGAGTGACCATCGACTCAGGGATACAGGTGCGTCCAGTTGACGAGTCCCATAAAGGACGAAACACTCTTACTGGATTCTACTACCAGTCACCATTCATCTTTGCTTATAACTTTTAAACAGTATATGATTTGAAAAATATATAAATAGATCAATATAGTTCATAAATTCTATCCAAATAACTCTTGAAATTTAAAACATTAATGTGAACTTTTATAACTTTTGAGGAACTGTGTTGACCTCCTTTGCAAAGAAAGTACAGAGCCTAAAAACTTCAGTCATTGTTTTTTAACACTATTATCAGGAAAACCTATTGAATTATGAATAAAAAGATGAGCAAAATGGTTATATTTTATCAGAATGGGTTTTGTGGAGAATTTAAGAAATTTCACAGGTTTTTAAATCATGAGTCAGTTGAAGCTAGACCACCATTGAAAACCTGGAAGCACTGGACGGCCGTTTCGTCCTGGTATGGGACTCCTCAGCAGTGCGCATCCACGATCCCGCACCACGCGTTATATTTTAAAGTATCAGTAAAACGTAAATATTTTTTTTATAACTGGTAGTATGAACTTCAGATTGGTGAGTATTTCATTTGCTAGTACCATTATTTTTACCTGATTTTCCCCTAGCAGACTCTTAATTTAGAAGTATAATCAATAAACTTATGGGTATATTTTTCATAAATAGCTGATCCAGTCATGCTGATTTTTATGATAAATTTGTAAGTAATGCTAACGATATTGACCTCCACAGTTATTTATTCATTCTTAAGGTTACTTTTTTTTAGTCTTATCCTACTATTTAAAATTATTCATTCTCAACAATAAGTGAATAAAGGTAAATGAAAATCACTTATTGCTAATAAGATAGTTTCCTTTCAAGAATATATAAATCTCAGTGATAGTCGTTGATAATATATAGTAATGAACAAGAGAGAGTGTTTTTTCGATGATTTGTAAATTCATCTGGTCGGTATACCTGCATGCTTTATGATAATTGGAATAGAATACCCATTACTTTCGATTACTAAACTAAGAAGTACTATACATTACAGGTGGTCACTATGATTCAATAGTCCAATAATGAAGATTACAATCCTAAATAAATAAAGCAAACATGTTTGTTTACATGATAACTGAGTTAAATTTGTACAATTTGAACTAAATAGTTTCACAGACAATATCTAACACGTTGTACTTTAGATCGGTGATCGTAAAGTAACCTTTGAACATTTTGTCTTAGACGTTTTTCATAATTATAAAAAACTCACTTCAACCTGATACTGTATTAGAGGAAAACCACATTTTTAAAATGATGCATTGATAAAATTATAATTTCTGTTTTTCTCTAAAAAAATATATTGTTGACAATTTAATTAAGAAAGACCAATCTTTCTTATTTAATATTGTGGTGGATGTATTCTGTTTACTAAAAAATTCCAAGGACAATTTGATTGTTACTTATATTTAACATTGTAAATAATAATATAATATAATGAATCTAACATTCTTGTCCTAAGGCCAAACTGTTGGGGACGTTAGATCCCCAGAACTCACTTGGGAAAGGACCTAATTTTGTAATCTTATTTAGAAAATTTGAACTTCTTTATTTTCGCGCCAAAGACGCTGTTGTCACCTTCATGTCGTATTTCCCACTGGGAAATATCTTAAATGCTATTAGTCCGTTGTGTCTCTTAATATGCTATTTGGAAACTCTCCCTAAGGACAGTTTTGTACTGTATATATATACGATTTGGATTGTGTTTGTTGTTATCGCTCGTTTCTGGTTGTTTGCAGAATATACTTCCCCATTCCAAGCTTGGACTTCTCCAACTAGTTAGCGGGGCTGGAACGCATCAATAGCTAGCTTACTGGTCTTTAGTCACCGAGTCTTGTTTCTCGTTCGCAGATTAAGTGAACTTGTGATAGCTTCAACCATAGCACAGACCCATAGCTATTTTAAATCCATGAGTTTTTTTTAATATATCAAATGACCTCTTATTTGCTTTGGATCTAAAAAGGTTAATAATTATTGTATTATAATTTCATATTGATCATTACTGAACTAATTTTATAACTTATCTTCAAATTATTCTATTTGCTTTATTGAATTTTCTGTTATATTACTTATTGTATAATCGTTATGGTAAAGCACATGTAATTTATAAATAGAACTAAAATGGAAAGTAGTTAAAAATATTTGGCATTGAATTATTTCCCAGATTATAGTTAAAATATATAAATCAATATTCATTTCTTAAAATGTAATCAATTTAATTTTCACAATAGAAAAAGAAAAGTGGTAATATTATTTAAAAAAACAATAATTTTGTTCGTTTGATTGGATAGAAATAACAAAATAAGAAATTCTAGTTTAAAAACATGATTTATTTTTATCGATTGAATTTCTATCACATGGGTTTTGTGGATATTATAGTAATTTCAATGGTTAAGATCATGAGTCAGTTGAAGCTAGACCACCATGGAAAACCTGGAAGCACTGGAAGACCGTTTCGTCCTATTGTGAGACTCCTCAGCAGTGCGCATCCACGACCTCGCCCCCTGTGAGATTCGAACCCAGGACCTGCTGGTTTCGTGCGCGAGCACTTAACCATTAGACCACTGAGCCGGCATCCAATGGTGTTAATGTCTAACTTCAACTAATCCATATATATATGAGTTATTCATATACACTTCAATTCGTAATTTAAGCAGTTTACTGTAATTGTATTATATGTATGTTGCAACATTTTGACAACAATTTATATAATTCATTTTCTTGGTGGATAAGATTGAACAGTGAAGTTTGTTTTATATTTCCTAGTATGAAAGTGATTTCTTAGTTTAAAAAATACCCTATGATTTATATAATTGATACAGAAACGATGTCATAAATGAAATACAGACTGAACAAGTCACCTGTAAGAGTAAATAGAGTTAAAAAGAAAAGTTTGAATATAATTCTCCTGATTCGAATTATTAAAAGAATTGTCATTTAATTTTCAATGTTTAGAGATTTGCAAGAGAATTCCGATTACATTTCATGGTCAGATGATTGTGATTGTAATCTACTTTAATTGTATTGTAAGGTTATACTTAAAGAACTGTTTATTCTCTAATCAAGTCTATGACTTTTCTTTCATTTATCCATACATTCGTATAGGAAATTGTGTGTGAGTGAAAAAAATGGAGGTTAGATGGAATGTACCGTATTCATCATGACTCATGAAAGTTTTGGTTCTATCCTGTTTAAGATCATAAGTGTATTTTGTTGGAGTATTGAACTAAGATAAACTGTTGTCCAGTATTTCCTGGTTCTCAAAGGTTCTCCAACCAGTCATACCATATCACTATGAATATTGTATTCATTTATTGTATAAGATAAGATGTTTGTGCAGATTGTTCAACTAAGAGATAGTTTCGTATCATAAATTTATCTTAGCATTTATCCAGTCAATTACTGAAAATGTTTGGAAAAATCTTTTATCCTAATTAAGGACTTTTATTAGTGTTCACCTACAACTTTGCCAGAGGTTGATTCAAGGATCTTTATACCCTACTGAGTATCTTATGGTTCATATTTCAAAAATAATTTGATTTATGACATTGGACAATCACCATCGCCAACTATTACAGGTAACGTCAGTACAGCTGTCCGATTTATCTTTATCAAATAAAAATAAAGAGCTAGTTTCTACAACTACTATCGGTGTTATACCCTTGTATGACTAATGTAAATGAAGTAACGTGATTGATTACAGTAAAGTTAATTATTGATTCGGTTGAAACATGCTATTTTTGAGCTAGAATGATATTATACAGAAATATATAGAAACATGATCAAAATGGCCATAAACATACTCATTACTAAATAATTTAATATTGTAATAGATACAGATGCTAAATTTCATTTTGAATACAGAAAATAATTGATTTGACCTAATGAACATAATGTATAAGAGGATTAATATGTATATTCTCTCTCTCTCTCTCTGTCTTACAAATGTATGCCAAGGAACATGCAACTTATTGATTTGGCATAAATAATTCATATCTTACTCAATGCTTATTGGTTAATGGCTTTTATTGACCAAAAAAATAAACCTTAAATAATACAAAATGAACTTCTAATTGTCATAGTGAATGTTACAAAATCACGTACATAAAATAATAATGTAGAATTTGATTTAACTTAATTTTATCGAAAATATATACATTTGTATAGAATTAATAGTACAATAATAATTGCTCACGTATAATATTCAATATTATGAAAATTTATGAGAAAGTGTAGAAACACTTGACGGCCGTTTCGTCCTAGTATGGGACTCCTCAGCAATGCGCATCCACGATCCCGCACCCCGCGGGATTTCAGTATGTGAAATTTCTAAAATTTCAACAAACCCCTTCTGATAATAATCATCTGCTCACTAGTGACTGACTTCAAGAGATACTCCTGGAGTTCTAGTGGGAAGCCGTTACCAGTGGAGTTCAACCAGGTCTATTGTGAGATACCAGCTCACTGAAATTAGACATTAACACCGCTGGATGCCGGTTCAGTGGTCTAGTGGTTAAGTGCTCGCGCGTGAAACCAGTAGGTCCTGGGTTCGAATCCCGCGGGGTGCGGGATCGTAGATGTGCACTGCTGAGGAGTCCCATACTAGGACGAAACGGCCGTCCACTGCACCCAGGTTTCCCATGGTGGTCTAGCTTCAACTGACTCATGATTTCAATCTGTGAAATTTCTAAAGTCTCCACAAACCATTTCTGATAAAGTTTAGAAACGTTATAGAGAAATATAAATTTTAATTTATTTCACATGCATGGTTGGTAACTATTGTGAACCTAATCAATAAGGCGTCATCTATTAGACATGGAGGATAACGTAGATTTAATGAATGTATTCACATTTATTAATATACAGTCCAATTCCATGTTATTGAAATTCGTAGAAACCATAACAATTAGAAGACTTAGAAATGATCCTTACACTCAAAAAGCGTCAGTAATCAATCTTTAATAACCTTTATAACATTTCAGCCCCTTTTACAGTTAATTACAACCACAATTTAGTAAGATGATCTTATATATCCACTTTAACTTTCTAAACTCTGAAAAAAGTTTGTTATAATAACCAACAGAGATTACCTAAATATTCTAGAACTTATTATCAGAATGGGTTTTGTGGAGAATTTAAGAAATTTCACAGGTTGAAATCATGAGTCAGTTGAAGCTAGACCACCATTGAAAACCTGGAAGCACTGGACGGCCGTTTCGTCCCGGTATGGGACTCCTCAGCAGTGCGCACCCACGATCCCGCACCACGCGGGGCTCGAACCCAGGACCTACTGGCTTCGCGCGCGAGCACTTAACCATTAGACCACTGAGCCGGCATCCAACGGTGTTAATGTCTAACTTCAACCAATCCACGAAATTGCGCCACCGTACACCATTGTCTTCAGTGAGTTGTTATCTCACAACAGAACTATTGTTTTAAGAAATTTTAAAACTTTAATCCTTAACTTCCTTTACAATAAACAACTTATTTATTATCGATTGACAGTTCATTCTCAAAATTATTTTATTAATTGGGAATAATTAAACAAATTAGCTTATGTATGAAAGCAAAGAAATACAATTCACAGTGTTTTCATGTTAATATCTGATTTTGAGTTAATTCAGGGAGTTCTAGTGAGAAGCCTTGACTAATGAGGTTCATTCATGGCATTGGAAGATGGTTGTGCAATATCGCTCATTGATTGAAGTTAGAACTGTAAACTATTGGATGCCGACTCAGGAGCTAAGCGCTCGTCAAGCGAACGCTTAACGCACTGGGTTCTATATCCAGTGGGGTCATGGATTCGCGCAACCGAAGAGATCCTTGTTGTCAATGACCGTTTAACTCAGGTCGGTCTGTGATGCAAAGTACGAAATAAGGCATTTCTATAATAATACTGATCAACCCATCCATTATTAACTGACTGCCATTTTTTCCACATAAAAGATTATTATTATTATTATTATTATTATTATTATTATTATTATTATTAATGGCTTTATTCAATATTATATTTTTGGTACAATATAGAATTCTCAGCACTAATAATTAGTTAAACAGAGATGCTTAAACTGAAACTAAATAAAAATACCATTAACCGAACATCAATAAATAGTCCTTGAAAATGTATGAACTAATTAACCAATCAAAGAAGTACAACTTCTATGGAAAGAACTTCCTTTGCAATAGTATATTGTAGAGTAGCGACAATCTTATTGTACGAACCATAATAAAATCTAGTAATATTTTACAACTATTCAGTAATACGCGTTTGCAAAGAAAATATCAATAACAGGGTATATTGTATAATATAATGTAATTCGTTTGTAGTAAAAAATTTGAATTCATTTTGTGTGGGTAACTGCGATGCGTGCTACTTATATTGATATAAGTAGTATATAACGCGAGTCAGGAATGTAATGTCTGGCAGCAGAAGATGGGGAAGATCAAGAAAGGAAGAGCGGGAATAGAAAGCAACTAGTACAGAAATGGAAGAACAACGAAGTTCGAGACAATTATTGAACATTTTGCAAATCAAGTATTATAGTATGGTTTTTCTATTTTACCAAGTAACTCTGTAATTTTATGTTGAGAATACAATTCGGTTGTCCTCACCTATGTTCTCCTTAACCACATAACTAATTTTACTTTTAGAAGTAATTACAATACAGCTGGACTTAAAGATAACACTTTAAATTGCATAGACGTTAGTTTTGCCGATGAATAATTAAGTGGATCTTTATTTTTGGTCTTTCCTGAAATCTTGAATTAACAGGTGTTTGAAGAATTATTTTTCTTGAAATTGATTATAATAGCATCTTGAAATCTAAATATGGTCATGGTGGAAAAATGTTTCTGAGGTTTAATTTCAGTGCAACCATCATGGAGTGCATAAGATCTTCGTAGATTGTTTATTGTTCTAATTCATTTTAAAGTGGAATATATCTGTATGCTGTTTAAATCATGTCATCTTGAATTTTATTAAGTCCGATATTGATTGGCTACCAAGAAAACATTTCCAGAAAGTTTACGGCACTCATTTTGGCCAGTGAGTTCATTTAAGAAGTTGAAAAACTTTCTTCACTGACGTGCGTATAACGAAATAACGTAGATATCAATTGAATTTTTTCTTGTTATCTTGAGGTCTTCTACATCTGGTAAATTTAAACACAACCCTCAATTCACAAAATTATTAACTCAATGAAGAACTTGTTTTCGAAGCAAATCTGAATCACCAAAAACATATTTGCGTAAATAATAACGAATATAACTCTACAGCTAGATAAATTAATCTTCTTTCTAAAGCATTGTTATATCTCAAAGGTCCGCCGATTATAGGACAGTGACTTATCGATCGGATCAAGGGATTCGGAATCTCGACAGAATATTCTAGTTCGTTGTCCCTGACTCAGCTAACGCGATCAAAAAGTCTGGATGAGGCATAGAAAGTGTATTTTACAGGCAAACAGCAGATAACAGGTCAGATCAAGCACACAAGTCAAGCATATTTATACAAATATTTACAATCGATATTGCCATAGTAAAATGTTTTTAACCATTGATCAATAAGTTCATCAATCGACAGGCATTCAAATATTTAATCGATAAGATAAAATTACAAAATATGAGTTCTGGGGATCTATCGTCCCCAACAAGCATACAGTAATAGCATCTATAGTAATTACATTCAAACATTAGACATTTTTTAGAGGATAATGAACTTGTACCATAAAGTTATTGTTAGGCTAAAGTGTAACTGTACGGTGAAGAGTCATCGGGAAAATAAGGGCAAGAAAAGGATTAATTTTGGTTGTAACTGTTCACTTCGTCACGATAGACCTGAAAACAAGAACAAGAGGAAATGTAATTTAGTGATTTATCAAGCTCACAGAATATACTTCTGTTTGATGATCAAAATAAACCCGGGTCCAGGGTTTCCTGTCGACTACCTCCAACCACCATCTAGATCATTACTTAATTAGGACTTAAATGACCAATCAAATCAGCATTTCTCAATAGTTCATCTTTCGACTTTAAGTCATGTTTCCTTTCATGTTCAGTATTTTGTATATGAGCATGTTCTTTTATTAAGTGAAAAATCTGTTCTCTTTGTAAGTGGTCTTCTATTCTGCTGTATCTGGTTGAGGGAGTGTTACACTAATAAATTGATCCTGTAAGAAGTTATTACCCGCTAACATCGCGAAGGCGCTAAAGGTGGCCCAGATTGGCATAAGCCGCTCTGGATTTCACTATACGTGCATTGATCTCATCACTCACACCCCCACCAGCACTTACGCAGGTACCTAGATACACAAACTTCTCGACTACTTCTATCTGCTCACCATCCAGGGTGAGTACAGGATTAGAATCCTACCAGGCAACATATCCACACCACCATTACTTACATCCATCAGAGCTGTTTTCAGTATGTCACCGATGGCATCCTCGACCAGAACGAAAACCAGCCTGCTCCTCGCGATTCAATTTTTCTTGGGTTTTGAACAACCTACGAAGTATGACGGAAGCCAATAGCTTGGACGTAATCGAAAGTAGACTTATCCCCCGATAGTTGATACAGGAACGACGTGAACCCTTTTTAAAGATAGGGACAACTATCGACTCATTCCATGACGTTGGTACACTCTCTAACACCCAAAACTTTGTAAACAACGTCGTCAGTTCCTTAGTCAGAAAGTCACCACCATCTTTAAAAAGAGCCGGAGGTAAGTCATTTGGGCCAGGTGATTTGTAGTGCTTCAGGAGTTGGAGTTTCTTGCGGGCTTCTGCCTCATTTGGTGGATCAGTCTTCACCGGCCATGGAGGGCAGAACAGTCTGACCGATGTTACAGGAGCAGCAGGCCAGTTGAACTGCCCTTCGAAGAATTCTGCCCATCGTCCAAGACGTCGATGGATGTTAGTGATTGGCATCCCGTCATCCTCGCAGATTGTTTCACTCACATCAGACTTCTTGCTGCTAGTGGCTCGGATGAGTTGGAAGAGCTTCTGGTAATTGCCAGACGCAGCTGCTGCTTCCAGTTCATTAGCACGCTGCGATCAACAAGCTTCTCAGCCCTTAAGAAAGCTTTGCCCGATTTCATTGCGTAACAGTCGTCGTTTGTGGTCAAATTCACGCTCACATGGAGTAGACCGGCGGACTTCAAGAAGTTGTAAGAAGCCAGAAGAAACCCAGTGCTTATAAGCGTAACGTTTCGCGAAGCCGCAAGCGGCTTTACCCTCAATTTCCATGGTGTCATGCGACTGCAACCAATGCTCACCTATACTTTTCGGTGGAATGGTAGCTAGCCTAGAACCTAGCTCGGTTCGATACTTAGCTGCAACCAATTTGCTGACCACGGCATGATCAGAGTCCAGAAAGGTACTCCAGAAGGAGCGGCAGTCTTGTACACAACCACGCCAGCGGTAGCTGATCGCGATGTGATCAACCTTAGTCCCGGCTTGAAATGCAGAGGGAGGACGACAGGTGGCACATCGGCGATGACTGTGCCGAAAGTTAGTGCTAGCCAGAAACAGATTGTGGTCTATGCACAGTTGCAGTAGACGGTCCCCGTTATCTGTCCTGCGACCAACAAGTCTCCATCAGCCGCCTAAACGTATCTCTTCTGTGCCTAGAGGCCCAACCTGAGCATTCAAGTCTCTGGCTAGTACTACAATATCTGTCGAACGCACTTTCTGGAGAAGAACAGATAACTGGTGGTAGAATTCACCCTTGATTGCATCCGGGCTATAATCTGTCGGAGCACAGGAGGAAATAACGAAAAGACATCGTTTCTCACACTGATTTCTTCTCACTTTGATGGAACTCTCTAATCTAACAGCACATAACCGACTGTTAATGGGGATTCAATCGGCCATACCAGGGCATTTGGGGGTCTGATTTTGCAACCTCAAGTGGTGTCCGTCTAGACTGTCCACTATCTCCATTTTTGTTCAAATTCATCATAGACCTACTGACGGAAAAAACGTTCTCGTCGACTGAACCTTCAGGGATTGATCTTTTATCAGGAGGTCCACTTATCCAATTAGAATACGCAGATGATATAGTCCTGTTTGGTGAAGACGCTGCTAAAATGCAGTCTTTTGGTAGCACTGAGCAACAATGCCAGAATGTTTGTGTTGTCAATTTATGAGCCGCTTGTTATCACGTAATCTATTCGCCAATCAAAATACGACTTATTCGCTCTTATACTGTACTAAACCAATGACGTTCGATCGGTCTGATCAGCCTAGCGTCCTATTGGTCCGTTGCTCGCCTAGCCCGTCCAGCTGAGTCCAGAATGCCAATAACAGCCTCCACTATACGAATCATTTATTTCAGACACACTGGGTTTATATGCCAAACGAACAGACCGCAACGCAGCATAAAATAGGAAATAACATTCGTACACAATGAAACCAAAAAGTGGCTGTGAATGTGGGAGGCAGTAGTGAATAAACTGAACAGAGGTTAAGAACAGTAAATCGTACAATAATAAATTACAGGCCAAAATAAAGCTTATACCAAGGGTAATATAGATATATAAAACCTAATTACTGAATAGTTATATCATAAGGGTATCTAAACAATAAGTCATAGACGTTACTCGTAATTCAAATTTCACTAAGATATAATAGTGTGGAATGCGCTTCTCCCTCTCTAAATGCAATGTTACAGAGCTCACTGAGGTTGTCAGTTTACAGGTCTATTATATCCATCGGAAGATCGAAACTGGTTCCCTGGATGTCAGTAAAGATCTAGTAGTCAGCACGATAAAGTGTGCTACTAACGCTCTAGAATCTTCAAAACATTTCGCGGTTAGTGATGGAAAAAATAGTTACTTTCCTAATGTCACTCAGACTGATAATTGAATATAAATCTCTGATTCTCTGAAGTAATTCCTCCGTACACACTTCTCGTGAAATCCAATGGTATACCGTAATTGCCCGACCGACGTGACATAGTCCTGTTTGGTGAAGACGCTGATAGAATGCAGTCTTTTGGTAGCACTGAGCAACAATGCCAGAATGTTTGGAATGCGCTTCTTCAAGACTCGCCTGCGTCAACACCTGAACTAAGGATAGGGAATGAAGCAGTCGAACGCGTTGACAACTTCACTTATCTTGGAAGTCTGATCAGCCCTAATGGGTTGGCGTCTGACGAAATCTCAGCACGGATTCGAAAAGCTCGTTTGGCTTTTGCCAACTTACGTCACCTATGAAAAAGGCGAGATATCCGTCTATCAATTAAGAGACGAGTATAATGCAAAAACAGTTCGTCCTGTTTTACTTTACGGCTGCGAAACGTGCCCATTAAGGGTAGAAGATATTCGTAAGTTACTAGTACTTGATCACAGATGACTTGGAAATATTGCTCGCATCTGCTGGGATCACCGAGTAAGTAATAGTGAGGTTAGACGCAGGGTATTAGGGAATGATGGTAAATCAGTTAATGAGGTCATGAATCTTCATCGACTGAGATGGTTGGGTCACGCGTTGCGTATACCTGAACACTGATTACCACGACGCTCAATGCTAACCGGTGTTCGGGATGGTTGGAAGAAAGTTGATGGCGGTCAAACCAAAACGCGGCCTCAGTGCTTGAAATCACTAACTTCTAGTCTGAGCCATGTTGGTAGATGCAGACTACTTGGTTGGGTCCACGTGACTCGTAACCAATGGTTGGAGACTCTGGGTGACATGGCTCAGAATCGATCACAATGGCGTAGGTGTGTGTATACACTCTCTGTCTTCCCTTGAATAGTCAGTCAGTCAGTAACAACGTGAAACTTCGTATGAACGTACATCAGTTCGAGTTGTCACATCACCTTAACACAGAGATGCAGTTGTCGATCCAAATCCCGTAGTGGTAGAGGTAGCAAGAGTGTAAGCAGTGATCGGGAAGATTAGTGTTTAGAGATGTTATTTAAAGAGTATAATTCAGTGAAATAAATTTGGAAAGAGGAAAAAAGGGACATGAAGAATTCAGAAGATTATAATTTGGGAGAACACAAAGAGTGGATGAACTTGCGCCATTGCAAACGATTTTGAGCCATGTCATTCAGGGTCTCTAACCATCGGTTGCTATCATCTCGCGGTCCCCAACCAGGTAGTCTACACCTACCGACATGACTCAGACCACTTGTCAGTGACTTCATGAACTTGTGCCATGTTTTAGTCTGGCCACCTCTAGCTTTCTTCCAATCTACTGCTATACAACAAAACATCGCACATCGAGGCAGTCGGTCGTTGGGCATACGTAACACGTGTCCCAGCCATCTCAACTGATGAAGTTTCACTACGTCATCAATTGATTTGCCATCCTTATCTAATACCCATTTCTTAACAAGTGCATTACTTACTCGATGGTCCCAGGATATACGAGCAATATTTCGAAGACATCTATGATCAAATACTAGTAACCTACGAATATCCTCTACTCTTACCGGCCATGTTTCACTGCCATAAAGTGGGACGGAACGAACTGCTGCGCAGTAAACCCGTCCTTTGGTTGATAGACGCATATCTCGCCTACGCCATAAATGACGCAAGCTGGTAAAAGCTAATCGAGCCTTCTGTATCCGTGCTGAGATTTCGTCACACACCAGACCACAAGGGCTGATGAGACTTCCAAGATAAGTGAAGCGATCGACACGCTCAATTACTTCACTCCCTATCATTAGTTCGGGTGTCAATGCAACGCAACCCTGAAGCAACATTTTGCATTTCGAGAGGGAGAATCGCATCCCGAACATGCTTGCATTGTTGCTTAGAGTGGTCAGAAGACTCTGCATTTTGTCAGCGTCTTCGCCAAATAAAACTATGTCATCAGCATATTCTAAGTCAACAAGTGAACCTCCCGGTAGAAGTTCAACCTCTGGAAATCTAGACGAGGAAAGTGTAATCTCTAAAAGTACGTCGACGACAAAGTTGAACAAGAATGTAGAGAGTGGACAGCCCTGATGAACACCGCTTGAGGCAATCAATTCTGATGACAGTTCGCCATAAGCTCTCACTCTACCAGTTGTGTTCGAGTAGAGAGCCTTTATAAGGTTAATGTACTTCTTTGGTACTCCTTTCAGTGACAAACACCTCCATAGAACCTTACGATCAACAGAGTCGAATGCCGCCTTAAGGCCGAGAAATACTACCATTGTGGGGCGTCTGAACGTGTGTCTGTGTTCTAGAACCTGACGTAGTGTGAATATCTGGTCTATACAAACACGTCCAGGTCGAAAACCAGCCTGATTTTCTCTAGTCTGTTCTTCATGAGCTTTGGTTAGGCGTCGAAGTATTATTGAGGCTGATATTTTAGACACTATTTGTCAAACTGATTCCTCTGTGATTGTCACAAGAGGACTTTTGTCCTTTCTTAAAAACTGGCACAATCAGTGATTGAGACCATTCAGATTGGATTACGTCCAGTCCCCAAATTCTACCTAAGACCTCAGTTAATCTCACTGCTAATACTGAACCACCATCCTTAAAAATCTCAGGAGTAAACCTGTCAGGGCCTGCTGCTCTCCCTCGCTTCAGATTTCTCCTAGCTTTTTCAACTTCGTAAAGACACGGAGGACCTAACATTAACTTGCCATTCAGGTTGACTGGAGATCGTGGGAAACCGAAGTGTGGCTGAAGGCCAGTTGAACTGATCCCCAAAGTGTTCTGCCCATCGATCCAATCTCCTGGATTGAGAATGTATAATATGTCCATCTTTCTCTGAGAGTGTTTCGCTAACAGTCGGTTTCCTAATACCGGTTTCCTTAACAAGTCTGAACAATTGTCTGCTATTACCTATTGCCGCTGCCTTTTCCATCTCTCTTGCTTTCGCTACCCACCACTGTTCACGATCATTGAGTAGACTTCTTGTCAGCTTGCGCTTAAGCTGACTCCGCTCTTCATTATGTTCAGAGCCAGGTGGAATGAGTTTCCGAGCATCTATCAGTGCGATAGATGCTGCTGAGATCCAGTGTTGTTCTGTAACCCTACGGGTTACCGTACTAGGAGATATCACTGCTGTTTCCACAGCTTTTCGGATATCATTCCATGCTGCCTCGGGGTGGGTATCACATACATGACTGCCTAACTGTTTTTTCTAGTTGTTCCTGAAATATACTCTTAGCTTGACTATCATTAAGTAGGGCCCTAAGAGGTTTACTTGCAGCGTCTTTCCTACGTCCAGTAAGACGCAGGCAAATACGCGCTCGTACTAGAGCATGATCTGAATCTAAGCATGTGCTCCAGAATGAGCGACAGTCTTCTATCGAGCCCCTCCATCGGTGGCTGATGGCGATGTGATCAATTTGGGTCCAACGTTGGGACGAATTAGGGGGTCGCCATGTTAAAAGATGTTTTTCCTTATGCTTAAAGTTAGTATTTGCAAGGAACAGGCGATTATCTGAGCATAGCTGCAACAGACGGTCGCCATTATCTGTTCTTTGAGCCACGACACCATAAGATCCACCTAGGTGTCTTTCCCTTTCACTTAGTTTACCTACTTGAGCATTAAAGTCACCGGCCACTATTACTACATCCGAGCGCCTAGCTTTTCGGAGAAGGTCGGAGAGTTTTCTGTAAAACTCATCATTTACATCATCTGCGCTGCAGTCAGTGGGAGAATAGGCAGACGACGAAGAGACAACGACGAGTGTCCCTATCTTTTCGGATCCTTATTGTTCCGTTCAGTCGGACAGCGCACAAACGACTGTCCACTGGGATCCACTGTAAGAGAGCTAGTTCTGCCCTAGGACTCAATGCTATACCTACGCCGGCGAGGCCACGGGAAGCAGAATCAGGGCTTTCAGGTACACGAAGTGTGAATCGAGTCGGTTCTTTAGTTTGACATGGTGATGCCAAATGAATGACGCTACTCGGATCCTGTATGCGCGTCTCGGAGACGCAGCACACATCGATGGCGCGAGATTCTAAAGTCTTAGCTAAGGAAGCCTGTTGTCCTATTTGGCATAGTTTTCGGACATTGAAAGCTCCTTCGTGTAGGTTAGAGCGTGGTTTCAGAAGACCAGGGATAACGTTCCGCGTACTCGAATCGTTTGCCCTAGCGGTGCGAGGTGATAAAGAGACGTGAGAAGGGTTAGTCATGGAGATAAGAGAGGTATTAGGAGGTGTAGGAAGGATTTAAATGTGACCAACTTGGTCTCGTGTGCTGTTACGGGTATGAGGGCTGATATAACTTCCCGACTGCCCACACCGTGGAAGGGTATTTCTTGAGGAACCTGAAAAGGAAATTGGATTAGTGTTGGTCTTAACGACCTGGGAGCGTGACCGCAGAGCCCAAGGAACAACTGCTTGAGGTCAGTCGCGCACGGCCTTTTCGTGGAAGGTTTTTAATGTGTTAGCTCCGTTCTTCGAAGGGCCTTACCGCCGGAGACGGAAATCCGTGAGGTAAGGTGTGACATTTTTAGGGTCGAGCTTTTCTAACCCCACTCCTCCTTGTGGGAAGGCAGCATCGCTGCAGATGCTGGTTGTCCGAGGGAAACACCTTACTGTTGTCACACCCCTCTACAATCAGAAGTACGACTTCGCCCTCAGACCTTGAGTTGCTGCTTTTAGTCTTACCGTTCGCCAATCGACCTGCCTGGCATGGTAGAACCTACAGGAACATATGTTCCAGCCAATATAGCTCGGTTGGGTCATCACGATAGGCAAGCCCGACCACCGCGTCAAGGTAGCAGCTTCGGTTACATATAAACCTTCATTCTTATGAGCTAATTGTTTCTCTCTGTATCATATCTTTACATGCAGTCTTTCTTTTGTTTATATTACCACCATTGAAGTAACTGCTCCTATGAATTAGTGTTTATTTTCTTATGCTAATTACATACTTACTTACGCCTTTTGCCCCTCATGGAGCATAGGCTGCCCACCAGCATTGTTTTGGACAATCCTTCCAGTTCTGGACACTGTTTTTTTACTAACTAGGTATGACAACTTAGATCGATACCTGGTCCTGCGTTGTAGCCGACTGACTTTCATATGGAACTGTGGTCTGAGATATGAATCTAAAAGACAAACTGATCTCTGTTGTCTTAATTCGGTATGGACCTTTAGCAATACTATCTCAGTTCCTGCTGTTCATCAGACGTTCAGCTGTGATCGACTGATTGATGTACACGAATACTTACTGACCGTTACACAAAACTCGTTTGACACTTGAAATTACTTAATTCTCCCACTCTTTTTCGACAGACTTCAGCTGAATTACGACTGTACAGACCGAGGAAATGATATTGTCGAGAGAGAAATTTTCTTCGCTGAGTTGTTATTAATTTCTCATTAAGTAATAAAAAATTAAAATACAATAAACTACTTCATTAGATGATTTCTTTGTATGATACTAATATTCTATATACGATTAAATTTATAACGGCGATCATTCACAGAAAAAGTAGTGGGTGTTATTTGTTCAACAACAGAGGTAAAATGGTGGAAAACGAAGGTCTGATTCATATTGTGTAATAAGGGGTACTAAAAGTTCATTTTCTGATTAGTAGAACATGACAGACAACTACGGCTTAAGGAAAACTGTCTTGAAGCCTTATATCTGCTCATACTTTAATGAGCCGGAAAAAGAAAAATATAAATGGAATTATGATCTATTAATTTATTGTAAAAACTGAAAATTAAATGTAGATGCGACTGGTAACCAACCAGAAAACAAATTTTGATCACAAGACTTTAAAATTGAAACTAAATCCAACATTTCACAACAAAATGAAAGTGCATTAAATATGATTTTGGATTTCAGGAAGCTACAAAAAGTATGCCACAACATGAAACCAGTAATGAAATTAAAACCAGAAATAGTTGCAACTTAGGCGAAACTGAGCGAATGAGCATTGAGTAAGCGAAAATGAAAACAAGAAAGTTATATAACGAAAGCGCAGAAACCAACTAAAATCAGCTTGTTGTAACTAGCTCACAAAAAGTTGTCTCGTAAAGGCTTGGTAGTCGTAGGCATCCAAAATTGCTTGACCACTTTTAGTATAGTATGGAGGCATGACTCGACTGCAATATTCCGCCTGCTCTTTGGATAAGTTCTGTAATATAAAAAAATGAATTTATAGGAGCAAAAAATGAAAAAAATGACCGGACAGATACAAAGCTGTTTAGATAAAGAATAGCTACTTTTGCAATTATCTGCTCATACTTAAAGTGAGTTTATTGTACGCACAAAATTCGAATAGTAATGTTACATTTAAATTCCAGTTATTTCAAAAATAAAGCCTCGAATATATATATATATATATATATATATATATATATATATATATATATATATATATATATATATATATATATATATATATATATATATATATATATATATATAAGTGGTAAACCTATTTTTAATGTAGTCGGAGAAACTAATACAACAAATACAGAACTTCGTCAAACTGACTGATGCTAAATTTCTCGCTAACATATTAGAACACTCTATAACGACATAAAAATGGACTCCGAAACTCAACACTTAAAACAAGGTAATTTATTTCACATAGTCAACTCTTAGAGCAAACCATTCTAGATACAACTGGTATATGATTAACATGGTGTACAAATATACTTAGCGAAGTCGAATAAATATAGACAGAATAAAATCAAGTAAAATGAATAAGACGCACCGCATATAGCTCTTCTTTGGTGATGTATTCTTTTCCTTCTTTAGTTAATGCACGGAAGGCTTCTTCGACTTCGTCACGAGACTGAACATTTTCAGTTTCTTTACTTATCATGAATGCCATAAACTCTTGAAGCGTTATGTAACCGTCACGATTAGGATCCACCACGTTTAATATAGATTCGAACTCAGCATCTACTTGACCTTCTCCAACCTCGTGCAAATCATGGCCAAGTGCACGTAAACATGATTTAAATTCGCGATGATCCAAACGCCCAGATTTATCTTTATCGAAATGTTTGAACATCATAGAGAACTCGCGAAGTGCCTCTTCGCTTACTCCACTAACATTTCTAGCCTGGATTTGTTGTTCTAAATTGTGTTGCATACGCATTGCAAGTTGATCTAACTGGTCCCAAGCTTGACTTAGACCGACCTGAAAATAATTGTAATCGTAAAGTTCCATTTATTAATTGGAAACAAAAGTAGTGACAAAAATCGAAAAAAGGTATTAGCTTACAGTACTATGTTCCGTGTATCGATTATCCAGAATGAGATGTTCTTCCAGCAAAGTACCCAATTTTTCAACCTCTCGCAAATCGTTTTTTCGGGCTCTAACTTCTGAAGATTTTTCCCGAATACCTTCTAACTGTTCTTCTAGAGTTCCACTGGCTTCCATCATCGATGTTCGAACTTTCTGTAATAAGAACCAATTTTATAAAACAGTCAATACATCATGCATACATATGTAGCCAGTAAAGAAAAGTAGCACATAGTCAACAACAAATAGTGGGAACAGCCATATACTATAGAAATTTTAAACCTATAAACTTGGCTATAATTTTTAGAAGCTGTTCACTACTTACCTGTAGCCATTGATGGAAAGAATTAGCTGCTACTGCAAATTGTTGACGAAGCTGGTCATTTTGCTCTTGTCGAACCGTTTCACGTCGAAGTTCAGCATCTCTCTCTAAAATGATTTTCTGTAAGTTACGCCAAGTTTCCACAAGTGACTCCATTGTGAACCAAGTGTACGGATTCATGCCAACCTTAGAAGTATGATAGAAAAAAATGTGATAATATTTAGCAAACGAAGTAAAAATAAATATGACAGAATTTAAGTATCATCCTTCATTACATAAGTAGAAAGTAGTCGAGTAGGAAAGTTGGAATAGTACACAGTTAGTTGTATCCATTTGACTGTCCAATTTTAAATAAAAATTAAGAAAACTTTTAACTGATGGATCATAATTAAAGATAATTTTAGATAAACCAAACAATACAGTTATATTTTTTTAGTTCTGAATTGTTTATTACGCAGAAGCGCCTCCTCGCAGGGGGCAAGGTCGTGGATGCGCACTGCTGAGGAGTCACACAATAGGACGAAACGGCCGTCCAGTGCTTCCAGGTTTTCCATGGTGGTCTAGCTTCAACTGACTCATGATCTTAACCACTGAAGTTACTATAATATCCACAAAACCCATCGAATAGAGATTTGTTAACTAGTGTCATTACTAAAATCAACTTTCAATGAGCTTGTTTCACAAGTCTATGCCTTAAAAATTGAGAGAGCTAGTTGAGCTTTCTTTAGTCACTCAGCATCTGACATTTTCTGAGATTAACTTATCATAGATGGCTAATATTAACTCCTCGATTTTCTCCAACAAACATGAAGAGAAATGAAATGGAGCGAACGTCATAATGTTTATCGATTATCATATCAGAAAAGGTGAACGTAACATATTAGTTTACTATGAACCAATGGGGTGAACGCGATTGTCATCACTGTCCAACAAATAAACGTTTAAGAACGATTTTAATAGATTAACGGACCACCTTTTTCTAAACGTCATATCATATCAGATATTCGAATCGTTTGGTCCTCTATGTTGGGTCAAGTGATGTTATCAGATGTTAACTTGAATTACATGTTTCATGAACCGGTTACTTTATCTTAAAATAATGTTAGACACAAAAATCGTAGGAATGAAAAGTGAGAAAATGAGTTGTAGTTTCTTATTGTATCTACAATGATGGCAGATTCTCGTGATCAGCAACTGAAATCTATGATTTGCCACTGTTATTTAGCACAGGGTATTCTAGTTAAGTTCTTCAATCCAAAAAAGTTGCTTGTAGAGGAATATACACATGAATGCCATCGTACGATAAGTACTTACGCCATAGCTTTTGATTTCGCGGTCTAATTGAGCTAATTGTTGAAAATCAGCCTCTGCAGCTTTGAGAGATGCTTTGAACTGCTCTTGAGCTTCACAAAGCGCATGAACTTCATCCAATGAATTACAACGCACGGGGTCAGTTAAGTCCTCCTCAGCATTTTCGAACCAAGAGTTGAAGGTTGATGCCCGCTTAGCGAACGCCAAATAAAGTTCTTCAACCTTTCGATATTGTTCTTGTAGCTGAATGAGATCAGCTTTGCGACGGGCAGATTCACGACGTAGACGTTCCCAACGATCCATTAAGGAGGTGAAACTGAAATCAATATGTTAAGAACAAGTGACATTATTCTTTGAACTAGAAATAAAGTACTGTGTATATAATGAACTATTTCATGAACAGTTTACTACTAACCGTTGCTTAATGGCTGGACTCTGATTGTGCTCTGCTGCAATAAGGCGATCGTGAAGTTCAGTAATTGTTTGAATTCCTTCTGTGTGAAAAGATTCCAACGCTGTGTCAAAAGTTGCGTGTTTCGCCAGCAAAATTTGAACACTGCTTAAATCTCGCCCGTAATCATCACTACGTACTTGTGTTTCCCTATCAGCTATCCAAGATTCAACCACATCCGTTCTCCACATAAACTGTAGAAATGCTGAGTTGTCAGTAAGATTTGTTTTGCGACGTTGGGCAGCCTGATTGAGTGCATTCAATTTTTCTATCAATCCATCACATCGTTGCTGAATAGACAAACGATTATGATTCTCAGATTGCACCAAATCAGATCCAGTTAAACAAAGTTCTTTACACTTTTCATTATGTATCTGTAATAGAAAAATAAATTAGTCAACTCCCAAACAAAAAGATTGCCAATAAAAGTTTTACTTACATTAAGATCTGTTTCGAAGGCATCGTGCTTCTTTAAAAGGCCTTGCACAGCAGCAAGAGTATCGCCATAATCCTCACTACTAAGTAAATGTTGTTTTTCGAGAATCCAAGCTTCCTCTTCTTCTACTCCGTCAATAAAGTCTTGATATGCCAATGACTCTTCTAATTTCTGTCGTCGAAGTGCTGTAAGACCTTGCAATTCTTCCCACGCGGTTTGGAGACGCTTGAAAAAAATGGACAGATTAGTGCTTTCAAACTATTGTACAAAATCTTTGGCAAACACGAGAAAATCAGGCTAGCTTCAGATGAGATTGTGAATCTTTATCGACTGAGATGGTTGGGTCACGCGTTGCGTATACCTGAACACTGATTACCACGACGCTCAATGCTAACCGGTGTTCGGGATGGTTGGAAGAAAGTTGATGGCGGTCAAACCAAAACGTGGCCTCAGTGCTTGAAATCACTAACTTCTAGTCTGAGCCATGTTGGTAGATGCAGACTACTTGGTTGGGTCCACGTGACTCGTAACCAATGGTTGGAGACTCTGGGTGACATGGCTCAGAATCGATCACAATGGCGTAGGTGTATATACTCTTTATCTTCCTTTAAACTATGAGATTAAAATCTCTTCATATGTTTCTTTCTACGAACTAATCCTCTCTTCCTATACTATAACCTTATACAAAATCTCTCTTTTATATATAAAACCATTGAATTAACTGCTTCTATGAATCCGGTGTTCATCTTGCTATGCTATTGAGGTATGGCAACTTGGACCGATGCATATGTGCCTGGTCCTACGTTGTAGCTGACTGAATGACCGACAGAATCTTGGGGCCGGGTACGTGATATACATCTAAGAATAAGTTAACATGAAAAGAGTACACGCCAACTTGTCTTTTCGCTTATAACTCGACTTTATTACTGATAACAACCCAAATAAGAAAACTAATATAATTATTTATCGGGATTATGGACAATCTTTAGTAGAACACATTTTGTCATATGGAAAATGAACAGATACGATATAAATAACTTAAGTGCCACTAAACACTCCAGTCTTGTATACAAACTATATTTATGACTGAACTAAGCAACATTGTACAGATTGAGAGAACATTCTGATACTTCAGATGGTCATGTATGAACTACATACACTACATAGCAGCAAAATATGAACGAGAATAAGAGATATAGATCAACGAGAAGTTTGATACGGGTAGTAAGTAGTTTACCCAGAGATTCTAGACAGATCACAGGCTTCTTCAAAGGGACATAGCAAGCAGGGAATGTAAGCGTGGGAAGGATATTATAAGTAAGTAAATTATTTACCTAGCCTTACTCCCACTTACATGTTCCTATTCAGACCAATCCAGTAAATGTTAAGTATATACATGAACTATGTGCATTATTTTGGTTCTCAAAAGATTCTTAGTCGTCTCACTCTGCGTAGTTCGTCGAGCCAGCGCTAAGAAAAGTATAATGTGAAAGACTCGGACCGGGAAAACATAATACCATCAGAATTAAAGTTTGATGACAGTACTCAATTTGTTTTATGAAAGTTGTCGATTTTTCAGTAGATTTATGAAGTAAACCAGAAAAGTTAGTTTATAAATTCATGTGTTTGAATAAATAATAATAATAACTATTATTATTATAAACTCACCTGAATTCTTTTTTTTATTTCCTCAGGATCAGCAAGTTGAACACCAACAGTAAGTTCCTCTCCTTGTGCAATAACTTGTTTGATGAATGGATCATGAGCTGCTACCTCATTTTCAATTCGTTCATGCTTTTTGCGTAGGTTGCGTACTCCAATAAGATCACGTCCATAATCCTCTGAACTAACCAAAATCTTTTTTTCACGGATCCAAGCTTCTTCATCGTCAATATTGCGATAAAAATCATGCAAACGCTTAGCCTTGCCAAGCGTTACAGCGCGATTTTCTGACATATCCAGAATCTATAAAGTTTATTACAAACGATCAGTGATTAGGTCATAAAGAGCACTATAGTGGTAAGCTGCTTGTCGTCACAATATCAAACAGAACGAAGGGATGAACACAAAAAGGCACTGATAATTCTATAATATGTCGATTCTTTTAATGTAATAAATCATTTACCTTTTCATATCGTTCATTAATCATTTTTTTGCGCTCACGGACCATATCAGCATCCCAAGCACCGGACCTAATAAACTCATCTGCGCGTGCATCTAATTCCTTAATACGATCTTCATGGGCTCGAATATCAGTAACAAGTACCTGAGAATAAAGAGTAGTGAAGCATGTATAATAACATGATTAAAAACAGTATTGCTGCCAGTTAGTAATGTACATGTTTAAGATACTGATCAAGGGTGAATTTTCCAGTCAAGTTGTACGGGAACAGAATGTAATTAAAGAGCAGTCGAAATATTTCATTGAGTGTTCTGCTCGTGGTTTTAATCTTGTAGACTGAGAGTTGATTATGAATTTATCTTCTACATTCCTATAAGGGCCTCACTTTTCAATGGCTGTCTTCATGGTGAATCGGGACAGTATCATCTGTGACCGCTATCTTATCTCTTGTTTTGTCCCCCACCACCACTCACGATTACTAAGCGGACTTTCCATTAGTCAACATCAAACCTACTTTTGATTTTTAATGTTCTGGACAGATCTGAAGATCTATTAGTTTAGAAGAGGCTTCTGAGATACATTGAAGTGTGTTAGTTTTGTGATTCGAATCATTAAAAGATCTGACTGCTGTCTTTACAGAGGACTACATAACACATCAGACTACTACAGAATAAATGTCTCCTATATGGCCGACTCATTGCTTAGTTGGTTTTATTTTAAATGTATTCGATTTTTTTTAATCTTCTAATTGATCTCAAAGAGGCATTCTTGTTACACTTTTAACGTCCAGTAAGGTATAGACATGCATGAACTCATGACTAATCTGGACGTTTCCTCTAGAAAGAGCAGGAGCCTCCAATGATAACCGGGAGGTAGCAGCTACGAACAAATAAACGATGGGGTCCACGGGACCTAATAGTTGAAGTTGAAAGCAAAACTAGCTAAAAAGGGTTATTTGGCAACCATCCTTTTAGAAAGCTCATTTCTGATTACGCCATACATGCAGTAAGTTGTGATGCAAATAAGCAAATTAACATCCTTCTCTGGGGACTCAGATGTTGACAACATGTATGCATGTAAGATACCACACAAATATACCTACCTGGTGTTTTGACAGAAGACTGTCAACAGATGCTGAATCTCTTCCATGATCGGGACTAACGAGTGATGTTTCCATTTCACCTAACCAAAATTCAATGTCTTTAATACCAGCATTATATGCAGCTTGACGATTGGCCTCCTGTAACTTTTCGGATTTTTCGTGAGATCGGTTGACAAGATTATCCCATTGGTTAGCGAGTTTGGCGATACGTTCTTCAACGGCACTTTCCTGCCCCATACATTGATCTACAACGAAATAGAGGACATATAAGCTTTGAAAATAAAATTATCTCGAAAGAAAATTCTTGACGAAAAATAGGCTGACTCACTCTTCTGCTTTAAACGTTGTCCAGCTGCCAAAATTCCTTGGAGACGTTCTGCGTTGGCAGCGAGCTCTGCTTCAAAAGCTTGATGTTTCTGATGTTTAGCCTGAATATTTGTGGTAGGATCTTTATAAGGTTCGTCCATTGTAAATTGCATTTTTTCGTTTATCCATAGCTCCATCTCATCAGCATCTCGAATGAAGGCCTGAAGCGTTTGAACGTCTCCTAGCCTGCTACGATTATCAATCATAGCATTTTTTAAGTGAGTCCAACGATTTAAAACCTCACCACGCTTAGCTTCAATTGCATTTGCATCATAATGATCAGCTTCCAGAAGTTTATCAGCATTCGCCATCAAAGACTGTATCTTAACCTCCTGTAGGGTGATTGCACGGTTAAAATCTTCATGTTTCTTTATTAATGCGTCAACTTTGTTCCCATCAACATCATCACCAGCTAAAGATGCTTCGCGAATAGCCATCCAATCCTCAGCTTGTTCACAGTCACGCAAAAATAGCTGTTCTTCTAGATTTTGTTCTAGTAGTTTGTGCCGATTTAGCCAGGCTCTAGAATGCAAAAACAAATAATCTGTTGGAACTTAACACGAACAATTTACACGATTTTAAGAGGCGGGAATGGCCGTTAGATCGCATTTATTTTTATTTAAAATGTAAGCTAACCTTATTATTGCCAGCATTTTTTGATTTAATAAACTCATTGTTTAGTAGTGCCTTTATACTCATACTGCAATTATTATAATCAACATTGATTTGAAAATACTTGACGATCTACTACCTTGGCCATGACACCTTTTTTATATCTCTTATCGCCACAGATTACTATGATACGTGACAAGATACTTTAGAGTACAGGTTTTGGAACAGTTTTATCGGTTAGTGTATCATAATGATAACAAATTGTTTCACAAGTCTGATAACATTCATAAAGTCTTTAGTTTATTACCACAAAACTGGAAATCGTATAGGTGAGGAACCTACAAATATCTGAATCACTAAGATGAATTACATTGTCATTCACAAACTAGATTTTATCCAGAAAATCACAAGATTCAAAGTAAATAAGATTAAATAAATGTTTCACTTAGCAAAACAAGTTAAACTTATACTCTCAAAACTGTTATGACTGGTTGTTAATTGGTGTGACTGCGTCGCCAATTGTTATGCCTGAATAGCTTATTGCTTATACTTGTAAAATGAGCGACTGCAAAAACAAACTGACTGTTACCTTTTATAGAACACTGAAATACAGTATCCTTTTTATTAGCAAGCCAATTACGGTATCAGTCAGTCAGTCAGCAACAACGTAGGACCAGGCACATATATGCATCGGTCCAAGTTGCCATACCTCACTAGCACAACAGGATGAACACCAAATTCATAGAAGTAGTGATGGTAATATATAAAAGAAAGATTGCATATAAGAACGGTACATGAAGTTAGTTCGTAGAAAGAAACATATGAAGAGATTTTAATCTCATAGTTTAAAGGAAGATAAAGAGTATATACACCTACGCCATTGTGATCGATTCTGAGCCATGTCACCCAGAGTCTCCAACCATTGGTTACGAGTCACGTGGACCCAACCAAGTAGTCTGCATCTACCAACATGGCTCAGACTAGAAGTTAGTGATTTCAAGCACTGAGGCCGCGTTTTGGTTTGACCGCCATCAACTTTCTTCCAACCATCCCGAACACCGGTTAGCATTGAGCGTCGTGGTAATCAGTGTTCAGGTATACGCAACGCGTGACCCAACCATCTCAGTCGATGAAGATTCATGACCTCATTAACTGATTTACCATCATTCCCTAATACCCTGCGTCTAACCTCACTATTACTTACTCGGTGATCCCAGCAGATGCGAGCAATATTTCCAAGTCATCTGTGATCAAGTACTAGTAACTTACGAATATCTTCTACCCTTAATGGGCACGTTTCGCAGCCGTAAAGTAAAACAGGACGAACTACTTTTGCATTATACTCGTCTCTTAATTGATAGACGGATATCTCGCCTTTTTCATAGGTGACGTAAGTTGGCAAAAGCCAAACGAGCTTTTCGAATCCGTGCTGAGATTTCGTCAGACGCCAACCCATTAGGGCTGATCAGACTTCCAAGATAAGTGAAGTTGTCAACGCGTTCGACTGCTTCATTCCCTATCCTTAGTTCAGGTGTTGACGCAGGCGAGTCTTGAAGAAGCGCATTCCAAACATTCTGGCATTGTTGCTCAGTGCTACCAAAAGACTGCATTCTATCAGCGTCTTCACCAAACAGGACTATGTCACGTCGGTCGGGCAATTACGGTATACCATTGGATTTCACGAGAAGTGTGTACGGAGGAATTACTTCAGAGAATCAGAGATTTATATTCAATTATCAGTCTGAGTGACATTAGGAAAGTAACTATTTTTTCCATCACTAACCGCGAAATGTTTTGAAGATTCTAGAGCGTTAGGAACCCTGCTTCGGTCTGGGCACCCGGGCAGTATCAAAGCCCTCACACAAATCGAATGATTGATGTGTCGCATATGTATTTGGTGCCTCCTTGTACTAATATCTATATGTTAAAATAAATAAATAAATAATAAAAACTGACAACCTCAGTGAGCGCTGTAACACTGATTGATCATTTCATTGACTGGGTTTATCATATACAGAGAACTGGTTTCACAATATCAAAAAGTTTGCTTTTTGGGTTTATTCATATTTGTGAGTACAAACTTTTATGTATGAGCTTTAGTACGTCGAAACTGAAAACCTCAATAATGAGCGCGAATCTGAAGTCAGTAGTATGTATTATAAGAAAAATGACTTCTCATTATAAGAGACTTGTGGTAAACATTTTATTCGCACTCATTTTATAAAGTAATTTCATTGTGGCTGATTAGTATCCTAGTTGGGAACATTCCCATTTTGCATGTGGGACCCTTGCCCCAAATGCCCTGGTACTGCCAAGGGTGTGGAGGGTTAGCTCTCCCTCTCGAAATGCTCTTATAATTGATTAAACGAAATAAATAGATACGATAGGTTTCTTTCGTTGATACAGCCGATTAATTGTATACGTGTTACTCAGTATTATACCACAAATACCCTAGTTTCGCATAAACTGAGATGTTTTATTTGTGGTGCGTTGCGGTCTTTTAGCTGAGGCAAATAATCATGTAAGTTTTTAAGTCCGAAATAATACGAATTGCTAGAATAGCCTACTAGTGTTATGCTCTCACATGGCCACGTGCATACAACCATTGTCAGGGAAGTCCTACTCACTACATCCTAGTGACGGGGTGTTTACGAAATTCAGAAGACGAAAAGCGAATGTCCGGCGCTTTAACAGGGTTAGTCGACATGGACGTTCACCTAGGGGAGTTGGTAAACCCTGATTCCAAACCAGTGGTGCACATGGGCTCCAGAATCTTGAAGGAACAAATGGCGTATGAAACTAATGTTGGTCACCCGCTACCACGGGACTGTATCTCCTGACGTTTCTTCACTGCCTTGTGGATCAGACCTTTAAGTCAAAGGCTCGGGGCGTGGTCCTCTAAGAAAATCACATGCCTCGGTTCGGCACCCAGCCAGTATTTCAGCCCTTACACAAATCAAGTGATTAATGTGGCGCATATGTATTTGGTGCCTCTTTGTACGAATATTTGTGTTCAAATAAATAAAATAATTTTGGTTAATACTGAATGGTTTATCAGTGTAAATAGTAAGCACTAAAGCCTAGTAAATGTTGAAAAACATACGAATTTATATCCATATTTTAACTAAAATAAGATGACATGAGGATTTATTACATGGTCCAAAGAACCAAATTATGTTCTGCGAAAGTGCAATTGAAATTGGGAACTCATTATTTAGGAAGTGTAAACTGCACACAAAAAGCACTTATTTTCCTCATAAAAGTATTAACTTACACATTAAGTGCTTCTCTTGCTTCTGTGATTTCTTGAAGTTTTTGCTGTACGACCTCCGAAGCATAATGTCCATTATCAAGTAACTCCTTACCGAAGGATTCGAAGTTTTGAAAAGCTGGAGCACGAGTATCGATTTCCGTGCGGTATTCCTGTGAAAATAAATAATGTAAATGAAATGACTTACACGGTGACTATCTAACAACGATTCCGCACTTGTAACATATGTGCCCACTTGCTTTGACGATACCAAACCATTCATTGTACTAATCCAAGACTGGAGATCCCTGAAAACAAAAAGTTATATATAAACAAACGGAATTACTATTTATTAAGAGATCAGAATATCAAGCTTTAGTTTAATTTACTCAAATGACAACGTGTTTTAAATTAAGCTTAAAGACAATAGTAATTTAACGTCCGTTTATTAATGACATCTGTGGGACCCAATAAAACCGAACATCTTTATATGTCAGATGTACGAAGAGACGTAAGTTGCTCTAATAAGTCGGTATCGGAAGTAAATAGCACGGAAAACTAGTTGATTAGTACTTTCTAAACTATTCTTCAAAAGTAGGATTATGTAGCTGAAAGGGAAAACAGTAACTTAATACCTAGGAAAAGAGAACTATTTCAAAACGCATCTCATAAGCAAAATTACGAAAACTAGGGTAACGACTATAAATTTCGGGTGGGTTGAAAGGTACTTGTTGATAAAAGTACATTCGTATATTTTAAAAGCTCGTTATTATACGCTTAGTCAACCTCCTATTTCTCTGGGCTTTTTTTAGAAGCGTTAAACTATATCAACCATTAGTTTACTTACCATTTTAGATTAACAACTTGAATAAATATACTAGTCTAGAGGTTGCATGTTGTACCACTTACATGAGCAATAGGTTGATAGTTAAACTGTTTAACTTTTAATTATCCATTCGTAAATTAGAAACTTACTACATTTGCTCTAGAAATGTTACTGGGCCACAGAAAATATGGTTTAAAGCCTCCTGTGTGAAATGGTAGGTTGAGCAAACTTTTGGCTAACAGCTGAACAACTAGACTATAATTAGCGAGTGAAACTAATCTTATATTTATCCGGAATATAGCATGATATATACATAAATAACTGAGAGTAATTATTACCTTGCATCAGCGAGGAACTTTTGGAGATCTAAGGAATCTAAAAGTTTGGCTTTTCGTTTTTCAGCAGTTGCCGCTAGACCATCCCACAAATGGTTGATTTCTTCTTGATGTGTACATATAGCTTCTGCATCCTGAGGATGGATCTGTATCAAGTCAGCAGCTTTTGAATCTAATTGTTTAACCCTTTCTCCCAAAGCTACCAGGTCCCTTTCTAATGCATCATGTTTACGTATAAGACGCTGAACAGATGTGAAGTCATTACCTACATCATCTGTTAGTAATCTGTTCTCCTTTTCTTCAATCCATTCTTTCGCTTCATCACATTCTCTGTGATAGCGTTGAACGGCATCAATATCTTCTAATTCCTTAGCTTTTTTGGCAGTGACTTCTTCTAACTGTTCATACTTCTTTTGAAGTTGCATGATAATACCTTCTATCTTTTCAACAGCTTCAGTCTGGCCACCTCGCTTGAGTTTATCTGCCTTGGCACACAATTCTGTTACTCTAGCTTCCCTTTCCTTTTGTTCCATAACAAACTCGTCTACCTTCTTTTTCTCTGACTCTACTTCCTCTAGTCTTCCAGGAACGATGGTCTCCGTGACAGCAACTAGTTCTTTCTCAACTACCCATTGATGTAAATCGTTAGCTTCCCTAACTAGTTGGTAGGCTTCGACGGAATCCTGTAACCTCTCTCGACGATCACGACCCAGTTGAAGAAGATAATTATATTGCTCCTCCAAACGTTGCTGCTGCGACGCTACAGTAAGTGGCTTGGCTGCTAAACCAGCTTGAGTGTCAGAAACAGGAGCCTCAACTTTCTTGACATACGCTGCAGGAACAAATCCTTGGCGATCATTCACTTCCACTTTCCACCAGTCTTTGTGGTTACTGGCTAACAAGGTTAAGATCTCTCCTTTCCGCATTGAAACTTCCCTAGGAGACTTTTCTTGGTAGTCATATAAAGCAATAACTACATCTTTGCCGAGTAGATCACTTACTGGGGCTTCCTGCATCCGGCAACTACTAGCTTGAATGCCAAGAGCTTCAATGGTTGAGCCATATGCCTCAATATCGGCAAGGAGAGCGTTGTGTTTTTTCAAGAGTGCTTCCGTAGAGTCTTCATCCCGACCAAACTCGGACGAACCGACCAATGGTTCTTTTTCGCGCATCCAACTTTCTGCTTCACTTGCATCAGCAAAGTACTGTTGGGCCTGTAATGAATCTTCCAAAAGTTGTCGTCGACGGTCTGCCTTTTCACAAAGTTGGGACCAATCGGTAGTTAAATCGGTTACACGTCTTTCAATGTCATTAGCCCCATAATGGTTGGCGCGTATCATGGCCTGACCTTCTTGAACAACCTCCTCAATGCGTGGTGAGTGACCATTTATTTCCGCATATATTGCTTGATGTTTTTTGATCAAATTCTGCACGCCAATCAAATCACGACCTGAAATATATTTAAAATGATCAGTTAGGGGGAGGCATATATAAATACATCCGAAAACAATGAACAAGTAGAGGCCATTTGAATACATAATTAAATCTGAAATATTGTATTTGAAATAGATATAACTTATTTAACTCATCAAAAACAAGGAATATTCTAACTTTTTGTTAGGTTTCTTATCCACTACTCAAAATAATCGATACACACAAAGTAGAACTTGATACCGAATGTACACCGGTTTAAGATATCACAATACAATGTAGAGCAATAAAGCTAAAACGATAATACCAATAGTAAAGAAACAAAGATATGGCACAGAACAAATGAAACATAGGAATGATAACCGACTGCAAACACAAAATCCAACAAATGTGAAACAGCCGAAGGTGATAAAAGAAAACGAAAGGGTGTATTAGCGACCTCCGACCAACTGAAAGTTAGTTATTTAAGCGACCAGGTTTAATAACCAGTTTTCCGAGTATAATCGTTTTACTATATAATTGGAATAGTTGAGTTCAGCACTCAACTCCCGGCTTTTGGGTTAGTGTCTATTTCAGTTTTTTAAACTGAACAGGATTGTTTGACCTTTCCCAAGCCGAGTACATAAATTTGTACACGATTCCTGAGTTAAAGTAGCACTGTCACAATAAGTGCGAATAACGACAAACTCTGTAAAAGTTATGTAACAAGCTACACGAAAGTCACAAACCGTGATTTAGAACTACTTTCGGAAAGGGTTATGTCTGTTTATATTCAACAATCTATAAACGTGAAGATATCCATTAATTGATAGTACCCTGGGTTATGAAGTTGTAAAAACTACAGTTGAAGTAGGAGCAAGTTGGATACGGGCGAACAAAATCAAAATGTGTGATTAATCCATGAAATAACTGACCGTTTCTCTGATCCACGTCGGTAGGTGTAGAATTAATGGTTGGAATTCAGTGACAACCGCGACTACTGGCTGGCAACACTGGTATGATATTGTTCAGAGCAGAGTACAGCATTTCTTGTTTATCATTTCCTAGGTCCCGACCTCCATTATTTTACCATACATGCCTTTCTACTTCGTCTTTTCAAACCATATGTCAAACCACAGCCTACCTCGACGGGCGATTTTTTTGGTGCAAAAGTATGCTGGAAGCTAGGGGTGGCCACACCAAAACATGGCATCAATCGATGAAGTCACTGACAATTAGACTAAGCCATGTTAATAGTTACAGACTACTTGTTCAGGATTCGTGTGATTACCGTAATCAACGGTTAGACATTAAATGACATGGCTCCGAATCATTTGTGATAATGCAGTTGTACTCATTCTTTGTCGTCCTCCAAATCCTGAGTTTCTAGATTCCTCATAACTTTTTAATGTCTAGCTTATTAATATTTTCTTTACGAGTCGTATCTCCAATGCCTAGTCTTTCAATTACGACGGACACTTATGACCCCTACCATTCTCGGATTCGGTCTGAAAACTTCATCTATGTGCTAATGGGGTATGGCAATTTGAACCTATACTTACGTACAGGTTCCATGTTGTGGCTTACTAACTATATTCACAATATTTAGTCATTCTCATCATCCGTACCATTAAGATTATTCGACCACATTACTGTTTATCTTGCTGAGTTCCTTTCGTTGTGATGAGGTTTAAAAGTCCGGATTAACGCACATTAACTACGACTGACTGACAGTACAACGAACTGCCACAAGATTATCAACGCAAGTATAGATGGGTTACCATATACATATTTTAATTTAAAACCAACGGATACGTAGATGGGGCTAACAGTGACTTAAGCAGAAGGCATTTCGAACAATCAGAACAGCAAAACGGACTTTACCCGATAAGTACAGTATTCCATGACCTGATATTTGGTATGCACTGACCCCAATATGATATGAGTTTGCCTAATTCATTAAAAACATCTGTTTGGTGCATTTTTGACTTGATATTACTTGTGGAGTCCTGTTTTTATGGTTGAGCATACAAAAACCAAAGCCAACCATTAACAATGTAGAACCATGCACGGTTGTGTACCGACCAAATTTTTACACAGAAGTTGAAGCAAATCAGTACATATATAGACCTTAGCCAATGCATATTTGTCCCGGATCTCAGGATGATTTATCAAAACATTTTAGTGACAACAGTCCATACGTATATCGTTCAAAAATAAAATCGGATATCAGAGGTAAAAACATATAAGCATCTGCAAAAGGCAGCATACTGCTACTGCATACTGCTGTGAAAAGAAGCTAATTGCTTTACGGCACATAAAAACCGCACACATGTGTACGGGGAACGGGTGCCGACTAAATAATTAATTTTTCTGCTTACCTACATTAGTGGAGCCCGCGACTGGATCTTTCTCTCGAATCCAATCTTCTTCGTCTTCAACATCCCTAAAGAACTGGTGCAACTTGTAAGCATCTGACAGTTTTTCACGGCGTTGATTTAATGGTTTCTGCAAATCGTAGTAACGTTGGGAAAGTTGCCGCTGCTTCTCCTGGATTATGGGAGCATCAAAATGACCCTCAGAAGCAAATGTGTCAGCTTGGACTTTAAATGCTTCTATGCGCTCACGATGGGCAGCAACATCAGATTCTAGTAAGTTGAGTCTCTTCTGTGCATTCATTACTCCGTTAAGGTCTCGGCCAACATCTTCTGATAAAATTTGGGCTTCTACATCATCTAACCACAACTCGACATCCTCGACATTGCGGACGAATTGTTGTTGTCGACTGGCTTGATCTAAATTTCTCTTCTTGTTCGCCATAGCATTTATAAGATAAGACCAAGTCTCATCTAACTGGTCGATTTTTAGTTTTATTTCAGCTGAATTGCAGTGATTTGCGTTTAACAAATCTTGACCTGTTTTCTTAATATCTTCAACACGAGACTGGTTCGCTTGTATCTCAGCTTCGAAGTTCTGATGTTTTTGAACTTTTGTCTGTAAATTGGTTGAGTCTTTATAACTTTCATCAAGTGCACTTTTTAGTTTTTCCGATATCCAAGACTGCATTTCATCGGCGTCACGATCAAACATCTGATAACGGTGAGAATCTTCAAGACGCTGACGGCGCCTCTTAGCTTTATCCTTCAAGGCTCTTCGTCTATCTTCCAAAGAAAGCTGCAACTCTGTGACCTGTGCAGCAGCGTAGTGATTCGTTTCTATAAGTTTCTTTGCCAACTCATCAAAATGATGCATCTTTTCCTCTTGAGCTAACAACGACTTCTCAAAATCTTCGTGCTTTCTAATAAGTGCCTCAACTGAGTCGAGAGAATCGCCAACATCCTTGATTTCCAAAAGTGCTTCTTGCTTTCCGATCCAAGACTCTGACTGTTCTGCATCCCGATAGAAATACTGAAGACCCATACACTGTTCTAGTTGCTCGCGTCTCTCTTCACATAGTTCCAGAAGGGCAGCTTTTTCTCTTTCCAAGTTAGAAAGCTTTGCAGCGATTTCCCCGCTAGATGGATGGCCAACATTGATCAGTGCTTGACCCTCTAGCATGCACGTGTCGAAACTATCGTTTCGCGAGTTAATTTCCGCAGTATATTCCTTATGGCGTTCTACTTGGGCCTCAGCACCAGCCACATCCTTTGCTAGATCATCAGCAGAGATCAAACCTTTCATGTCTGTCATCCAAATACTTAGGTCTTTCCAATCAGCGAGAAAACGCTGCATCTTGAAAGACTCTTCCAGTTTACATTTTCTATCCACAAATTGATTCTTAAGTTTTTCCCAAGCAGCAATTAAAGCTTCATATTTACCCTGAATTGTGTCTTTAGAGTCTGGATGTTTCTGTGCAAGAGCCAAAGCATCATCTCCCAGTTGACCAATCTTTTCATCCAAAGCAGCTAGATCCCTCTCCAAAGCGTCATGTTTCCTTTGCAGTGCTTGTACTGAAGCCAAGTCACGACCACAGTCTTCAATAGATAGAGGAATAGACTTTTCATTTACCCACGATATGGCTTTATCTGTATCCCGGAAGAAACGCTGTATTTCATAGGCTTCAAGAAGTTTATCTTGGCGCATCTTAGCCAGATTCTTTAAACGTTCTAGTGCTTCACGAACCTCACGTGACTTTTCTATTACCAAGGCGTCTTCAGGAAATTCCTCTTTCAAAAGTTCATCTGCTTTGTGGTAAATGTCTTCTGCACGACTTTCCTGATACTCAAGGTCCTAAAAAATATTAATCATCAAACAATTACAAACCTTCATAAACTCGTCAAATTTCTTCTGTAGTGCCTCAACGTGCTCTAAATCCTGACCGAAATCTTCAGAAGTTACGTAAGTCTCCTTCTCACGTGTCCAGAAAAGTATCTCATCGACCTGACGTAAGAACTGAACGAACTTAAGAGTCAGGTTAATGAGACGCGATTTTTCTCTGAACATGGCCATCAACCTTTCCCAAAGAGCGTGCAGCTCATCGAGCCGGTTCTGTGAATGTTACGTAGGTACGCAGAGAAAGACCTTACCTTAATAATCTCAGAGGCATAATGTCTTTGCCCTATCATCTCTTCACCTGAAGAATCTAAGGCTGATAGTGTCTCTGCGTGAGCTGTGACTTCGAGCTCAAAAGCCTGGTGCTTTTGTTTTTTGGCCTAACCAAACGGTCAGTCATTAATTAAATTACCTGGAGGTTACTCAGTTCCTTGAAATCCTCATTTGCATAAGTTTGCAACTTTTCATTAATCCAGCTCTCAAGTTCATCAGCATCACGCTTAAAATACTGGTACCTTCGAAAACAACATTTAGCCGTATTAGACATTACCTCTTAGCTTCCTCTAACTTATGACGACGATACTGCGTTGCCTCTTTAAATGCAGAATAGCGAGACAAAACTTGCTCACGACGTTCACGAATATCTTCAGGAGTTTCCAATATCTTCACCTTAGTTGGAGGCTCAGCCATCCTAGTCTACAAAAACGAAACCTGCTTAGACCTGGGAGAACAACGAAGTGGTGCAATTAAACACATGAAATTGTTTTATACGATTAGAGAAAGATAAGTTGAAATGAAAAGAAGTAGCACAATAACACATCATTTTTACTATTTTGATTCACTCATTTTGCCTCATATACAAATAATATGTAACACTGATACAAACCTACCATCCTCTCAGTACGATCACGAAAACTCAAACGTATTGCGTATGCTTAGCGACATCAACTTTTGGCGTTGCTTGTTTTGTTCATAAAAGTCCTAACCTCAGCTTCGCTTCATTTTCTCTTACTTCTCGACTTATTTGGCGATAATTTTTCCAAGTTATTTGGAAATCTATGGTGAACGACCGGGCAATATAAAAAATTGCTAACGCCAAGGTTGTAGATATCCTATGGATAGCGTTATGCAACGCCAGATGTGCGATGAGTTTTACCATGAAGCGTTTGCGAATCTAAAATTTTTAACTTTTAAAAGGTTTAATAAACCTGAATGTGTGTGGTTGGGAGAACGGTGCAGCTCGGAAGCAAAGAGCTTGCAGTAGTTAACACTACTAAAAGTAGCGTATGTAGGCCCAATTCTGATGGACCAAACTAAAGTGAGTCTGATGGTAGTTGATCTATCGTTGCACATGTCGTAAGGCAGCCGTCTCAAGTGTGATCAAGATCGACTGACTCACGTGAGCGTATGAAAGATCGACTTAAAAGAGGTATGTAAGAAACTCAAGAAAGTAGCTTTCCTCGGCACATCAACAGAACCGTAAAGCTGGGTCCGTTTCGCAACAGGAAAAACAATAAAATTTATGACCTGGTCAGTAAGTCATTGAATATACTTTGGAATCTCACAATGTGTGTAATTCAAATAAATCGTTACTCCATGTACTACTGATGAATGGATATTAAGTGAGAGTAAGAAGTAACCTAACATCACAAGAGAAACACGGTTTCCGTAGCAGTAGTTGGCAATCGGAGAGTGACCACAGTAACAGGCCAGTTATCTTTAAGACCCAAGGCAAGCAAACTTTAAGAGCTTTGGGAACGGCATTGAAGGGCTGGAAGGTCTACTTGGACAGCTAAAACCTGAAGATATCTCTGACATCACCTTGCTAAAGACTTATGGACTAGGCAGCTAGACAGACTTCAAAAATAACCGAACCAGGCTTTTAAAGGTAGTATTTAAACAATCCAATGAAGGGGATATAAAAACACAAAATCGATTTAAACTGAAGAGATGAATCACTGTCCTTACAGATTTTGTCACTTACTGACCGTATGAAAAAACGAGAAGCTGGAAGTGAGCTGAAGCTAAGATTAGATGCCGATGAAAAGGACATGTGAATTGTAAATTTCGAGTGGTGAAGCGTCGACTGAGAATAATATCGACACTAATTTGGGTCCATCATGAAACTTCTTGAATGACCTTTGTATCTGTTACACGAATTTCAGGAGCTATCTCAATAAGCAACCGAAGACGGGTGTGAAGATTGATTTTACCAAGTCAGATGTGTTCGCCACCATAGAAGTACATAGTAGATAATCGGGAACTTAGCTTTGGAAATTTCGCTCCAGTACAATTCAAGAGAACTCGGAAGCGTAAAGAAATAGCAGCTTTATTTGTTAGAAATACTATTCCCATTACCATTATCTCATGAAAGTCGGACTCGCTAATTAATTAGTTTCTGCTTGTAATTCGAAGTACGAGAGCTGCTAATTTTTTTGGTTTACCTCGTCCCAGATTGTTACGTAAATGGATTTTTCCTAGGCGGTTTCAACTCACGTTCTTCAGTTGGTTGGTGTTTAATTTTAGGAGACGTCAATTCACCTACTATAGACTGGAAAAATATGAGGATTGAGCTGTTCAAAAACTCTTTGAACATAATCAGTTGACGTGGTTATTATATGTGCCCTGACGCAACATGTGAGAAGAGCGGCTGGACACGACTTGGACTTCAAATCATCTTTATTGTACCTCATATTAATTCGTTATGCAGATGAGGTCAAAAACCTCGATTTAATCCCACCACTAGGTAAGGGTTACCATGATTCACAAATTTTAATTTTCGTATGGTTATCAACAACGATGTGTTAGCCCAAGCCAGACTAAACGCTTGAAAAGTAAATATACATTAAATTATACACTCAGCATCCTAAGTAGATTGAACAATAGAACCACAAGTCTTTGGAAATATACACATAAAGGTTATAACACCTCAAGTTATTGAAATACAACGGGGAGTCTGAGAAGCCCCCATGTAGGAAGCAATTTCCTACAGATTCAACTCTAAGTTAATCTCTAGACTGTCGAATACAGAGTCTTGGTTTAGCCAAAGTCAGAACAAGCAAGCTATTTGGCTAGATAAACTTTATCTGTTTCTAAAACATAAATTAACATCGTTAGTGTGCAAACGAAACAGTACAGTCTATTAATACATGGAAAAAAGAGACAATAACATACCGAACAGTAGCCAGAGAATAGGGAAAATGAGTCAACAAGCAAATATTGTTTTACAATGAACATTAAACTGTGATTGGTTAACAAAAGATACAGTCGTACAAGGTCAAAAAGTGTTAATGTGGCGGTGGGCGTTTCCCTTTATTATTGGTGGGTTCGTTTATCGATCACATTTTACACCCCAATATGATTCAGTAAGGAGGTTTTTACGTTTTCCAGTAGATAGAAAAAGATAAGGAAGAGATTTAAGTTACTGGTTATTGATGAGGTAAAAGTCTCAATACTAGGAAGCCAGAAATCTTTATGTAGGTAAATCTAAGGGACCCGGTGAAATACATCCTACATTACAAAAAGAGCTATGAAATTTCATCACGAATCGCTTAGGAACATGTTTTATTCTATTTGCAACCTAGGGCAAATTACCGAAGAACTAGAACACCTCTGTATAATTGTTATCATTCAAAAAAGTGTACGAACTATCGGTCCATAAGCCTAACCAGAGCGATTTGTAAGGTTCTACAAAAAATTATTCGGAATGACTTATTCCAGTATCTAGGCGAAAACCTGATTCTTTCTTAAAGGCAGTACGGTATAAGAACAGGTTATTCATGTTTCATATACGTATTAGTAGTCATTGAGAGTTCTTATGTTCTGGAATATCATAGGCTATCAATAGATGTGGCCTTCATTAACTTCACTAAGGTTCTTAACAGTTCCATATAACAGGGTACAACTTAAGATCAGTGATATTGGGAATGGAAGTAAATTATGTATTTGAGTAGACAATTTCCTAGTTGGGCGTCAACAAAACAACAACAGATCATCGATCGCCGTAAAAGTTAACGACAACCAACGGGCATAAGTTAATCGGATGCCATGGACTTGCCAATGCGATGGTAGCCTCATTAACTTGAGTACGTACCCAATCATTCGACATAGATCATCTACGCTGGTAATCTACACTCCATATGATTTAGAATATACTAAATAGTATAAGAATTAAAAACTGAAATATGAATAGACTCACCTGGTTCCTGTAATTGTATTAAATCGACCTGTCGGTTGTGTGTACTTATGAAGTGTTGATTACTACCTGACTGATATGATTTAACCTATTCATTCTTATTAGGTCACGTTTTGATCTTGTAAATTTTTCGCTTAGCAACTCTGATTGCTTTTATGTAAGTGTATGTGTGCGCATTTGTTATCTGACTAATCATATGTCTTTAACTGAATTATGTTCGGCTATAAATATTGACTAACTCTTGATTAAAGGGACTTGGTTCACATGCCTTCTTCACAGCACATAATTTTGTTCCTCTTCGTTCCTGTGATCGTCGGCCTGGGTCAATGATGGTACAAAATATACTCATTCGAAACTTTTTCTTGTATTTGAGTCATCTCAATTCCGTTATTCACCAACGCGTGTTAAGTCGATGATCATATACGAGGTTAGACGTCATGTGTACCACAATGACATCCACACCATCCAATCGGAGTCAAATAAGGGTCCACTATATTTAAATCCTTGATATCTAGAATTTACACCATAAATTTTCCGACACTCTCCATCACAATTCCCGTAGCTGGTCGGAGATCATTACCACGATAATATGTATCTTATGCAGGCTACGAACACCTCATAACTGAACGAAGAATCCCTCTTTTCAAAAGATTTGTTGGAGTCTCTTACGTTACCAAATGTCTAAAATTTCTATATTGTAGTGGAAATTAATCTATTCCACCCTAGAGTCTATCAAATCTTGAGGCAGCAATAAAATAAATAGCGATTTTTAAAGTCCTGACAAAATTTACCGCCTTAACATTAGAGTAAAGTTGCCCGTGATCAGTGAACAAATGTCTGCAATGTAAAGTGTCATCGATAAAGAAATCAACCAATGATAATGTGAAACGCCCACCACCGCACTAACTTTCTTTAAACTGGTATGGCTACGCCTTGTTTATTCACCGATCACAATTTTATGTTCATTCAAAACAATATTCGCTTTGTTGACTCATTTCTCTTATTCTATAGTTACTGTTTGAAACAGATAAAGTTTATCAAACCGAATAGCTTACTTCATCTGACTTTGGCTGAATCAAGACTCTGTTCTCAACAGGTCTAGAGAATAACTTGGAATTATATGTGCAGGAAATTAATTCCTACATGCAAAATATACCATTCAACCAGACAGTGACTGCGTAACAACCTAAGATGACTAGTTAAGAGATGACCTCAAACAACTAATTATTTGTCAAAACAATAGAACTTAACTATTCATTCAATTCATTATTTAGTACAAGCATTATATTCGCTATTGTCTTATATTGATTGTTGGAAAACGTTGTGTGTTCAAACGAGTAACCTCCTCTCCACTGTGTACTCGTTTCACGAGAAAATAAAGACCTAGTCACTACTAGTATGGTTTCTTTTTTCAATAGAACGAGGGTTACCTACAGGCGCGAAAACTGCATACGCAGCATAGTGAGAGCCATTATCAGTCACTAAAACCATGGGAATCCCATCTCGACTGAATATCCTTCTTAATGCTCAGATTGTGAATTCAGAGTTTGGTGAAGTTGTGAAAAAATTCAGGCCAATTCGGAAGCGAATCAATAACAGCATGTGCATAGTATCTGCCAAGAAATGAACCACGGTAGTTCGCATGATTTCTCTGCCAGGCATCAGATGATACTGATCATGGAGTCCGATTTAAAGAGAGACTTTTCAACTTATAACACTTTCCAAAATCGTTTGCCATACGACATATATCCGCATTTGTCTCCGGCCACCAACATATGAGCTTTGCCTTGAACTTCATTTTGTCAACACCCAAATATCCACTATGACGATCTTCATGAACAGATTTACGTAATGAAGAAACGACAACAACACTATCATTAAGACACAGAACACCATCTGGAGTAGTGGTGAACTCATACCGCCTTGAAAAACAGGCAGGAAATCTACGTATCATATTGACATTCCAACAATTTCCTGTGGCACCGAGTACACATCCAAAGTATGGACGAGTTTATTTGACGATATTTTGATGTCTCCCTGGTAAAAATTGCACTCACAAACGGTTTGAAGTATTAACAGATCTACCTTGTAATTATTGCCGATAAATATGGTCAACGCATTGAGTTTGTTTGGCACCTCTGTGATGAATCGTATAGTCATATGCACTCAAGCAATACTCCATCGTTGAACCATGGCAGATGACGAACGTGCGATGGAGTTTTCAGGATGATAAATGAACATTAAAGCTTCATGATCTGTAACAATAGTCAATTTCTTTCCAAATAAATATTAATCAGGTCTTTTGACGGCCCAAAACACAACTAGTGCTTCTCGCTGAGATTGCGAATAACTTTGCTCATCAACACTAATTGTGCTTGAAACACAGATAACTGGTCTAAATTCCTACCCCAAAACCGTACCAATATCCACAGGTGATGCGCCAGTGATAAGTACAGAATGTACACTGGGGAGTAAGTTCGAGGAATAGCATCACCTTGAAGAAACTAGTAGGCTTCGTAAGCATGACTCTTGTTGCTGACCCCATTTAAATGTATTGGATATCAAAATATTAAGTAAACAATTGGCACAACGAAAAAAATCAGAGATAAAACGTGAATAGCATTGAAGATCACCCACTAGTGAATGTGAATCTGTAAGATTTTTCTGAAATGGTGCATTTGTCAGTGGAGCTAGTTGTTTCATATCTGGTCTCAAACCATTACTATCAACTAGGTATCCAAGACATTCAAAACTAGATACACAAAATGAACACTTATTTGGATTCACCATAATATTCTTCTCAATTAGACGACGTCAAAAAGCAATAAGTCTCCGGTCATGAACTACCTTATCAGAACCATGAACAATGAAACCACCTTGATCAACTCCAAAAACTTTAAGATCACTGACTACCATATTAATCACTACCTGGAATGTGGATAGAGAACAACTTAGACCGAACGGAAGGAAATGGAGTTTGAATAGGCCACAAGGAGTGCTGATTGTCGTCAAAATTGATGAAGATTGACCTAAAAGGATTTGAAGAAAAGCATTTTTTAAGTCGGCTTTCGGAAACACTTTAGAACCATAAAATCCATTACGAATATCTTCAGCCTACACCGTCGTGCATGCTTGCTCCAACAAATGGGAAGTCAGTGTTAATCTATAGTCTGAATCGGTTCATTTCTAACTTTGGCATACAAATCCTTTAAGGTCTTATTTACTGTTTTTCGAAAACCATAAGGAATTACTCGTCGTATAAGAAACACTGGGTCATCATGTACTTGAAGTTTTATGTGGCTGAATTCCCATCCCTGCACTGCACTGTGCACACGCAGCTATCAAAACTTAAGGTAAAGTACCAGAGGTTTCCTTAGAAAGTGGTAAAGACAACTCCACTTTAAGCCTTTTCAAATTTTTTAAACCCAGTATGAACAATCCCATTTCGCTAACCGGAAGTTCACAAGGTATGTATGGAGAATTATCATCTTTAATTAGCGATTCGTAGCATCTTCGTATTGACAGTTTGTGTCCAGTAATCCCCAATATTGAGACTTCAGTGGGTTTTACCGCAACATTAGGATCCAAAGATTTCAAGTTTATGACTGAAATAATGGTTTTGTAGCGTGGTGTCGAGTCCCAGTTGACTATGAACACCGCTACTGAGAAATGTGTGCCAATAAAATCAGAAGGCGGAATAGAACCAGGTTTATTTGATTGGCGATCTCGTAGTATCGAAGGAATACCGAGATCGTACCAATAAATGGCATCAGAAGGGAGTACGTGCGAGCGAAGTCACTAACGGCGAAACATTAATGGATAATAATGGTATCACAGTACGTCTGTGAACTATGAAACCCAGAAGAACTAGGTGAGCACGATGGAAACGAGGTAGTCATCAAATACAAGCGAATCATTAGTTCGTAAAAACATCACAGAAAGAAGAGAAACAGAGAGAATAGACAGGAACAAACAAACAATTGGAGAAAATAATTGGGGCTAGCAAGTAGAAACACGTGGAATACCCAGCAACAACATCGAATCAACGGCAGGAGATGCTTTCAGACAAATATGGTAAACTAAATCGACTAGTCAAAAACAAAAGACGAAACCAATCACTGAGATTCGGGAACTGTGGAACAGATGGGAAAAGAACTTAATAGAGCTCTTAAAACGACTGGTTTTACTGAATCCACTTGACATTGAAGCAGTATACACCCTTCCTAAAGGTGATACCCTATCCACAGAATAAGAAATAAATTTGACCATCAGATGAATTAAGAGTGGGAAAGCAGCAAGACCTGACAATATACCAACCGAAGCACTAAAGTCAGATATAGAAGTGATTGGAAATATGCCTCACTCTATTCAGGAAGATTTGAAAGGAAGAACAAGTGCCGATGAAATGGAAAGAAAAAAAAACACGTCAAGACACCAAAGAAAGGAGATCTGAGCAAATGTGAAAACTACAGAGAAATCACACTACTATCGGTACCAGGAAAGGTTTTCGAGAGTGTTGCTCAACAGAATGAAAGATTCAATAGGCGCACAGCTTCGAGATCATCAGGGTGGATTGCATAAGAATCGGTCGTGCTCAGACCGGATCGCGGGAACATTGACCATTGGTGAAAAATGAACTAAATTAAACTCGAAATTATACATCAACTTCCTTGACTAAGAGAAAGCATTTGATATCGTGGATAGGATAAGCCCATGGAACTCTCTTTCACATTGTAATCCTGCAAATCACCAATGTAGGCAATCTGTGTCGATAATTAGGTGCCTCTTCGAGTTGGATGGGAATGGCACGACCAATCACCTCTGTTGAAGTCATGCCTAACAGACAATATCTAACGTAGATTACACTTTCATCGTATCCAGGCGCCATGGATACTTTGATGACTGTATAACTAAAACATAACGTCATGGTAGAAATGTGTTGGTAAAAATAGACACAAGAACGAAGTGCGATTACAGCCGCATGGACCAGGCCATGATGTAGAACTAACTGGTACGCGTCAGTTGTCTTTGGCCTTGTCAAAGATCGATAGACTGATCGACATTCAGTGACCCCATTACCGAACGACTTGGCTAAGGCCAAGTGATATTTCATGACCCTACAGAGTAACTTAGAAGATTGTCCATATCGTGAGGAGCTTACACAATGGACTACAGTGCAGATTCATTCATAGAGGACAGCTGATAGATGCATTCCAAGTGGTAATTGGTGTCAGACAAGGCCGCTTACTCTCAACCTTCCTCTTCTTGTTGTTGAATGAACTATAAACATCGGTTAACACCAGCGAATTCACACTTGATGAGCAAGCTCTGAAGGCGGTACAGAACTTTTACGTATGTGGTCAGCATCATTGAGGAACAAGATCTGATACAGATGTAAAGGTACGAATTAGCAAAGTAAGGCCAGGATTCTTACAGTTGAAAAATGTATCGAACTAAAAACAACTATCAATCAGTATCACAGTGAGGATCTTTAATACGAACGTCAAGATAGTTCTACTGTACGGCGCTACAACTACTGTGCCATTACAGGGTTCTTTCGTAAAATGTGAAGATCATACATTAAATACTTCATTTGCAAATCCTCCATCAGTTGTCTTTTATATCCTTTATGACTTGCAATTCTGAATTACTTTATGCTTCCCTCTCTGTTTTCTTCAGTTTAATCTTCTTAGACTTCGGTTATCAGGCATTCCATTTCCGATTGGTGTTACTTTTTAAGAATCTTATGAAGATTCCTCAGAAGGTAAGTCAATAAGAAAAGATTCAAATCTACATAGGTAAATAATACGACCTCCGTTTATATCGTTAGTTTTGAGTCATAATAATAGAAAGTTTATAAGATTGACATGTTTGTCATCTCACTAGTTATTGTAGATAGATGAATCTCAGCGGACTTATAGATTTCACGGTAGTTAGTGTACTTGGTTGAAGAGATTATTTTTATGATAAATGTAAAACATACTCTATACTCTTGTTTTTCGATTAAATGAATGTACAAAGGGTGTAGGTTATCACATTACCAACTCGATGATCAGTATAATGTGATAAGCTGATTCACATTAAACTGACTGTAGATGTTTTCGCACCACTAAGGATAAATTTTGAGTGTATGACTACAGATATTCAAAAAAATGTGATCTGTTTGAGTGCGATTGTAATATGTGCTCAGTTTATCTATGATCACACTTTTTCCAACTAAAATAACTACTTAATCGGTAGTAAGTCTGATTAGTTGAATTCCACGAGAAGCATTTTGACTGGATGTGGAATTCTTATGAAATTTATGATTTTAAAGTCAGATATTTTCAAAAGTTTTTCTGGAAACCATTTCACTGGTGTTTAACAATAAATTTTCTTAAGCTACTTCGATACGTAATGAGTTGAAATCACAGTGTTGATGGATAACTCTATACTAACCAAATATTTTAGTCACACCATATAATAAACAATAAAATGTAGTAAAAGGTCAAATGTTGATCAATAAATTAACAATGTTGAAGCAGAATACTATGAAGAGTATAATATGTGAAATGATTTAGGTTGCAACTTTCAAGAAACTAGTATTATTTGTTACCAACTGAGTTTCTAACACAATCAGTTCATTGAATTGTGTTGTGACTTTAAGTTGTGGTTGATTTCTACCCTGTGCTAATTGTTGTGTCCTTGACTGAAAAAAACTAGAGAACAGCGTATTTATCGACCGATTCAATGACACGTGAACACGTACGAACGTAATGGACGACCTAGAGTTACGATTGGTCCCGATTCCCTGTCTATCCCAGTCAGTTGAGTCCAGAACACAAATCTCAGCCTCTGAGTTATGAATCATTATATTTCAAACATACTCTATTTATATACTAACCAAACATACCACATCGTACCATAAAAATAGAAAACAACATTTTCTACCATATTCCACAAGTGGACAGATATCGACCAGTAGGAAATGTCCATTTAAAGTCCAAGGTCACCATTGGACTTAACATGATAATTATTGGTCTATCCTTTCGCATCCACAACAAATTGTTAAACTGATCATTTACGAATTATGCTTATAAGACATAATGCAAACTAGTATTCTTTAAATATGAGCAAACATCCTGACTGTACTTTCACTTGACTAATTACAATGTCATAATGATAATGACCAGAAAATATCGATTACCTACAGGATGAAACTCTCACGACTTCTGCATCAACATATACAATATTGGCAACACTGTGCAGAAAAACTAAACCATACGTTCAGTCATCATATAGACTTGCATATTTGTATTAGGACATATTTTTTAGTCTTTAATCAAGATTGAAATAAAAGGTCAACATCTGAGATGTTCCGATGCTGTTCTGTTAACACACGTTTTAAAGTCTGTAAGCTTGAACATCTTCGTCTAAGTTGTTGATCACGCCATTTAGTTTTTCCAAATTTATTGAGATAACATCCTCCTGTCACGATCCCTAAAAGGCTTCTTTTACTTATTGATCGTTTGGAGAAATGTACGAACGGAACAATCATTGCGAGAGTTTCTCGACTGAGAAAGGTAAAAATGTTGGGATGTTCAGAAAAATATACCAATAATTATCATGTTAAGTCTAATAGTGTCCTTGGACTTTAAATGGGCATTCCCTATTTGTCAATATTTATTGCACTTGTTAAATATTGTACAAATGTTTTCTATTTTATGGTACGATGTGGTCTGGTTTATAAACAGAGTATGTTTGGAATATAACGATTCATATCTCAGGGGCTTAAAATTGCGTTCTGGACTCAAGTGGCTGGGCTAGACAGGGCCAATCAGGACTCTAGGCTGCTCGTACGTGTCATTAATCCGATCGATAAATACGCTGCGCGTTCAATCGGCAGTCACATGTCACAACAAAAACAACCTGGCATTGCCATGAAATTCGTGTTGTGAGTGCAACAATTTTACAAAGAAATAAGTAATAATTGTTTGTTTTATAGGTTCCATCTAAGTGGAAAGCATAAAGGTAACGATACATTAAGTTCCGTTGCCAAATAATTATTACTGCAACTTATTACCTCCATCTGGTCTATATTCGCAGCATGTACACAAGTGGTTACTGTAATTTAGGTGTTAGATGAGTAGAATCACAACAGGATATGAACCTTCTAAACTAATGAATATGAAATTAGAAATTGCTGCAAGTGAACAAAATTATTCAAGGAAGCGGAAACTAATGATTATTTGTGTTATGTCATAGTACTGAACATTCTACTGGTATGACGCAACATTAACTCCAATTGTTTGCTGAGGAATCCTAACCACTCATTTAAAAATTGTTTGCAATCAGTATTCTTAATCTGCCATAGATAATATATGCTTCCGAAATACATTGGTGAATATATCCGTATGCATTGTTATTTGTAATATAAAGATGTAAATATGAGTGAACAACCAAAGGTAATGAAGTAACAAATCGATAGTAATAACAATTTATGATAAAATATCAATTGTTTATTTATTCTTTACACATTTTTACGTTTATCATAGTTGGCACTTAGCATTTTACAACCATGAACTAATTTTCGTATTACCGCATATTCAGTACCTGGATTTGTGGATTTACATAATAAGCCCAAATGTGTTTTTATAATGTTATTTGTGCTTGCATAGATCATACTAGCCTCACACTTAACAGATTGCATATCAATCAATAACTTAATTTTCGAACAATTTGTCATCACTGGAGTAAAATAGTTCTATCAGAACCATCTACCAAGCCAAATAAATCGATATCAAAAGGCGTTCCAAACAGAATCAAATGCACAACTGAAAATTCAGTAGTTCAACATTACAGACACATATTCAACCACGGTCATCGAATACTTCCCAATTTTTTTCTACTACAAAACCTATTTTCTTATTCTTCATCACATTTTCACGTCTACTCAGTGAAAAACCAATAATTGATCCTTATCCATTTGATAAAGGACTACTACTATTGTTGTGGTGTATGCTACTTATATCGACATAAGTAGTATGCAACACCAATCAGAAGTGGAATATGTCAGATAAAAAATGTGCGATTCAATTCATATATAAAATGTGATAATATTCACTTAAAATAAGATGAGATAAAAAGTAAATCTATACATTATTAAAATGAAAACAATGATATTTAACAATTTTATTTTTTCCGGGAAACGAGTAAAAAAGAAAATGGAAAATAAATGTAATCAGTAAATATCTGTTTGATGATAATAGTTTGTCAATAGTAGCAAAGTGAAAAGAGGTTCAGATCTATATTGTTCAAATATTTTATTCTCTTATGATTCAAATAATTTGTTAAACATTTCTATGTATATTTCATTTGTTTAAGAATTTGTTCCTTTTTTTAACCGTACTGTGTGAACGACGAAAAAACGCTGTCATCCTCTACTTTCACTCGACCAAAACATATGATCTGTAATAATTGAAATGAAAAGATAATGTCTCTTTATATGATACAAATTTCTATTATTCGACGCACACAGACAAATATATAGAGAGCAAAAAAAATTACAAAGCAATTAAAGATAGATGAATTAACTGACAACTAGTAACGAATAATGTACTCCAAATTTGATTGTTGGCCGTTCATTACTACTAATATTCAGTTAATTCGAAATTACATAATTGATTTGCGCTTCTTGTTAGATGACTCAGATTAGCATACAAATGGATTGACAATAAATACTAGCTGATGAGAGATTATCGCAAATAACCTACTCTTCTTAATTGGTCGGCTATTAATTACAGCGGTAACATTTTCTTCAGGTGTTTATGCTGACATACAAATATATATGTAAAGTAACTCCGAGTATTTTTTTCCATAAAAAAGTCACTAACTTCAAGTCTGAGCCGTGTTGGTAGATGCAGACTGCTTGGTTGGGGTCCGCGTGACTATCGTAACCAATGGTTGAAGACTCTGCGTGACATGGCTCAGAATCGATCACAATGGCGTATGTGTATAAACTCTCTGTCTTCCCTTAAACTGAGATTAAAATCGCTTCATATCTTTCTTCCTACGAACTAATTATTTCTTCCTGTACTATGTGCAATCTTCCTTTTATATATTACCACAACTACTTTTATGAATCCGGTGTACACCTTGTTATGCCAATGAGGCATGGCAACTTGGACAGATGCACATATGCTGCCTGATCCTAGCTAACTGACTGATTTCTTTCCATAGAATGGACCTTAAATTGTATCGTGTTTTAGTCAATTAAATATATATTTACATTTCAGTGAGTTTTTTTCTCAATGAAAATGGGAAAGTCAATATTCTGTATCTGAAACAGCAAATTATTATCTATGGAATCATTCAGTTAACTACATCATTAAATTTTAAGGAAAATAAAAATAGATAATCATTAAGTAATTTTTCGTCAACTTACTCGACCTCGATTATGTTGGTTTGTGTAATCTTGACGATAACGATAAAGAAGCTTGCAAAACTCTTCATTTTTTAACGCTACATCGACATCATGAATAATTATGCCACAAATAAATGCTTGTTTCATGAGTAGAATTGATAAGTGCTCAACAAACAAATCTGTATTGAAGAGGGAAGTAAAACAATACAACTCATTTATTATTAAGTATATTTTGTTTAAGTGAATACGTCACAACTTTTTGTGTTATGGAAGTTAGGATGTCCATTACTTAATGAGGAGAAAACGATTACAATCATCCTCTTAACGAAATATAATATTTAATATGGATATATACTTTCATAGGTATATAAAACAATTGTGCATTCTTCAATAAATAAATTACTTCCTTTTACACACACAAACTGGTTAGATTCAATTTTATGAAGTGCTTGTTATTATTCATTCTAGAACAAACGTTCTTTCGTGTAGATAGTGGCGTAGTGAACGCTGCTGACAAGGTTGTTTGAAAGTAGTATGTAGCCGAACGTGAAGTCGAATATGCAACGACTGTCAAATGAAGTGGAAAATTTCGGTGCATGGAAAGCACAGTGGGGACGAGACACTTGGAGACCACATAAGAAGACAGTTCAGATGTCAGAACACACCGTAAGATGCAAGTGGAAGATTGAAGGCTATGTATAATGTATTGTATAAATACACACCTCTTGCCTAATGTCGTGTTTTACAGTTAGAGATATGAGCGATGCTTTAAATCTATATTATAACCTGCCTGAAGTTTTTCACACTCATGAGCTGAATCGATTACCTTTTTTTACAGCGTTTATTTGTGATATCTCAGAGGAACAGTTAATTGGCTGCACGATGCACAATATTTATCACGTCAGACTCGTGACAGAGTAACTGTAGAGCTCCATGTAGGACTAGATTAATATAAATTTTTACTTGTTAGCTGTACATATGAAATTAGATAGATAGACTGTTTTCACCGAAAGAGTTTCGATTCGTACTTGCACTGATAAATGCTTATTCGCAATATCATTTTTTTTCCATTTTTTATATAAACAAACACGATCATAGTGATATATCCCATATATAATGAAGATTGGAGAAAAGCTATAGTTGGAAGAGATGGATTGTACTATATTTCACAATTAAAGTTCTACCATGAGTCATTTCTATATCGCACTTAGATTTGTTCAACCTTTAGAAGTGTCTTTTAAATGTACCGTTTTACATGAAACAAAGTGAGTATACTAATTTTTGCATTGAGTAAAGGCTGTTTCCATCGACTGCACACTCTAATTAAACTCGAGTCAAAGAACTAAAATGCAGACGTTCACCCAAACCCGTATGAGTAAAGAAACTATAATTGATCTTGTATAGTTTGAAACAACTGTTGCAAATATTGAATATGAAGTGAGTGGTTTCGACAAAATCAATAGGTCAAGTGTACTCTCGTGAATAACTATAAATTCAGTGTTGACTGGATTCTAATTTGTGGAAGTATTTTGTACAATTCCACTTAAATAACATCTCTAATACGGATTGAAATTTATTCAAGTAAATAAATAATATGATGAAATAAAACATAAATATGGATTTTCTATGTAAGAATATCTAGAAGTTTGTAGTCACAGATAATGAATAACAGCTTTTTATCAGTTTTATTTTTTCAACTTTTTATCAGATATTTGCTGATATTGTGAAAAAAAGGAATTGTACTTGTTGGCGATTATAAGATATCTTATTTGATAGCGCGTACAAATTAAAATGTTTACCTAACCTGACAATTCCGATCGTTCCCGCTATCTTGACAGGATGGTCAGGCTTGCCTATCATGGTAAATCAACAGTGCCATACATACTGGGACAATTGTTCCTCAAGGTCCAGAGAGGTCTGTTGAAGAGCGATAAGACTAAAAGTAGCAAACAAAAAGTCAAAGGGCGAAGTCATACCCTTGTTATTTGGAATATAATTTCGTTCCTGTTCAACCGTGTTCTGATTTGGGGACTTGTCGAGTGAATTGGTGTCCAAGAACACTAAGCAACAGGAATAACTGGGTCGTAAATAAGAGAAATTATAGCAATACCATAATATCATTTACTTTTCTAATTGAGAGAACAACTAAACAGTATGTCTAGCCAGTTTATACAAAAATGTGTGGCTCGAAGTTGAATTCAGCTATTTATTGAACAGTATTATTATTATTACAATAATATAATATCATGGTAGAAAAAGCAAAATAAATTAAGAAATCCTACCAGAGGTTGTAAGTATCAAATCAACTTGTGTTAATTTTTTTACATCACAAGGTAAGTAAGCAATTTTTAAAGGACGTTGAGATGTATTATTGTCATTATCTGATCTATAATGAAAATAAAAACTTGGTGAAATTTTCTTTAATATACAACATGAACACATAAATATGTAGAATTTACTTGATGTTATTCAAATACAATTGAGTGAATTAAAATATAAATAAGTGAATAGAAAATATTCTATGCAATAATTTTGAAGTGCATATGATAACCACGATCAGTAGCTGAAGACTTTGGGTGATATAGCTCATAATAGTAAGGATGCATTCACTCTTTATCTTCTTTTTGACCTTGAAATCCAGTATTCCTTCATTAATACCTCCCCAATTTTTTTCCGAACCATATTCTTAATCAAAGATGGATAGTGTCTAGCAGTGGAATCCAGGACGCGCGTTTCGTCCCGTTTGGGACTCGTCAGCTGGATGTACCTGCATCTCAGAGTTGATGTTCACTCTGGGACTCCAACTCGGTACCGTTCTCTTCAAACGCCATCGCGTTATCCACTTAGCTACTGAGTCCTGATAGCCACTTGCTTGTGCAATGGGGTGAAGTTTAATTCACTTGATATTGTTTTTTACTTGAATCTTCCCATTGATGTTTTAGAATTGAAATTGATCAGTCTCTTATTGGCATATGTGCATACTGTGAGTATGCCTCGATATTGCCTTAATTTACAAGAACATATGCCAATAAGAGGCTGATCAATTTCAGTCCTAAAACATCAATGGGAAGATTCAAGTAAAAACAATATCAAGCATATTCTTAATGTTCATCCTTTATGATTATCCATGTTACCATATTATTTTGATCTTTTCTGCTATTCATCCTGTCGTTCTAACGAAATTTAGTTCTACGCCACATGTGGATGATGTCACCTTTTCCTATAGGTAATGTAACGTGAGAAAAGAAAACAAAGAGTCCTACTAACTAGGTGATCTACAAAACTAATATTTCTCAACCGCTTATTAACTTAATCTGGTTGGCGTTTTTTAGCAAAACATTCCTACTGTACGGAGAAGAAACGTAGAGAACTACTACTACTACAATCATCATCAAGTAGGTACAAATGTTTATAAATAGTTGTCCACACAAGATACTCAATATACGTTGACCGGATACCATCAGGAACAGTGTACTGCAAGAGAGGACAAACCAGATTCCAAGTGAAGAGGAAATCAGGAAAAGACGCTGGAAGTGGATAGAACATACATTATGGAAATCATCAAACTGCATCATGAGGAAAGTGCTAACCTGGGATCCCAAAGGAAACAGAAAAGAGGAAGGTTAAAGAACACACTGTGTCGGGAATTGGAAGCAGACAAGAAAACGATAAATAGCAACTGAAAAGGAATGGTCAGGACAGAGTTGGATGGAGAGTGCTGGTGGGCAGCCTATCCTCATCGACGAGGAGTAACAGGCGTAAATAAGTAAGATTATTAAATAATTATATATTTTTATTGAATATTTCGTAAGTAAGCATCCGATATTAATAAAGGGAAAACTAATTTCGCTAGCAACCCATAACTTTCAATGTTAGTTCATTCAGAGAAAGAGGTTTCCGAAAATTATTTTCTATGAATTTATTAGCCGATGATGGCATCGTATCATTCTGTATTATTTATCGATTATTTATCACTTTATCCAAATTTATCAGTCAGTCAGCTACAACGCAGGACCAGGCACATATGTGTCGCGACTGTATTGGAGTAGTTAAGAGTGTGATGAACGGTGAATAACTTGCGCAAAAATATAAGAACTAAGGTAGTAATGTACGATTAGTTTTAGAAAAATATAGTCATAGAGAATGAATCTACACATATTTAGCACACAAAGTTTTGAGAATTAAATTCGAATGGCTTTTGTCATTGTATTTGAATGATACTGAATATCGGAATGTGGTATTAACAATAAAAATAGTGGAAAAAACTAATTCCCTTTCTTCTCCATCTCATATCAATAATTAGTAACTATTCATAACTTGTATAACTGATAAATCTTTTAAATAAATTAATAGATTTGTAATATCCCAATGAGCAGAAAAATTAGATTTTCTGACGTCTCGTGACTCAGTGTAAGTCATTGCTTCAGAGAATAAATAACCAAACCAAAATTAATCCAAGTTTAAATAGCACAAAAAAACAACGCAAGAATATCATGTGCGATCAATCCAAAACAAGTTTGAACAAGTCAATGTCGTGTCATTTCAGTCAAGGTGATTTATAAGCGAACTACATTTTATTATTGACGTTTTCATATATTTTCTTCTTTAACCTTTTCTAAAGTTTTTGATTTGACGGTGTTTCGGTGAGTTTAAATAATGTAATTCTAAATCTATCCATCTACCGAGAACCTACATACTCAAATCGTTATATTGACTTAAATTCAACACATTCATTCAATGCAAAAATCTCACTAGCCCTAAATCTTTTTATAAGAGCTAACGAGATTATCATAATGGAAGACCATAAACAGAAAGAACAAAAGAATGTAATTAACCTCTTAAAATTTAATAATTTTCATAGGAAAATTATTAGAAATGTATTAAAATAAGACGTTTCACTGCTTAATAATAATTCGAATGAAATACTATGGATTGGTACTGCAGTTTTACCATACCGTCATGGTACAACAGAACTCCAAAGAATTTTAAAACAACACAGAAGTAAATTAAATTACAAAACAACGAACACACTTCGAAATACTTCAGTTTGCTCAAAAGAAAAACTCCCATTTATGTCAACACAGAACTGCGTCTACAAATTAGGATCTGTCGATTGTGATGGCTTCTATATTGGAGAGTCATCACGTAAAATCTTGACTCGAGCCAAAAAAATATATTAGGTACATGAAGAAAACACCTAATAATCCCGTAGAGCTGTATAAACTTCAAACTAAATCGACAATAGCAGTTCATGCCATTTTTAACAACCACCAAATCGATTTCAAAAACACCAAAATATTACAAAAAAGGTTTTCCAACTACAAAGAAAGGAGAGCAGCTGAAGCTTTCCATATAATGCTTAATCCTAATGCGCTCAACAGAAAAGAAGGCATCACTATACATCCGACTTGGACTATCTATCCTAGCTACCATGTCTGATATTATTCATATTTCGCACTATTATCCTACATACAAATTAAACTCTATCCTTTCTCACCACAAAAGTCACATTTTTTCATCTCTGATCTTGCACACATACACACAAATTTAAGTACATTCGCTTACAAATCACCTTGACTGAAATGACACGACATTGACTTGTTCAGACTTGTTTTGGATTGATTGCACATAATATTATTGCGTTGTTCCTTTGTGTTATTTAAACTTGAATTAATTTTGATTTGGTTATTTATTCTTTGAAGCAATGACTTACACTGAGTCACGAAACGTCAGAAAATCTAATTTTTCTGCTCATTGGGATATTACAAATCTATTTATTTATAACAATCTACCCAATGCTTACTTTATTCAAAATTATCAAGTTAAACCGTGGTGGTGATAAATCACTTGGTTAAGAGCTGAGTTTGTGACAAGCGTAAAAAACAATGGCTGTAATAATGAAAAGATATTGTTTTTAGTATTTTATGTTCGGCATTTCTGTAATTATGCAATTTTCTTTTGAAAAAAAAAACAATTTTCAGGTCGTTATGACGTTTAGCGCCTTCTGTAGCCTATGACGGTTACTGGCGATCCCAAGCCCTAGTGAAGTGAGAAGTTGAACAAAGGGTTAGCAACCTGTTTTATGTGGTACGGCAACCGGATAAACGTCAAAAGGATTTGACCATCTTGACATAGGATCAAACGCTAAGAACGAGTTAGATAACACTAAGGAAAAAAAGCACCATAAGATAACATGGAATAGGAGAACGGAACAAAGATAGAGAGATTGCTGAATCTATGACCACAATTAATTCATGGATAACCTGTAAACCACATTAGAGACAGTGAAAAACTTTAACAATTTACAAGTTTCAAAACAGGGGTATCGATTAGTGTGAGTAGTAAGAATTAAGTCTCCAAATTAGAAATTGGAATAGGAATACAATCAGTGTTTTCACCCAGTACTGACACAAGAAGCACAATAATCAAACTAAATAATTCGTCAAAAGGTAAGTAAGAAGGTTTCATCAACAACACGCTGCACACAAAATTATGAACCACAGAAGAAAATTTAGAAAGACAAGATTCGAAATGAAGAAAATCCTTCATTCTCGACATTAAGCAGAGTTAAAACTAGTTAACACATTTATTATTATTTATTTGAACACATAGATATTGGTAATAAGAAGCAACGAATTCATATGTCAACATAAGTGACTTGATTTGTGTGTGGGTTATAATACTGTCCGGGTGCCTAAACAGATGCAGGTAAAACCTCGATCTATGTCAACCCGGTTAAGGTGCCGGACATTCGCTTTGCGTACTCTCAACTTAGTGAACAACAACCTCGTCACCGAGTAGGAGTACCCTGTCAGTGGCTGTAAACGCGAGCTATGTGAGAGCATTTGGAGAGGCGGAGTTAACCCTTCTTAACCTCGGCCGCACCACGACATTTCGGGGGTCACCAATAAGCCACCAAAACTAAAAGAATACTTGCTAATATTTATAGTAGGCAGAAAATATCTCACACTTTTGTAGGATTCATAGTTTTACATTTCCAATTGCAGATACCTATCTTTCCAAAATAAGAATACCATTTAAAATATTACAATGTAATTAACACTGAGATACTTTTAGAAACATACTTACTGAGATCCGAATACAGAAATCGAGTTAGCTGAGGAACTTTCTGTTTTGGGTAGAACCCATACTACCCAGGTAGGAGCAGAAGGACTTGACGAGTCAATAGTTGATAGATTCTTATTAGCTATCAGTAATGCATTTGCCAGATGTATCGCAATACGATCTCGACCGTCAAATGAATCCAACAACAAAACACAATCTTGATCTCCTTTCGCTGAATTCTCCAAAAGCTTAGCCTATTGTAATGAATACGACAAATGTAGCAATAACCTATTGATCATGAGAAATATGTAACGCAATAATTCGACCGCATAGAAGTACAATAGAATTCATTTGACTGCCAAACTCTAGAAAATATAGTAGGAAACATAACTGCTAAAACTAAAGTACTCTTCATTGAAATAAATTTTTAAAACCCAATGGATCCTGCAGTGCCTCTTTCCAAACTCTATACGAATTCTTTTGGCCTAGCTAAACGTTGCAGCACATGTCAACTCCACATTCTGGTTGCTCGGAAATAATGGGTAACTGGAGTTCCGTTGAACTGATCGTTAGTGTTCTGTTCATCGTTATAATCTCTTGAACTGAGAGTAGATCATGGTTCTATCTTCTTCAATCTCACTAACTATTGATTTTTTTTATAAGCCGTTTTCTTGATGAGTCGGTATAGTTGTCTAGTATTACCTATCACAATTGTCTTTTCCATCTATCTTGCTTTCACTATCGATTCCTCCTTACGATCATCAGTTTTCGTTTAATTTGTCTTCCCTTTTCATTTTTTCTCATAATCTTATGAATTCATGCGCAGTCATTAATCCAGTAGGAGTTTCGTAAATTCAATCACCTTTCCTAATCTTTCGATTGTGACTGATATCATATGTGCATTTAAATCTGTTTGAGTATCGTTTCAAGCTTCTTTGAGGTGAACCTTTTTCCTATAATCGACTAAATGCCTAGTTAATTTTCCCTTCACTCCATTATCAAACGTTTCGCTGGTGTTCAAGCACTCGAAAATGAACGACGTTTATATTTGGTAGAGTGCCATTGAGCAGAACTTTACTCATAATCAGGTGTAAAAATCCTGCTGCACATATCAGAAGTCTACACTGATCTAATGTGATTTGATGGTCTGTTTTTTTCGCAGATGAACAAGGTGATTCGCCAGTTCACTTCACAGAAAGCAAAGCACTGTGTTAAAAAGGTTTTCTTCAAACGAAAACTTTCGGAAAACTGTCTCGTAAATTATCACTTAACATTGGCACCCGCCAGTAATATAAAATCTCGTTTTTTTTCGTGTCAATGATTCGATCTCACCTTCACAAATAATCCTGACGCTAATCTTTTACGTAAATATCTGTAACTAATGTAAGGGATGTGTCGCGCGTACAGTAAAGTACAGGCGACGTTTGTCAGTTTTCTAAACATTTTAGTATATGGTGAATTTCGAATAAATAGACTAGACTGATTATAGCGTAGCGCATCTCCCGTATCGATCAAACCATAATGATATTAACCTTGTTTGAAAATATCTCAAGCAAATAGACCACAAATCCGTAAGTGTTTGTGTTCGTAGAGAATTTAATGCAGAATTTGTCTAATTTTTTCTCGTAAATTTGACTAGTGTCTTCATATGTACCTTATGTTAAGGAACAAATACCGAAATGCATAAACGGTCTTTGAATACCTATCGATACTGTTGTTGTATAAGAAAATCGATTATTAGAATGAAGTCACGCTCAGATTATTTATTTATTACCAATGTCCGCTTTGCTCATTTAACAGTTCGGTATGAAAGTGTTTTGTTGTGAAACGAAAAAGTGATTGGGATGTTGAGTTATCGAAAGTTTTAGGACTTCGAATTGTGTTTCTATGCGGTCGAATTATTGCATTACATATTTCTCATGATCAATAGGTAGGTAATTGCTACATTTGTCATATTGATTATTATAGGCTAAGCTTATGGAGAATTCAGCGAAAGGAGATCAAGATTGTGTTTTGTGGTTGGAGTTGACGAGTCGATAGTTGATAGATTCTTATTAGCTATCAGTAATGCATTTGCCAGATGTATCGCAATACGATCTCGACCGTCAAATGAATCCAACAACAAAACACAATCTTGATCTCCTTTCGCTGAATTCTCCATAAGCTTAGCCTATAATAATCAATATGACAAATGTAGCAATTACCTACCTATTGATCATGAGAAATATGTAATGCAATAATTCGACCGCATAGAAACACAATTCGAAGTCCTAAAACTTTCGATAACTCAACATCCCAATCACTTTTTCGTTTCACAACAAAACACTTTCATACCGAACTGTTAAATGAGCAAAGCGGACATTGGTAATAAATAAATAATCTGAGCGTGACTTCATTCTAATAATCGATTTTCTTATACAACAACAGTATCGATAGGTATTCAAAGACCGTTTATGCATTTCGGTATTTGTTCCTTAACATAAGGTACATATGAAGACACTAGTCAAATTTACGAGAAAAAATTAGACAAATTCTGCATTAAATTCTCTACGAACACAAACACTTACGGATTTGTGGTCTATTTGCTTGAGATATTTTCAAACAAGGTTAATTACACAAGCCCAACGGATATTTAATCGCTCTGTTCTGCAAAGACTCACTATGTGATCGACCACTTTACAGTCACTGGCTAGTGCCGTACGCCCAACCCAAGAACTGACTGATAACTCAATGGCTGCACGTACTACATAGATAATATTACTCAATGCATTTAGAAACTGCAAATTGAAGTGTTCAATCAAAAGTTCTTTGAATTTGATATCAGTATAGTCTTGTAAGTAAACATACCACAGCAAATTAACTCACCTCAGTAGATGTGAACTTAATCGATCCATATACGGGTACTAAGACCTCTCGACAGGATCGTTTAAATTTACGTAGATGAGAGTTGTCTACACGTGAACTTGATGATACTGATTTTTCTCTTAACTTGCGAACGTTCAGTTGATGCTCTTCTGACTCCAAATGTTTCAGTTTCATTGAACTGAATATTACAAATTGACAAATATTGCACTGATAAAAAACAGAAGTTGAGCTTTCGTCACTTGATGGTGACATCTAAAATACATTGAGAAACTGCATACTGTGAAAGATATCCATTAAAAATTAGGAATATTATTGGTTTGAATAATTTTTCAGAAAAAAAAACGCTGTTTAGTGAATAATGCAGTTAGAAGTAAATAGGTCACAAAGCATCCAGATATATGAATAAACTTTAGTGACCTTACATATGATTCCAGTTAGATCGTATGCTGATTACTACCGAAGTATGCATTCAGCCACTTTCGTATATAATGATCGCGTTAGTGAATAACGGAATTATATGAGTCAAATACGAGGATAGATTTTGAATGCATATACTTTATAAAACCGTTGATCCAGATAGACGACCAGAGAAACGAAGCGAAGAGAAAAAAGCGGAACGAAACGAGATGACTCGCAGTGAGCCAACTCCATTTTATAAAGCTTTACTCAATATTTATATTCAGATAAAAATTAATTTCAGACAAGTAAGGAATAGGATAAGTAATTAACACACATACGACCATATCAAAACAGTCATGGTTGATAAGTGAGTAACTGACAAGCTCAAAATGTGGCTTGACAGGAATGAATAAATTGGCGTATCCAGAAGCTAAAATAACCTATGTGAGTTTGATAAAGTATAGCAACTGAAAAACAGAGTGCTGATAGCGAAACAGATAAGACAAAGAGTGAACACGCTAGCCAACAAAAATAAGTAAGTGTTTCAACCAGAGTACAGAGCTACGGTGATATTAAGATTTATTAACTTAGTCATATTAATGCCGACTAATACGCGGTGGATTTATTTGCTTAGGTGCCGTGAACTAGTTATTATCAATATTTTTTTATTTATTTGAACACAAATATTGGTACAAAGGGGAACCGAATACACATGCACGACACAAGTCATCAGTCAGTCGGCTACAACGTAGGACCAGGCATATATATGCATCAGTCCAAGTTGCCATACCTCATTAACACAACAAGATGGGCACCGGATTCATAAAAGTAGTTAATTCAGAGGTGGTAATATATAAAAGAAAGATTGCAATAAGAATATAGTACAGGAAGAAAGAATTAGTTCGTAAAAGAAAGATATGAAGCGATTTTAATCTCATAGTTTAAGGGAAGACAGAGATTGTATTTATTTATTATTTATTTGAACACATAAATATTGGTACAAGAATGCGCCAAATATATATGCACCACACAAAACAATAAGAATTTAAGGGGAAAGAGAAAAAAAGATTGATGTAAGGTGGTGTAATAATAATAATGGTAAAAATGACGGAACAGAAAGGTACAATCAGAAGAAATCTTTCAGTTAAGGGAGACACAACCACTTTTTATGAAGAAAGTAAAAGGTTACAGCAGGATCGCCACTGGCTTCTATTCTGAGACATATCTGACAACGTCTCTAGCCACTGTGTAGCACCAACTCTCGGACTCCAGCAAGGGAGTCGTGAAGGACCAACAGAAGCCAGTCCTTTGCACCTTTCTTTCATCCCACGACACCATGTCATGCACTGACCACCTCTCCGCTTCTTCCAACAAGTCTCAGAGTCGGCAAATAGTGCACGACGTGGAATTCTCTGGGACGACATTCGTAGAACATGTCCAAGCCACCGAAGTCGGTGTTTCAAGATGGTGACACCAATTGTATTATCATCTCTGTGCCCGAACACACGATGCCGACCCTCTGCATTACCAATATGGTGTCGCCACTGGATGTCAGCAATCCTTCGTAGACAACGATGATCGAACACAGAGTCGTCTAACGTCCTCAACTCGGAGAGGCCAGGTTTCACAAGCATAGAGCTCTGGCTTTCACTACACGCGCATTGATCTGATCACTCACACCCCCACCAGAACTTATGCAGCTACCTAGATACACGAACTTCTCGACTAATTCTATCTGCTCACCATCCACAGTGAGTACAGGATTAAAATCCTGCCAATCTTGTAGAAGTACTTTGCACTTCGAAGGTGCAAAGCACATTCCATACTTACGGACATTGATTGCCTACTGATTAAATGGGGATTGCATGCCTTGGGCATTGTCGCACAGTAAGTGAATGTCCGGCGCTTTAACCGGATCTCAAACCAATTGTGCACATGGGCTCCAGTATCCTGCGGGAACGAATGGCGTGTGAACCAATTGTCGGTCACCGGCTATCATGGGAATGCATCTCCTTACGATGCTCCACTGCCTTGTGGGTTAGACCTTTAGGTCAAAGGCTTGGGGTGTGGCCCCCTAAGATAACCACCTACTTCGTCTGGGCACCCGGGCAGTATTACAGCCCACATGCAAATGATGGACTCTCTCTATCTATGGAAACTACATTTCTCGCTCCGACTAACAATCAAATGATTCAAATTATTATTATTGTTATTTACTACATCATTTTTCGGTTTATACGGCAGCTCGTCCTTGGTGGAAATTCGACTCTATCTAAACGTTCTCGAGTCACTGTCCGGTTGAAAATTGTATGTTACCACCGAATACGAGTATTGAAGCAGTTTTTCTGAAGCCACGTGCACCATTCAAACTGGCTGCTTTCAACGTTCGCACACTTATGCAGGTCGGACAACAGATGGGGCTAGCTATGTCTTTGGAAAGTCTTAATATCGATGTTTGCTGTCTATCCGAGACCCGTATTCAAGACTCTGGTGACGTACTACAATTTCGATCTCCATCTATCGCTTCTAAAAGCTTGTTCTATGTGCGCTTATCCGGGGACCCTGTGACATCTTCGTCTGGTCTTGCTGGCGTTGGTGTCGCACTAAGCGCTAGAGCTGAGGCAGCACTAATCGACTGGATCCCCATTAACAGTCGGTTATGTGCTGTTAGATTAGAGTTCCATCAAAGTGAGAAGAAATCAGCGTGAGAAACGATGTCTTTTCGTCATCTCCGCCTATGCTCCGACAGATTGCAGCCCAGATGCAATCAAGGATCAGTTTTACCACCAGTTATCTGTTCTTCTCCAGAAAGTGCGTTCGACAGATATTGTAGTACTAGCCGGAGACTTGAATGCGCAGGTCGGGCGTCTAGGCACAGAAGAGAGTCGTTTAGGTGGCCGATGGGGACTTGTTGGTCGCAGGACAGATAACGGGGACCGTCTACTGCAACTATGCACAGACCACAACCTGTTTCTGGCTAGCACTAACTTTCGGCACAGTCATCGCCGATGTACCACCTGTCGTCCTCCCTCTGCATCTCAAGCCTGGACTCAGACTGATCACATCGCGATCAGCTACCGCTGGCATGGTTGTGTACAGGACTGCCGCTCCTTCTGGAGTACCTATCTGGACTCTGACTATGCTTTGGTCTGCGCCAATCTTACCTTACTTTTCAGTGGCCAACGAAGTGACCGCCATCAACGGATAGATATTAGCAAGCTGGTTGCAAGTAAGTATCGAACCGCGCTAGCCTCTAGGCTAGCTACCATTCCACTGAAAAGTATAGATGAGCATTGGTTGCAATTGCATGACGCCATGAAAATGGCGGGTACAGTCAGTTGTGGGTTCGCGAAACGTCCCGCTTACAAGCACTGGGTTTCTTCTGGTTCATTACAACTCATTGACTAAGGAATTGACGACGTTGTTTACAAAGGTTTGGGTGTTTGGGAGTGTACCAACTTCATGGAATGAGTCGATAGTTGTCCCTATCTTTAAAAAGGGTTCACGTCGGTCCTTACGCAAGCCTTGCTCGATTTCCTTTCGTAACATCCTTCGTTTGTGGTCAAACTCACGGTCACCGGAAGTAGACCGACGGGCTTCAATGAGTTGTAATGAACCAGAAGAAACCCAGTGCTTGTAAGCGGGACGTTTCGCGAACCCACAACTGACTGTACCCGCCATTTTCATGGCGTCATGCAATTGCAACCAATGCTCATCTATACTTTTCAGTGGAATGGTAGCTAGCCTAGAGGCTAGCGCGGTTCGATACTTACTTGCAACCAGCTTGCTAATATCTATCCGTTGATGGCGGTCACTTCGTTGGCCACTGAAAAGTAAGGTAAGATTGGCGCAGACCAAAGCATAGTCAGAGTCCAGATAGGTACTCCAGAAGGAGCGGCAGTCCTGTACACAACCATGCCAGCGGTAGCTGATCGCGATGTGATCAGTCTGAGTCCAGGCTTGAGATGCAGAGGGAGGACGACAGGTGGTACATCGGCGATGACTGTGCCGAAAGTTAGTGCTAGCCAGAAACAGGTTGTGGTCTGTGCATAGTTGCAGTAGACGGTCCCCGTTATCTGTCCTGCGACCAACAAGTCCCCATCGGCCACCTAAACGACTCTCTTCTGTGCCTAGACGCCCGACCTGCGCATTCAAGTCTCCGGCTAGTACTACAATATCTGTCGAACGCACTTTCTGGAGAAGAACAGATAACTGGTGGTAAAACTGATCCTTGATTGCATCTGGGCTGCAATCTGTCGGAGCATAGGCGGAGATGACGAAAAGACATCGTTTCTCACGCTGATTTCTTCTCACTTTGATGGAACTCTAATCTAACAGCACATAACCGACTGTTAATGGGGATCCAGTCGATTAGTGCTGCCTCAGCTCTAGCGCTTAGTGCGACACCAACGCCAGCAAGACCAGACGAAGATGTCACAGGGTCCCCGGATAAGCGCACATAGAACAAGCTTTTAGAAGCGATAGATGGAGATCGAAATTGTAGTACGTCACCAGAGTCTTGAATACGGGTCTCGGATAGACAGCAAACATCGATATTAAGACTTTCCAAAGACATAGCTAGCCCCATCTGTTGTCCGACCTGCATAAGTGTGCGAACGTTGAAAGCAGCCAGTTTGAATGGTGCACGTGGCTTCAGAAAAACTGCTTCAATACTCGTATTCGGTGGTAACATACAATTTTCAACCGGACAGTGACTCGAGAACGTTTAGATAGAGTCGAATTTCCACCAAGGACGAGCTGCCGTATAAACCGAAAAATGATGTAGTAAATAACAATAATAATAATTTGAATCATTTGATTGTTAGTCGGAGCGAGAAATGTAGTTTCCATAGATAGAGAGAGTCCATCATTTGCATGTGGGCTGTAATACTGCCCGGGTGCCCAGACGAAGTAGGTGGTTATCTTAGGGGGCCACACCCCAAGCCTTTGACCTAAAGGTCTAACCCACAAGGCAGTGGAGCATCGTAAGGAGATGCATTCCCATGATAGCCGGTGACCGACAATTGGTTCACACGCCATTCGTTCCCGCAGGATACTGGAGCCCATGTGCACAATTGGTTTGAGATCCGGTTAAAGCACCGGACATTCGCCTTTCGTTCTATCATTTTCGTAAACAACACCCCCGCCAAGAGAAGGCAGTGAGTAGGACTTCGCTGGCAGAGGTAGTATACGCGTGGTCATGTGAGAGTATTTCGAGAGGGAGGGCGGACCCACCCCGCCCTCGACCATACCAGGGAATTCGGGGGCTGTATACACATACGCCATTGTGATCGATCCTGAGCCATGTCACCAAGTCTCCAACCATTGGTTACGATAGTCACGCGGACCCCAACCAAGTAGTTTGCATCTCCCAACATGGCTCAGACTAGAAGTTAGTGACTTCAAGCACTGATGCCACGTTTTGGTTTGACCGCCCCTTACTTTCTTCCAACCATCTCCAACACCGGTTAGCATTGCACGTCGTGGTAATCGGTGTTCAGGCATTCGTAACACGTGGCCCAACCATCTCAGCCGATGAAGATTCACAACCTCATCAACTGATTTACCGTCACTTTATAATACCCTGCGTCTAACCTCACTATTACTTACACAGTGATGACAGCAATATTTCTAAGGCATCTGTGGTCAAATACTAGTAGCTTACAAGTGTCTTCTACTCTTAATGACCATGTTTCGCTGCCGTAAATTAAAATAGAACGGACTGCCGCGCAGTATACTCGTCCTTTTATTGATAGACGGATATCTCGCCTTCGCCGAAAGTGACGTAAGTTGGCAAAAACCAAACGAGCTTTTTGAATCCGTGCTGAGATTTCGTCTGATACCAGCCTATTAGGGCTGATCAGACTTCCAAGATAAGTGAAGTTGTCAACGCGTTCGACTACTTCACTCCCTATCCTTAGTTCAGGTGTTGACGCAGGCCAGTCCTGAAGCAACAACTTGCATTTAGAGGGAGAGAAGCGCATTCCAAACATTCTGGCATTGTTGCTTAGTGCTGCCAGAAGACTCTGCATTTTGTCAGCGTCTTCCCCAAACAGGACTATGTCATCTGCGTATTCTAAGTCGATAAGTGGACCTCCTGTTAGGAGATCAATACCTGAGAATTCAGTCGACGAGTGTTATTTCCATCAATAGGTCTATGATGAAGTTAAACAAAAATGGAGGAAGTGGACAGCCTTGACGGACACCACTTGAGGTTGCAAAAGTAGATGACAGTTCGCCATAAGCTTTGACTCGACTGGTAGTGTTCGAGTAAATAGCCTTTACAAGGTTTATGTACTTCTGGGGTACGCCTTTCAATGACAGACACTGCCACAGAATCTCGCGGTCTACCGAGTCAAATGCTGCTTTTAAGTAAAGAAAGAACACCATTGTCGGACGCCGATAAGTATGTCTGTGTTCTAGAACCTGAAGAATGTGGTGGAGAATATGTGGTCGATGCAGCCACGACCAGGTCTGAAGCCAGATTGGTTCTCTCGTGTTTGCAGTTCACGAGTCTTAGTTAAGCGTCTGATTATTATTGAGGCTAGTATTTTAGATACTATATTTGTTAAACTAATCCCTCTGTGGTTGTCACAGGGTGATTTTAACCCTCTCTTATATATTGGGACGATAAGTGATCGTGACCAGTCAGATGGAATAACGTCTAACTCCCAGATCTTAGCTAAAATATTAGTCAACCTGATAGCTAAAATTGGACCACCATCCTTAAAGACCTCTGGAGCCAATCCATCTACCCTTTCTCGTTTCAGATTAACTATAGCCTTTTGAACCTCAGTAAGAGTTGGTGAACCTACTTCAATGTTCCATTCACACTGTCTGGGAATGGAGGGTAGTTGTAGAGTGGCTGAAGGCCAGCTGAACTTTTCCCTAAAGTGTTCCGCCCATCGTTCTAAACGTCTGGACTGGGAATAGATGAGAGTATTGTCTTTTTCCGAAATAATCTCACTTACACTTGACTTATTAGTTCCAGTTTCTTTTATTAGTCTGTAGAGCTGTCTTGTGTTCCCCACAGCCGCCGCCTTTTCCATCTCTTTTGCTTTCGTTGCCCACCATTGCTCACGGTCGTTCCTTAGACCTTTTCTTAACCTAGATCTGATTTGTTTTCGCGCTTCATCGTGTTCGGAGCCTGATGGGATGAGTTTACGAGGATCCATCAGTGCAATAGACCTTGAAGAAATCCACTGGTTCTTTGTAACAATGTGGTTTAAATCAATGATAGATGTCAATGCTGGTTATATAGCTTTCCAAGCAACATCTGGCTTCAATGTGTAGTTTGGAGCGAGGTTTCAGTAAACTTGGGACAGTGTTTTGAGCACTAGAATCGTTGGCTATGGTGACACTTGAGGAGGAAGCCGAAAGAGGACATTTAGAGGTGAAAGTCGATGTAGGAGGAATAATAGAAATTGAAGAGGGAGGTTGATTATGAATACAGTGGTCTTGAGTGCTGTTAGAGGTATGAGGGCGGTTATCACTTCCCGGTTGCCCATACCGTGGAAGGGTTGTTCTGGAGGTACCTGAAAAAGAAATTGGATTAAAGGTGGTCTTAGTGACCTGAGAGCGTGACCGCAGTACCCAAGGGACAACTGCTTGAGGTCGGTCACACACGACCTTATTATGGGTAATTTTTGTGTTAGCTCCGTACTTATTGAGACCTTACCACCGGAGACGGATATCCGTGGGATAAGGAGGGGTGTGCATTTTTAGGGTCGACCTTTTCTAACCTCACCCCTCCTTATGGGAAGGCGGCATCGCTGTCATGCTAGTTGTCTGAAGGAAACACCTTACTGCTGTCACACCTCTGTACAGTCAGCAGTATGACTTCGCCTTCGGACCTTGGGTTTGTTGCTTTTAGTCTTACCGCTCTTCAACCGACCTGTCTGACATGGTAGGACCATGAAGAACGGTTGTTCCAGCCAGCATAGCTCGGTTGCTTTATCACGATAGGCAAGCCCGACAACCAGGTTGAGGTAGCAACAACGGTCTGGACACAAGTCAGTTTATTGTTTATTTAAACACATAAACATTGGTACAAGAGGGCACCAAATACATATGCCCCACATAAATCATTCAATTTGTTTGAGGGCTGTGATACTGCCCGTGTGCCCAGACCGAAGCAGGTGGTATTCTTAGGAACCCATACCTGGAGCCTTCGACCTAAAGGTCCGATTTACAAGGCAGTAGAGAAACGTCAGATGTAGTCCCATGGTAGCCAGTGACCAACGGTTGGTTCATACGCCATTTGTTCCTTCAGGATACTGGAACCCATGTACACCACTGGTTTGGAATCAGGGTTTCTCAACTCACTTAAGTGGACTCACAGTGTCCATCGGCCCGGTTAAAGCGCCGGACATTCGCTTTTCGTCCTCTCAACTTCGTAAAGAACACTCCAGCCACGAGAAGGCAGTGAGTAGGACTTGCCTGGCAGAGGCTGTATTCGCGTGGCCGTATGAAAGCAGTTCGAGAGGGATGGTGGGCTCTCCCCACTCTCGGCCGAACCAGGGCATATATATATATATATATATATATATATATATATATATAAACTGTGGTTCTGATTCCAGCATACGAACTTGTACTTCAGTCAGCTTCAACTGACGTAGAATCTCGTGCAGATATCTGTTGCTCTAAGTTGTCACAATTCAAATCAGCATAGGGAGATTAAATCAATGAGATCAATAGCCCAGAGAACCACAGTGATATAAACACTCAGTGAAAATTTGTCACTTAAAAATTCGAACTAACGATATTATAAAACTTCACTGTTCGATTCCAGTGAATTTATAACTGCACATTAATCCACCACTGTAAGTCCATGATATAGGATAGTGCTTTTTAATTTATTCAGTTATGTATGAACCACCAAATTCTATAAGTTAATTTGTCAACATGAGTAATAAATTAATTGACAAATTCACGGATTTCGCAGCAATAATCGGAGTAAGAATAGGTTAAAAATCTATGGGCGGTAGTATCAAGACATGGAATTAATTTCCTGAATGTCAGTTTAGGTTGTACGTAGACGTAGACTCCCTAAAACTGTCACGCATAGTACCCATAATCTGTAGTAGGAGATGGGTTCCATAGATCACAACTGAACTCACCATATATCTTCCTCTTGAACCATATTTTGTTTTTAATTTTCCACTTAATGTATCAATTCTTCTTCTATGCTTGTCATTTCCTATCTAGTTGTGATGTGGGGTACTGGGAGTTAAAACCGAGATACATTTTTAATTCTTTTACTAACTTATAGAATTTATTTATTTATCGGTGTAATTGGTTTTATTCATACCCGAAACAGGAAAGATGCAAACGAATAAAAACAAGTTGTGCCATATCTTACTGCTGTATCGCTTGAAGACAGACTAGAAACTGAATTAAGATTTATTTTACTTTGATGTTTGCGACCACGAAGGTGAGAAGTATATTGATCTGAAGAATTCATATGTATACCGCATAAGTTGCAGGTAAAGGAAATTTCGGAAGCTGAAGATAACTGGTTTGACTTTGTCCAATTTGAACTAGAATCAATGAAACCTACATATGAAGAGGATTCTTGATCACAGATTGAATTTCTCATTGGCCCTGTAGAATAAGAGGTGGTATCTAAGACTGAATCTTTCGGCGAGCCCGAATCAGGAGTAACCAGTGTTGGTAAGGAAATTTTTAGGGGATAATTAATATGATCCACTATGTTTAAACTGTCTAAAGCAAGACATTTAGAGCGATGTTTTCTCCCCGTTTCATGAACTCGTAGGACATTCTCAGTGTCACACCATATATTGCAAACACTACACGAAAATCGATGAGGATTCATCTAAAGAATAAAACAAAATCTGAAATTAATAGCAGTTAGAAACTTGGTTAGTCCTTATCCGCAATAGACTAATGTTGCTAAAGCAAGCTACAGAGCTTTTAAGATTAGAGAACCGATTCGAGTATTAGTCGAAAGTGGACTATGCTTTTTAAGAACAGGAATATAGTCGGGTAACGTAAATTTTTTCAGAGAAAGGTAAACATTGTCCTTCGTTTGTAAAATTTGCTGTCCATTGAGAAACAAGAAGGCTCACTGAAATTTTGTCGCTTCAAAAAACATGGTATTTTGAAGTAAAGGTTAGGCACAAATATGTACAGATAGATTATAGCCTAAAAATAACCGTTGATAAGCGCAGACCATATTAAGCTTCCCACTTGCATTAAATACAAAAGCACAGGTCATTATGGGACCTCAACCGTAATTTGTGAAGTGAATGCATCAAAACTAATAAGTAAAGAAGGGGCTATATTTAGTTATTTTAGGTTGCACTTCTAGATAAGAAAAACTAGACCGACAAGAAACAATAAAGAAGTTACTCCCTGAAGATTCCAATACAGATAACACACTGAAGCAACAAGTACTCCGGGTAAAAGGCAATAGTAATAGACTAGCTATCCCTCGGTTTGTAAAATGTAAAGTATGTAGCCGCTCTACATACAATGGCACTTAGACTACCGATAAATCGTCCCACTTTGATGTTGAGAGAGATCAATTTTAAAACCAGATCGGATTTCGACACCGCCTATCGAATCCTAAAATCAATACATTCACAACCAGTGTAGTTTTATAAAACATGAACCCACTTTTTGTTCACTAGTTTGTGAACAGAATAACCTGTTACATTCATAACTGAAAAATTTATCTTAGCAACTGAAAATCAAATAAATTCGATAAATCTCAGATACATTGATTGGGACATAGCTAACGATTTAGTGGTGGCTACATCCACAGAACCTCTCAGTTAAAAAACATCGTGTTGCCATAAGGCCAGTGTGATTGAAGCTCACGGAGAATGAAATAATCCGACAGTGCATCTACATCGAAGTCAGAAACCGAATATGTTATCCTGAATTCGCTCTTCAAAAGACCTATTAAAGTTTCAAATGATTATAAAGGTTAATATCTCAGGCAGTCAATCTGATTCAATTGCGGCCATAAGACGAGTAACTTCTGTGTTATCTTAATCAGCTTGAAGCACATAAAATTACAAATCTAAACAAAAATGAATAAAATGATGGACACAACTCCTACACGCGATGTGATTCAGAGAACTATGTGAACTGTAAACCGTGGGATTAAAGTATACTGCACAGCTCTAAAAGTAAGCACTTTATACATTATCAAAATCTAAAATAAACAGCCCAACAGTTATACTTTAGAAATATCTGACATATCCTCCAGTATCTTAAGTCGCAGCAAAAGGTGCAGTATTTTATTACAGTTGTAAACAAACCAAGATAAGTTTTTGTTCACTTGAAAACTGATGTAATATTGAATTATATATTTGTAAGTCACATGCATTTTAAAATGGCAATATCAATAAATGATATTTGGCAAAAGCTATTCCGTACTTTTGTTTCACTAACCTAAAGATATTAAAAGGAGAAACAGGTGTTTAAATGGAAGGAATAACTGCCTACACGAGGTCTAAACAGCCTATCTGGTACCGCTTATTCTCGAAATACCGCGCTTCGTAGAGGAATTTTTCGGATTCCAATATAAAAGTACGCTGTACAATATTTAAACTAAAAAACCTTAGAAATCTTCAATTCATTGAGCCACGAAACTTCAGTGCAATTATCCTGTCACATTTATTCATTATTCATAAGAACTGAACACTCCAGATGATCACCGATGCATCCATATAAGTGTTTTTAGTAACGACACTTCATGTCTGGTGGTGAATGACCATATATCACTACACGTGGCTACTTTCATTAACGAGAACAAGCGTAGATAAAGATATGAGCAAGACGGTTTCTTGTAGCGCATTTTTGGCCAGTTTGACGGAAGAACGTTCCATACAATCTTTAATAGTTTTATCCGTCCCCATTTAGAGTACAGAAACATAGTACTCCCCCCTCACTCCAAAAGGACAGGGTCACTTTGGAGCGTATCCAACGGCGAGCCACGAAATCAGTTCGAGGACTCAAATCTAAGCCTTACGACGAACGCCTCCATTCACTAGACCATTACCCATTAGAGTATAGGCGTCTTAGAGGTGATTTATTAATGGCTTATAGTATTCTTAACACTTCTGGATATCCTCTTAAACACCTACTTAAGCTTAGTTCGAATAATAACCTAAGGGGTAACACCCAGGAACTGGAAACTCAACACAGCAAAGCGGAATGTAGACACAACTTCTACTCCTTAAGAGTTGTCAAAAGCTGGAATTCGCTGCCGGCCGAGCTAGTCCAAGCGACTTCTCAGGAGTCCTTCAAGAGGCAACTTGACCTATTCTTAAGGACCAAGGACAGTATCACACTATGATTTACCAATTGCTTTTCCTCTTTTATTGTTAACATACCTAGTTTCCTGCCTGGAGGATTTGGTGATCCCCTGCTACTAGACACGGAAGCCTGTTAAGCGAAAGCTTCTTCTATTCCGTCCACAACCATTTGAACCATTTGAGTATTTGGGAAAATATAATGTTTCGAATTATTTGAATTATAGCACTTGAGGATGATACAGGTATTCAGTGTTTGACAACGCTTCTACCAATAACACCTTCTAATATGCTTTGTTCCCACCGAGAGAAATCAAAAGACAGAGTCGAGGAGATCGGAAGAGTGTATTTGGCGATAACCAATATATCGGGAATCTCTGATCTAATCTGGCTAGTGATTGCGGTTGTTGTTGAGCACAGCGTGACAGCACGTGATCTGGTGCGGATGCATGACCGAGCGCCTTCAGCTAGATGAGTCCACTAAAACATAGAATAACCGCGCGCTACGGATTGGACGTTACTTTCACGTCGAGGTTTTTAGTTTTGTTTTTCTAGGATTCTCGCAGAGTTGGATGAGTTATTTTTCCTTGGATTAATGGAAGTGAACTCAATTCTCAACAATTAACATATAAACTGTGAATTCCATGCCATATGATAAGTTCTGAGTTTAACTTACGGTATTTATGACCATATTCATACAATAATTCATATTTATATAATTACATATATTCATTTTGACTATACTATCAAACTATACTCTGTCACTTTGAAACCATATATAAGCATATTTGACGAAGATTTGCATTTCATATCTGTATTCTATTCCTTAATGAATATATGGTTATATCGTATTTGAATGCTTTAACCCACGTACTTTATGTATCTACAGGATCTATTCAAACCTCTACCTAATATCAAGAAATATATATAACCGTGTATGTTAAAGGACTGTATTCACTATTCTATGAACTATCATTTAAATCGTATTTGGACACTATAAATCATTTAATTTCTGAAGCTACCTGTCCAATTCGGATCTATTCAAACCTCTACCTAATATCAAGAAATATATGTAACCGTGTATGTTAAAAGACTGTATTCACTATTTTATGAACTGTCATTTAAATCGTATTTGGATACTATAAATCATTTAATTTCCGAAGCTATCTGTCCAATTCGGTGAGTCTGTCATAGTTTTTTTTTTGACAGTACTTTTTTTTTCCAAAAGCTGTTCCATACATTTGTTCAAGAAGCAACATAATAATCTTAGACGGTAATAATCTTCTAAACTACTTGTCTCTGCACCTCCCAATTTTTACTAATACGGACTTTCAGTTTATATATGTACCACGTACCGTACTTTTTTTTTGATTGTTTGATATTAATTATCGACATTTCTAAATTACTTTACTGTTTTTAACATCACTAATCCTCACGATACATTGACTCTTGGTTAAAACATAGATTTTGATTTTTAGACTAACTTGAGCCCTCGGAATTGATTTTTTTTCACCTCTTTCTGTTTCCAACATTCTGTTCAATCCACTTGCTATACGTGACTTTCTTATTATGCCACAAAATAAAATGAAGACCCCTGCTTCTAGGCGTTCAGCCAAACGTAGGAAAACGACACAATTTAACACCACTACTGACACAATTTCCAACAGTTTCAACGAGACGAGCCACTCCGTTCATCCGGAAGCAGACAAGCGTTTACCAGTTGTCTCCATTCCAGACATGTTGAAAACTCTGATGGTAAACAGTGATGATAATCGCAACTGCAACCATATGGATGCTATAAAAAAGTTGCAAGTAGACATGAACATTCTCAATCCGCTTAAATATCTCGTCAACCCCAACCTCACAGAGATTCCCGATCAAATGAATGACATAAATATTTTCCTAGATCGTGTTGCATCAGAGGTATTTGAAAGAATAAGACGATCTAGTAATGCAATTGTGTTTAATATACCGGATACACATGCCCTTAAAAAGATCAAATCTAGTCTGCTTAGAGCCAGCAATATGACACACGTACCATGTGTATGCACAAGATTAAAAAGAAGTCATCCTGGTATGCACTCACCGATCTTGTTCAAATTTAACTCATCTGTAGACGCCAGTGAATTTTTAAATTCCTCCAATTCATTGAGACAAAAACAGATTTTCAAGGATATTAAGACTCTTCCGGATAAAACACCATGCCAGCGAAAAGCAGGAAGAGATAACTACAGACCACCAGCGTCAAACTCTCAAACGCATCATAATCCTAATGGTCGTAAAGTTAAGTCGGATTCTAAGAGGACGTCTAGCTTAGCAAATTTGCCGCCACCGAAAAACTCTTCTGAATCTCCTAAAGTTCAAAACCCAGAAGAAAGTAATCCCGATGTAGGTGGTGTCCATCCTCTTAAGAATGTTGATTTAGATTCAACCCGAAGTAGTTGTGCTGATGAAGAATGGGATAACACAGTCCAAACCCCTGTTAGTGCAACACCCAGTTACAGTAACTGTGCAACGGATAACAGGAAAACTAATCATAACATTCATATAACTGACCACGAACTTAACGTTGATATATTCGAACCTCCCAAACCATCGCAGGTATGTTTAACAGTACATAATCCTCTCCAACATATGAAGAAGCCGAAATCAATCACAAACCTTGGAAATAAACGTCTTAAACACGTTACCCATACGTCAGGTATAAATAGTTATCTGAATTGTAATTGGCCACTTGGTCAAAACCATAGACCTGATAGCCTTCTTGGTCCGGCTCCCAATATGTACACTATGCCCTTATCAGATGTTATATCCGATAGCAATGAGAAAACTTTTTTTGTAATTCCGCCGGCTTTCCTGCCGGCAACGGTAAACATATTTCACATGATGACAAAGTGGTTGAATCTATTTCCCCTCGCAACACAACTCTTACCTTAGCTAATCCTATGAGTATTAATGGAACTACCAATTGCGATTTATACTCTAACCTGCTTCACTATGATGACTCTGAGTTTCTTATTCTTTCGTTCAATGCCCGCTCTCTGTCTAATAAAATTATTCATCTTAAAACTCTTTTATTCCTTGTAAATCCAACCATTGTACTTATTACGGAAACGTGGTGTAATTCATCTATATCCGATCATTCCTTGAATGTAGATAACTACGTTTTCTTTAGAACCGATAGATGTTATGGAATAGGAGGCGGTACAATTATCTATGTCCGTTCAGACATTCAAGCGTGCAAATTTGAGGATAAATCCCTTGATGCTATAGAAGACTCCACTTGGGTTACTGTAAACTGTGGATCCCAAAATTATTTACTGGTGGGATGCATATATAGACCACCTCATGCGGATACTAAGTTTGACAGATTACTAACAAACATATTTTCCATTGCTTCGCATCAACCGCATACCTTTAAAATCGTCGGGGGTGATTTTAATCTGCCAAAAATTACATGGGGCTTGACTCCGGTACCAGGTCGATATAACAAGCTAGTTGAAACATTAGAAATTTGTGGATGGGTTCAACAGGTCCGAAAACCAACCAGGGGGAATAATACACTTGATTTAATGTTCACAATCAACATAGACTCTATCTCAGTGCATACCAGTCATGAGTTTTTTATGAGTGACCATAGAGTTGTATTGAGTATTATTCACTCTTTAAACGCCATACAATTGAATTCTAAAGCTTCAATGACGTACCAGAGCAGATATTTTGATCAACAAACATGGAAACGGACTGAAACTCTCATTCAATGTTTACCATGGGAAACTTATTTTACCACAAATAATGTTGACATCGCGCTTTCCAATCTATATCACAACCTGATATATTGTCTTGACTGCACTGCTCCAGTTATTGACCGTGTGGCTTATAATGCTAATAGGGGCCAAAATACTTTTAAAAGAAAGCTGAGGAAATTAAAATACCGCTACTATGAGCAGAATGATGTGTATGCACTTCAGAGTATACTTAAATTAATCAACAGAAATGCTTCATCTAAGCGTAAGTATTTCATGAATATAGAAAATAAAGCTCTACGTAGTCAAAGCCCAGAATTATCAATACTTCGACTTTTTAAATCCCGTGTAAAGTCAAATTCCCTTGGCACGACCAAATTCTTCATAGTTAACGGAAGCATTGTTAACGACCCGAATACTATATGTGAACAATTCAGCAAGCACTTCTCGCAGTGCTACAAAACTGGAACTGAAAGCTCCAGCATTACATTTCCAATGCTAACATCCAGACATCTGTCGAAAATTGATTTCACACCCTCCGCCATCAAGCAGGCCATAACTGCCCTGAAAAAGTCTTATGATGGTGGACCTGACGGGATACCTACATCATTTGTGAAATATGGAAGTAGAGAATTTCCACTATTTTGTTTGAAACTCTTCAATCTATCTATGGAATATGGGACCTATCCATCTGTATGGAAAACATCCCTTATCACCCCTAGATTCAAAACAGGACCACGTAGTGATATTATTAACTATAGGCCAATTAATTTGACATCCGTGCTCTCAAGAACCATGGAAAAAATCATCCACAAACAGCTACTATCATTTTTACTTTCAGCTAGTCTGATCAGCCCTTCCCAACATGGGTTCATGACTAAACGCTCATGTTTCACATCGCACCTGGAGTTTTTTGATCAAATTACCCAGAGAAGAGATGTTGGTCAGTCAGTGATAATTCTTTACTTCGATTTTAGTAAGGCTTTCGACAGTGTCTCACACAAACTTCTTCTTTTAAAACTCTCTTCATTTGGCATTCAGAATCCCCTTTTATCTTGGCTCAAATCTTTTTTAGAAGAACGTAGCCAAATCGTTCGCTTTGGATCTTGCTACTCTAAACCTGTAAATGTAACCAGTGGGGTTATACAAGGAAGTGTGGTTGGTCCATTACTCTTTCTCCTTTTTATCAATGATGTATGTTCTCTCTTTCAGTATGGCAAACCTTTCCTTTTTGCTGATGACCTGAAAGTGGTTTATTCATTCTCTTCTCCCATGAAAGAAAGCTATATTTCAGCGGTAATCCAGGAGGAAATAAACAAGTTGTACGAATGGACTATTTCGTGGAATATGCCACTTAATGTTGACAAAAGTGGATTTATTCACATTGGTCGCTGTCTTAACTTAAATCTGACTGTACAGACACATACACTCAAACCTCTCAACACTGTTCGTGACCTGGGTTTAAGATATAGCAACAGTCTGAACTTTTCTGAACACATTATATCTCAAGTATCCAAAGCTAGAAAGCTCATCGGATTGATAATGATAAACTTCAATAATATCGAATCGAGATTGTTACTATACAGAAAATGTATCTTACCCATTCTTGAATATGGTATTTTAGTTTACAGTAATTGTAGACATAATGATCTGATTAGAATTGAAGGTGTTCAAAGAAAGTTCACCAAAGCTGTTCTGGGGTATTCCGATAACAAAGACTATTACCAAAGATGTCAACAACTCAACTTAGAACCTCTTTGGATCAGACGTATCAAATTAAATCTTGTCTTTATCTACCGGCTCATTAACGGTATTTCCTACTCATCGGTATCCACCCCTTCATACCTTATAATATCATCCCACAATCTACGCAATAAGGAGAACATTCTAGCGATTCCAAGAACCCACACAAACTTACGTCAGAATTTTTTCCTTATTCGCTACTCAACCATGTGGAACAGACTGCCAGTGAACCTCCGTTGCAGTGAAACTATAACCCGGTTCAAAAGCCTCCTTGACGATTTTCTTTCCGAAAGTGGATTATGTCACCTATTGAATATCAATGTATTCAATAATGATTTATACAAACAAGGTCCATCATCTATTTAATTGCTTGAAAAGCAAAATAAAACCTTTAAATCTTTTCATGTCTATTTTATTTTATTTCTCTTTATCTTAATATATGAAGTCTGCTTATGTTCGTGTTTATCATTATTACCGTTATTAATATCATTATTAATTCCCCAACACATTAGATATTCTCTTTATCTCTTCTTATCCTTCTAAACATATTTAACTCCAGATTGTCCTTTGAAATCATTTTGACTTTCATATCATCAATCTTAATTATTATTGCACAAATATTTATACTAATATCCGGTTACATTCTGTATACTATTACATAAATCTAAATGTTTTCTATCGAGTGCTTTAAAGGATTTTTATTTTTTTTTTAATTTTTTTTTTCAATTGCTGGTTTCCTTCTGAGGTTAATATTCATTACACAATTATTATTCTTATCATGGATGAACCTTTTCACTAGGTGTTCACTTCTTTTCTCTCTCTTCTTCCCTTCTAAATAAATCTTATTCTTGAGATTAAGAAGTGTGTAATTAAGACAATAACTTGTGTTACACTTTAAATTAACTTCTCAGATTCGTTTTATCTTCACTATGCATATATGACTCATACAGAGTGATATTTTATTATCCTTTTCACTTAATTGTGACTTTCATAGCATCACACTAAACTATAACTGCACAAACATTTATTCTAGCGTCATATCTTACTACAATGATAAATTATTTTTTGTTACTAATTTAACGATACACACATGGTCGTTTTTTCTTCTTCTCTGTTCATAAACACGCCTATTAGACTGTTTGCTTATTTCACGTCTCCTTTATTTCTATTCCCTTATTTTCTCCATTTCCTTCTTTAAACTCAATTCAATATTCTTCTCAATTACACATACCCGATTTATTATTTTTAATATTCTACTATTATTATTCTAAATTTTTTCTTTAAATATTTTATTTTATTTTTTAAATATGGCAAGTATAATGCTAACATTATTGAAAATTGTGTATTATTGCATTTTCTGAAGAAACCCGAAATGGTTTCTTCACAACACTTATGTACCCATAAGATGTTTGTGAATAATAATAATAATAATAATAATCAACCAGATGAAAATTGGGCAGTTCTGAAATGTAAAGTCAATGAAGAATTCGGTTACTAACAAACATAGAAACTATGATTTACTATAGAATCTCTGCAGTTGGTGAAAGATGTTTTACTTTCAATGCAAATACTGGAATATCACCGCAGAAACACTTCTCCGGATGAGAACACATTACCCCAAAACAGTGAGAAGCCCAAGAGGTCAGTACAATGATCTCACAAACATCTCCTAGAGATGTAAAGAAGCATAACGAAGATGTTCATTACAATTCAGCTGAGATAGATGTGGCTGATATGCAGGCTGGGAATAGCCGCGTACAATATCCCCAATTCCCCGTTTTCGACAAATTCATATCGTCTATTGCCAAGTAGGTTTTATTATTATTTAGATATTCACAAATTAGTTCGACTCAATTAGAGACATCAACATTCACATCGGAATCTAAGCCAGTTGGTGGTGCTATAGCGGACCAGTAAATAACCTGCCTCATCTAGTGATCAGTTGTATGTCCACTCTTACCTTGTTTACACTTATTTTCTTTAGACAATTAAAATGCTCTTGCTTAACAAATAACTTAATAAAAGAAAATTAGAACGAGTAATCATTTCTTAAACATTCCTTCACGAATATTGGCTACTCTGCCTCTCGTCCTTTCTTTTACTTGCTCCTTCATTCAGCCCACTTGAGATATGAAACGGGTGACTTCATCCTGCACCATCCCTAAAGCGTTTGATGTTCATAGGGGACATAAGGTTGCGATTTCTAAAAGCTCATACCTTCAATGGACCTATCGTTGACCACCAGTTGCACATTCACAACGCAACTGTCATGAAGCGCGCCAACTGTGATACTGACTAAAACCATCTACATTCATATCTTATAAAGTAGTAACTCAGCTATGTAATTTATTACGGTGTATATTGTATCATTTGTATCAATTTGATCTTGCCTGTAAAATGGTATGCCTCATGTACAAACCTGTTATTTGAGAATAAATTATTATTAATATTATTGATATTATTATAAATAGACTTTGTATCGGCATGGAAAGCTTCGAAATGTAGGTTATTATTATTATTATTATTCAACAAACATCTTATGGGTACATACGTGTTGTTCCTTCTGTATTTAGAACCAGTGATAATTCAAAAAACTTTGACCAAACCTTTGTCATCTTAACTTCCGGCGTTTAGCGTTATCCATGTATCTGTTTGCACATCTTATGTTATATTTTGCCCGCTAACATGCAGTACGTCATTGTTGACGTGCCTATCAAGAAACAACTCATGATAGCAGCCAAGAAGTGGATTATTAGCAAAGAACTGTGCCTTTATACGACGGGGATTGTCGATATCCACCTACAAAGGTGCGATCAACCAGATGAAAATTGGGCAGTTCTGAAATGTAAAGTCATTGAAGAATTCGGTTACTAACAAACATAGAAACTATGATTTACTATAGATTCTCTGCAGTTGGTGAAAGATGTTTTACTTTCAATGCAAATACTGGAATATCACCGCAGAAACACTTCTACGGATGAGAACACATTACCACAAAACAGTGAGAAGCCCAAGAGGTCAGTACAATGATCTCACTAACATTTCCTAGAGATGTAATGAAGCATAAAGAAGATTTTCATTACAATTCAGTTGACATGGATGTGGCTGATATGCAGGCTGGGAATAGCCGCGTACAATATCCCAAATTCCGTGTTTTCGACAAATTCATATAGTCTATTGCCAAGTAGGTTTTATTATTATTTAGATATTCACAAATTAGTTCGACACAATTAGAGACATCACCATCCACATCGGAATCTAAGCACGTTGGTGGTGCTATAGCGGACCAGTAAATAACCTGCATCATCTAGTGATCAGTTGTATGTCCACTCTTACCTTGTTTACACTTATTTTCTTTAGCCTATTAAAATGCTCTTGCTTAACAAATAACTTAATAAAAGAAAATTAGACCGAGTAATCATTTCTTAAACATTCCTTCACGAATATTGGCTACTCTGCCTCTCGTCCTTTCTTTTACTTGCTCCTTCTTTTAGCCCACTTGAGATATGAAACGGGTGACTTCATCCTGCACCATCCCTTAAGCCTTTGATATTCAAAAGGGACATAAGGTTGCGATTTCTAAAAGCTCATACCTTCAATGGACCTATCCTTGACCACCAGTTGCACATTCACAACGCAACTTTCATGAAGCGCGCCAACTGTGATACTGACTAAAACCATCTACATTCATATCTTATAAATTATTAACTCAGCTATGTAATTTATTACAGTGTATATTGTATCATTTGTATCAATTTGATCTTGCCTGTAAAATGGCATGCCTCATGTAACAAACTGTTATTTGAGAATAAATTATTATTATTATTATTATTATTATATAAGAATTTGTATCGGCTTGGAAAGCTTCGAAATGTAGGTTATTATTATTATTATTATTATTCACAAACATCTTATGGGTACATAAGTGTTGTTCCTTCTGTATTTAGACCCAGTGATTCTTCAAAAAACTTTGCCCAAACCGTTGTCATCTTAACCTTCGGCGTTTAGCGTTATCCATGTATCTGTTTGCACATCTTATGTTATATTTTGACCGCTAACATGCAGTACGTCATTGTTGAAGTGCCTATCAAGACACAAATCATGATAGCAGCCAAGAAGTGGATTATTAGCAAAGAACTGTGCCTTTATCCGACGGGGATTGTCGATATCCAACTACAAAGGTGCGATCAACCAGATGAAAATTGGGTAGTTCTGAAAAGTACCGTAATTCCAGAATTCGGTTACTATCAACAATCGAACATATGATTTACTATAGATTCTCTGCAGTTGGTGAAAGATGTTTTACTTTCAATGCAAATACTGGAATATCACCGCAGAAACACTTCTACGGATGAGAACACATTACCACAAAACAGTGAGAAGCCCAAGAGGTCAGTACAATGATCTCACTAACATTTCCTAGAGATGTAATGAAGCATAAAGAAGATTTTCATTACAATTCAGTTGACATGGATGTGGCTGATATGCAGGCTGGGAATAGCCGCGTACAATATCCCAAATTCCGTGTTTTCGACAAATTCATATCGTCTATTGCCAAGTAGGTTTTATTATTATTTAGATATTCACAAATTAGTTCGACACAATTAGAGACATCACCATCCACATCGGAATCTAAGCACGTTGGTGGTGCTATAGCGGACCAGTAAATAACCTGCATCATCTAGTGATCAGTTGTATGTCCACTCTTACCTTGTTTACACTTATTTTCTTTAGCCTATTAAAATGCTCTTGCTTAACAAATAACTTAATAAAAGAAAATTAGACCGAGTAATCATTTCTTAAACATTCCTTCACGAATATTGGCTACTCTGCCTCTCGGTATTTCTTTTACTTGCTCCATCTTTCAGCCCCCTTGAGTTATGAAACGAGTGACTTCATCCTGCACCATCCCTAAAGCCTTTGATATTCAAAAGGGACATAAGGTTGCGATTTCTAAAAGCTCATACCTTCAATGGACCTATCCTTGACCACCAGTTGCACATTCACAACGCAACTTTCATGAAGCGCGCCAACTGTGATACTGACTAAAACCATCTACATTCATATCTTATAAATTATTAACTCAGCTATGTAATTTATTACAGTGTATATTGTATCATTTGTATCAATTTGATCTTGCCTGTAAAATGGCATGCCTCATGTAACAAACTGTTATTTGAGAATAAATTATTATTATTATTATTATTAGACTTTGTATCGGCATGGAAAGCTTCGAAATGTAGGTTATTATTATTATTATTATTCACAAACATCTTATGGGTACATAAGTGTTGTTCCTTCTGTATTTAGACCCAGTGATTCTTCAAAAAACTTTGCCACAACCTTGTCATCTTAACTTCCGGCGTTTAGCGTTATCCATGTATCTGTTTGCACATCTTATGTTATATTTTGCCCGCTAACATGCAGTACGTCATTGTTGACGTGCCTATCAAGAAACAACTCATGATAGCAGCCAAGAAGTGGATTATTAGCAAAGAACTGTGCCTTTATCCGACGGGATAGTCGATATCCACCTACAAAGGTGCGATCAACCAGATGAAAATTGGGCAGTTCTGAAATGTAAAGTCATTGAAGAATTCGGTTACTAACAAACATAGAAACTATGATTTACTATAGATTCTCTGCAGTTGGTGAAAGATGTTTTACTTTCAATGCAAATACTGGAATATCACCGCAGAAACACTTCTACGGATGAGAACACATTACCACAAAACAGTGAGAAGCCCAAGAGGTCAGTACAATGATCTCACTAACATTTCCTAGAGATGTAATGAAGCATAAAGAAGATTTTCATTACAATTCAGTTGACATGGATGTGGCTGATATGCAGGCTGGGAATAGCCGCGTACAATATCCCGAATTCCGTGTTTTCGACAAATTCATATCGTCTATTGCCAAGTAGGTTTTATTATTATTTAGATATTCACAAATTAGTTCGACACAATTAGAGACATCACCATCCACATCATAATCTAAGCACGTTGATGGTGCTATAGCGGACCAGTAAATAACCTGCATCATCTAGTGATCAGTTGTATGTCCACTCTTACCTTGTTTACACTTATTTTCTTTAGCCTATTAAAATGCTCTTGCTTAACAAATAACTTAATAAAAGAAAATTAGACGAGTAATCATTTCTTAAACATTCCTTCACGAATATTGGCTACTCTGCCTCTCGTCCTTTCTTTTACTTGCTCCTCCTTTCAGCCCCTTGAGATATGAAACGGGTGACTTCATCCTGCACCATCCCTAAAGCCTTTGATATTCAAAAGGGACATAAGGTTGCGATTTCTAAAAGCTCATACCTTCAATGGACCTATCCTTGACCACCAGTTGCACATTCACAACGCAACTTTCATGAAGCGCGCCAACTGTGATACTGACTAAAACCATCTACATTCATATCTTATAAATTATTAACTCAGCTATGTAATTTATTACAGTGTATATTGTATCATTTGTATCAATTTGATCTTGCCTGTAAAATGGCATGCCTCATGTAACAAACTGTTATTTGAGAATAAATTATTATTATTATTATTTATTATTAGACTTTGTATCGGCATGGAAAGCTTCGAAATGTAGGTTATTATTATTATTATTATTATTCACAAACATCTTATGGGTACATAAGTGTTGTTCCTTCTGTATTTAGACCCAGTGATTCTTCAAAAAACTTTGCCACAACCTTTGTCATCTTAACTTCCGGCGTTTAGCGTTATCCATGTATCTGTTTGCACATCTTATGTTATATTTTGCCCGCTAACATGCAGTACGTCAACAGTTGACGTGCCTATCAAGAAACACCTCATGAAAGCAGCCAAGAAGTGGATTATTAGCAAAGAACTGTGCCTTTATCCGACGGGGATTGTCGATATCCACCTACAAAGGTGCGATCAACCAGATGAAAATTGGGCAGTTCTGAAATGTAAAGTCATTGAAGAATTCGGTTACTAACAAACATAGAAACTATGATTTACTATAGATTCTTGCAGTTGGTGAAAGATGTTTTACTTTCAATGCAAATACTGGAATATCACCGCAGAAACACTTCTACGGATGAGAACACATTACCACAAAACAGTGAGAAGCCCAAGAGGTCAGTACAATGATCTCACTAACATTTCCTAGAGATGTAATGAAGCATAAGAAGATTTTCATTACAATTCAGTTGACATGGATGTGGCTGATATGCAGGCTGGGAATAGCCGCGTACAATATCCCAAATTCCGTGTTTTCGACAAATTCATATCGTCTATTGCCAAGTAGGCTTTACTATTATTTCGATTCTCACAAATTAGTTCGACACAATTAGAGACATCACCATCCACATCGGAATCTAAGCACGTTGGTGGTGCTATAGCGGACCAGTAAATAACCTGCATCATCTAGTGATCAGTTGTATGTCCACTCTTACCTTGTTTACACTTATTTTCTTTAGCCTATTAAAATGCTCTTGCTTAACAAATAACTTAATAAAGAAAATTAAAAAAATCTATCAATCGGTTTGGCTGCCCTTCAGCCTAGCAACCAATCAGAATGAGGGGAATTATTATATCCGCCATCTTTGTAGGCAATGGCGGCCGGCTTTCTTCATTCTGTGCTTCTTTCAGCTATTTCTTTTGTGTGGTTATGTGATTTAATGTTTCAGCGTGCTTAAATGCAAAAGTTAATGTGATTTTCTAAATGTTGGAGCGAAATTTTCTTCTGATTTAGCTTTGTTTTCTGGGTTTTTGCTGCTGCTAATCAAGTCAATGTATTTCTTCAGCCAAGCTTGCTAGTCTTATGTTTTATAATGGTAATCGGTTTTGTTTTGACTTGTTTTTTAGATATCCAAAGCATGAGTTTGTTTCTCTAGCTAAAATAATTGTCGCCGCTGCCTGTGACTCTAACTGTTCGCATGTTCGTTCCTAACAGTCCTTTATGATGTTATCGGCGAAATGAAAGAAAATAATCAACGGTTTTTAATTCTCTTCAGTATTATGGACAACACTATCACCTCAACGAGTCAAACTAATACTGAGTGCTTAGCAGTAGTTTATATCAGCACTGTTTTCGGAAGGACCCAGACTTCCGACAACCATAAACGAAATCACAGATACTACCAATCTATTGAAGAGGGTTTGTTATTAAAAATATGTCATATAGCAGTAATAGAGGGGTTGTACTCATTACGTAGTGCGTTAAAGCAAGCCTAACATTGAAAAGCCGGAAATCTGATATCAGTGTGTAGTGCATGTTTGCTGTTTTGGTCATAAAAGGAACCCGAAGGGTCATGATCAGGGAGTAAAAAGGTAATTAACTGTTATTAAGCTTACATTTTTATAGATCATATTTCACCACACGCAAATCTGTTTTTTTACGGTATGACATCAACCTGTATCTAATATTTACACCCTTACGATGAAAAGTACCTGGAAATTCTCACCTTCATATTCGAATTATTTTTGGACAACTGCCTTCCAGTTTGATTGCTTCGTACGCCCTGGGAGACTAGATTCATACATTATTCGTAGTTCCAGTATAACTTTCTCACACAGTAAGTTCAAATTAGACACTAGTCTTTCTAAATAAGCCTGTAAAGCTAATATCCGCATTCTCTATTTCAGTTAATCGATGAAGACATGTACCACGTGCATCTGCTGTATATTGCCATTTCACTCGAATTCTAACTGTTATATCTTTTAAAAAATAAAATTAATATATGCAGTAAATATAGACTTATTTGTTTTGATGGAGATAGGGGGGTTCATGGGATTTTTAGCATGACTGCAGTAATATTCTCACTAAAGGGCTAAGCGAGTGCGTAGACCAATGTAAGTTACCACACAGGGTGCCTTTGAGTTACTCGTGTTCCATTAGTGTCGGTAGAGGCATTACTTGCTTATCATGTGACATTTGAATAAGAAGCTATGAGATTAGACGCAGGGACGATTAGGATGTGTAACGCGTGTCCATCCATCAGCTGCCCTGGCAAGTCATGGTGCTTAGAATAAGTTGTAAGAGTACCCGAGTCTGTAGGTTTCCCAAGAAAATGACGAAGATATGTACAAAATCACCTTATGAAGAGCGACTCCAATCACTTGACCTCTACCCATTAGAGTATAGGCGTCTTAGAGGTGACCTGATGGTTTACAGTATCCTTAACACTTCTGGACATTCTCTTAAGCACTTACTAATGCTTAGTCTCAACACTAACCTAAGGTGTAACACCCAGAAACGAAAAACGCAACATAGCAGAACGGACTGTAGACACAACTTCTATTCCTTAGGAGTTGTCAAGTGCTGGAATTCGATGCCCACCGAGCTAGTCCAAGCGACTTCCCGTGAGTTCTTTAAGAGGCAACTGGATGTATTCTTGAGGATAGTATCATACTATGATTTACCAATTTCTTTTCCCTCTTTTATTGTTAACATACCTGGGTTCCTGCCTGGAGGTTTTGGTGATCCCCTTCTACTAGACACGGAAGCCTATTAAGCGAAAGCTTCTATTCAGTCCACAACCATTCGAAGACATGAACTAGGTTCTGAGGCTTGCTTATCACAAGTTTCTTGCAACGATTAAGTAGATAAAACAAAGTAGCATTACATTCAAAAATTTATTCAAGAACTTTCATTAAGAATCGAATATCAAACAAAGGTTTAAACCAAGTTCCCGTTTAAAGGTTGTATTGGTGATGTTAAGCTGCAGTTTTTTTCCAAACGGAAGACTAAAAGAAGTCAAAAAAATACTAGAAGTGGTTGTGGGACTAAAATAGACGTCCAGCATCCTTTTTATAATCTGCTGTTAGTTGGGTCTCCCGTAAACAGTTTCATAGTTCTAAGGGTGAAACAGTTTTTTAGGATCTGTGAAGACTCACTCCTGTTGCATTCTAAATGAGAAAATAGTAATGAATTTAGTCAGAAATGTGAAATAGACAAATAAATAAATTACATGGCTTTTAGCAAAGAATTTATGCAGTTGTGATTTACCTTGAGTTCATGAATATTAGATAAGGTCAGTTACTATTACTTGTGCAAAGCATAACATGGGCTTAGTACCGTATTGCAATGCTTTTATTATTTTGCTCCCATTTAAGTATTCCCATGCACCTCCCAATCTGCCAGCTTTGGGGAAATTTTGGGGAAATCCCCAAAGTGAAATAGCCTTCCCCAAAGTTTGGGGAATTTTGGGGAAATCCCCAAAGTGAAAAACCTTCCCCAATGTTTGGGGAAATTTTGGGGATTTCCCCAGGTCTGGGGAAATTAAACTAGACGCAGCTGCGTCTAGTTTAACAGGAAGACATACAAGCAGAGTAAGTGTCTGATAAAATAAAAATCCCAGTTGTCAAAAAGATTCTTAACATTTGTTCATAGCCAGCTGCATTTAATTGAGAAACAGAACACTCATCTTCTAAGACTTTATACTGCTGTTTTGCGGGCAACTGAAAGCTCAGACGCTTAGCTATCTTGCTACCGATGTTATTGCTGGGGAAATTGTTTAATGACAGTGATCATGAAATATGGTCAGTGATAAATGTACAGTCTAGAAATAAACACCAAACATACTTATCGCTATCTTATAATGTATGACAGCAACAGTACCAAAATCACTTTTTTCCTATTTTTAATCAGACTGATTTGAATCAGTATACTCATTAAAAGCAGGCAACTCTACTTACTAAACTGATCTGTTTCGTTACAGGCTTCAAGCACTATACTTAAGAATAACATAATTCTTTTAACGAAACTGAATTATACGACAACCAAGAATACTAAACTAAGCAAGTGCCATAATTATTGTTTCATTTGCACAGACATGTTGCTCAAAGTATTTAAATGGACATAATTAGGCCAATAAAACCAAAGCACGAAATATAGGCCATATGAACCTACCTAACAGAAGATAAAGAGTACATATATTGCTTTCCGACTGAAGACAGCAGTCAGTTAATCAAAGAAACATAGTTTACAGTACAACAAAACTCTCTTCAGTAAAATCATGCACTGACAGTCTATCTGGAAACAATCAAATATGTGAATTAACTCACTATGACTTGGGATAACATCTCAGCATGCAGTAAACGTATAGTGTAACGCAGTCGGACATGCCGAATAAAAATTTAAAAAAAGAGCAAAATTAGCTACATAATCTAGTTATTTAATTAAAAATACATTATGAAATAACAAAATATGTGGTTACTTGAACGCACAAATGACCGTTATTACATTGCGCGATACATTAAGTTTACATGGTTGCGTTGCGGATAAGATCACCCATCTGGTGCGGATGCATGACCGAGCGCCTTCAGCTAGATGAGTCCACTAAAACATATGGTCAGCATCCAATGTCGAAAACCTATTGAGCTATTTAGTTTGGGGATTTATTTACCGCTACAGATCACTCCCCCCCTAGTGGGGCAGTGATGACCCTAAGACGTGGCCAGCCAGAAGTTTAAACCCAACGAGTTTGTCGTTGGTAAACACTCTTCTGATAGCTTACTAAATTTAGCAGCGTCTGGTCGTCTTTCCTTACTATATGGGACCGGGGTACAACATAGTAAAAAAAGAAATGTACAATGAAAATCTCGTATCCTCATAAACGTCATCGTTCTTTTCCAGCCGTCCTGGAAAAGAAGAAAGAAAATGTAAGTGCATGTCGAAAATACACTCGTATGTGCGTAAAAAAGGGAAAATAAACTCATGAAAACGTAACAGCGTTAAAAAATCGTTTTTTTTTTAAATAGGGATAAAAATATATAAGCCTATTAAGAAAAAAAATTTTTTTAATAATATAGAAAATGTCGAGAAGTGCCTTACGTGCAATAGTCGTTTAAATGTTCTGGAAATCTCACTCTTCTTCCAGAACGCGTCGTTTTAAGTTTATTTTCGGATACTGTCGAAGTATCATCGTGTGTGTTGGTTGTCGGGTGAGGTTTTATAAGTGTCGGAGTCGTGTCGTTCAATTGTACCGGAGGAAAATCCACGTAGATAGGATTTCCTTCTAAATACGCTGCTTTGAGGCGATCGATGCTGATGCTATCATTGGTTCCGTTCTTATCGATTATATAGTACTTCGGTTCGCGTTGAAGAACTTTGAAAGGTCCTTCGTATGCCGATTCGAAATATCGTCGATGCGAGTCTCGACGAACGAAAACGTGTGTACTATATCGTAAGTCAGGTTGAATGAAAACATCAGTTGATTGAGGTCGAGTGGAAGCAGGTTTAACTGAACGCATTGCGTTTGTAAGCCTGTTCGTGTAGGAGGTTAGATCCATGCTCATTGAAGAGGATGAAGGATCCACGAATTCTCCTGGAAGTCGAAGTGTCGTTCCATAAACGAGTTGATCCGCAGTGTATCCAATGTCAGCTTTCACTGCATTGCGGATACCTAGTAAGACGAGTGGAAGAGCGTCGGTCCACTGTGAAACGTTTGCAGCTGATAGTGAAGCTTTTAGTTGTCGGTGAAAGCGTTCTACCAACCCGTTTGCTTGTGGGTGGTAGGCGGTCGTTCGGAAGCGAGTGCTTCCTAATAGTGTGGTCAGACGACGGAAAAGTTCAGACTCAAACTGACGTCCGCGGTCTGTAGTGATGGTTGAAGGGCAACCGAAGTTTGCTACCCATCGTTCGACGAAGGTGCGGGCCACTGTTTCAGCAGTGATGTCCTTGATAGGTACTGCTTCTGGCCATCGGGTGAAACGATCTACGCAGGTTAAGAGGTAAGAGTATCCATTTGAATCTGGTAAAGGTCCTACCAAATCCAGATGAACATGGTCGAAACGAGCATCGGGATTTTTAAATGAGCCCAAGGGGCATTTATTGTGTCTGATGACCTTAGATTTTTGGCAGCTTACACAGGAGCGTGCCCACTCCCTCACGTCTTTATTCATACCAGGCCAGCAAAAGCGTTCCGCTATGAGCTTGATGGTTGCACGAACACCTGGATGAGAAAGTTTGTGCAATGTGTTGAAGACATTACGTCGATAATGTTTCGGGACGATTGGGCGATCTCTACCTGTAGATGTGTCACAAAGTAAGGTTTCCTTACCTGTTCGTATCTGTTTGATGCGTAGTTTAAGGGTTGTGGACGATAACTCTTGCTGAAGATCAGTGTCTTCTTTTTGAAGCTGGGCGAGTTTAAGAAGGTCGATTCCTTGGAAACTGTTCAAGGAGTTTATTCGAGACAAGGCGTCTGCAACTACATTGTTTGCTCCAGAAATATGTTGAATATCTGAAGTAAACTGCAAAATGTAGTCCAGTTGTCGAGACTCACGGGGAGAGTACTTGTCAGAAGGAGAGCTTAACGAGAAAGTGAGCGGTTTATGGTCAGTGAATAGAGTGAATTCACGGCCTTCGATATAGTGTTGAAAATGCCGTACAGCACAATACATAGCTAGGAGTTCCCTACCGAATGTGCTGTATCTCGATTCGGTGTCTAGCAACCGTCTACAGAAAAATGCCAAGGGTTGCCAGGAGTTGTAAACCCATTGTTGTAAGACTCCTCCGATTGCCGAGTCGGATGCGTCTACTGCGATACTAATGGGTGCTTCAGTGTCCTGATGTGCGAGCATTGTTGCTTTAGCGATCAGTTCCTTAACTGTGGAGAATGCTTTTCGTGCGGTGTCGTCCAAATTAATGGATTTCGCATTTCCACGAAGTTTGTCAGTAAGAGGTTTCATAAGTAATGCGCATTTCGGTATGAAGCGTCTATAGAAACTTACCAGGCCGTTAAACGTGCGTAATTGCTTGACGTTGGTCGGTTCTGGGTAATCCAGAATGGCCGCCACTTTGGTCCTAAGAGGTCGAATGCCTTGAGCATCGATAGTGTGTCCTAGGAAATCTAACGAGTCGGTTCCGAATTGGCATTTCTGAACGTTTACAGTAATGCCATGTTTTTGTAATCGTTCGAAAACAAGATCCAGATGCTTGAGATGTGATTCTCTGTCCGGACTTGCGATTAGGCAGTCATCAACATACGCATGTACGAAGTTGAGACCTCGAAAGACGTCGTCTATGAATCTTTGGAAAGTTTGCGCAGCGTTTCTTAAACCGAACGGCATTCGCAAAAATTCATAGAGTCCGAAAGGAGTTATGATAGCTGTTTTTGGTATGTCGTTTGTAGCCATAGGGATTTGGTTATACGCTTTAACCAAGTCGATTTTCGAAAAGACAGTTGTACCTTTCAAGGTAGCTGTCAAATCGTGAATGTGAGGCAACGGGTAACGATCGGGAATGGTTTTTGCATTCAATCGCCGATAGTCACCAGTTGGACGCCAATCGTTGCTGTCCTTTTTAGGGACCATGTGCAACGGAGATGCATAAGGGCTGTTTGACGGTCGTATGATTCCTAAGTCTATCATATGATCGAATTCGTTTTTCGCTAACCTCAGCGTTTCCGGAGCTAGTCGTCGTGCTTTAGAGAATACAGGTGGTCCTGTAGTCGTGATGTGATGTGTAACATTGCTGGTTACACACGGTAGTTTCGTTTGAGCTTGTTGTATCCCAGGGTACTTGTCGAGTAGTGGTTGATAGAGTGGGTCTATCGAATGCTTAACTGTGACTGGGGATAATCTACAACCAGAAAAGGAAGTTACGCAAACGGATAATTTAGTGTTTCCATCTACTAGCCTCCGTTTGCGCGTGTAGATGATTAGATTATGATGTTGTAGAAGATCCATACCAATGATTGGCATAGAAACATCTGCAACAACGAAAATCCAATGAATGGGTTTGCGTAAACCCACGTTAAGGTAGACGTACCTTTTGCCATACGTGGCGATCGGTTTTCCGTTTGCCGCCTGTAAGTTTAGAGTCGATTCGTGGAGCCGGTCGTTATGATTTGCTGGGAGAACGCTAACTTCTGCGTCAGTGTCGACGAGGTAGCGAACACTCGTTGTCACATATGTGACGTACAACAGACGGTTGTGTTCGCAGACTACGGTTGCCGTTAACGCGTGCCGCCTTGGAAGTTTCCCGAGTTGTTTTTCGAGTCAGTTGGTTTCGTGTTAAAAAAATTGCAGGGTTTTCTGCAATTTCTGGAAGACTTTCCATACTGGTTATGATACCAGCACCAGTCGGGGTTATCCGTCTCTCGAGGTCTCGAGACAGATCGCTTACGTGAAATGCTTCTACGTGGGCTGTGTGAACGATTACGGTCATTACGAAGATTAAGATAACGCGTGAGTGTATGACATAACTCGGTTATGTCATTCTGAGTCGCGTGAGGATTTTCTTTGACGGAAAATACCTCTGAAGTAGACGATTTCGTTATTTCTAAAATACGATCGGCAGATGCAGCTAGCTCGTCTAAGGCGTTGTTCTGAAACGAGACCAGAACCGCTTGCACCTGTTGAGGAAGTTTAGACAAGAAAAGTTGTTTAAATAGACCTTCGTCGAAAGTCCTTAGGCCTATCACTTCTCTCATTCTTTGCAACATGTCAGTCGCAGAACCGTGTTGCAGGTCGATGTTATTGAAGAGTTGATCTAACCTTTGTCGATCGGTTAGGTCTCCTCGTTTAAGAATCGAAAGTTTTAGGATTTCGTAAGGTTCAGAAACATCACTAGTAAACATACTAGGTGTTACGTACCTGTTGAATTCGCGCGGTAGTGCCTTGACTACTGCGAGGAATTGTGCACGTGTGTCGATCACGCCGTGCTCGGAGAAATCGGATTCTGCGTAGCAGAACCAGGCTTCGATATTGTCGGGCCAGAAAGGCATTAGTTGAAACGAAGGCGGGGACAAAGTCTTAAGTTTGAGTACTTTGGGTGTCTGTTCAGCCATGATGAAATATGAAGTACGATAATGAACGAGTTGAAAAAAAATATATATATATATATATCCAAGGAAAAACACGAAAAAAATCACAATGTTTAAAAAAAATTAAGGTAATAATATATAAAAATTCCAAAAAGGAACAGACTCACAGTTGCAATTAGGTGTACCATATCACGACGGTCTCACCAATGAGGATGATACAGGTATTCAGTGTTTGACAACGCTTCTACCAATAACACCTTCTAATATGCTTTGTTCCCACCGAGAGAAATCAAAAGACAGAGTCGAGGAGATCGGAAGAGTGTATTTGGCGATAACCAATATATCGGGAATCTCTGATCTAATCTGGCTAGTGATTGCGGTTGTTGTTGAGCACAGCGTGACAGCACGTGATCTGGTGCGGATGCATGACCGAGCGCCTTCAGCTAGATGAGTCCACTAAAACATATGGTCAGCATCCAATGTCGAAAACCTATTGAGCTATTTAGTTTGGGGATTTATTTACCGCTACACACTAACTAAGATTCCAAGAAATAACGCAATTGAATTAAGAAGTCACAAGCACAAACGAATGTACTGTATTTGGAATTCGAAATTGTGCAATCAACATGTACCAAAAGTATCATTAGTCAGTTGCAACACCACATCCGCCACAGCTCAAATAGAAGTATAAGTGTTTGCGATCGGTTGTATGTTTTCTTGTTAAGTTCATCCTGAGTCTGTCCGACATTGTACTGGATGAAAACTTTGTAGTATCTAGAATGTGCTCATTAGTATGAGAATTAACAAACGAAATCGCAATAGACACACCTGGAATTTTATACAATCAACATATCGGTTTTGTACTGAAATGATTCATATCTCGAATTGGAACCATAGATTTTTCAACGCTATCCCCCTCCCACAAAATAATGTTGGGTCTCTATATTCCCAAGTTATGAATAATGTGGCTTCATTTAAAACATATTTCTCACATTGATTAGAGTAAACATTAGAAGTGTTTTTGTGATAAGGATGAACAACAGTTGATATGAAATCATCAGAATTGTAATCAAAATTGAGCTCACTTAATACTCGTGCTTCGTATTGAACAGGTTTTTCACAAGGATCAAATGCATTATGAGGATAGGTAATACAGATGACATCAGCATTTGATTCTACTGAAATATTTTCATGAAATTGACTAAGAATGTCATTGCAGAGCAATGGATCATTAGAAAAATTAGCATCTATCATGACTGCCTCAGGTTTTTGATAATGAATAGGTTCATTTAACATATTTTCCTCAGATTTGTAAGAAATTTCATCAGAAATATGTGAATCATTAGGAAAAGTCATACCTGGTACAATAGCATGAGAATTCTGATAAATCGGTTGATTAGGAACTGTTGTCTCACAAGAATTCTGGATTTCATTTAACTCTGAACTGCTTTTTGACTCTACACTGTCTATTGCAATAGTTGATAAAGATAAATCATCATTATGAATACTAGACTCAGTAGAATCGGAATTACAAGACTTAATATTAGTTGCAATAACATGAACATTAGTATTGCAGACTGACTGAATATGTTCAATATCACCACATTTAAAGCATTAAGAATTACGAAATTTACATGAATTAAAAGCATGGAACTTGCCACAAGACAAACATTGACCAAAGTTGCGCCAATCTTCGTGAAACGCACTGCAACTCCTCAATGAATTATCTGCATAACCTTGAGTATGCACTGGATTAGGATAACGTGATGTAGTAGAATTTTTGATGTCCTGATGAATCATTTTAGGAAATTCCCCTTCTTTACTGCAATCAAAATTTGCATACTTGACATAGTCTAGTAGTAATTCCTTGAGAGTTGTATAAGGAAGCGAAATGGGCTTTTCCGGCACAGCCAGAGTTCTTAACAAGCTGTATGCTTCTTTACCGATGAATGTGAGGAAATATGCCACAATATTAATGTGCTCATCATCTTCCTTGGTCATGACCCAGATTTCGAACCTTTCGAAATAATCCTCAAAAGCTTCAGAACTTTTCCATTGCAGGCTCAATCGCGACGCCAATATAATGTTTCGAATTATTTGAATTATAGCACTAACTAAGATTCCAAGAAATAACGCAATTGAATTAAGAAGTCACAAGCACAAACGAATGTACTGTATTTGGAATTCGAAATTGTGCAATCAACATGTACCAAAAGTATCATTAGTCAATTCAAACACCACAGAAAAGTATATGCTGGCTTCAAAAATCCCTGAGTTTTCATTGACTTTAGATCATTAACATACGAGATCTCTGTTCAATGGTTGGGAGCCTAATCGAGTGAGATGAGCAAGATGTAACCAACCAACTTACATCGAAGTCATATTGCACGGCTAATGCTTATCACACAATACCCTTTCGTCATATCCGTGTATTATGGCCACTTTAATGACCGCTCACCTCAAAGGAAGTTATTACGGAAATGTAATAAATAGAGTAGCTACAAAGGACAGTAAGCCACCCCCAACACACAGATCAGTCCGTGGCATGCAATTAACTGATGTTCGTTGATTATCCTTAAACTTAACGAAAATCATTTGACTGCTCAATATTTAGTAATTTGACCGCCAGTTGATATAGCCAGAGCATTGTGACATTTTATTGACCTACAGAATTCTTAAGAAAGAATTCCGAAACCATAGTAACACAAAGTTTGTAGGGTCGGCGAAATGTCACCCGAATTCAAGCAATTAATTTAGCAAGCAGGTCAAAGAAATTAGAAAAATTTACCGATTCTCACCAAAGTCAAATACTTCCAACACATACCGATCAAACGCAATGAACTGGAACATGTGGCTTAAGAGGAAATATTTGCTAGTAATAAGGAAACTGACCTGGGATAAACATCCCAGACATTATCTTACAGTGCTACTTGAACTAAAATAAATTTCGGGTTTTCTTGTGAAGTATCCGTCAGAAGTCGTGTTAAAGTCTATTTTTGACTTCTACAGTTTTCATGACCCTCGTAAGTCCTCACTTTCCAGAACTAAGAAACGTTTACTGCGAAATCGTAGTAATGAGTTCTCTTATGTACATTGATCAACCATCGTATGCTTTTATAATGTGCAGGTCATAAGTTTGATGTTATGGAAGTTGATTATGATTAATCCTTAATCCACGGCCACACGCCACGACTCCATTTTAAATTCAAACCGTGAAGAAAGAGAATTCGTGGACAGTTGGCATGTGTATCTTTAGTGAGGACCGGTGCCAGTTAAGGCTCCCAGTATGATTGTGACAATTTGCTAAGGTACACTGTAGAGCCAGCGAAACACTTCTTGGCTCCAGCCAAGTTGTTCGGCAGTCGCGTTGTAAAAACTTAGGTTAATTGATTAGATGGCCGCAAACATCTGTGTCGATGTCAGAACATAAAAGCTAAAAATTTGATCACTTATTTCATGTAGGGATCATAGTTCCCATTACCTTACATTGAATTCCAATGATCCTACTGATTGAGACTACTCTTCTTTTCAATAAAAATTGCGAAAACCATAATCAACAAATTCAGAGCTATTCCAAGTAGGCCAAAAGACGAAACAGTCAAAATGCTACGGACCTTAAAATACAAACTGGGGTTATTTCTATCCGAAGAGCACCAACCCTTGTAGATTCAATGGGCTGAAATAATCCTTAAGACAGATGTGCCACTAAGACCTGTAGTTGATCATGAAAAATTCATTATTGTACAACCTTTCTGGATACACAGCCAAGATTAGTAATCCGCATAAGTGAAATCAAACACAGGAAGAATTCTAAAGAATCCATAGACACCATCACTACTATCCTCATAGACGAATTATTGGCAAGTCTTGTTATTTGCTTTGTTCTTATTAGGAAGACTTAAGATATCGTGCATAATCTACTAGATTCGGACACTGAAATAAAGCGACGACGTTCACTAGGTCACACAGACATTACTGAAGCTCTGGATCTGTTAGCATTTAATGTGGTCCGAGATTTGTACGGCTAAACGGAGGATGTGTCCATGAGGAAACTGGTTTTTTTAATTGATTACTGACGCATGGAAGTTTCAGATCGTCATAGTTGAAAGTGACAGTGAGCGATTAATTCTTAGAATTCAAAATATATAAGTATATTTATAAACAAATATATATATATATTGAGAAGATTAGTAATGATATACCATTAGAATTTGTAAAAGAATAGCCCTGAGAGATATAAATTTATATAAAAAGTTGAATTGAATATTTAAAACTACATTGTAAATATTGAAAGTGTCTTGTATTGTCATGTAGAACTCACACATTATGGAGTTTACGAAAAAAGAAACAACGGCAAATGATCATTTATATAATATCACAATTGAGCAACACACTATTTATACTCCCTGAATTGAAATACACATCCACATAGAAAAAACTAAAGTTATAAGATAAATTGAAGCACAGAATAAATTAGTTGTGGTAAAAAAAGACAAACTAACTAAAAAAATAGCCCATAACTACGCAGCATAAGGAATAAAACTCGAACACATCTGTTTTAAATATAAGCGGTGAAAATTTTTTTTTACCGACTAGGGTAGAGTTTATTTAAAAAAAGGTGCTGCAATATCAGCTAAATTAGACATGAATTTACGTTTCTCATCATCCTTTGAATGTGTACAAGCTAATTTTAGGTGTTGACTAACTACTTGACGATCTGCAAAATGAGAGAACACAATGATTACAATTTTTTAATCATTATATATATGAGAATAATCGACTACATCGTATGCAAAAGTAATAAGTATATAAAAATACAGTGAACGAAAATGTCAGTCAGCAAAGCTGTATACATTGGATTAAAGATTCACTTTCATGATATTCAAAGGTTATATATTTAGAGTATCCATAATTGTAAAACATAAATCTTTTAGGATGCAGATATTCCAAAAGTTAATTTCAATGAATATCAACTTGTAGTATAAAAAGTACTAAGGAACCAAAACTTTCATTTTCATACATTGCGGCTTCACAACTAAAACACACTAATACATAGCTCAATAAACAATTCATAATTATTTTCACCAGTCTCCAAAAGCTGGAAAAAGGCTTTAAACACCTTGTACAATTAGGGGTTAATAGATACTTTCTGAAGTCCTAGAGAAAAAAGATGGATTGTGTTATACCTTTATTGAATAGCAACTACTTTCGTCACTGATTTTAGCATGCTTCTAGGATCTTCTAAACAATTAATGACAATAAAGGTCACACAAGATTTCATTCTTAAACAATGCACATATACATACACACAAATTTACATAAATATCACTTATGAATCATCTTGACAGAAATGACATGACAACAACCTGTTCAGACCTGTTTTTTGATTGATCAAATATTATTCTTGCATTGCTCCGTTGTACTATTTAAACTTGGATTAATTTTAATTTGGTTATTTATTCTCTGAAGAGGTGACTTACACGAAGTCACGAAACGTCAGAAAATCCAATTTTCTACTCATTGGGATATTACAAATATATTATTTTTATTCATAATTAATGACACATAAACTCGAAAATATTCTTCTTTTATACCTGAAAAAAACCTTATAAGTGGAGAGTCTTCTCATACTTTCCTTTTTTTGTTCTCTCCAGGGATTAATTACAGATTTTCGGGGATAAGGAATGGGTTAGAAAGCCTATACCTAGCCTACAAGTACCGAATGTGCCAAATTATGCGCTAGATTTTTAATGATGACGATGACTATGAAGAAAACAAGAACAACAAAATTTTGAGGTATAATTGAAAAAAGGAGATATTTGTTAAAAACAACCTTGGAAGAAAGAACCGTTTTGGAATCTTCTCACATTTGGTACCGCTGCTAACCAGATCGCTGTATCTGCACCTTGTTCTGGTGTTCTCAGTTTATTTTTCATTTTATTGTAAAATGATGGCATAGACAGTGCGACAGCCTGAAATTATATATTTAAAAAAAGAGAATATCTAAAGAAGTACGGAAAAAATGGTCAAAGCATGAAATCACACAAAAGGCGTGGATAAGTCCTAGTTGTGGATAATAAGCGCTGATATGAAGTATCGTATTATATTATTTACAAAACAGCTAAATATATTTAAGACTTCTAAGGGAAACACGTTGTCCATGAGATCGTAATCAACTTTATCTAAAGAATTAAAATAGTGAATAACAACAGAATGTAAGGAATACCTGTTAGGTAATATCTCGACTGTAGGAGAATTCGAAAGTTTCTGAATGAAATCAGTCGTTTTTATTTAATAAACGGTAGCTTACGTATTACTAAATGAGATCTCTCTTATAGAAAGATATTATCTAGTAATAGTTAAACGGATGATTGTCGTTTATATTGATGTGAAAGAACAATAAGTGAACGCTTAGCAACTTGCTATTCAACTACTTTTTATCAGAATTATTAAAAACTATAATGCCAGTAACACTTACTGGTGTATCAGCCCAACCAGGATGCATTGAACAGAAGAATATTTCTGGATAGTTCTTAGACCACATTTCAGTCATAACAACTTGTTGACGTTTATTTTGTGCATAAACCATTGTTCCATCAAATTTGTTGTGCCTAGTTGTAAGCATTGGGTCAGCATGATCCAATTTCTGTACTAACATTCCACCTGAGCTAACAGTAATAACACGAGCCTATATACGATAGGTGAGAAGTGTTAACAGTAAAAGAGAATAATTATATATGTATATTTTATAAATGTTAAATAAATAGAATGAAAAACTACTAAAAAGTTGATATTCCAGCTCTAATATTGATCATTATCATGAATAGAATTTTGACACTGACTATATATTCAGATATTCTGATTAGTGTTTTGGCAACGTTTTGTTCCATGAGATGAGGTTTCCGACCCTATGCCCAACGTTCCTTCTTAACCAGGACTTAGAATCGGCAGTATCAGTAGAAGAGCTACAGGTGGAGGAAAAGAGGAAGACTAATGAACACAATGCGTCAGGAAGTGGAAGTAGACATCAAAAGGGTGAATAGCAAGTGGAAACAAGTGGAAAGGATTGCCCGAGACAGAGTTCGATGGAGGGTGTCAATGGGCAGCCTAAGCTTCTCCACGAGGGGTAACAGGCATAAGTGGTATATATTAAGAGTTTATTTTCGATCGACTGGATATTATAAAAAAATGTACATTATATGAATGACCAGACTTATCTGATCGAATAACTAGCTGACTTTACTAGAAGGTTTGCTGTTTATAAAAGTAATTATGTTAATCGAAAAATCACTTCAAATCATTAAGATTAATATTAGATGACAAAATAAAATACGTTATATCTAACCAATGAAAGTTGGCTTAACACACAATATATTCTCTTAAAATTTCTAAATATAGAATCTAGCTCCACTGTCATGAAGTGCTGTAAAATAGTTAAGTAACAACGTCACTAAGATTTCTAAATGCCGTCATAGTATTTTTGTTATTTCTGTATGTGTTCAAAATAAAATCTTGATATCCAGTGAATTCAACAAAATGTTGGAATTTTAACAGTAGCTAAGATGATCCCAGTGAGTTTTTTGTAAAGGATATGTAAAGCATTCGAAGGTCTGTTCATATGATCTTTAAAAGATCTTTTTCCGTGTCTTATGTCAATGCTTGTAACATTGTCAACCGTTCCTTTTTCACATTTTATGGATGTTCATTCTATGTATTTAATAAGTAGCTCATTTATATTTCAGTTTATTATTTTGATTTTTATGTTGATAGGTATATAGTGAACAGTCATTGATAAATAAATATGTGTACTTGTTATATCTTTTGACCGCCAATCGGAGAGCAGTGACTTATCGATCAAACCAAGGACGCGTAAAACACGTGCGAGAAGCCTAGAGTCCTGACTAGTCCCGCTTTCCGCCTAGCCCATCCAGTTAAATCCAGAACACCAGTCTCAGCCTCTGTAATATGAATCCTTATATTTCAAACATACTGAGTTTATATACCAATCAAACAGACCACAACGTAGCACGAAATAGAAAATAACATTTGTACAAAATTTGGCCAAATATGGCTGTGAATGTATGAGGCAGTAACTAATAGACAGGGTAAAATTCAAGAATGATAAAACGTATAATAATGGTTCATAGGTCAAAATAAAGTTTATAATAAGAGGGATATGAATATGAATAGTTTAGTTATTTAACAATCATATGATAAAAATATACGTTTAGTATTGGTCCATAAAAGAATCCAAAGTTACCATTCATTATGTTTATCGGGACCTAACACACCTCTCCTTTTTTGAAGATCCGGTGTTGATATCCGGACTTTAAATTTTCCGGGTTCATCCTCCCCCACGGAACAGTGTTGGGTCCTCATACTCCCAAGTTACAATTAATTTGGATTTATTTAAAACATATTTGTCGCACTGAGCAGAGAATCGACTGAAAGTGACTGAGTGGTGAGGCTGAACGACGCTTGATATGAGGTAATCGAAGTTTGATTCTTCTGAAATATTGTGACTAAGTTTATTGGGAACCTCATTTGTAGATAATGGATCATCAAGGTAATCAGCATCTATCAAAATTGTATTAGGTTTCTGATCATCATTTGATGCATCTGACATAATTTCTGGTAAAAGAGAATCTCGATAATTAGATTCGTCAGAAACTTCTGTCGCTGAATGATGAGATCCATTTGGAGCAGCTGGATTCAGTGTACTGCTCGATTTGTTTTCTGTTTAATGGGCGGTTACTGCGATAATTCTATGGACATTTCACAGGGCGTCTGTTTGTGAGCTGGATAAGTCACTTCCAGCACATGCTGTTTCGGGGATAATGGAGTTTGAATCCATTACCGGGCATGATTCCAAAATGGAGAGTACTGGACCACTGGGCGGATCTTGAGTGACTGCTGTATCGTTTGAAATACGGTTTGTCGAGGATTCATGGAGGCTGCAATCATTTTCCAGCTCAGTGTGCAATTGAGAAATTAATCCATCCACTTCCATCGCATCTCCAAATTATGAGTGATTCAGCAGCTGCGTGAGTAATTTGACTAAGAACTCCAACTGTCGCTCAAACAGCATATTTCTTAAGATGATGGTTGGTATTAGTCGACAGGAAACCCTGGAGCTAGGGTTTCGTGCTATTTGGCACTTGTCAGCAAGGTGTACTCGTAAGCTTTAGGGACCAGATGCTGCCTAACGGATTCGACCCCGTGTGATCCAGCCTCATAGTCAGAGACGCTACCACTGAGCTATCCGGGTCGCGTCTGACCTCCTGTAGGACTGAGATATATTTACAATTGATTGATCACTGCGTAGTGATTAGTGTCATGTATGTTAGGTGCTTCTTAGTGCCGATCGAATCCTATCGATCAATGTCCTCAAGATTACTGGTAAACCTTGCTGACAAGTCCCAAGTATCACGAAACCTAAGTCCAGGGTATCCTGTCGACTACATCCAACCACCATCTTATCTCAACATAGTGCACGCAATGTCGAATCAAATAGACTGGCGGCCAAATTGCAACTTGGTCGATAGGACTCGATCATAACTAAGAAGTACCTGATATACATGACATTGGTTAACTGTATTTCGTGCCCAACATGTAATAACAACATAGGTGCAAGATATACATGAAAACTAACAAACAGACAAAAAACACCAATAAATAATTTATTTTTAAAAAAAATAGAGATTAAATTAAGTGAGTAGTTTAATAGTAATCTAGCTAGACGTCTGAAAATTGCAATATTTGTCTTCTAAAGTCATTACGTATTTGAAAATAGTTAATATTCAGTATTGAGACAAAGTGAATTACCAAATACCTAGACTGAATATTATAAACCACTTACCCCTTCCTTCATTTTTATTTATTTTCCTTATTATCATTATTTGTCATTATCTATATCTTAATCTTCATATCCATCATTCCCAAATTGTTGACCGTAATTACCTTGATAACACACCCCTTATTACACATTATATTCACACAACAATATTATTATCTCAGTTGACAATTTTGCAATAGTACTATTATCTTATTGTGACTGAACAATTTACTGACCTTTATTGAATGACCTTTCTAATTTGCAAATATCACAATTTTTTTGAAGTATATATATATATCGTAACAGATGCAAACGTTCCCCATTTTTAACACATAACATTGTCAAACTCATTAAAACATGCCTTATTTTTGGCCTTTGTAAAATATTATAATTATGGACTTATAACTGTAGAGCCTGATGATGAAGTTATTGAAAACAATTGTTCGCTCAAATATTCTTCGTTTTTGAATATTCTATGGGGATTTTTAAACATATTTGAATATAAATTCTGTAACAGTCGCTTGAAACCGACATATATATATACTACCGATCTCGAAAACTCATCACATTGTAAACTTATTAATTCAATAGCATGCCCTTTTATATCAAAGAAATATTTGGACTGATATAACGTTGGACAATTTAGTTGGTAAATTACTTGACTGGGTTACAGTAACGATTTAAAGCTAATCATTCTACATAATCTATAAACCACAAAATGTTATCAAATTATTGTTCATACTTACATCAGGTGATTTTTTTAATGCAGGTATTAGACTTTCAGTAAGTATATAAGTACCAAGTGTATTTGTGGCGAAATTAGCTTCTATGCCGTTTTCATCAGTTTTATATTCATTAATCATGCAACCAGCATTATTAATCTATGGTAGTTTAAGATAGATATATGAAAGCAAACAGCAATTATGAGGTAACAAATTAATGTAAGATTAAGCATTTAAAATAAAGAAATTCATAGGTTGATAAAAATGGACTGGTTGTAAGCTGAAACTGTGAATCAGTCAAGTGGTTTACGAAATCTGATAAATACGAAGGTAACCAAAACCATTAGTAACAACTACGGACAACTGAGCAACCATATGGTGAAACTATATTTACTGATATTAGTTCTTCAACACTGAAAAATAATGACGGAAAGTAAAATGAAACTAAAAGTTATCAACTTTTTTGGTAAATATCTTTAAGTTCCACTGTTTTACCTATGTTGTTAACTTGAGTTCCATAAACTCATTAGACATAGTAACAATCATTTAACAGATCTCAAAACTACCAAACAGAACACCAGAAAGCCAGCTAAATGAATTCAAGGCTCGCCTCATGATATAGATAAAATACAAGACCATGAGGCACCATGATTATTCAAACTCAATACATACATAATTAGGACCGTAGCGAAGGAAAGCACAGGTGAGGACAATCGAATTATATTTAGCATAACATTACAGCGTTACTTGGTTAAATAGGAAAACCATACTATAATAATTAATTTGCAAAATGTTCCATAATTGTCTCGGACTTGATTGTTCTTGCATTTCTATACTAGTTGTTTTCTATTCTCGTCCTTTTTTTCTTGATCTTCCCAATATTCTGCTACAAGACATTACATTCCTGACTCGCGTTATATATTACTTATGTCAATATAAGTAGCACGCACCACAGGACGTTTATGGTACAAAGCTGAATAACAGGTTTATAATTAGTTACGATAATTTATGAGCAGAAAAAGATGTTAATACGAGCCCTTAAGCTAGGTATAACAATTATAGGTTAGAGGCTAAATGACCTACAAACGAATTCTCTCTAGTTGACTATGTCAGTTTACCATGTTTATGTTAGTATTTCATAATATAAGCAAGCCAATTCTCTCTATAAAAACCAGTCCTACTGGGGTCTTTATTAAAAAATGTTCTACACAATCTGAATTTTTTACTTCACTTAGAGGGCAGGGATGAAGATAGAACTAGCTTAATTTGCTGCATTGAAATCGGAGTTGCAAACAATTTGGTTAATGTGCGAACATATCAGATGTAGCAACAGTTAATGAGTGAAATAAAGGTCAAAAACTAGGACAATATAAAAGTAACATGTACCACTTTTTAATATACTGACGTTAAAAATATACTTATCAAAGTTTATCTTTCGCAGTTTTAAATTCTCATCTATTCGCCCAATCTTAACAAATATAGTTATGCATAGTGAAACTTTTTGACTGATATTTCTAACTACAATCGCATGATGGTATAGTGAGAAAATATTGTCGTGACATAGTCAGAACATAGATGCAGTCAAATTAAATGTCATTGATTATTTAGGAATTCGAGAATATCTCCTCTTAAAGAACAGATACCGATTAGAAATCAATACATGATGAAGTATTAATCCACTTTTTAATTGATACACAGTGGTGGATTCTGTTTTTTATACAAATGAAGAACATGGTAGCACACGTGCTGCTTGTAATTAATTATAATTTATATTTACGTCTAAGGTTCGGAAATACGGTCAACAGAGTTTTGGAATAACTATTGTGAGATATAGAAACAAATTATAAAATCAATGTAGATTTTAGACCTAAGAAAGAAGGATATAATTTTCTAGTTATAATTAATATGATTGAGAATACATAGCATCTAAAGTCTTCAATTAACTCCGCCTGGAATCCCACCTCGGGCTACGGCCGGTCCCATGCCCGGATAAAGGAGGAGGGTTGGGCATGGGGTTAGCGACCCCATCCCGTAGAAAAATAGCTCGCTAAAAAAACGCTAACCAGAAAGAAAATATTCACACCTTTGAAACGCTGTCCTGGATGTCAGAAGGTATTCATTTAGAAGAACTATGACGCCTCATGATGAAAGCCGAGTTCCTTCGGAAGTCACGGGGCCGATGCCCCTTCTGACAACCAGAACAACCATTTATTTAGGTACATGGAATGCTCGTACAATGTGGGGGACTGGGAGAGTTTTCCAAATTGCTGCAGAAATGAAGAGATACAACCTAAGGATGCTTGGGATCAGTGAAACATATTGGACGAAAGTTGGACAACAACGTCTAGCTTCAGGAGAGCTTCTGTTATACTCCGGCCATGAAGAAGAAAATGCCCCACATACACAAGTAGTTGCATTGATGCTGTCCAAACGAGCACAAAATGCACTTATAGGATGAGAATCTCATGGACCAAGGATCATCAAAGCCTCCTTCAAAACACAGAAAGAGGGCATGGCAATGAACATCATCCAATGCTATGCGCCTACCATCGACTACAATGAGGAAACTAAAGATCAATTCTACGATAAGTTTCAGTCAATCGTCGAGAAGTGCCAAACAGAGGACCTGACCATTCAGATGGGAGATTTAAATGCCAAGGTTGGAAAGGACAACACCGGATGTGAAGACATCATCTGACGACACGGACGGGGAGAAAGGAACGAAAATGGTGAGAGATTTGCAAACCTATGTGCCTTCAATAAACTGGTCATGGGCGAAACTATATTCCCACATAAATGCATTCCGAAAATCACATAAACTTCACCGGATCACACTACGCAAAACCAAATCGACCATATCTGCATCAACAAGAAGTTCAGCAATCAATAGCAGCCGAACAAGAACAGGAAAAGCCAAGGCACAAGCTGAATACACACAAGTAGACAAACAAGTGAAGAGGAGCATCAGAACCGACAAACGTAAATATATGGAAGATTTAGCAATGACGGTTGAAAAGGCAGCGAGAGAAGGAAACATGAGAGAACTGTATGACATAAAAAAGAAACTCTCTGGAAATGATCGTAAACCAGAACGACCAAGGAAAAGCAAGGAGGGCAAAGTAATCACCAACATCGAAGAACAACAAAACAGGTGGGTAGAACACTTCAAAGAACTCTTGAATCGACCAGCCCCACTGAACCCACCCAACATCGAAGTAGCACCCACGGACCTCCCAATCCATGTTGACCCACGAACAATTGAAGAAATCAGCATGGCCATCAGACAAACCAGGAGTGGCAAAACAGCAGGACCAGACAACATTCCAGCTGAGGTGCTAAAAGCAGACGTATCAGTAACTGCGGCGATACTCTACATTATCTTCAGCAAGATTTGAGATGAGGAACAAGTAGCAACAGATTGGAAAGGACTTCTGGTCAAAATATCAAAGAAAGGCGGTCTCAGCAACTGTGATAACTACAGGGACATCACTCTTCTCTCAATACCAGGAAAAGCCTTCAATGGGGTAGTGTTAAACAGAATGAAGGACTGCGTAGACGCCCGAATTCGAGAACAACAGGCAGGATTACGTAAGAATCGGTCGTGTACATACCAAATCGCAACTCTACGGATCATTGTGGAATAATCAACTGAATAAAACTCATCACTCTACATCAACTTCATTGACTACAAAAAAGCATTTGATAGGGTGCACAGAACAACACAATGGAAGCTTCTTCGACACTACGGCGTACCTGAGAAGATAGTCAATATCATACGGAATTCTTATGATGGATTAAACTGCAAAATCATGCATGGAGGACAGTTGACAAAGTCGTTCTAAATAAAGACCGGTGTCAGGCAAGGTTGCTTACTCTCACCTTTTCTCTTTCTCCTGGTGATCGACTGGATCATGAAGACGTCAACATTTGAGGGGAAATGTGGGATACAATGGACAGCTAGGATGCAGCTGGCCGATCTAGACTTCGCAGATGATCTGACTCTTCTATCGCACACGCAACAACAAATGCAGGAGAAGACCACCAATATAGCAGCAGCCTCAGCAGCAATAGGTCTCAACATAAACAAAGGGAAAGCAAGATTCTCCGATACAACACAACACGCACCAATCAAATCACACATAACGGAGAAGCTTTGGAGGATGTAAAAACCTTTACATATTTGGGCAGCATCATTGATGAACATGGTGGATCTAATGCAGATGTGAAGGTGCGGACCGGCAAAGCAAGAGCAGCATATTCACAGTTGAGGAACATCTGGAACTGAAAGCAACAGTCAACCAACACCAAGGTCAGGATTTTCAATACAAATGTCAAGACGGTTCTATTATATGGGGTAGAAACCTGGAGAACTACGAAAGCCATCATCCAGAAGATACAAGTGTTTATTAATAGATGTTTCTGAAAAATAATTCAGATCCGTTGGCCGGACACTATCAGCAACAACCGAATTTGGGAGAGAACAAACCACATCCTAGCGGAGGAAAAAATCAGGAAGAAACGTTGGAAGTGGATAGGACAAACATTGAGGAAAGCACCCAACTGCGTCACAAGGCAAACCCTCACATGGGATCCTCAAGGTCAAAGGAAAAGAAGAAGACCGAAGAACACATTACGCCGGGAAATGGAGATAGACATGAGAAAAATGAACAAGAATTGGATAGAACTAGAAAAGAAGGCCCAGTACAGACTGTGTTGGAGAATGCTGGTCGGTGGTCTATGCTCCATTAGGAGTAACAGGAATAAGTAAGTAAGTAAAGTCTTCAATTACGATTTTGAAATGTTTTACAGATGGAGTCTTTTTGCATGTTATATGGGAGTCTCTTTTCCTTACTTATTTTTTTTCGATTTTTAATTATCTGTCCTGTTGATAGCATCCCACTCTAATTTCCAACTAAGGTTATGAACTTATATAAGGATATAATAGAGTTCATTTGAAATATCTCTGAGGTATAGGAATAAACTTTACAGTTCTGAATAGTTAACTGAAACAATACATTCATAGATATAGATATTTATGAAAGACTTAGAGATCAAGTTAATTTATCTGTAAATTATTTGTATGTGATATTTTCTTTATTCAACGTGAAATTTAGACCAAATTATAATAACACAACTTAATCAATTTCTATTTAGAAGAGAAAAGAACTTTCTCAGTGACTCAGTGACAACTAAACAAATGAAATATACTGTAGCAAAGAACATAATTTTAAAAAATATATAGCAAAATGGAAATAATGAAGCTATTAATCAATCATTGCTAATTACCAAAATATCTAGACGTGAATCATTATTGTTAGCAAATTGTTTTCCAAAATTGCGGACATCATTCGGTTTAGAAAGATCCAATGGATGAATAATGATACGCTAAAATCAAATTATCGATAAAGTATTATTACATAACATAGAAAAGTCAGATAAATAATATTAATTGTACACAATATAACAAAACAACTGGAAACCTGAATAAATAGTTCAGGAGAATGAAAGCTCAAACTTTGTATTTATCCCCGCCAATAAACATGATCAATCAAATAGTGTAAATCGGTAAAAATATAAAGTTTCAGCTGGCTGTTTTTAGACTAGAACACCTACCAACTGTAACTGGTGACAGTCGCTTATAAATCCTTAATCCAATGTAACGCATATAACCCGATAAGGATTAAAGTCCATGTAGGAGAACGTCTATACGGTCGAAGTATTTCAGTGACTTATACCGCTGAGGGTGTAAGATCTCGGATAGAATTCAAGAGAAAGAAATTCAATATTGATTTCAAATATTGTTTGTCATGTTAATTCAGTGCGAACTTTTTTTTCTTTTCATTTTAATACATATTTATAGTATCGACTAATTGTTGGTAATTTTGTGTTCAATTGTTCATTGATAATTTTCGTAGTTACTAAACACTGGATTTAATCAGTATATAAATAAATGAACCAATGTGCAAAATGAATTCTTCCCACCTCTTTTTTAAATCAATCTTCCTGCCAAAATTTAGTTTAGAGCAGTAGTGATTAGAAGAGAAGGAATTTGTCATAAACTAGTTCAAAAGGTAGTTAGGATAATTGATATTACAGCAAACCATATCACATATTTATCATTATGTAGAGTTATTGAAATGTATTTTAAAACATTTGGTTAAAAATGTTGATTTTGGAGATAAAGGGATGGGCTGACATTTTTGTAGGCTGCTTAATACAAGAAACTACAAAAAGTTCGTGTAAAATGCGATCGATAGACAAAAACACCAATAATAAGGGAAACGCCCACCACCACATTAACTCTTTTTAACCTTGTACAACTGTATCTCTTTATTAACCAATCACAGTTTGATGTTCATTGTAAAACAATATTTGCTTGTTGACTCATTTTTCCTATTCTCTGGCTGCTGTTCGGTATGTTATTTGTCTCTGTTTTTCCCTGTATTAATAGACCGTACTGTTTGTTAGTACACTAACGATGTTAATTTATGTTTTAGAAACAGATAAAGTTTATATAGCCAAATAGCTTACTTGTTCTGACTTTGGCCAAACCAAGGCTCTGTATTCGACGCTCTAGAGAATAGCTTAGAATTAAACCTGCAGGAAATTGCTCCCTACAGTACGTCGTGTAAAGACATGCATCATCGATATTCACCGGCATCGTGTCAAACGAACTAATTTTCAAACTATCGGTATTGACAAATGCATGACGAAAAAGGTTAACAAAAATGAGAAATCAAAGAGGAAAAATAAATAATCAGTCATCACAGAACATTCAGTAATTAGATAAGGAGTGAATACATTCGTACTACTATGATTGAGTTCGAAACATACCAGTTGGTAGCTTTAGCAACTCAAATCAAAATTCGACAAATATTCTTAAGAGCTGAATAACCTTTTAGAGCCATTACTTATTGTTCAAGCAGTATGCATCCTTAGTAATTTTGATAACGAGGAACAGGACGATATGTTTGTAGACTAAGCTAATTTCCAAAACATCAATTTCAATACGATGAACGAGATTGTTTCTATACTTTTCTTTCCTTCCCGCCAACTGTACGGAAACTTCATTTCGTATAGCAGTTGCATTGATAGAGAATCCGGAAGAATTAATTTGCATTTAGGTTTATTCAAATTATATGTCAATGACTATTTAATACATAATTTTATCAGATTGAACAATCACTACTGAACGAAAAACCGCAGTACATCAACAATGGATTGAAAATTAACTGAACGAAGTTCATTTTAAATCAATATGCGAATTTTTAAAATTGATTTCTTCCGAATGCATTACTTGAGACTTCAGCATCACCAGCGGCATACATTCTTAGTAATTCTCATAAAAAGACACATAGATTGAAAAAGATAGTCACAAGAAACTTTTTCATCATACTTCTTGATAAAAAGATTAACTAACCGAATCATTGACTCCAGCTTCAGAGATTATCTGTTGACGTGCCTCTTCAGCACGAGGTTTACTGCGACAAACCATATGGATTTCTGCACCATGTTTCGCTAATTCTTTACAACACACGAGGCCGATCCCTGAATTGGCTCCAGTTATCAAAACACGGTGATTGTCTA